>CANXME010000084.1:720000-1320000 GCA_948144175.1 Closterium sp. NIES-65 | reverse complement strand
TGCGGCCCCGCCGCCCTACCTGCGGCCCCGCCGCCTCACCTGCGGCCCCGCCGCCCTACCAACGGCCCCGCCGCCCTACCTGCGGCCCCGGCGCACTACCTGCGGTCCCGGCCTCGTCCCCTACCGCCCGAGCCGCCTACGCAGCCGAGCCGCCCGCGCAGCTAAGCAGCCCGAGCCGCCCGTTCTGCCCGAGCCGCCCGAGCCGCCCGAGCCACTCGAGCCGCCCGAGCCGCCCGAGCCGCCTGAGCAGCTGAGGAGCCGAGCCGCGGGTGCCGCCGAGCCGCAGTTGCTGCCGAGCCGCCCGAGCTGCCCGAACCGCCCTGTCTGGTGAGAGCAGCGCCTCTGTCACTGCACTGCCCCTGCTCTACAGTTAGCGCTGCTAGTCTACTGCTGTCATGGCTACCCCCAGTGTTCTCACTTTTGACGCTGAGGGTCGGGCCATTGACTTTGACGTCTGGGTAGATGACCAGCAGCTTTTCCTACAGTGCGATAGGGCAGACAATCTCTCCCTCTTTGACCTCACCTCTGGTGCTTCCCGTGCCCCTGCTGCCGATGCCGACGCCACTGTTCGCTCACAGTGGGCCACTCGCGATGCTGCTGCCCGTCTTGCTGTGCGTCGCCACCTTCCTACCACTGAGCGCGCGCACTTTAGTCAGTACAAGAGTGCTCAGACCTTGTACGACGCTGTAGTTTGCGCGCTACTCTTCCCCTGCCACTTCTGCACTGAGCCGCCTCATGCTACCGTACCTCTTCCCTGACCTTGCTGCCTTTCCCACAGTTGCTGACCTCATTACGCACCTTCGCACTAGTGACACTCGCTACCGCGCTGCGCTTCCTGCTGAGTTTTGCACTAGGAACCCCCCCCCCCATGTACATCACTCTCTACTACATAGTCACCCGCCTCCCTGACTCCCTTCGTGTAGTCAGAGACCACTTCCTCTCAGTCTGTCCCACCACTCTCACTGTTGACCTCCTCGAGAAGGCCCTCTTAGCAGCGGAGAAGAGCATAGTCGCTGTAGGAGCCTCTCGTGGTGACCCTCGCACCCCCATCTTTGAGGGGTGTTCCCCCTCCCCCCTTTTGCCCTCTTTCGCCTCTGCTGCTGCGACCGACCTCGTTCGTCTTGAGTCGGTCCGTGCGGCGTCTACCCCCAGCGGGAGACGCCGCTCTGGCAAGGGCAAGGGGGGCAAGGGCGCTAGAGGAGCTAGCGGGGGTGGTGGAGGCGGCGGTGGAGGCGGCGGAGGGAGTGGGGGTGGCGGTGGGAGTGGTGGCGGGGGTGGAGGTGTCGGTGGCGGCAGTAGAGGCGGAGGCGGCGGAGGCGGTAGAGGTGGGAGCGGAGGCGGCGGCGGTGGCGGAGGTGGAGGAGGCGGTGGTGGAGGAGGTGGAGCTGGTCGGGGTGGCGCTACACAGCGGGGCGGCTCCGGTGGTGGTTAGCGCCAGCAGCAGCAGCAGCATTCTCGGGACATCCCCCCCCCTCAGCAGCTCCGTGAGTGGTACGCTGCACGTCAACGTGGTGGGGGTACCGGTCTGTGCACCTATGTCCTACGCACCGGCGACCGCGCGGGTGAGCAGTGTGGGGGTGCACACCCCACCCAGCGCTGCTTTGGCCGCCTGACGGACGGTTGGCGTCACCAGTTCCCGGAGGCCACTGAGATCCCCCGCTGGGGTGAGCTGTCTAGGGCGGGTGTAGCTATCTTTGATCTTGATTTTGATGCTATTCTTGCTGCCATGTATGCTGTGACTATAAGTGATGAGGGTGAGTGTTACCGGTGTTTCCCGCCCGACCCGGGCATTAAGACTGCTGCTCTAGGTACTGGTGAGGCTGCTGCTCTAGGTGCCAGTGAGGCTGCTGCTCTAGGTGCCAGTGCGTTTGCGTCCTCAGGTGCTGGTGAGTCTGCGCTCTCAGGTACCACGTCGGCTTCGGCCTCCCTCACCTTCACACTTGACTCAGGGGCTTCTCGCTCCTTCTTTCGAGACCACACCACACTCACGCCGCTTGGTCAGCCGGTTGCAGTCTCCCTGGCAGACCCCTCTGGGGGTCCTGTCCTTTCTCACTTCTCCACTGTCCTCCCGTGTCCGGCGGCCCCCTCTGGCACCTTGTCTGGTCTTTACCTCCCCTCGTTCTCTACGAACCTGGTGAGTGGTGCTGACCTACAGGATGCGGGGGTTCACCAGTTTACTCCTGCGAGTCAGCGGGTGACCCACTGCTCGGACGCTCGCACAGGCCGGCACCTGGCCACGTTTACGCGTCGGCCGGGGTCGAGCCTGTACACCCTGACCACTGAGTCTCCTCATGTCCCTGCGTCTGGTCAGGTAGCTGCGTCGGGTCAGGTGTTTGCTGCAGCGTCCAGGTCTGGTCTTAAGTCTGCCCCCTGCTCGTGTCGCCTCCTGTCTCACGAGACTCTCCTCTGGCACCACCGCCTTGGTCACCCTTCCCTGCCTCGTCTCCGAGGCATGGCCTCCCGTGTCCTTGTCTCTGGTCTTCCCCGGTCCCTCCCTCCCCTTCCTCCGGGGCCTTGCCCTACCTGCGTCCCCTGTGTCGAGGGGCGGCTGCGGGCTGCCCCTCACTCCTCTCAGTTTCCCCCGACAGAGGCCCCGCTGCAGGCGCTTCACATGGACGTGTGGGGCCCGGCCCGCGTCCGTGGACAGGGTCACGAGCGCTACTTCCTGCTGGTGGTTGACGACTACTTGCGTTACACCACAGTCTTCCCCTTGCGCAGCAAGGGTGATGTCACTGAGGTGTTGATCGACTGGATCCGCGCAGCTCGTCTCCAGCTCAGGAGGAGCTTCGGCTCGGACTTTCCTGTTCTGCATCTGCACTCTGACCGAGGCGGAGAGTTCTCCTCTGGCCTTCTGCAAGCCTACTGTTGTGCGCGAGGCATCCGCGAGACCTTTACGCTTCCGGACTCTCCACAGCAAAATGGGATTGCTGAGCGCCGCATTGGCATGGTCATGGACGTCGCCCGTACGTCCATGATGCATGCGGCTGCCCCCCATTTTCTGTGGGCGTTTGCGGTTCGGTACACGGCGCATCAGATCAACCTTCACCCCAGGGTCTCCATGCCGGAGACCTCCCCAGCTTTGTTGTGGACGGGGAAGGTAGGCGATGCGTCTGCGTTCCGTGTCTGGGGATCTCGAGCGTTTGTCTGCGACTTGTCTGCGGACAAGCTGTCCCCTCGTGCTGCTCCTTGCGTCTTCCTGGGTTTCCCCCCTGACGCGCAAGGGTGGCAGTTCTACCACCCCACCTCTCGTCGTGTTCTGTCCTCCCAGGACGTCACGTTTGACGAGTCGGTCCCCTACTACCGCCTCTTCCCCTACCGCACTCCTTCCCTCCCCCCGCCACCGCTCTTCCTTGTGCCAGGTCCCCCCCCGGTAGACCCCCTCCCCCCTCAGGGTCCTGCCCCTTCAGGTGTGTCCCAGGTAGACGCAGTCGAGCCTGTCGAGGTTACTGGTGACTCTAGTGCTGCTGCGGGTGCTGATCCTGGGGGTGCTGACTCTGGGGGTGCTGAGCGTGTGGGTGCTACGCCTGGGGGTGCTGGGCCTTCGGCTGGTACTACTTGGGGTGCTGAGCCTGTGGGTGCTGAGACTGGGGGTGCTGAGCCTGGGGGTGCTGAGCCTTGGGGTGCAACGTCTGGAGCTGCTGAGCCTGGGGGTGCGGAGCCGGCGGCCGCTGGGCCTGCTCGTGTGGCGTATGGCAGTGCTGGGCCTGGAGGTCCTCCGGGTGCTTCGTCTCGGCGGGAGCCACTCTCTTCACAGGAGCTGCGCGAGTGCTTTGCCCGGCGCTGGAGGCGTTCTGCTGGAGCAGGAGCTTCTTCGGCTGCTGAGGGTGCTGGTGCCGCCGGTCCCAGATGTGCTCGTACTGGGAATGCTGGAGCTGCTGGGCCTGCGGGTACGACTGGAGCTGGAGCTGCTGAGGGTGTTGGCGGTGAGGCTACTGCTGTCGGTCCTGGCGGCGGTCCTGCTGCGGGTGCTGCTGGTGCTGCTAGAGGCACTGCAGCTGGAGGTGCTGTTGGCGCTGGTGCTGCCGCTGGGGGTGCTGGTGCTGTCCCTGCTGTGTCTGGAGTCGCCGCGCGGCCTTGGCCGTACTTCATTCCTCTCCTTCAGCAGGTTCTTGGTCTCTTGCCTTCTACTAGTCCTCCTCCTCCCTTAGAGTGTCCACTGCTTGACCCGTCACAGCTACAATTACTGCCTGCCTCCCCACTGCCTGCTCCATCTCCCTACACTGGTCCTACTGGAGGTCTTGCTGAGCGTCGTGAGCCTGCGTCTCGCCCTGCGTCGCCTGTCCGTGCTGCTCGCACTAGTGGTCGTGGTTTGCGTCAGCGTCCTCCTCCTGCCCCTGGCACGCACCGGATGTCTCTGCGTCCGTCCACTGCTCCTCTGCGTGCCCCTTTGCCTTCTCCTCCTGCGCCCTCTCTTCCTGCCCTTGCCGACCCGGAGTCGGACTCTCTTCGTGCTGCCAGTCCTACTGTCACGCGTCTCCTTGCTACTGTCGTCACTGACCCCTCCTTTGAGTCCACTTCTGCGTCTGCTCTAGTTGCTGAGCTCGTCGACTTTGCTGCTCGCTGTCGTCTAGACTACGATGCTAGTCTTGTTGCTGAGTCTGCGTCTGTCTGTCCTCCGTCCGTCGGGGGTGAGTGTGCTCTTGGCACGGACGTCCTTCAGGACACGCAGGAGGAGTTCCAGTGTCTGGTTGCTGCTTCACCTCATCTTGTGTCCGTACTGCTTACCCCTGAGGGAGACCCGGATGCACTTGACATCCCGACTACGCGCTCTTACGCGGAGGCTGTACAGGGTCCCTACTCCTCTCAATGGCAGGCAGCTATGGATGCAGAGATGGCTTCCTGGAAGTCCACAGGCACCTACGTTGACGCGGTTCCCCCACCTGGGGCGAACATCGTCAGTGGCATGTGGATCTTTAGGGTGAAGCGGCCGCCAGGTTCTCCACCTGTCTTCAAGGCGCGGTGCGTGGCTCGTGGCTTCAGTCAGCGGCAGGGAGTTTCTGCGCACCGACACCTCTTTGCCGCCGTTCTACATCCTCGTGTACGTCGACGACCTGGTCTTTGCCACTGCTGACACTGCAGGACTCGCCCAAGTGAAGTCCGAGCTGCAGAAGAGACACACGTGCACAGACCTGGGTGAACTGCGCAGCTACCTTGGCTTGCAGATCACCCGGGACAGAGCACGCCGCACCATTACCCTGACTCAGTCACACATGGTGCAGCAGGTCCTTCAGTGCTTCGGCTTCACGTACTCCTCGCCTCAGGCCACTCCTCTGCCTACTTGCCACTCGCTCTCAGCTCTGCCTTCGGATGAGTCCGTAGAGTCGAGTGGCCCGTACCCAGAGCTTGTTGGCTGCCTCATGTACCTGATGACCTGCACACGACCTGACCTTGCATACCCTCTTAGCATTCTTGCACGCTATGTTGCTCCTGGGAGACATAGACCGGAGCACATGGCTGCAGCGAAGAGGGTGTTGCGCTACTTGTGCAGTACGTCGGGCATGGGGCTAGTGCCTGGAGGGCAGAGTCCAGTGGTCCTCACTGGGCACGCAGACGCTTCTTGGGCTGACGACCAGGCTACACAGCGGTCGTCACAGGGTTACACCTTCAGCCTTGGTTCCGACTCTGTTTCGTGGCGGGCTACTCGCTCGTCTTCCGTTCTCGGCTCCAGTTGTGAGGCTGAGATCTACGCAGGAGCCATTGCTGCTCAGGACCTTTGCTGGCTTACCTACCTGCTGACTGACCTCGGAGAGCCGCCTCGTTCACAAGGTCAAGGCCACAAGGCCATTTCACATGCAAGATCATATATAATGGCAAACAAACAAGTGCAGGTATAGATAGATCACAGTACAAGAAAGGTCAAGAAGTGAGCAAGTGAGGCCTAGTAGGCACAAGACCTAGCATCGTACAGAAGCGCTGATGATCACAAGGCGAAAGTGCCTTGGTAAAGATATCAGCAGTGTTGGCCTGAGAGGCCACGTAAGCAAGGCGCAGCTGACCACGCTGCTGCAGTTCACGAGCAAGGAAGTAGCGAAGAGCAATGTGCTTCGTTCTTTGCTCCAGTCCGTGCTTCCGACTTAAGGCCAGCATGGCCTTGTTGTCTATGTACAAAACTGGAGGAGAACGAGGCGGCTCTCCTAGGTCAGTCAGCAGGTAGGTGAGCCAGCGTAGCTCCTGTGCAGCCATGGCCCCTGCGTAGATCTCAGCCTCACAGCTAGAGCCGAGAACAGATTACGAGCGGGTAGACCGCCACGAAACAGAGCCGGAACCAAGGCTGAAGGTGTAACCCTGTGACGACCGCTGCGTAGCCTGGTCCTCAGCCCAAGAAGCGTCTGCGTGACCTGTGAGGACCACTGAGTGCCGCCCTCCAAGCACTAGCCCCATGCCCGACGTACTGCACAAGTAGAGCAACACCCTCTTCGCTACAGCCATGTGCTCTGGTCGGTGTCTCCTAGGAGCAACATAGCGTGCCAAGATGCTAAGAGGGTATGCAAGGTCAGGTCGTGTGCAGGTCATCAGGTACATGAGGCAGCCAACAAGCTCTGGGTACGAGCCACTCGGCTCTACGGACTCATCCGAAGGCAGAGCTAAGAGCGAGTGGCGAGTAGACAGAGGAGTGGCTTGAGGCGAGGAGTACGTGAAGTCGAAGCGCTGAAGGACCTGCTGCACCATGTGTGACTGAGTCAGGGTAATGGTGCGCTGTGCTCTGTCCCGGGTGATCTGCAAGCCAAGGTAGCTGCGCAGTTCACCCAGGTCTGTGCACGTGTGTCTCTTCTGCAGCTCGGACTTCACGTGGGCGAGTCCAGCAGTGTCAGCAGTAGCAAAGACCAAGTCGTCGACGTACACGAGTATGTAGAACGGCGGCAAAGAGGTGTCGGTGCGTAGAAACAGCGACGGGTCGGCAGTAGAAGGAGCAAACCCAAGAGCCGCAAGTGTAGTCCTCAGTGTGTCGTGCCACTCACGGGGCGCCTGGCGGAGACCATAGACTGACCGCCGGAGGCTCGACTTGGTACCAGGAGGAAATGACCCAGTGAAGCCAGGTGGGCGGCGCTGCCAGATCTCCTCGTGCAGACTGCCCTGTAGGAAAGCAGTGCTGAAGTCAAGAGAGTGCAGCTCGTAGTCGCCCTGAGCGGCTATGTGCAGCAGCACCCGAAGAGTGGTCATCTTCGGGGTGGGAGAGAATGTCTGAAAGTAGTCAACTCCCTGCCGCTGACTGAAGCCTCGAGCCACGTAACGCGCCTTGAAGACACGCGGAGAACCCGGCGGCCGCTTCACCCTGAAAATCCACATGCCACTGACGATGTTCGCCCCAAGTGGGGGAGCCTCGTCAACGTAGGTGCCTGTGGACTTCTAAGAAGCCATCTCTGGGTCCATGGCTGACTGCCACTGTGAGGAGTAGGGACCCTCGATCGCCTCAGCGTACGATCGAGGAGTCGGGATGTCTGGTGCATCCGGGTCTCCCTTAGGGGCAATCAGCGTGGACACGAGATGAGGCAAAGCAGCAGCAAAACACTGGAACTCCTTCTGCCTGTCCTCAAGGACGTCTGTGCTAAGAGCACACTCACCCCCGACGGACGGAGGACAGACAGACTCAGACTCAGCAACCAGACTAGCGGCGTAGTCTAGATGACAGCGCGCAACAAAGTCGACAAGCTCAGCAACTAAGGCAGACGCAGCAGTGGACTCAAAGGAAGGGTCAGTGACAACAGTAGCCAGGAGACGCGTGACAGTAGGACTGGCAGCACGAAGAGAGTCAGACTCCGGGTCAGCAAGAACAGGAAGAGAGGACTCTGGAGGAGACGACAACGGGACAAGTAGAGGAGTAGTGGAAGGACGCAGTGCCATCTGGTGTGTGCCTGGGACCGCAGGAGGACGCGGACGCGGAGCATGACTACTAGTGCGAGCAGCACGAACAGGCGACGCAGGACGAGACGCAGGCTCACGTCGCTCAGCAAGACCTCCAGTAGGACCAGTGTAGGGAGAAGGAGCAGGCAGGGGGGAGGTGGGCTGTAACTGTGACTGCGACTGTACATACAGTGGACACTCTAAGGGAGGAGCAGGACCAGTAGAAGGCGGAAGACCAAGAATCTGCTCAAGGAGTGGAACAAAGTACGACCGCGGCCGCGCAGCGGCTCCAGAAAAAGCAGGGACTGCACCAGTACCCCCAGCGGCAGCACCAGCGCCAGCAGCACCTCCAGCTCCGGTAGCGCCAACTCCAGCACCCTCAGAAGCACCAGCGCCATTAGCACCCCCGGCGCCAACACCCCCAGCAGCTCCAGCTCCAGCAGCCTCAGCAGCACCTACCCCAGCAGGACCGCCAGCTCCAGCACCGCCAGTAGCTCCAGCACCAGGAGCACCTCCAGGCCCAGCAGCTCCAGAACCCCCGGCAGTACCAGCAGCTCCAGTACCTCCACCAGCACAAACTCCAGCAGCCCCAGCAGCACCTCCAGTCCCAGCAGCTCCAGTACCGCCAGTACGAGCACCTCCAGGACCAGTGGCTCCAGTACCTCCAGCGCCGACCCCAGAGTCAGCAGCAACAGTTTCACCTCCAGCTCTAGCAGCACGGCTCCAGCGCTGGGCAAACTACTCACGCAACTCCTGTGGAGAGGGAAGCTCCCGCCTCGACGAAGCACCCAAAGGGGCCCCAAACCTAGCACCGCTAGAGGCCATACGAGCAGACCCAGCACCCCCAGGCTCAGCACCCCGAGCCTCAGCACCTCCAGGCTCAGCACCCCCAGACTCAGTACCCCCAGGCTCAGCACCCCTAGCAGCACCAGAGTCAACAACTACCTCGACAGGCTCGACTGCGTCTACCTGGGACACACCTGACGGGGCAGGACCCTGAGGGGGGAGAGGGTCTACCGGGGGGGGACCTGGCGCAAGGGAGAGCAGCGGCGGGGGGAGGGGCGCAGTGCGGCAGGGGAAGAGACGGTAGTAAGGAACCGACTCGTCAAAGGTGACGTCCTAGAAGGACAGAACACGGCGCGAGGTTCGGTGGTAAAACTACCAACCAGGCGTGTCAGGGGGGAAGCCAAGGAAGACGCAAGGAACAGCATGGGGGGACAGCTTGTCCGCAGACAAGTCGCGGACAAACGCCCGAGATCCCCAGACACGAAACGCAGATGCATTGCCAACCTTCCCCGTCCACCGCAAGGTGGGGGAGATCTCTGGCAAGGAGACCCGGGGTTGAAGGTTGATCTGATGCGCTGCGTACCGAACTGCAAACGGCCACAGAAAATGGGGAGGAGCCGCATGGATCGTGGACGTACGAGCGACGTCCATGACCATGCCAATGCGGCGCTCAGCAATCCCATTTTGCTGTGGAGAGGCCGGAAGCGTGAACGTTTGGCGGATGCCCTCTGCACGATAGAAGGCTCCCAGAAGGGCAGAGGAAAACTCCCGCCTCTGTCAGAGTGCAGACGCAGAACAGGAAAGTCCGAGCTGAAACTCTCTCTGAGTTGGAGACGAGCCGCGCAGATCTAGTCGATCAACACCTTAGTGACGTCACCCTTGCTGCGCAAGGGGAACACCGTGGTGTAACGCGAGTAGTCGTCAACCACCAACAGGAAGTAACGCTCGTGACCCTGGCCACGGACGCGGGCGGGGCCCCACACGTCCATGTGAAGAGTCTGCAGCGGAGCCTCTATCGGAGGAAACTCGGAGGAGTGAGGGGCGGGGCGTTGTCGCCCCTCGACGCAGGGAACGCAGGTAGGGGCAAGCCCCGGAGGGAGGGGAGGTAGGGACCGGGGGAGACCAGAGACAAGGTAATGGGAGGCCATGCCTCGGAGACGAGGCAGGGAGGGGTGACCAAGGCGGTGGTGCCAGAGGAGAGTCCGGTGGGACAGGAGACGACACGAGCAGGGAGCAGACTCAGGACTAGACCTAGACGCTTCAGCAAACAGCTGACCCGACGCAGCTACCTGACCAGACTCAACAACCGGAGGAGACTCACTAGTCAGTGTGTACAGGCTCGACTCCGGCTGACGGGTAAACGTGGCCAAGTGTGGGCTCGTCCGAGCACACGTACAGTGGGTCATCCGCTAACTCGGAGGAGTGAACTGGTCAACCCCCCCATCCTGTAGATCAGCACCACTAACCAAGTTCGTAGAGAACGAGGGGAGGTAGAGACTAGACAGGGTGCCAGAGGGGGCCGCCGGACACGGTAAGACAGTGGAGAAGTGGGTAAGGACAGGACCCCCAGAGGGGTCCGCCAGGGAGACCGCGACTGGCCGACTAAGCGGCGTAAGCGTGGTGCGGTCTCGAAAGAAGGAGCGGGAAGCACCCGAGTCAAGGGTGAAGGTGTGTAAGGCCTGAGCCGACATGGTACCTGAGAGAGCACACGCACCAGTACCTGGGGCAGCAAACTCAGCAGCACCTGGAGCAGCAGACGCACTAGCACCTAGAGCAGAAGCCTCGCCAGCACCTAGAGCAACAGTCTCAATGCCCGGGTCAGGCGGAACACACAGGTAATAGTCACCCTCATCACTAGTAGGCAATGTTTACATGGCAGTGAGGATAGCATCATAGTCAAGAGTATAAATATCTACCCTTAGCCTAAGCAGCTCCACCCAGTCGGGGAGCTCAGCCGCGTCGCCAAACTCCGTACGCCAGGCGTCGCTCAGACGGGCGAAGCAGCGGGACTCTGCGTGACCAAACGTCCCGCAAGTTTGACCAGTCCGAGCACCAGTCCGAATGACGTACGCACAGCGAGCAGTACCCCGTGATCCGTCACGCTGAGCGTACCACTGACGAAGCTGCTGGGGCAAAAGGACCGCGCACGAATGACGCTGCAGTTGCACCTGGCCACGACAAGCAGCTGCCGAACTACTCACTCCAGGACGACTCCCACTATGGCCACCCCGACAACCCCAAGTAGCGTACCACTCACGAAGCTGCTGGGGCGTGAGGGACTCACGCGGACGTCGCTGGAGCTGCATCTGGCCACCGCCAGGAGCAGCAGGAGCAGTGGTAGCTGCAGTAGCAGCAGCAGTAGCAATAGCAGTAGTCGCAGCGCGGCCACCCCTACAACCCCAACTAGCGTACCACTCACGAAGCTGTTGGGGGGCGAGGGACTCACGCGGATGGCGCTGGAGCTGCATCTGGCCACGCCAGGAGCAGCAGTAGTAGTAGAAAGAGCAGGAGCAGCAAGAGCAGCAGTAACAGCAGTACGGGCAGGGCAGTGCTCAATAGTGGCGAGAAGGGCAGGCGTACGACGGCGGCAATGGCGAGGCCGCTACCACTGTAGGGCGAGGGCTGCGCGGCAGCTGCAGGGGCGGCTGCTCCAGGGGCGGCTGCTGCAGGGGCGGCTGCTGCTCCAGGGGCGGCTGCTCGAGGGGCGGCTGCTGCAGTGGCGGCTGCTCCAGGGGCGGCTGCTACAGGGGCGGCTGCTCCAGGGGCGGCTGCTGCAGGGGTGGCTGCTCTAGGGGCGGCTGCTGCAGTGGCGGCTGCTCCAGGGGCGGTTGCTTCAGGGGCGGCTGCTCCAGGGGCGGCTGCTGCAGGGTCGGCTGCTCCAGGGGCGGCTGCTGCAGGGGCGGCTGCTCCAGGGGCGGCTCCTCTAGGGGCGGCTGCTTCAGGGGTGGCTGCTCCAGAGGCGGCTGCTGCAGGGGCGGCTGCTCCAGGGGCGCGCTCCCTACTATTATCGCCACGTGTCGTGTGTTTGAGCACGCGTCACTCGGCTTGATTTATTGTTCCCATGCGGAGGCTGTTCGGAGCTGGAAATTTCCATGCATACCGCATGGTGAATTCCATTCTAAGCGCGATGATAGGAAATTATGGCCACAAACGGGGCGACACCGTGCCGCGTTTGGCAGCTTTTGGCCGCGTTTCGCAGTTGCGACGTTCCAGTTTGGGCCTGGCCACCACTATGAAAGGCGCGCAAGGAACAAAGCTGGCCACACGCACGCGCATCTCTATCGCTCCAAATACCCCTTTTCTTGTACTCTCTCCAGACCTCATCTACTCCTCGCAAATAAGTTCCCATCTTCGCAAGTAGTAGTGTTTCCCAGGAAACTTGCAATGGCAGCTGCCAACGGGAGCCCCATCTGCCTGCTGCTGCTACTGCTGCTTCTTCTCGCGAGTAAGTGAATGTCGGCTGTCTGCCTCTTGTTGCTGCTGCTGCTGCTTCTCTCCTCGCGGGCGACCGGAGCTAGGGGTTTTAAACCTCTTGCATTAGAGATCATCTCGTGCCTTTCCGTGCTATGTGCTCTCGTGCTCTAGTGTTCTGTGCTCTGCTATGCGGTGCTGTGCTGTTTTGTGCGGTGCTTTGCTGCGCGGTGCCGCTGTGTTGCGCGGTGCTGTTTGGTGCTGTGCTGCTGCAGGCTCCCTAGACACACCATGGACGACCATCCGCACTGCCGCACTTTCGGTAAGCTCCGTCTCTCAAACCAGCTGCCCTAGTAATTGCCGCGCTCTTGCTCTAGCGGTGAGCTCTGCTTTATTTATGCCACGCTGTGTTCATTTGTGAACCTTCAAACCCCCGCTCAACCGCACCAAACCCTTTTCTGCGCTCTCCCCCCCGTCGTGATTGCGCTCTCCCCCCCGCTATGACTGCGCTCTCCCCCCCGCCGTGACTGCGCTCTTCTTCCCCCCTCCCCCCCGTGGGTGTGCTCTTCCCCCCATGAGTGCGCTCTTCCACCCGTGAGTGCGCTATCCCCCGGTGTGTGCTCTTACCCTTCCCTCCTTTTGTCGCCGAGAGGACGCCAAGGTATTGGTAAGTGTCAAACTCATATTATATAGCTTGTCTAGGCGATAGTGGGGTAGACACTATGGGGTAAAGTTTCCTAGGGTTTCCTACTTGTACCCAACCTTGTGCTAGTTCATTCATTCCTTGTTTCTTCACATGGTATAGAGCAGGTTCCCTCGTGGGAACGCTTCCTTGGGCCCACCACTAAAATCGTTTTTTCTGACCGGAGCGTTAGTCGCTCCTGCCCAAGGCGCGCCTTGTTCGCCGCCCTCCCAGGCCCCTAGTGGCCCCTAGCGGCCTCGCCGCCACCCCTATGCGGCCCCGTCGCCGCCCCTAGCGGCCGCGTCGCCGCCCCTAGCGGCCCCGTCGCCGCCTCTCTCCCTACGCGGCCCCGCCGCCGCCCCTATGCGGCCCCGTCGCCGCCCCTACGCGGCCCTGTCGCCGCCCCTACGCGGCCCTATCGCCGCCCGTAGCGGCCCCGTAGCCGCCCCTAGCGGCACCGTCGCCGCTCCCTTTCCTACGCGGCCCCGTCGCCGCCCCTAGCGGCCGTGTCGCCGCTCCCCTACCTACGCAGCCCCGTCGCTGTCCCTAGCGGCCTCGTTGCCGCCCCTACGCGGCCCGGTCGCCGCCCCTAACGGCCGCGTCGCCGCCGCTAGCGGCCCCGTCGCCGCTCCCCTTCCTACACGGCCCCGTCGCCGCCACTAGACGGCCCCGTCGCCGCCCCTACCGAGCAGCCCAGCAGCTGAGCCGCCCAACAGCAGAGCCGCCGAGCCGCCCAGCAGCCGAGCCGCCGAGCAGCCGAGCCGCCCAGCAACCGAGCCGCAGAGCCGCCCGACAGCCGAGCCGCCCAGCAGCTGAACCACCGAGCTGCCCGACAGCCGAGCCGCCCGACAGCCGAGCCGCCCAGCAGCCGAGCCGCTGAGCCACCGAGCCGCCCTACCGTTGAGCCGCTACTGTTCCTACCGGCGCGCCCCGGCCCTACATACTCGGATTGGTGAGCTCACTCCTTGCTAGGCCACTACAGTCATGGCTACCCCCAGTGTTCTTACCTTTGATACTGAGGGTCGTGCTGTTGACTTTGAGGTCTGGGTTGATGACCTCCAGCTGTTCCTCCAGTGTGATAGGGCATACGGCCTCTCCCTATTCGATCTCACCTCTGGTGCCTCCCCTGCCCCGCCTGCTACTGCAAACAGCACTGTTCGCTCATAGTGGGCCACACGCAATGCTGCTGCCCGTCTTGCTGTGCGTCGCCACTTACCGACCACTGAGCGTGCGCACTTTAGCCAGTACAAGAGTACTCAGACCTTGTACGACGCTGTAGTTGCTCGCTACTCTTCCCGTGCCACTGCTGCACTGAGCTGCCTCATGCTACCGTACCTCTTCCCTGACCTTGCTGCCTTTCCCACAGTCGCTGACCTCATTACGCACCTCCGCACTAGTGACACTCGCTACCACGCTGCGCTTCCTGCTGAGTTCTGTGCCAAGAAACCCCCCCCTATGTACATCACCCTCTACTACATAGTCACCCGACTCCCTGACTCCCTTCGCTTAGTCAGGGACCACTTCCTCTCATTTTTCCCCACCACTCTCACCGTTGACCTCCTCGATGAGCGCCTCCTAGCAGCAGAGAAGAGCATAGTCGCTCTAGGAGCCTCTCGTGGTGACCCTCGCACCCCCGTCTTAGAGGGGTGTTCCCCTTCCCCCCTCTTGCCCTCGGTTGCTTCTACTGCTGCGGCCGACCTCGTTGGTTTCGAGTCGGTCGGCGCTGCGTCTGCCCCTAGCGGGAGACGCCGCACCGGCAAGGGCAAGGGGGCAAGGGCGCTGGAGGGGCTGACGGGGGCGGTGGAGGTGGTGGTGGAGGCAGTGGAGGGGGTGGGGGTGGTGGTGGGAGTGGTGGCGGGGGTGGCGTTGTTGGTGGCAGCAGTGGAGGCGGAGGCGGTGGCGGCGGTGGCGGAGGGAGCGGAGGGAGCAGAGGTGGCGGAGGCGGCGGGGGTGGCGGAGGCGGCGGCGGCAGCGGTGGAGCTGGTCGCGGCTCTGCGCCGAGGAGTGGATCCGGTGGTGGTCCGCGCCAGCAGCAGCAGCGCAGTCGTGAGACCCTGTCCCCTCAGCAGCTCTGTGAGTGTTACACTGCGCGTCAGCGCGGTGGGGGTACTGGTCCCTGCACCTACGTCCTCCGTACCGGCAACCGCGCTGGTGAGCAGTGCGGGGGCCCGCACTCCACCCAGCGCTGCTTCGGCCGACTGACGGATGCGTGGCGCCACCAGTTCCCTGAGGCCTCTGAGATCCCTCGCTGGGGAGAGCTGTCAAAGGCGGGGGTTGCTATCTTTGATCTTGATTATGATGCTATTCTTGCTGTAATGGATGTTGTGTCTGATAGTGTTGAGGGTGACTGTTACCTGTGTGTTCCGCCCGACCCGGGCATTGAGGCTGCTGCTCTAGGTGCTGGTGAGGCTGCTGCTCTATGTGCTAGTGCGTCTGCTGCCCCAGGTGCTGGTGAGTCTACTCTCTTAGGTACTACGTTGGCTCAGGCCTTACACACCTTCACCCTTGACCCGGGTGCTTCCCGCTCCTTCTTTCAAGACCGCACCACGCTTACGCCGCTTAGTTGGCCGGTTGCGGTCTCCCTGGTGGACCCCTCTCGGGGTCCTGTCCTTGCTAGCTTCTCCACTGTCTTACCGTGCCTGACAGCCCCTTCTGGCACCCTGTCAGGTCTCTACCTCCTCTCGTTTTCTACGAACTTGGTGAGTGGAGCTGATCTACAGGATAGGGGGGTTGACCAGTTCACTCCTGCGAGTCAGCGAGTGACCCACTGCACGTGTGCTTGGACAGGCCGACACTTGGCCACGTTCACCCGTCGGCCGGGGTCGAGCCTGTACACTCTTACTACTGAGTCTCCTCCCGCTACTGAGTCTAGTCAGGTAGCTGCGTCCAGTCAGGTGTTTGCTGCAACGTCCAGGTCTGGTCCTGAGTCTGCTCCCTGCTCGTGTCGTCTCCTGTCCCACCAGACTCTCCTTTGGCACCACCGCCTTGGTCGACACTCCCTGCCTCGTCTTCGAGGCATGGCCTCCCGTGTCCTTGTCTCTGGTCTCCCCTGGTCTCTCTCTCCCCTACCTCCGGGGCTTGCCCCTACCTGTGTTCCCTGCGTCGAGGGGCGACAACGCGCCTCCCCTCACTCCTCCGAGTTTCCTCCGACAGAGGCTCCGCTGCAGACTCTTCACATGGACGTGTGGGGCCCCGCCCGCGTCCGTGGACAGGGGCAAAAGCGTTACTTCCTTTTAGTGGTTGACGACTACTCGCGTTACACCACGGTCTTCCCCTTGCGCAGCAAGGGTGACGTCACTGAGGTGTTGATCGACTGGATCCGCGCAGCTCGTCTCCAGCTCAGAGAGAGTTTCGGCTCGGACTTTCCTGTTCTGCGTCTGCACTCTGACAGAGGCGGGGAGTTTTCCTCTGCCCGTCTAGGAGCCTTCTGTCATGCACAGGGCATCCGTCACACCTTCACGCTTCCAGCCTCTCCACAGCAAAATGGGATTGCTGAGAGCCGCATTGGCATGGTCATGGACGTCGCTCGTACGTCCATGATCCATGCGGCTGCCCCCCATTTTCTGTGGCCGTTTGCGGTTCAGTACGCAGCGCATCAGCTCAACCATCAGCCCCGGGTCTCCTTGCCAGAGACCTCCCCCACCTTGCGGTGGATGGGGAAGGTTGGCGATGCGTCTGCGTTTCGGGTCTGGGGATCTCGGGCGTTTGTCCGCGACTTGTCTGCGGACAAGCTGTCCCCCCGTGCTGTTCCTTGCGTCTTCCTTGGCTTCCCCCCTGACGCGCCTGGGTGGCAGTTCTACCACCCCACCTTGCGTCGTGTTCTGTCCTCCCAGGACGTCACCTTTGACGAGTCGGTGCCTTACTACCGTCTCTTCCCCTACCGCACTGCGCCCCTCCCCCCGCCGCCGCTCTTCCTTGCGCCAGGTCCTCCCCCGGTAGACCCCCTCCCCCCTCAAGGTCCTGCCCCGTCAAGTGTGTCCCAGGTAGACGCAGTCGAGCCTGTCGAGGTGGCTGTTGACTCTGGTGCTGCAAGAGGTGCTGAGCCTGCGGGTGTCGGGTCTGGAGGTGCTGGGCGTGGGGGTGCGGAGCCTGGGGGTGCTGAGTCTGGGGGTGCTGAGTCTGGGGCTGCTGAGCCGGGGGGTGCTGAGTCTGGGGGTGCTGAGCCTGGGGGTGCTGAGCCTAAGGGTGCTGAGTCTGGGGGTGCTGAGCCTGGGGGTGCGGAGTTTGGGGGTGCTGGGTCTGCTCGTGTGGCCGCTCGCGGTGCTTCGTCGAGGCGGGAGCCACTCTGTCCACAGAAGCTGAGCGAGTGGTTTGCGTGGCGCTAGAGCCGTGCTGCTGGAGCTGAAGGTGCTACTGTTGCTGCTGGTCCCAGGGGTACTCGTATTGGAGGTGCTGGAGCTGCTGGGACTGGGGGTGCTGTTGGTCCTGCTGAAGGTACTGCTGGAGCTGCTGGCGGTACTGGAGCTGCCGGTCCTACTGGAGCAGGAGCTGCTGGGGGTGTTGGCGCTGGTGGTTCTGCTGGCGCGGGTGCTTCTGAGGGTGCTGGAGTTGACGCTGTTGGAGCTGGAGGTACTGCTGGCGCTGGTGCTTCCGCTGGGGGTACTGGTGCTGTCCCTGCTGTTTCTGGAGGCACTGTGCGGCCGCAGCCGTACTTTGTTCCGCTCCTTGAGAAGGTTCTTGGTCTCCCGCCTTCTCCTGGTCCTGCTCCTCGAAGTCACAGTTATAGCCCGCCTCCCCCCTACCTGCTCCTTCTCCCTACACTGGTCCTACTGGAGGTCTTGCTAAGCGTCGTAAGCCTATGTCTCGTCCTGCGTCGCCTGTTTGTGCTGCTCGCACTAGTCGTCATGCTCCGCATCCGCGTCCTCCTGCGGTCCCAGGCACACACCAGATGACACTGCGTCCTTCCACTGCTCCTCTGCGTGTCCCGTTGCCGTCTCCTCCAGAGTCCTCTCTTCCTGTTCTTGCTGACCCGGAGTCTGACTCTCTTCGTGCTGCCAGTCCTACTGTCACGCGTCTCCTGGCTACTGGTGTCACTGACCCTTCCTTTGAGTCCACTGTTGCGTCTGCCTTAGTGGGTGAGCTTGTCGACTTTGCTGCTCGCTGTCGTCTCGACTACGCCGCTAGTCTTGTTGCTGAGTCTGAGTCTGTCTGTCCTCCGTCCGTCGGGGGTGAGTGTGCTCTTAGCACGGACGTCCTTGAGGACAGGCAGGAGGAGTTCCAGTGTTTTGCTGCTGCTTTGCCTCATCTTGTGTCCACGCTGATTGCCCCTGAGGGAGACCCGGATGCACCAGACATCCCGACTCCTCGATCGTACGCTGAGGCGATCGAGGGTCCCTACTCCTCTCAGTGGTAGTCAGCCATGGACCTAGAGATGGCTTCCTTGAAGTCCACAGGCACCTACGTAGACGAGGTTCCCCCACCTGGGGCGAACATCGTCAGTGGCATGTGGTTTTTCAGAGTGAAGCAGCCGCCGGGTTCTCCGCCAGTCTTCAAGGCGCGTTACGTGGCTCGAGGCTTCAATTAGCAGCAGGGAGTTGACTTCTTTCATACCTTCTCTCTCACCCCGAAGATGACCACTCTTCGGGTGCTGCTGCACATAGCCGCTCAGCGCGACTACGAGCTCCACTCTCTTGACTTCAGCACAGCTTTCCTGCAGGGCAGCTTGCACGAGGAGATCTGGCTGCGCCGCCCACCTGGCTTCACTGGGTCATTTCCTCCTGGTACCCAGTGGAGCCTCCGGCGGCCAGTCTAGGGTCTCCGCCAGGCGCCCCGTGAGTGGCACGACACACTGAGGACTACACTTGCGGCTCTTGGGTTTGCTCCTTCTACTGCCGACCCGTCGCTGTTTTTGCGCACCGACACCTCTTTGCCGCCGTTCTACATCCTTGTGTACGTTGACGACTTGGTCTTTGCCACTGCTGACACTGCTGGACTCGCCCACGTGAAGTCCGTGCTGCAGAAGAGAGATACGTGCACAGACCTGGGTGAACTGCGCAGCTACCTTGGCTTGGAGATCACCCGAGACAGAGCACAGCGCACCATACCTGACTCAGTCACACATGGTGCAGCAGGTCCTTCAGCACTTCGACTTCACGTACTCCTCGCCTCAGGCCACTCCTCTGTCTACTCACCACTCGCTCTCAGCTCTGCCTTCGGATGAGTCCGTAGAGCCGAGTGGCCCGTACCCAGAGCTTGTTGGCTGCCTCATGTACCTGATGACTTGCACTCGACCTGACCTTGCATACCCTCTTAGCATCTTGGCACGCTATGTTGCTCCTGGGAGACACCGACCAGAGCACATGGCTGCAGCGAAGAGGGTGTTGTGCTACTTGTGCAGTACGTCGGGCATGGGGCTAGTGCTTGGAGGGCGACGTCCAATGGTCCTCACAGGTCACGCAGACGCTTCTTGGGCTGACGACCAGGCTACGCAGCGGTCGTCACAGGGTTACACCTTCAGCCTTGGTTCCGGCTCTGTTTCATGGCGGTCTACCCGCTCGTCTTCTCTTCTCGGCTCCACCTGTGAGGCTGAGATCTACGCTGGGGCCATGGCTGCATAGGAGCTACGCTGGCTCACCTACTTGCTGACTGACCTAGGAGAGCAGCCTCGTTCTCCTCCAGTTCTGTACGTAGATAACAAGGCCATGCTGGCCTTATGTCGGGAGCACAGACTGGAGCACAGAACGAAGCACATTGCTGTCCGCTACTTCCTTGCTCGTGAGCTGCAGCAGCGTGGTCAGCTGCGTCTTGCTCACGTGGCCTCTGAGGCCAATACTACTGATATCTTTACCAAGGCACTTCCGCCTTGTGATCATCAGCGCTTCTGTACGATGCTAGGTCTTGTGCCTACTTGGCCTCACTTGCTCACTTCTTGACCTTGCTTGTACTGTGATCTTTCTATACCTGCACTTGCTTGTCTACCTTTATATATGATCTTGCATGTGAACTGGCCTTTTGGCCTTGCTCTTGTGCTCGGATTGTGTGGTGACTTTGTGATCCACCCTGAGGTTGCTTTGCTTTGCTTGACTGGTCTTGTGACCTCTTGTTTTCCCCCACTTTGCCTATGGGGGTGTGTCAAACTCATATTATATAGCTTGTCTAGGCTATAGTGGGGTAGACACTATGGGGTACAGTTTCCTAGGGTTTCCTACTTGTACCCAACCTTGTGCTAGTTCATTCATTCCTTGTTTCTTCATAGTAAGGGCGTGTGTGGTCTGTCCAAAAGTTCAAAACAAAGAGCGAACTTTGTGTGGTTACCTTATTTGCCAACTAAACTTAGCGAAATGACGAAGTTATCGGGATTTCAAAGATTTGAACTGCAAATCTGAACTTGACTCGAGATTTAGTAGACAACGTGCGTGCGCACTTTCAGGCAAGCGTGTGTGATTTTTAGCACGTGCGAGGAGCAGGCAAAACGGGCGGCAGCCTTGCGAAGCTGAAAATTTCCAAACGAAATCAGCCCACGATTAGCGCACTCGTCGGTTGCCACGTGGCAACATCTATGGCATGTAGGTGACTACTGGGTAACCTACTTTCAAGTCGATTTAACCGGGTAATCTATTTTCTTGACGCGCGGATCGGCGCGCTATTTTGAAGGTCGAATGTCGGGGTTCGACCTTGTATGTGTGTGTCCTTTTTGTTGTGTTGTAGTCCAGATGTTCGAACCCCGAAATAAGGAAAGTCGAGTTTGATTCGACTTAAGTTTGTTTCGCACAACTCGCCCTAAAAACGTATACTTTTACGATTTTAAAGGACCACACACGCCCTAAGTGAATAGAAGACCTTTTTAAGTTAATTCCCCCCCCTGAGTGCGTTTTCTCCCCTCTTATGTGCTGCCAGGACGCCAAGACGGTGGTGGTGGGGTGGGAGGATTCTGGTTGGAGCCCCAAAGTACGCACGTGGCAGCCCCCCCTTGTCAATTTTGGCGACGTTCTTGGTCAGTTGCTCCTGCCTGCTCTCCCCTCCTCTCTACCCACTCCCCCCTCTTTCCTCCACCCCACCTCCCCCCCTTGTCAATGATGGCGAGTTTTCACTCATACCCAAACCCTCTTCTCTCTTCTCCTGCTTACCCTGCTCACAATGTGGTGTGCATGACTTGTATGCTCAAAACACACTTTCCCTCTCTCACACTCGCACTTGCGCTTGCTCTTGCTTCTCCACAACCCAAGCGGAACGACCGGTGCCACAAGCACAGTCTGGTGGGCAGTAACTTGTATGCAAAACCATGTGTTTTGACTCAATAAACGCTCTCCCTCTCTCACCTTTGCTCTTGCGTGTGCTGTGCCCCCATCCCAGTGTTCAAGTATGTTGGTGTTACTTTTGAGAATTCTCAAGAGTTTAACCCTTGCTCTTGTGTGTGCTCTTCCCCAACCCAGTGTTTAAGTGGAACGACAAGAGGCATGGGTAATGACTTAAAACACCCTCTCCCTCTCTCGCTCTTGCACTTTTCGTCTTATCTCCCCCAACCCAGTGTTCAAGTGGAATGACTCGTAGGAGCACGATGTGGTGGGCGTGGATCCAAATCGCTTCGTGTTCTGCTACTTTGGAAAAGCTCTCCCTCCCATCCGTGTGCTCTCTAAGGCCTCAAATCAAGGCACGTTCACGATAACCGTAAGGGGTCCTCTCGGGTACACCAGCAGCGTTGGCAACGACTGCAGGAGAGACATGAAATTTGTCATCATTCCTGAACCTCCGTATTCTCGGAAGTATTGTTTTTTAAATTCTAAACCAATTAGCGCAAGCTGAGGAGCACAGCCAACACCGTAATCGGCGGCGTCTTTGTCGGTCTTTGTAATACCGTACCGTATGGGTATTGTGATGAGAAGACTTTTGTTGGGAGTGCAAGTTGTTTTGGAAGGAGTCGCAGGAGTGTGGGATGGGTACGGTAGGTTGGTGGGACTTCCAGAAGTATGTTTGCAAGCGATTGTGTGAAGTTGATTGAATTTGCCTTGTTGTCCTGGGGTTTAGGGGCTGAAAATATGGAATTTGACGGGCAGAAGTTGAATTACCTGGGGGCAAGTTCCCTACCCCTGTTGCAAGTAGACGAACAGCATTAAGAACTTCAGGACCCCTTCCCCCCACCCCCTCCTTCACAGATACAAGGCGTGCAATTATCGAGAAAGAGGTGCATTGTATTCTCCGAATATGAACGTCCGTACACAAAATAGGTTCGGGTCAGGTCGGGTCGCATGCGGCCAGATGCTCATGCCTTATTGTGATGTGTCAACCTATATATATTTGTGCTAGGATATAGTGAGGCATGCTATAGGAAGTACAACATTGTTATGGTTAGCTGATCATACCTCACCCTTTCTAGTTCCATTCATTCCGCCTGCACACTTTGAGATGGTATCATATGCTAGGTCATTCCTACAAGCCTAGTTTGTTCCGTTCGATCGTTCAAGTCACGCGGGAGATTGACGATGGGCTTGAGACCGTCAACCTCAAGCTGCCAGCTGTCATCACGTGAGTGCTTTGCTGCCAGCTGTCATCACGTGAATGGTGCATTGCTGGGACTCCCAAGATTATCAACATGTCAGCGAATTCCCTAGTGCATGTGACTGTTTCTGACTGGTGTGCTGCCCCCTGCGGCCTGGACCTTTATCATCTTATCAACCCAGCCAACCGTAGAACCCGTGTGGTGGGGTTGTGGGAGGGAGCTGCCTCAGCGGCTACTAACTCAGCTGCCCTTCTCCTCTGTTCTCTTGCCTTGCCTTCAAAGGTTCTCCCCTCTCTCCCCTCCCCCGACCACGTCCCTCCTCTCCCCTACCCACCCCATCCCAGCACGGATCTACGGCTGAATGAGCCACGGTGTTACGAATAGTAATTATTGAAACATTACTGTGCACTCCTTACCACAGCAATCACGGCACGTACTACCAAGACTGCAGACGAAAGGGTGGAAGTAACACGAAGGGACGTACAGTTACGAAACGATCTAGACCGTCAAGCAGATGGCATCAGGCAGCAGCAGTGACGAGGATTGGAACCTAGCGGGGGGCAGACGCAAGAACAGACCTGGACGCTACAGCAAACACCTGACCCGACGCAGCTACCAGACCAGACGCAGTAACCGGAGGAGACTCGGTAGTCAGTGTGTACAGGCTCGACCCCGGCTGACAGGTAAACGTGGCCAAGTCTCGGCCCTGTTAGAATGTTATTATCTAGCCTGTAGTGGGGTGCTATATAGCGAGTACAACCCGGTTAGGGTTTGCTATATGTACCCCAACTGCTGCTAGTGAAACTTCTCTTTCGTCATTCTTCTTTTGAACACTTGTTCATTCTGACATGCTATCAGAGCAGGTCGACCCTCCTGGGTCGATCCTGTGGGTGGGCCCCACCCGATGCTTCCGCTGCTCTACTGCTGTCGTGTGCCCCGGGCGCGCGACCCTTTCTTCTTGCAGCGCACTCGGAGCGCGCGGCGTTTTTCATCCCGCCGTGCGCTCGGGGCGTGTGGCGGTTTTCTGCCCGCCGTGCGCCCCGAGGCGCGCGGCGGTTTCCTGCTTCACGCAGCGGTATTCTGCCCGCCATGCGCTCGGGACGCGTGGCGGTTTCCTGCCCACCGTGCACCCTGGGCGCATGCGGCGGTTTCGCGTTCCGTCGACCCGCACGCCCGTCCCCGTCGACCTGCGCGCGGCTCCCCGTCGCCCTTCGCGGCGGCCCCGTGAACCCACGCGCTGCTCCCCATCGCCCTTCGCGGCGGCCCCGTCGACCCGCGCGCCGCCCCCGGCGACCCGTGTGCCCGTCCCTGTCAAACCGCGTGTCGCCCTGCGGCCTCCCCTCCCCGCACACCTGCGTTTGCTTACTGCACACCCAAGTTCGCTTCCCGCACGCTTGTGCATGCTTCGCGCACACCTGAGCTCGCTTACCGCACACTCAGGGTATGGGGGTGACGGGTATGGGGGTGGCGGGTGTGCGCGGTCCCCTGCTCCTCCTCCTCCTCCGTTCCCGCTGCTGCAGCTGCCGCTGAGGGGGGTGGGTGTGTGGGAGACGAAGGAGTGGTGCTAGGGGGATGACGTGGGAGTGGAGCTAGGGGTGCAGCAGGGGGTGTGTGGAAAGGAGGTGGGACTATTTGGGGAGGCTGAGAGGAGGCGGCCGTCATGTCGTGCGCAGCGCCTGTAGTCCGGAGCCGTCGCGCTCTCAGTAGCCCAGAGAGCCTTGCTGTGCAAGTCGCCTGTGGGTCCGTTGCTCCTGCCGCTTGTCATAGCCGCGGAGCCAGATACTCCCGTAGTCCGGTGCCCTCGTGCGCTCGGTAGCCACTGTGCCAGTCCTCCTGTTGCCCGTGTGTCTGCAGCTTCAGCCGTCGTCTCCCATCTTCTCTCCCTTCACAATTCCTCCTCCTCACTTGTCCTCTGTGATCGCCTCTAGCTTTGCTTATAATTGTGAACTATTACTATGTCTGCTCATTGTGCGGATTACACCCCACTTTGGCTATGGGGGTGTGTCAGAATGTTATTATCTAGCTTGTAGTGGGGTGCTCTATAGCGAGTACAACCCAGTTAGGGTTTGCTATATGTACCCCAACTGCTGCTAGTGAAACTTCTCTTTCGTCATTCTTCTTTTGAACACTTGTTGATTCTGACAGGCCCGTCCGAGCACACGTGCAGTGGGTCACTCGTTGACTCGCAGGAGTGAACTGGTCAACCTCCCCATCCTGCAGGTCAGCACCACTCACCAAGTTCGTAGAGAACGAGGGGAGGTAAAGATCTAACAGGGAGCCAGACAGGGCTGCCGGACACGGTAGGACAGTGGAGTAGTGGGCAAGGACAGGACCCCCAGAGGAGTCTGCCAGGGAGACTGCAACCGGCCGACTAAGCGGCGTGAGTGTGGTGCGGTCTTGAAAGAAGGAGCGGGAAGCACCCAAGTCAAGAGTGAAGTTGTGCAAGACCGCAGCAGGCGCAGCACACGAGAGAGCAGACTCACCAGCACCTGGAGCAGTAGACTCACCAGCGCCTAGAGCAGCAGCCTCACCAACACCTGGGGCAGGAGACGCACGAGCACCTAGAGCAGCAGCCTCACCGGCACCTGGAGCAGGAGACGCACCAGCACCTAGAGTAGCAGCCTCACCAGCACCTAGAGCAGCAGACTGGATACTAAGGTCAGGCGGCACACATAGGTGACAGGCACCCTCAGCACTAGTAGACAATGCATACATGGCAGTGAGGATAGCCTCATAGTCAAGAGCAAAGATATCTACCCTCTTCCTAAGCAGCTCCAGCCAGGAGGGGAGCTCAGCGTCGTCGCCAAACTCTGTACGCCAAGCGTCGCTCAGACGGGCGAAGCAGCGGGACTCTGTGTGACTAGGTGTCCCGCAAGGCTGACCAGTCCGGACACCCGTATGAATGACGTACGGGCAGCGAGCAGTACTCAGTGACCCTCTACTCTGAGCGTACCACTCACGAAGCTGCTGGGCCGAAAGAGCCTCGCGAGGACGACGCTGCAGCTGCACCAGGCCACTACAAGAAGCTCCCAAACTACCCACTCCAGGACGACTCCCACTACGGCCACCCCGACAACCCCAACTAGCGTACCACTCATGAAGCTGCTGGGGTGTGAGGGACTCACGCAGACGGCCCTAGAGCTGCATCTGGCCACGCCAGGAGCAGCAGTAGCAGCAGTAACAGTAGTAGTAGCAGTAGTAGTAGCAGTAGCAGCAGTAAAAGCAATAGCAGCAGTAGCAGCGGCGGGGCCGGGCCGCGACGGCAGCCCTGCAGGGCGGGGAAGGGCCGCGACGGCAGCTGCTGCAGGGCTGGGCAGTCCGTGACGGCCGGTGCTGTAGGGCGGGGCAGGGCCGCGACCGCAGGATGCTGCAGGGCAGGGCAGGGGCGACCGTCCCAAGGGCGGGCGCGGGGTAGGGCAGGGCGCCGCGGCGGGCAGGGGCGACGCCGCGCGGGTCCCGCAGGGGCGTCGCGACGAGGGGTGGGGGCGATGCCTGGGTCCCGTTGGGGCGTCGCAACGAGGCAGGGGCGACGCGCGGGTCCCGCAAGGGGCGTCGCGACGAGGCAGGGATGACGCCCGGGTCCCGCAGAGGCGCCGCGACGAGGCATGGGCGACGCGCGGGTCCCGCAGGGGCGTCGCGACGAGGCAGGGGCGACGCCAGGGTCCCGCAGAGGCGCCGCGACGAGGCAGGGGCGACGCGCGGGTCCCGCAGGGGCGTCGCGACGAGGCAGGGGCGACGCTCGGGTCCCGCAGAGGCGTCGCGACGAGTAGGGCGACGCGTCGCGGGGTCCAGGGGCTGCGCCGCGGGGTCCAGGGGCGGCTGCGCGGGTGCAGGGCAGGCCCGTGCGCGGCCTGCAGGGTAGGGCGGCAGGGTGGCGCTCGAGGGCGCGGGTAGGCAGGCGCTCAAGGGCGCGGGTAGGAAGGCGCTCGAGGGCGCGGGTAGGCAGGCGCTCGAGGGCGCGGGTAGGCAGGCGTTCGAGGGCGCGGGTAGGCAGGCGCTCGAGGGCGCGGGTAGGCAGGCGCTCGAGGGTGTGGGTAGGCAGGCGCTCGAGGGCGCGGGTAGGCAGGCGCTCAAGGGCGTGGGTAGGCAGGCGCTCGAGGGCGCGGGTAGTCAGGCGCAAGGTGTCAAACATTATATATGTTGTTGTAGTTGTTTAGGCTACAGTGGGTTAGCCTATAGGGGGTACACATTCCTAGGTTTTGATACTTGTGTCAGATTTATATGACATAGTTACTATAGGCTATAGTGGGGTAGCACATATGGGGTACAGGGTTTCTAGGGTTGTATTTGTACCCAATCTTTCCTTAGTCATTCTCATTCCTGCTTACTCATTTCACATGGTATAGAGCGGGTTCCCTGTGGAACTCTGCCTAGGGCCCACCGAAGCGCGCCTCGAGGCGCGCTCAACTTTTTTTTTCCGCTCTCGAGCGACCCTCCGTGTCGCCTCCCTCCCACACGCGGCCCCAGCCGCCCGCTACGATCGCGGCCCCGGCCGCCTGCTCGACGCGGCCCCCAGCCGCCTGCTCGACGTGGCCCCCCAGCCGCCCGCTACGCCGCGGCCGCCGCCCACTACGATCGCGGCCCAGGCCGCCTGCTACGACCGCGGCCCCAGCCGCCTGTTCGACCGCGGCCCCGCCGCCCGCTCCTGTCGCGGCCCCGGCTGCCTGCTCGCACGGCCTCGCCGCCCGCTACTACCGCGGCCCCGGCCGCCTGCTCGACCGCGGCCCCCCAGCCGCCTGTTCGACCGCGGCCCCGCTGCCCGCTACTGTCGCGGCCCCGGCCGCCTGCTAGCGCGGCCTCGCCGCCCTCTACTACCGCGGCCCCGGCCGCCTGCTTGCACGGCCCCGCCGCCTGCTACGACCGCGGCGCCAGCCGCCTGTTCGACCGCGGCCCCGCCGCCTACTACCGTATCGGCCCCGGCCGTCTTCTCGCGCGGCCCCGCCGCCCACCTACTACCGCGGCCCCAACCGCCAGCTCGCACGGCCCCGCCGCCTGCTACGACCGCGGCCTCCCAGCCCACTAGGCTGCGGCCGCCGCCTGCTCAACCGCGGCTTCGCCGCCCACTACGCATCGGCCCCGCCGTCCACCTGTAGCGACTGTGCGGGCGGACCTCTGAGCAGCTGTGCCGCCGAGCCGCCCGGGAGCCGAGCCGCCCTGCAGCCGAGCCGCCCGGGAGCCGAGCCGCCCTGCACCTGAGCCGCCCTGTCGCCGAGCCGCCCGGGAGCCGAGCCGCCCTGCCCCCGAGCTGCCCTGCCGCCGAGCCGCCCGGGAGCCGAGCCGCTGTGCACCCGAGCCGCCCGGTCGCCGAGCTGCCTTTCTGTCGAGCTACGCGACCTGCCCTGCCTGGTGAGCACAGTCCCACTGTCACTGCGTGCTCTTCCCCCTACTGCTTGCACTGCTTCACAGTCGTCGTCATGGCTACCCCTAGTGTCCTAGCTTTTGACGCTGAGGGTCGCGCCATTGATTTTGAGGTCTGGCTAGACGACCTGCAGCTGTTCTTACAGTGCGACAGAGCTGACGACCTTTCTCTCTTTGACCTCACCTCTGGCGCCTCTCCTGCTCCTGCTACTGATGCTGATCCCGCTGTCCGCTCTAAGTGGGCCACCCGCGATGCTGCTGCACGTCTTGCTGTGCGTCGCCACCTTCCTACCTCTGAGCGTGCGCACTTCAGTCAGTACAAGAGTGCTCAGACCTTGTACGACGCTGTAGTTGCGCGCTACTCCTCCCCTGCCACTGCTGCACTGAGCCGTCTCATGCTTCCCTACCTCTTTCCTGACCTCTCTGCCTTTCCCACTGTCGCTGACCTCATTACGCATCTCCGCACTAGTGACACTCGCTACCGCGCCGCCCTTCCTGCTGAGTTCTGCGCTAAGAACCCCCCCCCCATGTACATCGCTCTCTACTACGTAGTCGCGCGCCTCCCTGACTCCCTTCGAGTCGTCAGGGACCACTTTCTCGCAGTCTGCCCCACCACGCTCACCGTCGACCTCCTCGAGAAGGCCCTCCTCGCAGCGGAGAAGAGCATAGTCGCTGTAGGTGCTTCTCGTGGTGACCCTCGCACCCCCATCTTTGAGGGGTGCTCTCCTTCCCCCTTGCTGCCCTCTGTTGCCTCTGCTGCTGCTGCCGACCTGCTTGGTCTTGAGTCGGTCGGCGCGGCGTCTGCCCCTAGTGGGAGACGTCGCTCCAGCAAGGGCAAGGGGGGCAAGGGCGCGGGTGGAGCTGGAGGGGGCGGTGGCGGTGGCGGCGGTGGCGGCGGGGGGAGTGGGGGTGGCGGAGGGACTAGTGGCGGGGGTGGTGGTGGTGGTGGCAGCAGCAGCGGGGACAGTAGTGGTGGTGCCAGCGGTGGTGGTGGAGGCAGCGGCGGGGGTGGAGGCGGCGGAGGTGGAGGCGGTGGAGGCGGCGGCGGAGGAGGCAGTGGTGGTGGAGGGGGTGGAGCTGGTCGGGGTGGTACCCAGCAGCGTAGCGGCGGTGGTGGTGGCCAGCGCTCGCAGCGGCAGCAGCAGCAGCGCTCTCGGGACATCCCTTCGCCTCAGCAGCTTCGTGAGTGGTACGCTGGGCGTCAGAGGGGTGGGGGTACTGGTCCCTGCACCTACGTTCTTCGTTCCGGCGACCGCGCGGGTGAGCAGTGTGGGGGTGCCCACGCCACCCAGCGCTGCTTTGGCCGCCTGACGGACGCCTGGCGTCAGCAGTTCCCTGGGGCTAGTGAGATCCCTCGCTGGGATGAGCTTCTCAGGGCTGGTGTAGCGATCTTTGATCTTGATTTTGATGCTATCCTTACTGCTATGTACGTTGTGGATTATAGTGAGGAGAATGAGGGTTACCGTTGTTTCCAGCCCGACCCGGGCATTGGTACTGCTGCGCTAGGTGCTTGTGAGGCTGCTGCTCTAGGTGCCAGTGCGTCTGCGCTCTCAGGTACTGGTGAGACTGCGCTCTCAGGTACTGCGTCGTCCTCGTCCTCCCTCACTTTCACACTTGACTCCGGAGCTTCTCGCTCCTTCTTTCGAGACCGCACTACCCTTACGCCGCTCGGCCGACTGGTTGCAGTCTCCCTTGCTGACCCTTCCTGGAGGTCCTGTCCTGTCTCACTTCTCCACTGTCCTCCCGTGTCCGGCTGCCCCTTCGGGCACCCTGTCGGGTCTGTACCTTCCCTCGTTCTCCACGAACTTGGTGAGTGGAGCGGACCTGCAGGATGGGGGTGTTCACCAGTTCACTCCTGCGAGTCAGCGGGTGACCCACTGCACGGAGGCACGCACAGGCCGACACCTGGCCACGTTCTCGCGTCGGCCGGGGTCGAGTCTCTACACCCTGACCGTTGAGTCTCCTCCTGTCCCTGCGTCTGGTCAGGTGGCTGCGTCGGGTCAGGTACTTGCTGCTGCGTCCCGGTCAGGTCCTGAGTCTGCCCCCTGTTCTTGTCGCCTCGTGTCTCACGAGACTCTCCTGTGGCACCACCGTCTTGGCCACCCCTCCTTGCCCCGTCTTCGGAGCATGGCTTCCCGTGTCCTTGTCTCTGGTCTTCCCCAGTCTCTCCCTCCTCTCCCCTCCGGGCCAGGACCTTCCTGTGTCCCCTGTGTCGAGGGTCGCCTCCGGGCTACTCCTCACTCCTCCCACTTCCCCCCGACAGAGGCTCCCCTGCAGACGCTTCACATGGATGTGTGGGGCCCAGCCCCCGTCCGTGGGCAGGGTTACGAGCGCTACTTCCTGTTGGTGGTTGACGACTACTCGCGTTACACCACAGTCCTCCCCTTGCGCAGCAAGGGTGCGGTCACTGAGGTGCTGATTGACTGGATCCGCGAGGCTCGTCTCCAGCTCAGGAAGAGCTTCGGCTCGGACTTTCCTGTTCTGCGTCTGCACTCGGACAGAGGCGGAGAGTTCTCTTCTCGCCTTCTGCGGGACTACTGTCGTGCACGGGGGATCCGCCAGACCTTCACGCTTCCGGACTCACCACAGCAAAATGGGATTGCTGAGCGCCGCATTGGCATGGTCATGGATGTCGCTCGTACGTCCATGATGCATGCGGCTGCCCCCCATTTTCTGTGGCCGTTTGCAGTGAGGTACGCGGCGCATCAGCTCAACCTTCACCCCCGGGTCTCTCGGCCTGCGATGTCCCCAGCCTTGCTGTGGACGGGGAAGGTTGGCGATGCGTCTGTGTTCCGTGTCTGGGGATCTCGGGCGTTTGTCCGCGACTTGTCTGCGGACAAGCTGTCCCCTCGTGCTGCTCCCTGTGTCTTCCTTGGCTTCCCCACTGACGCCCCAGGGTGGCAGTTTTACCACCCCTCCTCTCGTCGTGTTCTGTCCTCCCAGGACGTCACGTTCGACGAGTCAGTCCCCTTCTACCGTCTCTTCCCCTACCGCACTCCTTCCCTCCCCCCTCCCCCGGACTTCCTTGTGCCGGTTCCCCCCCCGGTAGACCCCCTCCCCCCTCAGGTTCCTGCCCCCTCAGGTGTGTCCCAGGTAGACGCCGTTGACCCGGTCGAGGTTACTGGTGACTCTGGTGCTGCTGCGGGTGCTGAGCCTGGGGGTGCTGACTCTGGGGGTGCTGTGCGCGGGGGTGCTGAGCCTGGGGGTGCTACTGCTGGGGGTGCTGGGCCTGAGGGTGCTACTGCGAGGGGTGCGGAGCCTGGGGGTGCTGAGCCGGGGGGTGCTGTGCCTGGGGGTGCGGGGTCTGGGGGTGCTGGGTCGGGAGCTAATGAGCCTGGAGGTGCTGAGCTGGGAGCTGCTGAGCCTGGGGGTGCTGCGTCTGGAGCTGCTGAGCCTGGGGTTTCTCCTGCTGCTGCGTCTCGCCGGGAGCCCCTCTCTCCACAGGAGCTGCGCGAGTGGTTCGCTCGCCGCTGGAGGCGTGCTGCTGAGTCTGGAGGTGCTGCTGGAGCTGGAGCTGGAGCTTCTTCGACCGTCGTGGGTGCGGGTGCTGCCGGTCCCGGAGCTGCTGGACCTGCGGGTCCTCCTGGAGCTGGAGCTGCTGAGGGAGCTGGTGCTGAGCCTACTGCTGTTGGTCCTGCCACTGGAGGTGTGGGTGGCGCTGGTGCTGTCGCTGAGGGTGCTGGTGCAGACCCTGCTGCGTCTGGAGCTGCCGCGCGGCCTCGACCGTACTTCGTTCCGCTCTTGCAGCAGGTTCTTGGTCTTCCTCCTCCGGTAGAGGGTCCACCGCCTGTCCAGTCGCAGTCCCTGCTGGAGCCTTCCTCTCCACTGCCTGCTCCCTCTCCTTACACTGGTCCTACTGGAGGTCTTGCTGAGCGTCGTGAGCCTGCGTCTCGTCCCGCGTCGCCTGTTCGTGCTGCTCGCGCTAGTGGTCGCAGTTCGCGTCAGCGTCCTCCTCCTGTCCCTGGCACACACCGGATGTCTTTGCGTCCGTCCACTACTCCTCTGCGTGCCCCTTTGCCTTCTCCTCCTGAGTCCTCTCTTCCTGCGCTTGCCGACCCTGAGTCCGACTCTCTTCGTGCTGCCAGTCCTACTGTCACGCGTCTGCTTGCTACTGTCGTCACTGACCCCTCTTTTGAGTCCACTGCTGCGTCTGCTCTAGTCGCTGAGCTCGTCGACTTTGCTGCTCGCTGTCGTCTCGACTACGCTGCTAGTCTTGTTGCTGAGTCTGCGTCTGTCTGTCCTCCGTCCGTCGGGGGTGAGTGTGCTCTTAGCACGGACGTCCTAGAGGACAGGCAGGAGGAGTTACAGTGTCTAGCGGCTGCTTCACCTCATCTCGCGTCTGTACTGCTTGCCCCTGAGGGAGACCCGGATGCACTAGACATCCCGACTCCGCGTTCTTACGCGGAGGCCGTAGAGGGTCCCTACTCCTCTCAGTGGCAGGCAGCTATGGATGCAGAGATGGCTTCCTGGAAGTCCACAGGCACCTACGTTGACGCGGTTCCCCCTCCTGGGGCGAACATCGTCAGTGGCATGTGGATCTTCAGGGTGAAGCGGCCGCCGGGCTCTCCACCTGTCTTCAAGGCACGGTACGTTGCTCGTGGCTTCAGTCAGCGGCAGGGAGTTGACTACTTTCAGACCTTCTCTCCCACCCCGAAGATGACTACTCTTCGGGTGCTGCTGCACATAGCCGCTCAGCGCGACTACGAGCTTCACTCTCTCGACTTCAGCACTGCGTTCTTGCAGGGTAGCCTGCACGAGGAGATCTGGCTTCGCCGTCCACCTGGCTTTACTGGGACTTTCCCTCCTGGCACCCAGTGGAGCCTCCGACGGCCAGTCTACGGTCTCCGCCAGGCACCGCGTGAGTGGCACGACACACTGAGGACTACGCTTGCGGCTCTTGGGTTTGCTCCTTCTACTGCTGACCCGTCGCTATTTCTTCGCACCGACACTTCCCTGCCGCCGTTCTACACCCTCGTGTACGTCAACGACTTGGTCTTTGCCACAGCAGACACTGCTGGACTCGCCTACGTGAAGTCCGAGCTGCTGAAGAGACACACGTGCACAGACCTGGGTGAACTGCGCAGCTACCTTGGCTTGCAGATCACTCGGGACAGAGCACGCCGCACCATTACCTTGACTCAGTCACACATGGTGCAGCAGGTCCTTCAGCGCTTCGGCTTCACGTACTCCTCGCCTCAGGCCACTCCTCTGCCTAATCGCCACTCACTCTCAGCTCTGCCTTCGGATGAGTCCGTAGAGTCGAGTGGTCCGTATGCAGAGCTTGTTGGCTGCCTCATGTACCTGATGACCTGCACACGACCTGACCTTGCATACCCTCTGAGCATTCTTGCACGCTATGTTGCTCCTGGGAGACACAGACCGGAGCACATGGCTGCAGCGAAGAGGGTATTGCGCTACCTGTGCAGTACGTCGGGCATGGGGCTAGTGCTTGGAGGGCGGAGTCCAGTGGTCCTTACCGGCCACGCGGACGCTTCTTGGGCTGACGACCAGGCTACGCAGTGGTCGTCACAGGGTTACACCTTCAGCCTTGGTTCCGGCTCTGTCTCGTGGCGGTCTACTCGCTCGTCTTCGGTTCTCGGCTCCAGTTGTGAGGCTGAGATCTACGCCGGGGCCATGGCTGCACAGGAGCTTCGCTGGCTCACCTACCTGCTGACTGACCTTGGAGAGCCGCCTCGCTCTCCTCCAGTGCTGTACGTAGACAACAAGGCTATGCTGGCCTTGTGTCGAGAGCAGCGCTTGGAGCACAGAAGGAAGCACATTGCTCTCCGCTACTTCCTTGCTCGTGAGCTGCAGCAGCGTGGTCAGTTGCGACTTGCGTACGTGGCCTCTGAGGCCAACACTGCTGATGTGTTCACCAAGGCACTCGCGCCTTGTGACCATCAGCGCTTTTGCACCCAGTTGGGTCTTGTGCCTGTCTTGCCTCACTTGCTCTCCTCTTGACTTCACTTGTACTGTGACATATATATATGCCTGCTCTTGTTTGTCTAGTTTTATATATATGTCTGTACTCCTGCATGTGAACTGGCCTCTGGCCCTACTCTTGTGCTCGGACTGTGTGGTGACTTTGTGATCCACCCTGAGCTTGCTTTGCTTTGCTTGACTGGTCTTGTGACCCCTTGTTCCCCCCCACTTTGCCTATGGGGGTGTGTCAGATTTATATGACATAGTTGCTGTAGGCTATAGTGGGGTAGCACATATGGGGTACAGGGTTTCTAGGGTTGTATTTGTACCCAATCTTTCCTTAGTCATTCTCATTCCTGCTTACTCATTTCACAACTTGTACTCATTTCACTCTTAGTTCATTCATTCTTGTTCAACATGGTATAGAGCAGGTCCTTCCTAGGACCGATTTTTTTTTAGGGCCCACCACTACCTAATTACCTACCTACCTGCGCTCTAGGGCGCCTCGGCTTTCACGCCCCTAGAGGCCCCGTCGGCCCCGCGCTCTCGCACCTAGAGGCCTCGGTCGGCCCCGCGCTCGCTTTTAGAGGCCCCGAATCGGCCCCGCGCTTACCCCTAGAGGCCCGCGTCGGCCCCGCGCTCGTCTTTACCAGCCCCGATCGGCCCCGCGCTCGCCCTTAGAGGCCCACGTCGGCCCCGCGCTCGTCCCTTACGGCCCCGATCGGCCCCGCGCTCGTCCCTCACGGCCCCGATAGGCCCCGCGCTCGCCCTTAGCACCCACGTCGGCCCCGCGCTCGTCCCTCGCGGCCCCACCCGCTCCCCGCGCTCGCCCTTAGCGGTCCCGAACGGCCCCACCGAACCGAGCCGAACCGAGCTGCGCCGCGCGAACCGAGCCGCACGAACCGAGCCGCGCCGCCCGACCCGAGCCGCCCGAACCGAGCCGCGCCGCCCGACCCAAGCCGCGCCGCCCTACCTATACCGAGCCGCGCCGCCCTACCTGTACCAAGCCGCGCCGCCCTACCTACCCTACTGCTCCTACTGTTTTTTTCCTACTGCTGCTACCATGGCTAGCCCTCCTGTCCTAGCCTTCGATACTGAGGGCCGCCGAGTGAAGTTCGACACCTGGCTTGATGACCTACACCTCTTCCTACAGCTCACTGCTAAGGAAGACATCTCGCTGTACGATCATGCCTTAGGCCACGCTACTGCTCCTGCTGCTACTGCTGACAGCACTGCCCGCTCACAGTAGCAGACTCGTGACGCCCATACTCACTTCGCTATTCGCAACTCTCTGCCGATAGATGAGCGCGAGCACTTTGGGCAGCACAAGACTGCACAGGCACTGTACACTGCTGTCGTTGCCCGCTACTCCTCGCCGGCCTCTACCGCTCTAGGCCGTCTCTCTCTTCCCTACCTATTCCCCGACCTAGCGTCCTTCCACACTGTCGCTGATCTCATTACCCACCTCCGCACTAGTGAGGCTCGCTTCCGCGCCGCTATGCCTGATGAGTTCCTTGCCAAGAACCCACCCCCGCTCTGGCTCACTCTCTACCACCTAGTCACGCGCCTCCCTGACACTCTGCGCTCAGTCAGGGACCACTTCCTAGCTCGCTGCCCCACCGAGCTCACCATTGCCCTCCTCGAGAAGGAACTGCTTGCAGCTGAGGCTAGCATAGTCGCTGTAGGTGCCTCTCGCGGTGACCCCCGTACCCCGTTCTTTGAGGGGTGTTCTCCCTCCCCCCTTCTTCCCTCTGTCGCCTCTGCTGCTGCTGTCGACCTCCTTGGTGCTGAGAAGGTCGGGACTGCGTCTGCTTCGAGTGGGCGCCACAGCGGCAAGGGCAAAGGGGGCAAGGGCGGTGGTGGTGACAGCGGGGGTGGCGGTGGTGGGGGAGGTGGTGGTGGCGGGGGGGGTGGCGCGGGTGGGGGAGGTGGCAGCAGTGGGGGGGGTGGCGGCAGCGGCGGGGGAGGTGGCCGGGGCGGAGGAGGTGGTGGGGGTGGTGGTGGACGAGGCAGCGACCGGGGTTGGGGTGTTGAGGAGGTGGTAGCGGCGGTGGTGGTCGTGGAGGCGCTGGCGGTGGCCAGGGCCAGCAGCACACTCCGTCGCCCCAGGAGGTCCGTGAGTGGTACTCTCAGCACGGGGGGGGGGGGGGGGGGGGGGGGGGGGGTGGCCTTAGCTGCACGTACGTCATTCGCACTGGTGACCGCACTGGCCAGCCGTGTAGGGGACCGCACGCCACACAGCGTTGCTTCGCTCGTCTGAACGACGCTTGACGTGTTCAGTTCCCTCAGGCCTCTGAGCTGCCCCGCTGGGTTGATCTCCTGAAGAAGGGGATTGATATTTATGTTCTAGACTTTGATGCTATTCTCACTGCCATGTATGTGATGTCTACTAGTGGAGAGGGTGCTGAGTACCTGAGTGTCCCGCCCGACCCGGGCATTAGGACTAGTGCGTCTGCCGCTCCAGGTACTCGGGTGTCCGCTACCCCAGGTGCTGGTGAGGCTGCTGCTCTAGGTGCGTGTACGTCTGCCCCCCCTAGTACTGTGTCGACTGCAGCACTGCACACCTTCACACTGGATTCCGGTGCCTCTCGCTGTTTCTTTCGTGACCGCACTGCCCTTGAGCCCCTTGCTCGGCCAGTTGCTGTCTCCCTCGCTGACCCCTTTGGGGGTCCGGTCCTTGCGACCTCCTCCACTGTCCTTCCGTGTCCTGCGGTCCCGTCGGGCACACTGTCAGGTCTCCACCTCCCCTCGTTCTCTACGAACTTGGTGGTAGGTTGTGCACTACACGACGCGGGTGTTCACCAGTTCACCCCTGCCTCCGAGCGTGTCACACACTGCACGTGTGCCCGTACAGGCCGCCACTTGGCTACCTTCACCCGGCAGCCGGGGTCAGATCTGTACACACTGACTACTGCCCCCCCTCAGGTCGCTGCGTCTGCGTCGGCGTCCGCGTCAGGTCAGCTGTCCGCCCCCTGCTCGTGTCGCTCTCTAGCGCACGAGACTGTCCTCTGGCACCACCGACTGGGCCACCCGTCTGTGCAGCGCCTTCGTGCCATGCACTCCCGGTACCTTGTCTCTGGTCTTCCCAGGGTCCTCCCTCCCCTCCCACCCTCGCCTGCTCCTCCCTGTCTTCCCTGTGTCGAGGGGCGGCAGCGCGCCGCTCCTCACTCCTCCTCGTTTCCCCCGACGACTGCTCCTTTGCAGACGCTCCACATGGACGTGTGGGGCCCAGCCCGCGTCCGTGGTCAGGGTCGGGAGAGGTACTTCCTGATCGTTGTTGACGACTACTCGCGCTACACCACGGTCTTCCCCTTGCGAGCCAAGGGTGAGGTCCCTGATGTTCTGATCCCTTGGATCCGCAGAGCTCGTCTCCAGCTCAGCGAGCGTTTCCGCTCGGACTTTCCTGTCTTGCGCTTGCACACTGACAGAGGTGGTGAGTTCTCCTCCGACCTCTTGGCAGCCTACTGTGCTGAGCACGGCATTGAGCAGTCGTTCACGCTTCCGGCCTCTCCACAGCAGAATGGGGTTGCGGAGCGCCGCATTGGCCTGGTCATGGAGGTCGCTCGTACCTCCTTGATCCATGCGGCTGCCCCCCACTTTCTGTGGCCGTTTGCGGTCCGGTACGCTGCGCATCAGCTCAACCTCTGGCCCCGTGTCTCCTTGCCGGAGACCTCGCCCACACTGCTGTGGACGGGGGAGGTTGGCGATGCGTCACGTTTCCGGGTCTGGGGATCTCGAGCTTTTGTCCGCGATTCGTCTACGGACAAGCTCTCCTCTCGTGCTGTTCCCTGCGTCTTCCTCGGCTTTGTTCCGGACGCGCCTGGTTGGCAGTTTTACCACGCCACCTCGCGTCGGGTCTTGCCCTCTCAGGACGTCACTTTTGACGAGTCTGTCCCCTACTACCGCCTCTTTCCCTACCACACTGCCCCGCTCCCACCCCCGCCTCTCTTCCTCGCGCCAGGTGCTGCTGTCGTAGACCCCCTCCCCCCTCAGGGTGCCGCTCCCTCAGGTGTGTCTCAGGTAGACCCGGTCGAGCCTGTTGAGGTTGCTGTCGACTCTCGTCCTGCTGGGGGTGCTGAGCCTGGGGGTGCGGAGACTGGGGGTGCTGAGCCTGGGGGTGCTGACTCTGGGGGTGCTGAGCCTGGGGGTGCGGACACTGGGGGTACTGAGCCTGGGGGTGCTGAGCCTGGGGGTGCTGAGCCTGGGGGTGCGGACACTGGGGGTACTGAGCCTGGGGGTGCTGAGCCTGGGGGTGCGGTGACTGGGGGTGCTGAGCCTGGCGGTGCTGGGCCTGAGGGTGCTACACCTCGACGCGACCTCTCCTCGGCGCAATTGCGTGAGTGGTACTTACAGTACTGCATTCTCAGGAGTGTTACCTCTGGGATCAGGCGCACTACAGGGACTAAAGCTGGTACTTCTCCTCCTAGTCGGGAGCTCCCCTCTCGTGAGCGGATCCGTGAGTGGTACGAGCGCCGTTGCACACTTCGGAGTGGTGCGCCTCGTCTCACGGACCCGGCTGCCCCAGGTGTTACGCACCCGGGCGTTGGAGCTGCTGCTGGTGCTGCGGACCCTGGCGTTGGAGCTGCTGCTGGTGCTACGGACCCGGGCGTTGGAGCTGCTGCTGGTGCTGCGGACCCTGGCGTTGGAGCTGCTGCTGGTGCTGCGGACCCGAGGGTTGGAGGTGCTGCTGGTGCTGAGGACCCGGGCGTTGGGGCTGCGGCTGGTGCTGCGGACCCTGGCGTTGGAGCTGCGACTGGTGCTGTGGACCTTGGTGTTGGAGTCCCTGCTGGTGCTGAGGACCCGGGCGTTGGAGCTGCTGCTGGTTCTTGTACTGCCGCTGGGGGTACAGGTGCTGTCCCTGCTGTGTCAGGAGTCGCCGCGCGCCCTCAGCCGTACTTCGTTCCGCTCCTTCAGCAGGTTCTTGGTCTCTCGCCTCCTGGTCCTCCTCCCTTAGCGTGTTCACAGCCTGTCCCGTCACAGTTACAGTTGCAGCCGGCCTCCCCACTACCTGCTCCTTCTCCTTACACTGGTCCTACTGGCGGTCTTACTGAGCGTCGTGAGTCTGCGTCTCGTCCTGCGTCGCCTGTCCGTCCTGCTAGCGCTAGTGCTCGTAGTTCGCGCCAGCGTCCTCCTCCTGCCCCTGGCACGCACCGGATGTCTCTACGTCCGTCTACTGCTCCTCTGCGTGCCCCTTTGCCTTCTCCTCCTGCGTCCTCTCTTCCTGCTCTCGCCGACCCTGAGTCGGACTCTCTTCGTGCTGCCAGTCCTACTGTCACGCGTCTCCTTGCTACTGTTGTCACTGACCCTTCTTTCGAGTCTACTGCTGCGTCTGCTCTCGTTGTTGAGCTCGTCGACTTTGCTGCTCGCTGTCGCTTAGACTACGCTGCTAGTCTTGTCGCTGAGTCTGAGTCTGTCTGTCCTCCGTCCGTCGGGGGTGAGTGTGCCCTTGGCACGGACGTCCTTGAGGACAGGCAGGAGGAGTTCCAGTGTCTGGCAGCTGCTTCACCTCATCTCGTGTCTGTACTGCTTACCCCTGAGGGAGACCCGGATGCACCAAACATCCCGACTCCGCGCTCTTACGCGGAGGCGATAGAGGGTCCCTACTCCTCTCAGTGGCAGGCAGCTATGGATGCAGAGATGGCTTCCTGGAAGTCCACAGGCACCTACGTTGACGCTGTCCCCCCTCCTGGGGCGAACATCGTCAGTGGCATGTGGATCTTCAGGGTGAAGCGGCCGCCGGGTTCTCCGCCTGTCTTCAAGGCGCGTTACGTGGCTCGTGGCTTCAGTCAGCGACAGGGAGTTGACTACTTTCAGACCTTCTCCCCCACCCCGAAGATGACCACTCTTCGGGTACTGCTGCACGTTGCTGCTCACCGGGACTACGAGCTGCACTCTCTCGACTTCAGCACAGCTTTCCTGCAGGGCAGCCTGCACGAGGAGATCTGGCTGCGCCGCCCACCTGGCTTCACTGGGTCTTTCCCTCCTGGTACCCATTGGAGTCTTCGGCGTCCAGTCTACGGTCTCCGCCAGGCGCCACGTGAGTGGCACGACACACTGAGGACTACGCTTGCAGCTCTTGGGTTCGCTCCGTCTACTGCCGACCCGTCGTTGTTTCTGCGCACCGACACCTCTCTGCCGCCGTTCTACATCCTCGTGTACGTCGACGACTTGGTCTTTGCCACAGCTGACACTACTGGACTCGCCTACGTGAAGTCCGAGCTGCAGAAGAGACACACGTGCACAGACCTGGGTGAACTGCGCAGCTACCTTGGCTTGCAGATCACCCGGGACAGAGCACGCCGCACCATTACCCTGACTCAGTCACACATGGTGCAGCAGGTCCTTCAGCGCTTCGGCTTTACGTACCCCTCGCCTCAGGCCACTCCTCTGTCTACTCGCCACTCGCTCTCAGCTCTGCCTTCGGATGAGTCCGTAGAGTCGAGTGGCCCGTACCCAGAGCTTGTTGGCTGTCTCATGTACCTGATGACCTGCACAGGACCTGACCTTACATACCCTCTTAGCATTCTTGCACGCTATGTTGCTCCTGGGAGACACCGACCAGAGCACATGGCTGCAGCGAAGAGGGTGTTGCGCTACTTGTGCAGTACGTCGGGCATGGGGCTAGTGCTTGGAGGGCGGAGTCCTGTGGTTCTCACTGGACACACAGACGCTTCTTGGGCTGACGACCAGGCTACGCAGCGGTCGTCACAGGGTTACACCTTCAGCCTTGGTTCCGGCTCTGTTTCGTGGCGGGCTACTCGCTTGTCTTCTGTTCTTGGCTCTAGTTGTGAGGCTGAGATCTACGCAGGGGCCATGGCTGCTCAGGAGCTTCGCTGGCTCACCTACCTGCTGACCGACCTTGGAGAGCTGCCTCGTTCTCCTCCAGTCCTGTACTTAGACAACAAGGCCATGCTGGCCTTGTGTCAAGAGCAGAGACTGGAGCACAGAACAAAGCACATTGCTCTCCGCTACTTCCTTGCTCGTGAGCTACAGCAGCGTGGTCAGTTGCGACTTGCGTACGTGGCCTCTGAGGCCAACACTGCTGATGTCTTCACCAAGGCACTTCCGCCTTGTGATCATCAGCGCTGCTGTACCCAGCTGGGTCTTGTGTCTGTCTTGCCTCACTTGCTCTCCTCTTCACCCTCTTTGTACTGTTACATATATATATCACTGCTCTTGCTTGTTTAGTCTTATATATATATATCTGTACTCCTGCATGTGAACTGGCCTTGTGGCCTTGCACTTGTGCTTGGATTGTGTGGTGACGTTGTGATCCACCCTGAGCTTGCTTTGTTTTGCTTTACTTGACTGGTCTTGTGACCCCTAGTTCTCCCCCACTTCGCCTATGGGGGTGTGTCAAACATTATATATGTTGTTGTAGTTGTTTAGGCTACAGTGGGTTAGCCTATAGGGGCTACACATTCCTAGGTTCTGATACTTGTACTCATTTCACTCTTAGTTCATTCATTCTTGTTCAACACAAGGCACGTGACAGGGCAGGCAGGCACGATAGTGCGATTCGGGCAGGGCAGAAAAAAAAAGGTTTGTGGTGGGCCCTAAAAAAAACCGGTCCCACTAGGGAACCTGCTCTGAAACCATGTCAAAAGTGGCAAACAAGGAATGACTGAACTAGCAAGGAGATGGGTACAAGTAAGAAAACCTAGCAGTGTTGTACCCCATATAGTCTACCCCACTACAGCCTACACAGACTATGTCGTATATGTTTGACAGAAACGACGACGATTGGAACCGCCGTCCTTGCACAACTGCTTCAGCGACTCACCGGCTTGGAGCAAGGACTCCAAACATTGCGAAATGGCGATGCGGGAACCTCCTCTCAACCCTTCCAACCGGCCGCAAACGGCCACAATACCGCCCCACACACCTTCTCCCTCGACACAAATGGCTCAACCCCCAAGACTCCTCGTCTTAGCGAAGAAGCATTTCTCTCTGCACAATCAAGGTTTTTGAGCATATAAAAAATATAGACAAGAGTGTGCTTTGATGGCAAAGACTTCTTTACGTGGAGCTTCGAGCTGGAGCTGCTACTGCAAAACGCGCAGATTTTTCACTATTTCGATGGGAGCTACTCGGGACCCGCTGAAGACACCGACGACACCAGGACAAGGTACTACAACGAGTCCCTGATGGCGTACGGGGTTCTTCTGCGAAACATGTCGCCGGCGGAGCAATTGAGCATTCGCTCATACAAAACTTCACCAGCTCCAGCACTCGACGCTTGGCGTCACGTGAACGGAATGTATCAACCGAAGAATTCGATTTCTTCGAGCCGCCTGCTCCATCAGCTACTGGAGACAAGAATGGCCCCAGGAGAGAAGGCCAATAGCTACATTAACCGCTGTCGGAGCCTCCGCGATCAAATCGCGAAATTGGGAAGCAACATTTCCAAAGATATCTTCGTGAACATTGTGCTTCAAGGGCTCGGCCCAGAGTGGCGGCCCTGCAAGGCGCTACTCCGACAGCAGGGGGTCATCTCGGAGGCCGCCTTTTGCACCGCCCTTCTCGTCGAACAAAGGGATATGGACCAGCAGCGACCTGCGCCGTGACGAGAACGGGAACGCCTTGCCTTCTATGCTGACAACACTGAAGAGCGACGGCCGCGACGCCTCTACTACAAGATTTGCAGAAACTTTGGGCACCTGGCAGATCGATGCAAGTCCCGATCTCGCCCTCGCTAGACCGATCCGAGCAACTGGTCCGACCGACAAGACGCACGAAACAACGTGCGTCCAGCCCAGGGGTATCAGCCCCCATCGCACAACATGAACCCAGCGGTTGAGCCTCAGCAGCAGCAGCCGCCACAGCCGGCTCCCGTCCGCAATGTCATGGGGAACATGGCAATGACAAGCGGATCGCGTCGTCCCTGTGCACGCTCTCCGTCATCTGAGCCGGCACCTCACCCAATCGGAGCGTTCTCGAACAACAATCCGTTCAGCACGCGTCACGACTTCAGCAACGACAACGACCAAGACTGGAATCTCCCAATCCCGCTGCTTGATAGTCCCCCGCAAATACTTGACATGCGGGTGGCACCGATCGATTGAATCGCACGCGAACAATTTCTGAAGATTGACACACCGTACATCGTTACTCCGCGACTGGCGCTGCTCGCACGAAACGACAACAGGCGCTACAATACGTGGTACCTAGACAGCTGCCTTAGGCAGCACATGGTGGACTCTAAGTGTTACATATCCAACGCCATCCCCACCCCCGCCATTACCAACGTCACCGTGACGAACAACACACGCCTGCGCACAAGCGCGCAAGGAATTGTGGTGCTCAAGGCTCGAGGGAGCAAGACGCACATCATGCTAAACGATGTGCTAATCATGCAAAACCTACGCTTCAATCTTCTCTCAGCTGCGCAACTCATGGATTGCGGAGTTGACCTCAACGCCGACCCCGAGACGCGCGACATCCTGCTTCACTACACAATGCCAAACTAGATCCGCAAGCAGATCGGAAGAGCGCACTCTTAAAACGGAGTTTACATCCTCGATTTTGACATTCCCGACTGCAGCGGCGACTCGCAGGAGCTCATCGATCTCGTTCCCCTGCGCTTCGAGCATATCCACCACCTCGACTGGAAGCACCCAGACAGAAGACCGTGGGCTCTACATCACCCACATCTGCGTGAGCTGGCGATGCACGACCCCGATCCTGACACACACACCCACAGCATCAACAAGCGCGACTGCTGGGCGTGGCCTCGCCGCCATCACCGAAGCAGAGCGGGAAGCACCACCTGAGGAAGGACTATCTCAGCTGGAGTTGGAGACCGCGACGCGAGTCGTCTTTGGAACGCCGGAACATCCTCTCCTCGGACCCGCATCACAACATCTGCGGGGCATGCTGCGCGGCGTTGGCGTCGCCACCTTCGATGCAGAGGCATTCTCACGACCCTACACAAATGAAAAGTTCATGGAGATCTACCCCCACTGGCGCGACCCCACGACAAAACTCACCGTCGCGGAAGAAGAAGAATTGGCGTGCCACGAGGCAGAAGAGCTTTGGCAACAAAGTCTTGAGGAATCACACGGAACATTCGCCTGGAGCGGATGGGGCGAAGAAGAGAGCGCCTCCAATAAAGGGCGGTGGGGAAGCGCTGGCGGATGGGGCACAAGCGACACCGGCGGTTGGGGAGCTGCAACTGGCGGCAACACCGGCGGTTGGGGCGCCGTATCTGGCGGCAATACAAGCGGTTGGGGCACTTCCGGCGAAGGCTGGGGAGCTTCCTGCGAGGACCAAAGGGGGGGGAGAAGGAGAAGCGGAACTTGCTGTTGTTTCCCCTGGGTCACCCCCCACATCGTCCTGCACCTGCGCTACCTCCGCCTGATATTCCGCCGCACCGCGTTTCCTGGATCACCATCGACTGAGGCAACGAGCCCTCAACCCTGCGGTGTACCGTATACGGGCCTGCCCCTGAGCCGCGCGAACCAACATTTGTCCCTATAACTATCTCTGGGACCAATATCGCCTACTCCGTCATTCGCGAGAAACAGTTTCTCGCGCTAATGCTGACCACGGCAAACAAAGAAGAAGAAGAAGAAGAAGAAGAAGAAGAAGAAGAAGAAGAAGAAGAAGAAGAAGAAGAAGAAGAAGAAGAAGAAGAAGAAGAAGAAGAAGAAGAAGAAGAAGAAGAAGAAGAAGAAGAAGAAGAAGAAGAAGAAGAAGAAGAAGAAGCAGCTGATGCAGCAGCTGCAACGGCCGCGCCAGTACCTGACGAAAACCCTGAAGCCGCGCATGCACGCTACATGTGCACCTCTGGATTCCGTGCCGACGATGCGCTTTGGCATCAGCGCCTCGGTCATCCCTTGCGCGTGACGCTGGAAAACTGCATCGAAGCTGGAGTGTTTGCACCTGGTGCGCTCTTGCGCCCAGATGGCACTAAAGTGAGAGGCGGAACGCACCCACACAATTGCACCGTCTGCCCCAAAGCTGCGCTGAGCCATCAACCGTTTCCCCTGCTCGAGTCCGGAACCAACCGCTACGCAAAACTGGAGAAAGTCTACAGCGACTTCCTCAATGTGGGCCATTGCGGAACCAATGACGAACTGTACACGCTTACCTTCGTCGACGCAGGAACGCGCTACATGTGGGTCGTGAATGTGGAGGCACGTAGTAGAGCGTACGAAGTCTTCCGCCTGTGGTTGGCGCACACACAATGGCAATCTGGGGAGAAGTTGAAGATCTGGCAATCTGACGGCGTAGGAGAGTTCAGGAGCAAGGAGCTGCAGGACTACCTTGCGCAGAAGGAAATCAAGCACCACGAGCAGGCGAATACGAATCGCGTTTACGCCAACGACGGGCACAGCTACGCTACACCTGAGGACGAAGCCACAGCAGCCATTATGGAGTAGGACACCAGAGGCGAGTTCACGAGAGGCGATCGCCGCAGTAGCGACGACGACGACAATGATGATGATTCCTTCGAAGGAGGAACAGGCGCAGCAGGCGAAAGCAGAAGCGGCAGAGGCGCAGCACCGCCAGCACCACCTGAACCAGAAAGCGACGACGATGACGTGCAGGAGGTTATCCCGCAGCACCATCACGACAGCATCGTATCTGGAATGCAACTCCCCGGACTGCACACCGCCACTTCAACGGCGCCACGTGACATCGAGCCGAAGAATCCGCGCCAAGCTCTATTGGGACCTCACAGCAAGGAATGGCGCGAGGCAATGGATGCGGAAATCAAGGCCCTTGAGTCCCGCGATACCTGGGTGCTCGTCGATCGAGCGGCAATCAAGGGGACAAGAGTTCTCTCCGGCAAGTGGGTCTTCCGCGTGAAGACCGCAGCTGATGGCACGATCGAGCGATTCAAGGCGCGTTGGGTCGTGCGTGGCTACGATCAAAGGCACGGGGTTGACTTCGACCAAACATTCGCACCGATTAGCCGTCACACATCCGTCCAAATGCTCCTCGCTATCGCTGCCGCACGACACATGCCGCTCCGACAAATCGACGTGAATAATGCATTCCTGTACGCGTTAGTGGATGCAGTGATCTACGTGGAGCAACCGCACATACGGCGAAGGGGATTCGCGCATTTGCGAGCTGCGCAAATCCCTTTACGGGATCAAACAGGCGCCAAGGCCCTGGCAGTAGTACCCACACAACATCCTGCTTGAAATTGGATTCAAGCAATTGCTTGAATATCCTACTCACGGTCTACGTCGACGACCTCCTTTACAGAGGATCAAGCAACGAATTGCTCGAGCAATTCGAGAAAAACCTCGCGGGGCGCCTCGACATTACCTGCAACCACGACGTGAAGCAGTTCCTCGGCCTTAACATCTCCGACTCACCATAAGCCATTCACCTCTCAGTAGCCAAGTACGTAGAGGAACTTGGCAAGTGCTTGAACATTGCACCTGCACCACTCTCCACCCCTTACCGCACTCCAGGACCCAACCACAAGCCTGACAACAAAGCCCTGTCCCCTGCTGGGCTTCAGACTTACCAGCAGCAGCTTGGATGTCTACTCTTTGCCTCTGTTACCTGCAGGCCCGATCTCTCGTATATCGCGAGCCAGCTGGCTCAGTACTCCCGCAAACCAACGGTTGAAAATCTTTCAGATCTTCAGCGAGCACTTCAATTCTTCATCTCCACGCCCAATGTCGGGATCTGCTACTCCACTATCCCAACCTCATCCTTCAATCTCGTTGGCTATGTGGACGCTGACCATGCCGCTGACCCCGACAATCGACGGTCCAGGACCGGCTTCCTCTTCCGCCTCGAGCCCAGTGGCCCCATCTCCTGGAATTCGCAGAATTAGGAGCTGGTTGCCCTGTCATCAATGGAAGCTGAATTCATCGCAACAACAACAGCTGTTTGCGAAGGACTCTACCTCCAGGAGCTGCTGCAGGAGGCGAAAATTCCTGCCTCGGCAAATTTTCGCCTGCACTATGACTACCAGAGCGCGATCAGGATTGAGAACAAACCTGGTTTCGTCAACCGCACCAAGCACATCATACTACGATACTTCTTCGTCAAGGACGAAGTTGACAAGGGCAAGGTTGACCTAACCTACTGTCCGACAGGTGACATGGCAGCTGATTTCCTCACAAAGAAGCTGCCGCGTCAGCAGTATCAACATTGCTCCGAACTCAGCGGAGTAGTCAAGCAGGTCAAGGCTCGATACGGCCAGGAGTGAAGGGGGGTGTTACGAATAGTAATTATTGAACCACTACTGTGCACTCCGTACCGCAACAATCGAGGCACGTACTACTGAGGATGGGAAGTAACACGAAGGGACGTACAGTTACGAAACGATATGGACCGTCGGGCAGATAGCATCAGGCAGCAGCAGTGACGAGGATTCTGCCCGAATGGTTTCGTAACTGTCCGGAGTCGCACGGTTAAGTTTTGCTGCAATAAGGGAATGTACCCCTTAGAGTACATGGCTAGCTAGGTCGTTTTGTATTCCTCTGTACGCATATTTATATTCCTTGCACTTGCATGTTCTAATCATCTCAAGCATTTTACATTCACTCTGCTATTGAGGTCAAGGGCCCACCACCACTACTCAATCTTGTGCAAACCTTCCTGAGGTGATCCTAGGGACGATCAGCTTTTCATCGCAACACATGGTACGCCACGCTGCTCAACGTCATGAAGGCCAAGAAGAAGCCCATCAGCGTGTTTCTAACTCACCTGCCCCCCTTCCTCCCCTCTCACCTACCTCCTGAAACTTGTTCTCCACAATACTGATCTACGCTGAATGAGCCACGGTACGCCACGCTCCCCAACATCATGAAGGCCAAGAAGAAGCCCATCATGAGCAGAAGGCTAAGGCGACACCAACTAACTACACGCGCAAGTACTACCACCACTGTAGGTGTGAAGGCTACTGGTGCAAGCAACCCAGCAGCAACAGCATCAGCCGCAGCAGCTCCCCTCACCCTGAAGGCAGGTGGTATTTGCGGGTCTGGAAATCCCAGACCGGCCAGCAGTGCGGCAACAAGGAGGGCCACAGCAGGAGCGACGACAAGTGGCATTCCCAAGTGAGGGAAGTTAGCAGCCAAGTGTTGAAGTGGGAAAAAAAATTAAAAAAATTGAAGGTAACAGCAAGAGCAGCATCAGCAGTAGCAGATGAGATCCAGGGCGGGTTAATTAAATTGTGAAGGGACGTGGTGGGTGGTGGGTGAGATGGCATGGCTGGTGGGGGCTAGAGGAAGGTGCATGGAGAAACATACCCCTTTTTCCACCCTGCTTGCAGGGTGTCGTGGGAGAGATGGGAGGAGAATGTGGTGAGCGGGAATGGGGAAGGCACGGCATGAGGGGGAGGAGCATGCCCTTGGATCCGCTGTTGCATGGCATGAAATGGCGTTATGTCGGATCTGGCTCTTGAGATGGAATTCTGTTAAATCCGTTGCTGCTCAGCTCTTGAGTGCCCTTGCATCCGCTGCTGCACCGTGCACCTGCTAGGCTCTTGAATAGTGGCAAGTTATGGGTTATGTTCTAGGTATGTAGTTTGTAGTCATTATGCTACATCTGACGTTGCTGTTGATGTGGATTATGTGCTTATGTGTGTGAGTGGTTGGTGCAGGAAGCGGAAGGAATGGTTGTTGGTTGCATTCGTGTGGTGACGGGTGAAGAAGGGAGAAGTGACTTGATGGTTGATGCACTGATTATGTGATTCTAGGGGAATGATAATGCCGACTTGATCAACAGCCGTATTTTCTCTTGCCCCTCTCCCTCCTTGCATCTCTTGAGATATGAACAGTTTTTATGCTTGAACCAACCCAGGATTCGGTTTCTTCCATCCATTCTGATCACCACGTGCTGCTTGGAGGTATTTCATTTCACTTTTGTAGCCTCCAGTTTCTTTCAACATTTCCTGCCAGAGTCATCAGCTCACGGCGCATTCACTATCTTATTCTGATTTCATCGCATTCTCATTCGTCTACCTCTCATGCCATTCACATCACATCAGCTCGTGATGCCTTTCATTGGTTCATGCTAGTCTCATGAAGCAGGAAGAGTGGTGGAGCAGGGGTATGGAGAATGCTCATGCTCACTTGCTTTCTATGAATCCCGTAAGTCCTTTCCCTTCAAGTTCTGCTAATGAACCTCATCAGCTGATTTCCTTTTTGGTTTACAAAACATTTCCCTCTTTGCCTTTTTCAGCACCCTTTTTACCATGCTTGCATATTCCCTCCCCTCCTTCCCCTTTTCAACAAATCAACCTTCACCACTATTCACCCTTCCACACCAGTAAGGTAGATTCTCTCAAAATCGCCCCTCGAGGCATAACAGCTCTGGTTTGAGAGAGTCTAGGGTAGGACGAACATGCTTTTGCTGCACGTTTTTGTAATGTAAACCCATCTTCCCTCCTCCTCGCCCCCACCTTTCACACATCCATGTTGCTTCCTCCAACCCTCGCTTGAGTATCTGACGATTCGCCATCACTTATGTTGTGAGCTGTTTCGTTTGTTTATTATATTTTCCCATCAACTGATGACTGACAAGTTCTTAGCCAGCATCTCATGCCTTTAGCCAGCGAATATGCTTTCACGTATCCCATGCCACAAACCACGGATGACACAAAGCCAGGATTACGCCCTCAGTTTCTCATGCCAGTTTCATCACCTTTGGATGCATTATAAAATTCTTGTCAGATTCATCAGCTCATGTCATCATGCTTTCACCTTCTCTGTTTCTTACGGCAGCCTTACCAGCAGCACATGATGTTTTACTATCTCATTTTGATTTCATCAGCCCATCATTCTCACACACCATCCGCATCAGCTCATAGTGCTTTCAGTAGCTAATGCCTTGCAATATCTTCTTTTCATTTTTTTCATGCATTGAAAAAGGAATTATATTTCCATTCCGTCCTTGTTGCAATGCCAGTCAATGCTCATGATTCTAGTGCCTCTTCCTCTGCCTCTCACTCTGCCTCTCGCTCCGTCATTTCCAACATTCTTTCTGCTCTGTGACAACAACTTTCCTACTTCCTGCCGTTTCGCCTCCTTCCCCATCTCAACCAATCAAGCTTCAACACTTATGCTCTCCACACCCCCACAAGCTTCAACTTTTTTTCCGGATTCCCTCTGACTGCTCTGACTTTATGAGACTTGTGGGTAGTAGTAAGTACTTTCCTTCTTACTCTGCAAATTTTGCTAAAATAATAATTTCTCTTCCACGGTTCTCGGCCCCATCATCTGTTTGCTCTCCATGTCACTTCCTACTCTCATCCCTCGTCGCTCCCTCATACCTCTTTCTCATCCCTCTAGCACAGTTTGCCATTACCAATGTTTCAAATAAAATGCAGCGTTGCGTAGCAGCAACATCATTTCATGGTGCCACCAACAGCGGTCCATGATGCCTCTGGAATTGCATGTCAATTTTGGTGCGAGAAGGGAAAAAAGAAGGCTGTTGGACTTGCATAACAGCAGTGGGCTTTGCTTGGCAAGGGCTAAGGAGTTTTCAGTTCAGAGGCAATCGTTCGAAGGGATACATGATCTATTAGAATGGTCCAAGTTACTAGCGGAAGCTATAGTAGTCTTAGAACCTCCTCCTAAGGCCTAGGAGCCAACTTGGGCATGAACCATGCTAGAACCAAAGGGATTTCCAAGAAGTGAAGTTCCAACAAAAGAGAACCCTAACCTATAGGGTTTGGGAGGTGGTCCACTCTAAAGAGTGTACACAAGTTCTCCCAACCCAGCCAATGTATTCTACACTACTATAATGTAGATCTACCACTACATATGTTTATTGGAGCAATCCGAATTAACCTTAATTCCAACAGGCACGCGACGGAAGGCGGAGGAGCAGAAGCAGGCGGAGGAGGCGGAGGAGGCAGAGAAAGAGGGGGAGAAGGGACGGATGCTCTACAAACAAAAGGAGGTTTGCTGGATATGAACGGGAATGGAGTGCTTGCGCCGGAAATTCGCGCGTGTTTGGGTCGCATTGAAGCGAGGTTTGGCGGAGGGGGAATGGCGGTTGAGGCGATTGAAATTTGGGTGGATTCCCAGGGGTTCAGGAGCGGTGCCAAGTGGTGAAAAATGATTGGATAAGGTGAGCACCTCGACGGCTGTGGGTGTGGTTGACGGGGCGAGCGAAGCAGGCGAAGTCAAACGAACTCTGATTGCGGAAGCGGAGCATCTGAGGGATGCGGCGGCTGTATCCGCCACTGGCGAAAATTGGCTACCAGGTAAATTGTCGGGTCCTCTTGAGAAGCAGCAGGCGCAATCAAAGGTCGCTCTTGCTCGGGGCCTGGAGGCCTGGGCTGGTACTAACGGGGATGCTCTTAAAGGAGCGCTGCTGCAACTCTTGGAGAAGGCACGGCTGGAAGGAGGAATCCAACGGCTGGAAATCGATTTTGAGCGGAAGATCTGCGACATGAAGGAGGAGATGGAGCGAGCGGTGAGCGGCGAGGGGAGGAAGTGGGAAACTGAGTTGGACCGGATGGTGAATCTGCTTATAACGGAGGCGGCACATAGGCAATAGCTTGAAGAGGAGATTAAAGCCGTGCAGGACCAGTGGGTGAAGAAACTCGAGGAGGCACGGGCGCAGCAGCACGTGCAGCAGCTAGAGGAAATGGCAAGAGTGAGGAGGGAGATGGAAGAGATGAGAGAGCAATGGCAAGCGCAGCAGGCGCAAGCGAACGACGCGCTGAGGGCAGAGAAGGAAGCGGTGAGGAAACAGATGGAGCAGATGCGCGAAGAGTGGTGCGTGCAGCAGGCACAGGCAAACAAGGCTCTGATTGGTCCAATGGAGGAGATTCGCGAGGAGTGGAGAGCTACGGGCCTGGGCGGGAGGGTGATAAGCCCGGAGGAGCGGTTGGACGGGGTGGAGAGCGGTGAGCAGGACATGGAGAGCCGGATTGTGCAGAAGGTGTCGGAAATGAGGGTAGAGGCTGGGCTGGAGGTGGATAGGGTTGAGAAGATCGTTAGTGAGAAGGTGGACGGGCTGAAACAGGAGCTAGAGGGGAAGATTGAGGGGAGTCAGCAATAGGTGGAGCAGTTGGAGGAGCTTTGGATGGGTGCGGATGTGCCAGGGATGGTTGCGCGGATTGAAACGGGGGTGAAGTGTAATAAGATTGTGATTGAAGCGGTGGATAGGCGCGTGAGGGAGCAGGCGGAGGGGCAGGAGAGGTAAATAGAGGAGGCGGAGAGGAAAGCGAAGATGGTTGAGGAGAGTGTGGAGGAGAGAGTGAGAAAGGTGGAGGAGAGTGTGGGGGAGAGAGTGGGTAAGGTAGAGGAGAATGTGAAGAAAATAGAGGAGAGTGTTGGGGAGAGAGTGGGTAAGGTAGAGGAGAATGTGAAGAAAGTAGAGGAGAGTGTGGGGGAGAGAGTGAGGAAGCTAGAGGAGAGTATGGGAGAGAGAGTGGTGAGATTGGAAGAGGGTATGGAGGAGAGGGCTAAGAGGGTAGAAGAGAGTGTGATGGCGGGAGTGAGGAACCTAGAGGAGGTGGTTCAGGAGGTGGAGAAACTTGAAGAGAAGGGCGTACAAGAGAGATTGGGAGAGGTGGCAGGTAGTATTGAGCAACGAGTGAAAGATATTGAGGGGATAATGGAAGAGAGGGTGCAGAAAGTAGAGGAGAGTGTGGAGGAGAGAGTGAGAAAGGTAGAGGAGAGCGTGGGGAAAAGAGTGAGGAAGGTGGAGGAGGGTATGGAGAAGGTGGGGGAAGCAGAGAATAGTTGTGAGAAGGGCGTAGAGGGAGCAGAAGCGAGTGTGGAGGAGCGAGTGAGTAGTATGGAGGGCAGTGTGGAGGAGCGAGTGAGTAGGCTGGAGGGGAGTGTGGAGGAGAGTGTGAGGGAGCTGAGGGAGAAGGTGGACGAAGTCGAAAGGCAGGCTGCGGACGTGGGGAGAGTGGTGCTGGAGATCAGCAAGGAGGTTGCAGAGCAAGTGAGATTCTTGAAGTCTCAGCAAGGCTTATCTCTGGAGAACGATGAAGCATTGACAAAAACCGTTGAAGGATCTGTGGCAGCTGCTGCTTCTGCACAGCAGCAGATAGAGGCGGTTATTGCAGTTGGAAGGGAGGTTGCTAAAGTAGCAGCAGAACTTTCCAAATCTGTCAAATATGCCAAATCTGGCGTAGGGAGCGAGGGGGAGGAGGGTGGGGCTGGTTTGCTGGAGCAGGTGGTTCTGATTGGTCGGGAGGTGGCGATTCCGGGAGCAGCAATAGCTGCGGGTGATAAGGAGCAAGAGGGAAGGAAGGAGGAGGTTGAGTGTCTTGAGGAGGTGGTGCTGATTGGTCGAGAAGTGGTCCGGGTGGCAGCAGAAATTGCCAAGGGTGCGAAAGACCAAATTCACGGAATCAAATCTGCAGAGGAAATCAAATCTTTGATTGCAGCTGAGCTGGCAGCGGCTGGTGTGGTGCAGCAGCAGCAGCCGGAAGTAGTGGCTTTGAACGAACCTTCCAAGAAGGTGGAGCATCTGCAGGAGCCAACAGCACCAGCAGCTTTGGGCGAACCTTCCAAGAAGGTGGAGCACCTGCAGAAGCTCCTAGAAGAGGAGCAGCACAAGGCTGACGCGGCAGCTGCTAACGTGGCATCCACGATCCAACAGCTTTCAGATAAAATCTCCACATTGGAGCTGAAGCAGGCGCATACCACGTCAGCAGCAGCATCAGCCGCGTCAGCAGCGTCAGCCGCTGTTGCAGTGACCCACGCTGCGTTTCCCTGTGCAGCGTCCATAGGGGCGAGTGTTCTGACCTCCCCTGGAGGCCCTAAGATGATCACAGCAGCGGCAGAGGCGGCGGCTGCGATTGTGGTGGACCGAGGGTGGGTGCAGCAGCAGCTGGCCGAGCAGGAGGTGAAGGTAAGGTGGCAAATGGGGGCTTTGCAACGAATGGCGAGTGTTGCATTGGAAAAGGCACATAAGCAGGCTGAAGAGAGCGCTGCGATTCTTGCAGCTGTGAAAGCAGCAGCAGGCGCAGCAGAAGCAGCAGGAGCAGGGGGTAGTGCAGGGGCGGAATGGGGGGCAGGGCAATGGGCAGTGGCAGGGGCAACGTCTGGATTAGAGGAAGGGGCAACTGAAGGGGAAGGGGCGGGGGCGGAGGCAGGAGAAGTGGCAGCGGCAGCAGCAGTGGCGGACAGAGGGTGGGTGCAGAAGCAGCTCGCAGAGCAAGAGGTAAGGTTTGAGAGGCGCGTGCAGGGGATGCAGCGGATAGCAGAGGGAGTGCGAAAGGGCCGCTACGGGCAACGGGGCGGGGCCGCGAAGGGGCCGTGAAGGGGCCGCTAAGGGGCCGCAAAGGGGCCGCGAAGGGGCCGGAAAGGGGCCGCTAAGGGACCGCGAAGGGGCCGCTACGGGGCCGCGAAGGGGCCGGGAAGGGGCCGGGAAGGGGCCGCTAAGGGAGTGCGAAGGGGCCGCTACGGGGCCGCGAAGGGGGGCCGCTAAGGGGCCGCTAAGGGGCCGTGAAGGGGCAGCGAAGGGGCCGCGAAGGGGGCCGCTAAGGGGCCGCAAAGGGGCCGCTAAGGGGCCGCGAAGGGGCCGCAAAGGGGGACCACGACGGGCCTCAGGAGCAGGGCAGGCCGCTAAGGGGCCGCGAAAGGGTAGGGCAGGTCAGAGCGCGAAGCGCAGTTCAGGCAGGGTAGGAAAAAAAAGATTAGATGGTGGGCCCTTAGGAAGAAACGGTCCCACTAGGGAACCCGCTCTGTCAACGGGAGCGTTGTAAGGCCCCGTCCTCGCTTGGGCGGAGCCAAACTTGTGGTCGGATGTGCGGGGGTTGCAGCCGACCTGCAGCAGTGGGCACGGGGGCCACTGCAAGGGCGCCAAGCTGGAGGGCGCCTGGCTGGAGGGCGCCAAGCAGAAGGACGCCGCCCTGGACGCCTGGTTAGCGTCCCAGACGCCTGGACAGGGTCCTGGGAAGCTGGACGCCGAGCTGGGCGTCGCCACGACTACCCGGGCGCCTGGTCGACGTCGTGGGCGCCTGCACGGCGTCCTGGGGGTCCAGACACCGACCTGCGCGTCTGATCGGCGTCCTGGGCGTCTGGACGCCGACCTTGGGGTTCGGAAGGCGTTCTGGGAGCCTGGACACCGGACTGGGGACGCCGGGCATGCGTGGCCGACTACGGACTGTGCTGGTCGGCCAGGCGTGGTTGCCCGGTCGACTGGAATGCCCGGGCGACGTGTGCGAGTGTCGCCAGGGTGGAGTATCCCGAGGTCGACGTGGCTGGTGGGCGCAGTCGCTGGCGTGGAATCTGCCAGGCGTCTGCGCTATGCTTCTGACAAGGTGTGGAGCGCCAACCAGCTGCGCGCATCTCCTTCGCAGGTGCACTGTTGTCCTGCGGGTGCAACGCTGTGCAGCCGACTTGCTGCAGCACTGGCACACCGTGGACTTGCAACGTTGGCGAACCGCTACTCTGCAACGTTGGAGCGGTGCGAGCGCTGCTGCGCTGGAGCGCGGTCGACCGTGCTGCGCTGGAGGTTGACCAGCAGCCTAGCTAGCACTGATGTAGTCTGTGATGCCAATATTGTTGCTACCATTATTGTCATGTTTTCCTAGTGAAACTCTTGCCAATTCTCCCCGTGAACTAGCAAGCAGCGTGAACACAAGGAAACGACTAAGTGAACGAACGCAGAGATCACACGACCATACGTGCCTAGCCCGTAGTCTAGCTCCCGTTGCAGCAGTTATCTCCGCATGGTGCGGTGAGCGTGGACAACACCGCGACGTAGTTCAGTCTAGCCGACTTACCGATCGTGTTCGTAGACCGGCAGCCGTGCAATCACTAGCGTGCGCGTAGGCGACGCCGAGGTGATGGACACCCTAGAGGGACGGCTGGAGGATGCGAGGAGACGCCATGAGGCCCAAGAGTACGGGGCGATACCCTGGGCAGTCGTCACGGCAGGACTCGGCTCCATGTGGGCGGCGGAGCACCCCCCTTCTCGGCCTGCCTCTCCTCGACTGGTGAACGACGATGGCGGCGTCGATGTGGGCATCAACGCCGGTGGAGGCCAGGTCGGCAGCAGTGCGGGAGACACGTCGAGGCAGCGAGGTGTGATTCACGCCGGTGAAGCCGGCGGCGTTCAGGCGCGAGGGATGCAGTCGACGGCGGCTGCAGGCTCCTCGCAGGGCGACGCCGGCGGGCGTCGAATTGGATTGTCACCAATGTCGGCGACCCAGGTGACGACGCGCGGGATTGCACTGAGCTACGGCTACTTCAAGTTTACGCCAGACAGGATCTCGGTCACCCCGCCGCTCGCTGGTCGACAAGACATCCTCACTTGGAAGGAAGCCATCGATCCCCAGCTGGAGATGGCCGGGCTGATCGGCTTCGCCCGAGGGACCGTGGCGACGCCGGGGGAGCACCACCCCGACCTGCGTGCGGAGTTTCGCGCCGTGCAATTGTTGACCTTCACGGTCATCTCGCGGTGCTGCTCGCTAGGCGTGCAGATCGCTTTGAAATGGTGCCGAGAGTACCTCGACGCCGGCCACCGGGCGTGGCACTTCATCGAGTCGACCTACCAAGTCACCGACGACTTGTTCATCGCTCAGCTAGAGGGACAGCTGACGCACCTGCGTATGGGCGACGAGGAGACGGCGACCGACTACTGCAACCGGGCCCGGCGAATACTCGCCACCATCAGGATGGCCGGCGCGCAGTACTCGACGGCGTCGTACGTCACCCACATCATGCAGGGACTCTCAAGCAGCTACAACCTGCTGAAGCGGCTGTCCATGGCGCCGAGCACGAGGGCGACTCTCAACGAGGACAACTTGACCTCGTATATCCTGCAGGACGAGGCGATGCAGAAAGCCGAGCAATCCTAGGAGCTCTTGGCGCAGGCCAACTTCGTCGCCCCGACGAAGCAAGGAGGCCGACCAGAGCAGCGTGGGCAGTCGAGCGGCGGCGGTAGCAGTGGCTGGAAGCCGAGCAAGGACGCCGACAAGAAGAAGTCGGCCAAAGACTGCGGTCGAGGAGGAGGAGGTCGACGACGGGAGTGCTGGCTGTGCGGCGACCCCGACCACCTCTCCTATGAGTGCCCCGACCGCAGTGACTCCGACGACGGCGACGCCAAGGGAGGCCGTGGGACGTCTGGCAGTCGTCGCCTTCGTCGAGGAGGAAACAAGCCGCGCAAGGAGAAGCAGTCGAGCAAGTCGGCCTCGGCGACGGACGCCGACTCCTCTGCAGGCGGCAAGGGGCGAGACGACAAGGCAGCGTCATGCTCGCTGGTCGGCGTCGTGGAGCGGACTGTCTCACTGGCGCCGGAGGCCGGTGAAGACTTCCAAGCGGTAGCAGCAGCTGTGCAAGCGAACCCAGCGGTGGTCCTGCTCGACAGCGGCTGCTCGCACCACTTGATGGGGACGAAGGAGGCCTTCGTCGACCTGCAGCCGAGCAGCTCCATCAAGCACGTGCGCGGCTTCAATGGGGCACTGCAAGACGTCCAGGGCCGCAGCACGGTCGCTCTGCAAGGGGAGGCCGAGAAGTAGGTGCTCATCCCCGACGTGCTGTACGTCCCGGGTGTGCGGGCAAACCTGCTTTCAGCCGGCCAGCTGAAGGAGCACGGCGTGAAGCTGCAGGAGGACGGTGACGGGATGCTACTCGTCTCGGCAGCAAGGGAGGTGCTCGGTCGGACGACGTACACCAGGCGTGTCCTCTGCACCGACCTGCGCCCCTACTCCGCCACGCCGACAACGCCTACAACGGAGATAGTGGCCCTGCGCGCGATCGTCTCGGCGACGAAGGCATCGCCGGACAGGATGCACGCAAGGCTTGCGCACGTCGGCATGGACACCATCAGGAACTCGGCGAAGAACGAGGTCGCCATTGGGCTAGACCTCAAGTCGGCGACGGGCGCCGACTCACCGTGTGTCTCGTGCGTCGGAGGGAAGTTGGCGCGGCACACCTTCCCCGACCAAGGTTCCGACGCCGACGACGTGCTGGCCGTCGTGCACATCGACCTGTGCGGGCCATTCCGCGTGGCTGCTAAGGATGTCAGCCTATACTTCTTGCTGCTGAAGGACCGCAAGACCCGCTACGTGTGGGTGAAGCTGGTCGCCAAGAAGTCAGATGCATTGCCGGTGTTCGTGCAGTGGCTGGCGGTGGCTGAGCGGCAGACGAAGAAGTCGGTGTTGATGCTGCGCTCTGACTGGGGAGGGGAGTTCCTCGGGAAGCAGTTCACCGACTTCGTGACCGGCAAGGGGATCGTCCACGATCTGACCTGCCCATACACCCCGCAGCAGAACGGCATGGCGGAGCGGGAGATGAGGACGGTGGTGGAGTCGGTGCGGACGATGCTGCTGCACATGGGCGTGCAGCACCACTGGTGGCACCTCGCTCTCTGGCAGGCCGTCTGGGTTTGCAACTGCCTTAAGAGGTCGGCGCTGCCGTCGGGGACGACGCCGTACCAGCTGCTGGCCGGGAAGAAGCCCGACTTGTCGCTGGCGCGGGTGTGGGGCTGCATGGCGCAGTTCTTAGTCCTCGAGCAGCAGCGTGGTGGGAAGCTGCAGCCGAAGGCAAGGTGGGGCCTTCACCTCGGCGTGTCGGAGGAGAGCAAGGGCTGGGAGCTCCTCGACATCTCCGACAACCGGGTGGTCACCACGTCGGACGTGGTGTTCTACGAGAGCATGTCGCTGGAGGTGTGGAAGTCAGCGCACGGGCCGGCGTCAGGGCGGATGCCGGTTCCCCGCCAACGGACACCTCGACGGCGACCCCACCTCTACTTGCCGAAGTCGGTGAGGTTGCTGGTGAGGACGCCGAGGACATCCCCGCTCCTTGCACTCCACCTGCCTCTCCCCTTGTTGCCGACTTGCATGGGCTGACCTTGCTGTCGGCCTCCGGCAATGAGGGGAGAAGGTGTTGGTGCAACCCTACGGTTTGCACTCGGCTTGTTGTCCGTGTGCGTGCATGTGTGTGTGTATGGAATGGTATGAGGGCATGGGATAATATATATTTCATGCTTATAATTGTGTGTGAATGTTGAGTCATGATGTCGAGTGTGTGTGTCGAGTCAATAGCGAGTTGTCGCTAAACGCGTGTTACGCGGTCGTTTGTGTCTCGCGCGCGGTTTTTATTTTTGTCGTGCGCGGTTTCTATTTTGTCCTGTGTCGAACGTTCGGTGTATCGCAGGTGTGTGCAGCAGACCCATCAAGAATTCAAGGATGAGTTTGTGATGAAGAGCCTGAGCCTTGGTGTCAAGCCTCAAGTGATTTCGAAGCTCGCCAAAAGGGTACACCTCAAGATATTGAAGATAGTTACATTACTTTGTGTAGTGTAACATTTCACTTGGTGTAGGCCCTAGTGAAGGGTAGTTTCGAGACCCTTCGTGGTTGGGGACAGTGTGGCACTATTCCACATCACTGTACCTCGGCTCATGGGGTTTGTAGGAGCTGGGAGTCATTCCCAACTCGTAACTCTTCCTAACTCTTCCTATCTTGTGTTCTAAGACTATGTTGCTGCCATAGTGCTGTTCGTTCAAACCGACGCTGTGTCGTCAATACTTGGTCAAATCGTGCGATCTAAATTGCCTAGTGTAGGCGAGAATAAGACGCTCTAAATCCAAGTTGAATCAAGTCATTTGATGTTGTGACCAGAACGCTATGAACGTTTGAAGCCGCTGTGCAGAAATCTGACTGTGCACTCTATCTTTTGTTTTAGGCACATTGGAGCCTATTGTGATTATAACAAGTGGTATCAGAGCCCCTTGGAGCAGTTTTGACAATGGCTGGACCTGAGGAAAGGGGTGGCAGAGGTGCTGGTGGCAGAAGAGAAGCCCAAGCTCAAGGCCAACCCCGTGATTCAGCCATGGCGCCTTTGCAATCAAGTGTTGGCCCATCTAGGGATGAGCCTAGAGTGTTTGGCCTTGACAAGTTCAATGGTGACAACTTTGCTGAGTGGTCCTTCAGAATGGAGAACATATATGACCACTATGACCTGCTGGAGGTAATGGAAGGAACGGAGAAGCGTCCCGAGAACGACCTGGAGAAGAGCCCGTGGGTGCGGAAGAGCGCACAAGGCTACCTCCTACTTGGGCAAGCGTTGGGGAGCAGCCAAATCCGTCACATCAAGCCTTTCCAGCGTGAACCAGAGAAGGGACCAAAGGCATGGGCTGCTCTCAAGGGTGTACACGCTTCTGCAACAGCGGCGGTAGCTGTGGTGTTGGAACGGCAAATGGCGACACTACGAATTGAAGAGGATGAAGCGGTTGAAGAAGGGGTGCAGAAATTCTTCGACTTGTTGACGCGGCTTGAGGGAGCTGATTTGAACTATAGTGAGCTCCAAAAGAAGACCAAGTTGCTGGCCCTACTCCCTGAGTCATGTTCCTCGCTCATCATCAACCTTAATCGCGACTTGCCCCGCCTCTCGCTTGAAGACGTGAAGCGAGCTATCCTTCAGGAGTATTTCCGCCGCCGTGAGTTGGTTAGTGCGGATGGCGCTGGGGCAGCGAGCATCGGCCGTGGATATGGTCGAGGAAGAGGTAGAGGACGAGAGGGAGGAAGGTTTGGTGGCAGCAACTTCGGCGGAGGCCGCGGGAGTGGCGGTTACGGCAGCGACGACAAGAGCTACGGACGCGGTCGCGGCCGATTCGACGGCGAGTGTCACTATTGCCACAAGAGCGGACACATGTGGCGCGAATGCTACAAACTCCCTGATGGTTGGACCCCTGCTCAAGGCCAAGAGGGTAGAGGAGCGAGAGGAGGGAGAGGAAGAGGCCGTGGAGGCCGTGGCGGTCGCGGTGGCAGAGCTGCAAACATGAAGAGCGGAGACAACGACAAGGACCCGAGCAACGATCGGTACCCGGGTCTATTCTACTTCGTGTCGACGCAAGTACCGACTGGTCCAGAGAAGGATGAAGGCTTTGAGGAGCCAGCAGCTGTGGGGAAGGTGACTCTACACCCTCTGGACTATTGGGTGATCGATAGTGGCGCTACCTATAGCATGACACCTCGCCCGGACTTGCTCACCGAACTCGAACCGTCACCGGTGAAGCATGTCACATCAGCTTTGGGGCAGCGAGCGGAGGTGAAAGGCATGGGCAAGGCCATGTTTAAGGGTGCTGATGGGAAGATGGTGGGCCTCAAGAATGTGCTTTGGATGCCCAGCCTTGCTGCCAACCTGATTTCCGTGCGGCGGTTGGCAAAGGCCGGCATGGACACGAACTCAAAGGGAGCCAAGACCTACACTGCAAGGCTTGGCGATCGGATTCTTTGGGACCTTCATGAGGACAGAGATGTCTACAACGAGATGTGGCAGATGCCTGTGGTCCCAATGCCTAAGGAGAGGCAAGTGGCAGCAAGCGTCAGCACCAAAGGTGGAGCGGTTGGTAGCGGCGATTGCGCGGACGGTCGCGCTAAGGAGAAGGAGTCCAAGAAGTGCAATCTTGGAGGGACCAGCAAGCTTAGTGAACATATGGAGAGAGGTGCAGCAGCCAAGGAGCAGCAAAAGGGTGAGGAGAACCCCGAGGCAGCAGCGGAGGAGGACTACGGAGAGAGTATGTGGGGCGCTATTGCGAGCGCGGCATTCTCCAATCCAACTTCGGCTACGGGGGAGTGTGATTGGCTCACCTTGCATCGGCGCATGGGGCATGTGGCCCTGCCCATCTTGCAGCAGCTAGTAAAGAATGAGATTGTTGCTGGCATACGTGTGAAGGGGGAGCCCGATGAGGTACTTGGCTGCCGACGTGCATGCAAGCCAAGTTCACCCGTTTCCCATTCTCTAGTTCGGAGGCAACGGCTAAGGCACCACTTGATGAGGTGGTGGTGGACGTGGTGGGCCCCCTGAAGCTTGGAGCTGCTGGAGCTGAGTACTTCCTCACTATTGTGGACGTCTACACCCGTATGACTTGGTTGTACGTGCTGGCCAAGAAGAGCGACGTGGCTGAAACGTTGAAGGCGGATTGGTTCCCGATGGTGGAGCGGCAACAAGACCGTCTAGTCAAGTCAATCCGCACCGATCGAGGGGGAGAGTTCCTGAGCAAGGAGTTTGGGTTGTGGCTGAAGAAGAATGGTATTCGGCACTCCCTCACCATGCCATACTCCCCTGCAATGAACGGCATCGCCGAGCGAGCGAACCGCACAATCACGGAGGCGGCACGCGGGTTGCTCATTGAAGCCGGGCTACACGACTATTTCTGGCCTGATGCGGTGCGGAGCGCGTGTGTGGCCAAGAACCGAGCCTTGACTCATGTGGGAGCAGACAAATGGGTGCCCTATGTGGAGTGGCTAGGAAGGAAGCCAAAGGTGGATATGCTTCGGGTGTTCGGGTGCATGTGCATGGCGCTCGTGCCTAAGCATCTTCGGCACAACAAGCTTGGTGCCAAGGCGGTGTGGGCCGTGCACTTGGGCATGGCTCAAAACAGCAAGGGATAGCTTCTTTGGGACCCATTCACCAATAATTTCTTGGTGAGCAGGGACTGCAATTTCATGGAGAGCTTCATGTACAAAGATTGGAAGGCGGAGAATGAGGCGAAGATAGGCGTGCGGTTTGGGGAGGTGAAGAGTTCCGGTTTGGAGCATGTGGAGCTGCCTTTGGAGCTGAGCAGCGGCAGCACAACCACAAGGCAATCCTCCCTTGTGAATGGGGGAGAGGAGGCCAATGATGCAGAGGAAGAAGAGGAGGAGGTGCAGCAAGTGAGCGAGCGTGCATCGTCAGTCCCTTCCCGTACTACGAGTGCTCCACGGATTCGAGCCACACCGCAGCAACGCCAAGGCCTTCAAGTCCCTGCAGCTGAGGAGGAAGGAAGGGGCAAGAGGAGAGTTCAACCCCCTAATAGGCTGACCTATGATGCGCTGGGAAATCAGGGCAAGACAGCCCTGGCCGGAGCGGCAATGATGGTCGGAGATGACGAGGAGAGTGACTACGAGGAGTGTGCCTTCGCGTTCTTCTCTCCGGTGGAGATGCCGGGAGAACCAGCAACTCTCAAGGAGGCTTTGGAGAGTAGTGATGCTGAGGAGTGGAAGAAGGCCATGGAGAGTGAGCTGAAGAGCATCAAGGAGAATGACACGTTTGAATTGGTGGAGCAACCGGAGGGGCGTACGGCGATAACGTCGAAGTGGCTCTTCAAAATCAAGTCGGATGCCGACGGCAAGATCGAGCGCTACAAGTCTAGGCTTGTAGCCAAGGGGTACCAGCAGAAGGAGAAGGTGGACTTCAAGGAGCTGTTTGCCCCTGTGGTGAAGCCGACGACGCTGCGAACCCTATTCGCGGGAGCCGCCATCAAAGGATGGGTAGTAAAACAAATGGACATCGTAATGGCATTCCTTAATGGCATCCTTGAGGAGGAGATTTTTATGGCGCAGCCAGAGGGGTTTGATGATGGTAGTGGCAGAGTGTGGAAGCTGAAGAAGGCCCTCTATGGGCTGAAGCAGGCCCCTAGGCAATGGTACATGAAGCTGCGTGAAGTGTTGGAGGGGATCGGCTTCACTCCCTCAACGGCCGATCACTCCTTGTTCATGCTTGGCGAGGGGGAGCAGAGGAGCTTCATGGTGGTTTATGTGGATGACATTCTTATATTCTCACCCTCCTCTGACCTTGTGAAGGAGGTGATGCTGAAGGTGCATGACAAGTTCAAGTGCAAGTCCCTTGGTGACGTGAACTTCTACCTTGGGCTCCACATCGAACGAGACGTGGAGAAGCGGAGCATGCGAGTGCACCAACGGAAGTACCTGGAGGCGTTGGCTGCCAACTTCGGCCAGAGTGAAGGTCATGTGGCAACTCCCTTTCCCTCTGGGTTCAAGTGTGTGAAGGGACCAGAGGAGGAGAGCGTTTGTGAAGAGGAGAGGCGCCGTTTTCACTCGTTGGTGGGCAGCCTCATGTATGCGGCGGTAAACACCCGACCGGACGTCGCGTTTGCTACCGGGCAGCTGGCTAGGGTTGTGCAATGCCCTAATGAGGAGCAGGTAGCAGCTGGAATGAGGGTGGCCAAGTATCTTGGCCAAACACCGACCGTTGGGCTGCAATACTCGGCGGCGGCACAAAGGCGCCAAAAGGGTGCGGATGGTGTTGAACCCGGGCGTTTGTTCCTCACCGCCTACTCGGATGCGTCATATGCATCGGAACCAGAGGACATGACAAGTGTGGGAGGCTTCATATGCTGTGTTGGTGGAGGCCCAACTGCTTGGGAGAGCAAGAAGCAGGTTGACCAAGCTTTGAGCTCGGTGGAGTCCGAGTACATGGCACTCTTCCGTGCCGTACGGGAGATTGTGTGGCAGCGGCGTTTGTTGGCTGAATTGGGGGAGGAGCAGCAAGGACCTACCCCACTCTACTGTGACAGCCAGGGTGCCATTGCTCTTGCTAAGAACCCTGTGTTGCATGGACTCACAAAGCACATGAGGGTGAAGTGGCATTGGACGAGGAGCATGGTGACCGCGGGTGAAGTTGAGTTGCGGTACGTGAAGACCACGGGGCAGCCGGCTGACATGATGACTAAGAGGCTGGTGGAGCAGCAGCATTGGAAGTGTTGCAAGCTGGCTGGGATGGCTCTGAACTGAGAGAGCAACATATCCTAAGGCCAACAATCCGAGGGGGAGTTTGTTGGTGCAACCCTACGGTTTGCACTCGGCTTGTTGTCCGTGTGCGTGCATGTGTGTGTGTATGGAATGGTATGAGGGCATGGGATAATATATATTTCATGCTTATAATTGTGTGTGAATGTTGAGTCATGATGTCGAGTGTGTGTGTCGAGTCAAAAGCGAGTTATCGCTAGACGCGTGTTATGCGGTCGTTTGTGTCTCGCGCGCGGTTTTTATTTTTGTCGTGCGCGGTTTCTATTTTGTCCTGTGTCGAACGTTCGGTGTGTTGCAGGTGTGTGCAGCAGACCCATCAAGAACTCAAGGATGAGTTTGTGATGAAGAGCCCGAGCCTTGGTGTCAAGCCTCAAGTGATTTCGAAGCTCGCCAAAAGGGTACACCTCAAGATATTGAAGATAGTTACATTACTTTGTGTAGTGTAACATTTCACTTGGTGTAGGCCCTAGTGAAGGGTAGTTTCGAGACCCTTCGTGGTTGGGGACAGTGTGGCACTGTTCCACATCACTGTACCTCGGCTCATGGGGTTTGTAGGAGCTGGGAGTCATTCCCAACTCGTAACTCTTCCTAACTCTTCCTATCTTGTGTTCTAAGACTATGTTGCTGCCATAGTGCTGTTCGTTCAAACCAAAGCTCTGTCGTCAATACTAGGTCAAATCGTGCGATCTAAATTGCTTAGTGTAGGCGAGAATAAGACGCTCCAGATCCAAGTTGAATCAAGTCATTTGATGTTGTGACCAGAACGCTATGAACGTTTGAAGCCGCTGTGCAGAAATCCGACTATGCACTCTATCTTTCGTTTTAGGCACATTGGAGCCTATTGTGACTATAACAGAAGGGGTGCGTCACCTGTGGCGCCGGTCCCAAGCATCGCCGGTGGCCGGCATGCTGCTGTGCAAGGCGTCATGGGAGCGAAGCTGACGCCAACCGGGAGGCAGCAGGTGGTGCAGCCAACTTCGGTGAAACCGGTAAAAGAGGTGCCTGCAAAACAGCAGCTGACAGGGGAGCAGGCAGTTACGACGCCGACCAAGGAGCAGTCGGCGACCGGGTCGTCGGCAGAGGAGCCAACCACAGGGGAGAAGTCGGCTGGGACGCCGACCACAGGGGAGCAGTCGGCTGGGACGCCGGCTGAGGAGCAGCAGGATGCCGAGGGCAGCGACGACAGCGACGATGGAAAGGACATCGAGGAGGTCCAGCCGGGACCACAGCGTTCAGGCCGACTTCGGAGGCCGCCTGACTTCTTCGTCCCCGCTGCCTTCACCACCGTGTATGACGTGGACGATGACAACGACCTGCTATACGACGACGCCGAGGAGGATGAGGAGTTTCCAGAGCTCGACCCCGACATGCTAGCCGACCCCGAGCACCGTTGGGACATCTCGATGATGACGGTGAAGGAGGCGTTGGCGAGCTGGAAGGGCCCGGCGGTGAAGGCCGCCATGGAGGAGGAGATTCGCAGCCTCCTCAACATGGGAACGTGGGAGCTAGTCGAACGTCCGCCGGGAGTGAACATCATGAAGAACCGGTGGGTGTTGACGACGAAGTACCACATCGACGACACCGTCGAGCGATAGAAGGCGAGGCTGGTCGTGAAGGGCTTCACGCAGGTGTACGCCGCCGACTACGACGAGACGTTCGCACCGGTGGGCAGCTACGTCACGCTGAGGATCTTCCTCAGCATCGTCGCCGTCCTAAACCTCAACCTGATGCAGCTCAACATGAAGAACGCCTTCCTGCAGAGCAAGCTCGACCGGGTGCTGTACATGCACCAGCCGGACTACTTCAGCGATGGATCCGGCCGGGTGTGCAGGCTGCTGAAGAGCCTATATGGGCTGAAGCAGTCGCCGCTGCTGTGGTACTTGGCGCTCAACAATGTGCTGGTCGGCGCCGGGTGGAAGAAGAGCCAGGTCAACGAGGCTCTTTACTTCAAGGTCGGCGAGGACAGAGTGGCCCGCTGGGTGCTGGTCTACGTTGACGACCTGCTCGCCGCCAGCAGCAGCGCCGCGATGCTGAAGGAGCTGAAGGAGCTGCTGGAAGCCGCCTTCGAGCTGCGCGAGATCTCGCCAGTGCTGAAGTACCTCGCGCTTGAGATCGTGCACGACAGGTCGGCGGGGAAACTGTGGCTGCACCAGCAAGGCTACGCCGACAAGCTACGTAGGCGCTTCATCGACGAAGACGCCGGTCTCGGTCGACGCCTACGCCGAGCTCACCTTCGACAACAAGGAGGTGCAGGAACGGCAGGAGGAGGAGTACCAGCAGAAGGTCGGCTCGCTGCAGTTCGTGGCGACGACGACGAGGCCGAACATCGCCTTTGCCTGCAGCAAGCTGGGGAGCGGCCTCACGGTGAGGAGCGACCAGCACTGGCGCGAGGTCGACCGTTGCCTTGCCTACCTTGCCAACACACGTGACACCGCCCTAGAGTTCGGCGGTGGACCTGAGTCGCTCGAGCTAGTCGGCTACGTGGACGCCGACGACGCCGGTGACAAGCAGAACAGGACGAGCACGGGTGGCTACGTGTTCGTCTACGGAGGGGCCGCAGTCTCCTGTTCAAGCCAGCGTATCAAGTGCGTGACGCTGTCGTCGACCGAGTCGGAGTACGTGGCGGCCTCTGAAGCTGGCAAGGAGGGACGCTGCCTTCGCTTCCTCCTCGCCGATCTCCGGCAGCTGGACGCCGGGAAGCCGACTGTCCTGCGCGTGGACAACAAGTCGGCCATCGAGGTCACCGAGGGCATGGGGTTGACAGGCAACCTCAAGCACATGGAGCGGCGACAGGCCTGGCTGCAGCACATGGTGAAGCGCGGGAAGTTCTCGCTGCAGTACATCTCGACCGCTGAGCAGCCAGCCGACTTCCTGACGAAGGCGCTACACTATCCGGCCTTCAACCGGTGCTCCGTCGCAATCGGCCAGGTGCGCTTGGCCGACGTGGGCGACGGCGACAACGACGTGCAGCAGTAGGTGCCATGCCCTCTTGCATGGCTGGTGCGGTGACCGGCGTGCTGTGTGTTGGGTGCACGCCGACGGGCTATTCTCGGAGCTGTACTGCCGTGTGGGCTAGGGGCCCAAGCGTGAACGCGGCAGGGGAGTGTCAACGGGAGCGTTGTAAGGCCCCGTCCTCGCTTGGGCGGAGCCAACCTTGTGGTCGGATGTGCGGGGGTTGCAGCCGACCTGCAGCAGTGGGCACGGGGGCCACTGCAAGGGCGCCAAGCTGGAGGGCGCCTGGCTAGAGGGCGCCGAGCAGAAGGACGCCGCCCTGGATGCCTGGTTGGCGTCCCAGACGCGTAGACGGCGTCCTGGGAAGCTGGACGCCGAGCTGGGCGTCGCCATGACTACCCAGGCGACTGGTCGACGTCGTGGGCGCCTGCACGACGTCCTGGGGGTCCAGACACCGACCTGGGCGTCTGATCGGCGTCCTGGGCGTCTGGTGACGAGAAGTGAGAATGGAATGAATGAACTATGAAACAGTTGGGTACAAGTACTAACCCTAATTGGGTTGTACCCCTTATGGGCTACCCCACTACAGCCTACACAAATGTATAAGCTATAATGTTCTGACACACCCCCATAGGCAAAGTGGGGGAGAACAAGTGGTCACAAGACCAGTCAAGCAAAGCAAAGCAAAGCAAAGCAAGCTCAGGGTGGATCACAAAGTCACCACACAATCCGAGCACAAGAGTAAGGCCACAAGGCCAGTTCACATGCAAGGTCATATATATAAAGGTAAAACAAGCAAGGGCATGTATAGAAAGAAGACAGTACAAACAAGATCAAGAAGTGAGCAAGTGAGGCCAGGTAGGCACAAGACCTAGCACAGTACAGAAGCGCTGATGATCACAAGGCGGAAGGGCCTTGGTGAAGATATCAGCAGTGTTGGCCTCAGAGGCCACGTAGGTGAGGCGGAGCTGACCACGCTGCTGCAGCTCACGAGACACGAAGTAGCGGAGAGCAATGTGCTTCGTTCTGTGCTCCAGTCTGTGCTCCCGACACAAGGCCAGCATGGCCTTGTTGTCTATGTACAGAACTGGAGGAGAACGAGGCGGCTCTCCTAGGTCAATCAGCAGGTAGGTGAGCCAGCGTAGCTCCTGTGCAGCCATGGCCCCTACGTAGATCACAGCCTCACAGCTGGAGCCGAGAACAGAGGACGAGAGGGTAGACCGCCACGAAACAGAGCCGGAGCCAAGGCTGAAGGTGTTACCCTGTGACGACCGCTGCGTAGCCTGGTCGTCAGCCCAAGAAGCGTCAGCGTGACCTGTGAGGACTACTCGACGTCGCCCTCCAAGCACTAGCCCCATGCCCGACGTACTGCACATGTAGCGCAACACCCTCTTCGCTGCAGCCATGTGCTCTGGTCGGTGTCTCCCAGGAGCAACATAGCGTGCCAAGATGCTAAGAGGGTATGCAAGGTCAGGTCGTGTGCAGGTCATCAGGTACATGAGGCACCCAACAAGCTCTGGGTACGGGCCACTCGACTCTACGGACTCATCCGAAGGCAGAGCTGAGAGCGAGTGGCGAGTAGGCAGAGGAGTGGCCTGAGGCGAGGAGTACGTGAAGCCGAAGCGCTGAAGGACCTGCTGCACCATGTGTGACTGAGTCAGGGTAATGGTGTGGCGTGCTCTGTCCCGGGTGATCTGCAAGCCAAGGTAGCTGCGCAGTTCACCCCGGTCTGTGCACGTGTGTCTCTTCTGCAGCTCAGACTTCACATGGGCGAGTCCAGCAGTGTCAGCAGTGGCAAAGACCAGTTCGTCGACGTACACGAGGATGTAGAACGGCGGCAAAGAGGTGGCGGTGCGTAGAAACAGCGATGGGTCGACTGTAGAAGGAGCAAACCCAAGAGCCGCAAGTGTAGTCCTCAGTGTGTCGTGCCACTCACGGGGCGCCTGGCGGAGACCGTAGACAGGCCGCCGGAGGCTCCACTGGGTGCCAGGAGGAAACGACCCAGTGAAGCCAGGAGGGCGGCGCAGCCAAATCTCCTCGTGCAGGCTACCCTGTAGGAAAGCAGTGCTGAAGTCAAGAGAGTGAAGCTCGTAGTCGCGCTGAGCGGCTATGTGCAGCAGCACCCGAAGTGTTGTGCCAACACATTACAGTGGCACGGTCATCGCACTCCCATACGGCCTACAAGCCTGCTCAGCTTCTGGAATTTTATGGGGGGGTTGTTCAACATGTGTTCTTCAAACCCTCAAAGTTTCAGAGTTTTTGAAGCAGTTACCAAGGCGTGACAACATTTTATGTTTCAAGACTTATGGCATCCCGGAAGTGTGTGTTACTCCTTTTTGGTAACACCCGAGTTCACCATTTCGGCTGCTGACTCGTCTACCAAGCTCTGATTAGTCGGAAATTCGGTCTGGCAGTTTTATTCCTCACTGTGCAGGTTTTCACCAAGTTTCAGAACGATCCAACATGTGAGCATTGCGTGACAGCTGCCGAAATGCACTGTTCCGTAGTCATGGTGCACTGTTGGCAGCATTTCCCTTGCCACCCTTTCATTGTTGTCATGCCAATGGTGCAGGGACAGAGAATGAGACAAGAAGTACAGGTGGTCAAGTGGGACTCTACAGCCCTCCTTTTGAGAAGTGTGGTCTTCCTGGAACCAGCTTGCAAGAGGGTGCAAGTGGGAAGACAAGCTGACTCATGGTTGGCTTAACTCACAATTGGTTGCCTTGAGTACAGCTCTGAACATCCATGTGTGGTTGGCTTTGCTGACCTAGCTAGGACGTTTCCCATCCTTCTCTAGCCTTTCTCCCCTAGGACTCAACATTCTCTGAGTTCCCAGGATGACCCAACCCCTTATGAGTCCCCTAGGCAATGTTGTACTCACCTCTTCCTTGCATCAATGAGACTACACGTTTTTTTCAGCCGAGCTTACGTTTTCGTTCACTGCGTAGTGCACACACCTCTGATAATAGCAAGGTATATACTGTTGGAAAGCGGACACCTAAGGCTAACCGCTGTCCAAGTTTCAGCCTCTTATGGTTTTGGAGCTGATCGTGACGGCGTTTTGAACAGAGGCGGTTTGAAGACGTCAGATTCTGCTTAGGGGGTTTCATGGGCATCCGCGACCTCTAAGTGGACTCTTGACTATAACAAGTGGTATCAGAGCTGTTCTACTCTGTTCTTGGGTGAATATGGAGGCTGAAGGTTCTGCTCCAGCTGGTCCCAGTGGCAGTGGTGGCGTGAGAGGCGCTGGGGAAGCGGGAAGAGGCGTTGCTGGCGGATCTGCACCAATGGCTTCCGTTTCAACATCAGCTAAGGATGATGTGAAGGCATTCAACCTGGAGAAGTTCTCTGGGGAGGATTGGGCATCATGTAGCTTCAGGATGGAGCTCCTCTTCAACCATTATGGGCTGCTTGAAGTGATGGATGGAGAATTGAAGAGGCCTGCGAGCGAAGGAGCGACCAAAGAATGGGATCGCCGGTCCAAGGATGGACTCTTCCTTCTCTCCCAATGCCTCTCATCCAACCAGCTGCACCACATCAAGCATCTCATCAAGGAAGTTGAGTGTGGTCCTAAGGCATGGAAGATATTGAAGGATGTCCATGCCCCCAGCAGCGAAGCTATGGTGGTGGTGCTCGAGCGACAACTCCATGCGGTGAAGATCAACGAGGGTGATGCCGTACAAGGAGCGTTCGATCAACTCAGGGACCACTATGTGAAGCTCTCTGCTGCTGGTGTGGACTACCCTGAAAAAATCAAGTGCTACAAGGCTCTCTCCCTGCTGCCGGAGTGGTGGGGGCCCTTGGTGGTCAACCTTAATGGCATGAAGGACTCGTGGTCCCTTGAGTGGATTCGCGCGCAAGTTCTTCAAGAGGAGTTTCGGAGGAAGGAGCTGACCGCCGCTGCCGGTGAAGGTGGAGGTTCAGCCTACGGCATGAAGGGCTTCAAGGGGCGTGGCAGCAAGAAAGGCAAGGCCAAGGAAGGCTCTAGAGGGGAGCAGCATTTGGGAGGGAAGCGTGGCAACAAGGGAGGCAAGCGGTGTGGCGGCAAGTGTTGGTATTGCCATGTGGAAGGGCACCCATGGTTCAAGTGCCGCAAGCTACCTGACGGCTGGAGGCCTGGTCAGCCATCAATTGAGGGCTCCAAGGGTGTTCATGGAGCTATGGGAGAAGGCGTGGGCAGTGAGGAGGGCGATGGAGGTGCTGGCGGATACGGCGGCATGCTCTACCATGTAGGAGAGGCGTGCTCCGAGGACATGGTTGTGCCGGCCAGCAAGGTTGCTCTTCACCGCTCCTCCCATTGGGTCATCGACACGGGAGCCTTCATGACCATGACCAACCGAGAGGATCTACAGGATGAAGTTAGGCCATCAAAGGCAGCCACTGTCGTTTCAGCCACCGGCCAAGTTGTACCCGTGCGTGGCGAGGGGAGAGCCATGTTCATGGGTGCGGATGGGAGGCTTGTGGGGCTGAAGCGTGTTCTCCTTGTTCCTGGATTGTGTGCCAACCTCCTCTCTACCAAGGCCCTAAGTGAGGCAGGGATGAAGATGGAGATGTTGGGCACAAAGGTTTTCAAGGCAACTCTGGATGGGCGCGTGTTGTGGGACCTCCGAGGCGGCAAGGACATGCACCGGTCCATGTGGGAGATACCGGTGCTGCCATGGAAGGAGGCGGCTGCGCGCTTGGCTGCTGGAGGTGTGAGAGGAGGGCGTGTTAACCACGTGGACAATGGAGGAGGTGGTGATGATAGTGATGGTGGGCTCCTTGGGCATGGAAGGGCTGAGTTACCAAGTGTAACTCCTAGCACGGGTGAGACGGATTGGCTCACCGCACACCGTCGCTTTGGCCACATGGCGCTACCTCAGTTGCAGCAGCTGTTCAAGGAGGAAAGAGTCAAGGGGCTGATGATAAAGGGGGAGCCCAAGGAGGTGGGATCTTGTGAGACTTGCTTGACCAGCAAGCTTTCACGGTTTCCCTTCCATTCGGTGGAGGGGAAGTCGAGTGACCCAGTGGAGCTCGTGCATGTGGATCTCGTGGGACCCATGAAGGTGAAGGGAGATGGTGGGGCCCTGTATTCCATGACCATGGTGGATGATAACACAAGGCTCACCTGGTCCTTTCCACTTGCAAAGAAAAGTGATGCTGCAAGGATCATCATTGAAGAGTGGCTGCCCTTGGTGGAGCGAGAGAGCGGCAAGCGGGTGAAGGCGATTCGTAGCGACCGTGGTGGGGAGTTCTTGGGAGCAGAGTTCCGGAGCTGGCTGAAGCGGCACGGCATCAAACAGTAGCTCACCACGGCCTACACTCCTCAATCCAATGGCATGGCAGAGAGAGCGAACCGGACCATCATGGAGGGTGGGAGAACGATGTTGGTAGACTCGGGTCTACCCTTACGATTCTGGCCCCTCGCTATTCGCCATGCCACCGTCATCAAGAACCGAGTATTGACTCATGTGGGAGGGCAGCATTGGGTCCCTATGGAGAAGTGGAGAGGCGAGAAGCCCCTGGTGGATATGCTTCGAGTCTTCGGGTGCATGGGACTCGTGCACGTCCCTAAGGAGAAGTGTGACAAGCTTCAAGTGGCGGCGGTGTGGGCTGTTCATTTGGGACTTGCACAAGGGAGCAAAGGGTGGCTCATGTGGGACCCAAAAGCCAACACCATCTTCACCACCAGAGATGCCAAGTTCATGGAGGGGCTCATGTTCAAGGAGTGGTTGGAGCGAGGGAGGAGCAAGGTCACCATTCCACTCGGAATAGAGGTGGGAACGAACGATCCACTCCTCATTCCCATCGAGTTGTCTTCATCTTCAGAGGTAACGGAGGTGTCACATGACTTGGGAGGTGTTGAAGGGGAGGCAACAGAGGTGGAAGGAGTGTTGCAGCAAGAGGAGGCCCCTGTAGCTGAGAGATGTGATGCCGGGGAGGAGGTGCAGCAGCCAACATCATCCCCTTCACTTCCATCAAGGCGGACAACCCAAGGGAAGCGTGGTGCTGTCCGCGGTGGAGTTAAGGAGGGTGCAGCCAAGGAGAGGCCCAAGAGAGCTGCTCACCCAAGGGATTTCCTCAAGTATGAAAGGCTTGGGGGTCCTAAGGCATTGCTGGTCCAGGGGGAGGAAGATGATGAGGAGAAGGGAGCCGAGGGAGAGATGGAGCAGATTTGTTGCTTCGGTGTCAACTTACCTCATGAACCGGCTTCAATGGAGGAAGCACTTGCTGGAGATGATCGAGAGGCTTGGTTGGCTTCAAGGGAGGATGAGTTTCAGAGCCTCATGGAGAATGGAACATGGACCCTCACTGATCTGCCCCCTGGAAGAAAGGCATTGGATTGCACGTGGATATTACGTGTGAAGACCGATGCGGAGGGGAAGTTGGAGAGGCGCAAAACAAGACTTGTGATCAAGGGCTTCCAGCAGAGGGAGGGGGTTGACTTCAAGGAGGTGTTTGCTCCTGTTGCTAAGGCTCCTACGCTCCGGGTGTTGCTAGCAGCAGCTGCTGTTTGTGGTTGGAAGGTGGAGCAAATGGATGTGAAGACGGCTTTCCTCTATGGCGTGGTAGATGAGGAGATCTACATGAAGCAACCAGAGGGGTATGACGATGGGAGCGGGCGTGTTTGCAGGCTCAACAAGGCCCTCTATGGCCTCAAACAAGCTCCAAGGTGCTGGTATGCAAGGCTGGTGGAGGCGTTGGAGGCTCTTGGCTTCAAAGTCAGCGGGTGCGACGAGAGTCTCTTCATGACCGAGGGGGAGGTGGAGAAGGTGTTTCTCCTTGTCTATGTCGATGACATTCTCCTCTTCTCTCCATCTCAAGAGAGGATCAAGGAGGTGCAAGGGAAGCTGAAGGAGACCTACCTTGGTCTTCACGTGGAGAGGGACGAGGTGAAGGGATGGTTGAGGCTTCACCAACACAAGTACCTTGCAGCCATGGGGGAGAGGTATGGGCTGGAGGAAGGGAGGAGTGTGAAGACTCCTCTACCCTCAGGGTTTCAGCTACACCTTGATGAAGAGGAGGGTGAGGTGTTGGAGCCCGAGTTGCAGCGTCGGTTCCAGTCAATGGTGGGGAGCTTGATGTATGCTTCGGTCAACACTCGCCCCGATATTTCATTCGCGGTTTCGCAGCTGGCTCGTGTGGTGTCTAGGCCCCTTCAAGAGCACCTTGATGCAGCAGAGAGGCTGGTGAGGTACTGCATGGCAACCTCAAGGGTGGGGCTGCAATATTCAGTGCATGGGCAGCTGAAGCAAAAGGGAGTGGAGGAGGTGAGCACAAAGACCGGTGCACCTGCAAGGCGTGGACACTTGTACCTCTCGTGCTTCACTGACGCTACATGGGCAAGTGACATTAGTGATGCAACATCCCATGGTGGCTATGTATGCTGTGTTGGAGGGAGTCCAGTGAGCTGGAAGTCTAAGAAGCAAGGGGAGATAGCTCACTCATCAACGGAGAGCGAGTACATGGCGTTGTTTCATGGGGTGAAGGAGGTGATTTGGATGAGGAGGTTGCTTGAGGAGTTGGGGCAGGAGCAAGAGGGTCCTACACCTGTGTTTTGTGACAGCCAAGGAGCAATTGCAATGGCTCGCAATGCTGTGCTCCATGGGCTGAACAAGCACATGCATATCAAATGGCATTGGGTGAGGAAGGAGGTGAAGAAGGGCACGGTCTCCTTGCACTACATCAACACTACCAAGCAACCTGCAGATTTTTTGACGAAGCGGCTTGCAGAGCATAAGCATTGGACCTGCGCCAACTTGTGTGGCATGTCCTTCAACTAAGGGAGGCAGCTTCAGGGAGCAGCTAAGGGATGAATGAGAGCACGATGAGGGGGAGTTTGTTGTGCCAACACATTACAGTGGCACGGTCATCGCACTCCCATTCGGCCTACAAGCCTGCTCAGCTTCTGGAATTTTGTGGGGAGGTTTTTCAACATGTGTTCTTCAAACCCTCAAAGTTTCAGAGTTTTTGAAGCAGTTACCAAGGCGTGACAACATTTTATGTTTCAAGACTTATGGCATCCCGGAAGTGTGTGTTACTCCTTTTTGGTAACACCCGAGTTCACCATTTCGGCTGCTGACTCGTCTACCAAGCTCTGATTGGTCGGAAATTCGGTCTGGCAGTTCTATTCCCCGCTGTGCAGGTGTTCACCAAGTTTCAGAACGATCCAACATGTGAGCATTGCGTGACAGCTGCCGAAATGCACTGTTCTGTAGTCATGGTGCACTGTTGGCAGCATTTCCCTTGCCACCCTTTCATTGTTGTCATGCCAATGGTGCAGGGACAGAGAATGAGACAAGAAGTACAGGTGGTCAAGTGGGACTCTACAGCCCTCCTTTTGAGAAGTGTGGTCTTCCTGGAACCAGCTTGCAAGAGGGTGCAAGTGGGAAGACAAGCTGACTCATGGTTGGCTTAACTCACAATTGGTTGCCTTGAGTACAGCTCTGAACATCCATGTGTGGTTGGCTTTGCTGACCTAGCTAGGACGTTTCCCATCCTTCTCTAGCCTTTCTCCCCTAGGACTCAACATTCTCTGAGTTCCCAGGATGGCCCAACCCCTTATGAGTCCCCTAGGCAATGTTGTACTCACCTCTTCCTTGCATCAATGAGACTACACGTTTTTTACAGCCGAGCTTACGTTTTCGTTCACTACGTAGTGCGCACACCTCTGAAAATAGCAAGTTATATACCGTTGGAAAGCAGAGACCTAAGGCTAACAGCTGTCCAAGTTTCAGCCTCGTATGGTTTTGGAGCTGATCGAGACGGCGTTTTGAACAGAGGCGGTTTGAAGACGTCAGATTCTGCTTAGGGGGTTTCATGGGCATCCGCGACCTCTAAGTGGACTCTTGACTATAACACGAAGAGTGGTCATCTTCGGGGTGGGAGAGAAGGTCTGAAAGTAGGCAACTCCCTGCCGCTGACTGAAACCTCGAGCCACGTAACGCGCCTTGAAGACAGGCGGAGAGCCCGGCGGCAGCTTCACCCTTAAGATCCACATCCCACTGACGATGTTCGCCCCAGGTGGGGGAACAGTTGAAATGAACGAAAAGGAATGATTGAACTAACAGTGAAATCAGTACAAGTACCTAACCCTAGAATTGTGTACCCCCTATAGGCTAACCCACTGTAGCCTAAACAAACACAACATGTATAATGTTTGACACACCTCCATAGGCGAAGTGGGGGAGAACTAGGGGACACAAGACCAGTCAAGTAAAGCAAAGCAAAGCAAGCTCAGGGTGGATCACAAAGTCACCACACATTCCGAGCACAAGTTCAAGGCCACAAGGCCAGTTCACATGCAGGAGTACATATATATATATAAGGCTAGACAAGCAAGAGCAGATATATATATTTTTTTGTAACAGTACAAGCAAGGTCAAGAGGTCAGCAAGTGAGGCAAGACAGGTACAAGACCCAGCTGGGTGGAGAAGCGCTGATGATCACAAGACGCAAGTGCCTTGGTGAAGACATCAGCAGTGTTGGCCTCAGAGGCCACTTACGCAAGCCGCAACTGACCATGCTGCTGTAGCTCACGAGCAAGGAAGTAGCGGAGAGCAATGTGCTTTGTTCTGTGCTCCAGTCTCTGCTCTCGACACAAGGCCAGCATGGCCTTGTTGTCTACGTACAGCACTCGAGGAGAACGAGGCGGCTCCCCAAGGTTGATCAGCAGGTAGGTAAGCCAGCGAAGCTCCTGAGCAGCCATGGCCCCTGCGTAGATCTCAGCCTCACAACTAGAGCCGAGAACAGAAGACGAGCGAGTAGCCCGCCACGAAACAGAGCCGGAACCAAGGCTGAAGGTGTAACCCTGTGACGACCGCTGCGTAGCCTGGTCGTCAGCCCAAGAAGCGTCTGCGTGACCAGTGAGGACCACTGGACTCCGCCCTCCAAGCACTAGCCCCATGCCCGACGTACTGCACAAGTAGCGCAACACCCTCTTCGCTGCAGCCATGTGCTCTGGTCGGTGTCTCCCAGGAGCAACATAGCGTGCGAGAATGCTAAGAGGGTATGCAAGGTCAGGTCGTGTGCAGGTCATCAGGTACATGAGGCAGCCAACAAGCTCTGGGTACGGGCCACTCGACTCTACGGACTCATCCAAAGGCAGAGCTGAGAGCGAGTGGCGAGTAGACAGAGGAGTGGCCTGAGGCGAGGAGTACGTAAAGTCGAAGCGCTGAAGGACCTGCTGCACCATGTGTGACTGAGTCAGGGTGATGGTGCGGCGTGCTCTGTCCCGGGTGATATGCAAGCCAAGGTAGCTGCGCATTTCACCCAGGTCTGTGCACGTGTGTCTCTTCTGCAGCTCGGACGTCACGTAGGCGAGTCCTGCAGTGTCAGCTGTGGCAAAGACCAAGTCGTCGACTTTCACGAGGATGTAGAACGGCGGCAGAGAAGTGTCGGTGCGTAGAAACAGCGACGGGTCGGCAGTAGAGGGAGCAAACCCAAGAGCCGCAAGTGTAGTCCTCAGTGTGTCGTGCCACTCACGCGGTGCTTGGCGGAGACCGTAGACTGGCCGCCGGAGGCTCCACTGGGTGCCAGGAGGAAAAGTCCCAGTGAAGCCAAGTGGGCGGCGCAGCTAGATCTCCTCGTGCAGGCTGCCCTGCAGGAAGGCAGTGCTGAAGTCAAGAGAGTGTAGCTCGTAGTCACGGTGAGCAGCTACGTGCAGTAGTACCCGAAGAGTGGTCATCTTCGGGGTGGGAGAGAAGGTCTGAAAGTAGTCAACTCCCTGCCGCTGACTGAAGCCACGAGCCACGTAACGCGCCTTGAAGACAGGCAGAGAACCGGGCGGCCGCTTCACCCTGAAAATCCACATGCCACTGACGATGTTCGCCCCAGGAGGGGGAACAGCGTCAACGTAGGTGCCTGTGGACTTCCAGGAAGCCATCTCTGCATCCATAGCTGCCTGCCACTGAGAAGAGTAGGGACCCTCTATCGCCTCCGTGTAAGAGCGCGGAGTCGGGATATCAAGTGCATCCGGGTCTCCCTCAGGGGTAAGCAGTACGGACACGAGATGAGGTGAAGCAGCGGCCAAGCACTGGAACTCCTCCTGCCTGTCCTTAAGGACGTCCGTGCCAAGGGCACACTCACCCCCGACGGACGGAGGACAGACAGACTCAGACTCAGCGACAAGACTAGCAGCGTAGAGTAGACGACAGCGAGCAGCAAAGCCGACGAGCTCAGCAACTAGGGCAGACGCTGCAGTGGACTCGAAAGAAGGGTCAGTGACGACAGTAGCCAGGAGACGCGTGACAGTAGGACTGGTAGCACGAAGAGAGTCCGACTCCGGGTCAGCAAAAGCAGGAAGAGAGGACTCAGGAGGAGAAGGCAAAGGGGCACGCAGAGGAGCAGGGGACGGACGCAGAGACATCCGGTGCGTGCCAGGGACAGGAGGAGGACGCTGACGAGAACCGCAACCACTAGTGCGAGCAGTACGGACAGGCGACGCAGGGCGAGACGCAGGCTCACGACGCTCAGCAAGACCTCCAGTAGGACCAGTGTAGGGAGAAGGAGCAGGCAGTGGGGAGGCGGGCTGTAACTGTAACCGTGACTGGACAGGCTGTGGACACTCTAAGGGAGGAGGAGGACCGAGAGAAGGCGGAAGACCAAGAACCTGCTGAAGGAGAGGAACGAAGTACGGCCGCTGCCGTGCAGCGACTGCAGAACCAGCAGAGACACCAGCGCCAGGGTTCTCCGCACCAGCAGCAGCTCCAACGCCCGACTCCACAGCACCAGCAGCAGCACCAGCTCCAGGGTCCTCAGCACCAGCAGCAGCTCCAATGCCCGGGTCCTCAGTACAAGCAGCAGCTCCAACGCCCGGGTCCTCAGCACCAGCAGCAGCACCAGCGCCCGGGTCCGCAGCACCAGCCGTAGCTCCAACGCGCGGGTCCATAGCACCAGAAACAGCTCCAACCTCTGGGGCCGCAGCACCAGCAGAACCAGTAGAGTCTCCAGCACTAGTAGCACCACCAGCAGCAGCGGGGTCCGCGACACCAGGCGCGCCACTCCGAAGAGTGCAGCGCCGCTCGTACCACTCACGGATCCGCTCACGAGAGGGGAGCTCCCGGCTAGGAGGAGAAGCACTAGCACCAGTCCCAGTAGTACGCTTGGCTCCAGAGGTACCTCTCCTGAGGCTGCAGTACTGGAAGTACCACTCACGCAGCTGCTCCGAGGAGAGGGCTCCGCCAGGTGTAGGACCCTCAGGCTCAGGACCTCCAGACTCCGGACTCTGCGGCTCAGCACCCCCGGGCTCAGTACTCCCAGGCTCAGCACCCCCAGGCTCCGCACCCCAAGGCTCAGCACCCCCAGGCTCCGCACCCCCAGGCTCCGCACCCCCAGGCTCCGCACCCCTAGGCTCCGCACCCCCAGGCTCCGCACCCCCAGGCTCAGCACCCTCAGGCTCCGCACCCACATCAGGACGAGAGTCGACAGCTAGCTCGACAGGCTCAACCGGGTCTACCTGAGACACACCTGAGGGAGCGGCACCCTGAGGAGGGAGGGGGTCTACGACAGCAGCACCTAGCGCGAGGAAGAGAGGCGGGGGGGGGAGTGGGGCAGTGCGGTAGGGGAAGAGGAGGTAGTAGGGGACGGACTTGTCAAAAGTGACGTCCTGAGAGGGCAAGACTCGGCGCGAGGTGGCGTGGTAAAACTGCCAACCAGGCGCGTCCGGAACAAAGCCGAGGAAGACGCAGGGAACAGCACGGGAGGAGAGCTTGTCCGCAGACGTATCGCGGACAAAAGCTCGAGATCCCCAGACCCGGAAACGTGACGCATCGCCAACCTCCCCCGTCCACAGCAGTGTGGGCGAGGTCTCTGGCAAGGAGACACGGGGCCAGAGGTTGAGCTGATGCGCAGCGTACCGGACCGCAAACGGCCACAGAAAGTGGGGGGCAGCCGCATGGATCAAGGAGGTACGGGCGACCTCCATGACCAGGCCAATGCGGCGCTCTGCAATCCCATTCTACTGTGGAGAGGCCGGAAGCGTGAACGACTGCTCAATGCCGTGCTCAGCACAGTAGGCTGCCAAGAGGTCAGAGGAGAACTCACCACCTCTGTCAGAGTGCAAGCGCAAGACAGGAAAGTCCGAGTGGAAACGCTCGCTGAGCTGGAGACGGGCTCTGCGGATCCAAGGGATCAAGACATCAGGGACCTCACCCTTGGTGCGCAAGGGGAAGACCGTGGTGTAGCGCGAGTAGTCGTCAACAACTATCGGGAAGTACCTCTCCTAACCCTGACCACGGACGCGGGCTGGGCCCCACACGTCCATGTGGAGCGTCTGCAAGGGAGCAGTCGTCGGGGGAAACGAGGAGGAGTGAGGAGCGGCGCGCTGCCGCCCCTCGACGCAGGGAAGACAGGGTGGAGCAGGCGAGGGTGGGAGGGGAGGGAGGACTCTGGGAAGACCGGAGACAAGGTACCGGGAGTGCATGGCACGAAGGCGCTGCACAGACGGGTGGCCAAGTCGGTGGTGCCAGAGGACAGTCTCGTGCGCCAGAGAGCGACAGGAGCAGGGGGCAGACAGCTGACCTGACGCGGACGCAGACGCAGACGCAACGACCTGAGGGGACTCAGTGGTCAGTGTGTACAGGTCCGACCCCGGCTGCCGAGTGAAGGTAGCCAAGTGGCGGCCCGTACGAGCACACGTGCAGTGTGTCACGCGCTCGTAGGCAGGGGTGAACTGGTGAACACCCCCATCCTGGAGTGCACTACCTGCCACCAAGTTCGTAGAGAACGAGGGGAGGTGGAGACCTGACAGTGTGCCCGACGGGACCGCAGGACAGGGAAGGACAGTGAGGAGGTCGCAATGACCGAACCCCCAGAGGGGTCAGCGAGGGAGACAGCAACTGGCCGAGCAAGCGGCTCAAGGGCAGTGCGGTCACGAAAGAAGCAGCGAGAAGCACCTGAGTCCAGTGTGAAGGTGTGCAGTGCTGCCGTCGACTCAGTACCAGGGGGGGCAGACGCACAAGCACCTAGAGCAGTTGCCTCACGAGCACCTGGGGTAGCAGACACGCGAGTACCTGGAGCGGCAGACGCACTAGTCCTAATGCCTGGGTCGGGCGGCACACACAGGTACTCAGCACCCTCTCCACTAGTAGACATCACATACATAGCAGTGAGAATAGCATCAAAGTCTAGAGCATAGATATCAATCCCCTTCTTCAGGAGATCAACCCAGCGGGGCAGCTCAGTGGCCTGAGGGAACTGAACACGCCAAGCGTCGTTGAGACGAGCAAAGCAACGCTGTGTGGCGTGCGGTCCCCTACACGGCTGGCCAGTGCGGTCACCAGTGCGAATGACGTACGTGCAGCTAAGGCCACCCCCCCCCCCCCCCCCCCCCCCCCCCCCCGTGCTGAGAGTACCACTCACGGACCTCCTGGGGCGACGGAGTGTGCTGCTGGCCCTGGCCACCGCCAGCGCCTCCACGACCACCACCTCCGCCGCCACCTCCTCGACCACCCCAACCCCTGCCGCCGCCGCGTCCACCGCCACCCCCACCACCGCCTCCGCCCCTGCCACCTCCCCCGCCGCTGCCGCCACCACCCCCACCGCTGCCACTAGCCCCTCCAGTCGCGCCACCACCCCCACCGCCGCCACCGCCCCCACCACCGCCTCCCCCGCTGACACCGCCACCGCCCTTGCCCCCTTTGCCCTTGCCGCTGCGGCGCCCGCTCGAAGCAGACGCAGTCCCGACCTTCTCAGCACCAAGGAGGTCGACAGCAGCAGCAGAGGCGACAGAGGGAAGAAGGGGGGAAGGAGAACACCCCTCAAAGAACGGGGTACGGGGGTCGCCACGAGAGGCACCTACAGCGACTATGCTAGCCTCAGTTGCAAGGAGTTCCGTCTCGAGGAGGGCAATGGTGAGCTCAGTGGGGCAGCGAGCTAGGAAGTGGTCCCTGACTGAGCGCAGAGTGTCAGGGAGGCGGGTGACTAGGTGGTAGAGAGTGAGCCAGAGTGGGGGTGGGTTCGTGGCAAGGAACTCATCAGGCATGGCGGCCCGGAAGCGAGCCTCACTAGTGCGGAGGTGCGTAATGAGGTCAGCGACTGTGTGGAAAGAGGCTAAGTCGGGGAACAGGTAGGGAAGAGAGAGACGGCCTAGTGCGGCAGAGGCCGGTGAGGAGTAGCGGGCAACGACAGTAGTGTACAGTGCCTGTGCAGTCTTGTGCTGCCCAAAGTGCTCGCGCTCATCTATCGGCAGGGAGTTGCGAATAGCGAAGCGAGCGTGGGCGTCATGAGTCAACCACTGTCAGCAGGCAGTGCTGTCAGCAGTAGCAGCAGGAGCAGGAGCATGGCCTCGGGCGTGATCGTACAGTGAGATGTCCTCCTTGGCAGTGAGCTGTAGGAAGAGGTGTAGGTCATCTAGCCAGGTTTCGAACTTCACTGGGCGGCCCTCAGCATCGAAAGCCAGCACAGGAGGGCTAGCCATAGTAGTAGTAGGAGTAATAGCAGTAGGGGCACCCCAAAAACAGTAGGCAGTGCGACTCAGGTAGGGCAGCTCGGTCCAGTACGGGCGGCGCGGCTCGGTTCAGATAGGGCGACGCGGCTCGAGTGTCAGAACATATAGCTTGTGCTTATTGTGTAGGCTATAGTGGGGTAGCCCATAAGGGGTACAACCCAATTAGGGTTAGTACTTGTACTCAGTTCATTCATTGTTCATTCATTGCTGGAGCTGCGTCGGGTCAGGTGTTTTCTGCAGCGTCCAGGTCTGGTCCTGAGTCTGCCCCCTGTTCGTGTCGTCTCGTGTCTCACGAGACTCTCCTCTGGCACCACCGCCTTGGTCACCCCTCTCTGCTTCGGCTCAGAGGCATGGCCTCCCGTCTTCTTGTTTCTGGTCTCCCCCGATCCCTCCCTCCCCTTCCTCAGGGCCCTGGCCCTACCTGTGTCCCCTGTGTCGAGGGGCGCCAGCGGGCTGCCCCTCACTCCTCCCAGTTTCCTCTGACAGAGGCCCCGTTGCAGACGCTTCACATGGACGTGTGGGGCCCAGCCCGCGTCCGTGGACAGGGTCACGAGCGCTACTTCCTGCTTGTTGACGACTACTCGCGTTACACCGCAGTCTTCCCCTTGCGCAGCAAGGGTGATGTCACTGAGGTGCTGATCAACTGGATCCGCGCAGCTCGTCTCCAGCTCAGGTAGAGCTTTGGTTCGGACTGTCCTGTTCTGCGTCTGCACTCGGACAAAGGTGGAGAGTTTTCTTCTGGCCTTCTGAGAGCCTACTGTCGCACACGAGGAATCCGTCAGACCTTCACGCTTCCGGACTCCCCGCAGCAAAATGGGATTGCTGAGCGCCGCATTGGCATGGTCATGGACGTCCCTCGTACGTCTACGATGCATGCGGCTGCTCCCCATTTTCTGTGGCCGTTTGTGGTGAGGTACGCGGCGCATCAGATCAACCTACACCCCAGGGTCTCCAGGCCGGAGACCTCCCCAGCCTTGCTGTGGACGGGGAAGGTTGGCGATGCGTCGGCCCGGGTCTAGGGATCTGCGGACAAGCTGTCCCCTCGTGCTGCTCCTTGTGTCTTCCTGGGGTTCCCCCCTGACGCGCCTGGATGGCAGGTCTACCACCCCACCTCTCGCCGTGTTCTGTCCTCCTAGGACGTCACGTTTGACGAGTCGGTCCCCTACTACCGCCTCTTCCCCTACCGCACTCCGTCCCTCCCCCCGCCGCCGCTCTTCTTTGTACCAGGTCCCCCTCCGGTAGACCCCCTCCCCCCTCAGGGTCCGTCCCCTTCAGGTGTGTCCCATGTAGACGCAGTCGAGCCTGTCGAGGTCGCAGGTGACTCTGGTGCTGAGACTGGGGGTGCTGAGCCTGGGGGTGCTGAGCCTGGGGGTGCTGACATTGGGGGAGCTGAGCCTGGGGGTGTTGAGCCAGGGGGTGCTGAGACTGGGGGTGCTGAGCCTGGGCGAGCTGAGCCTGGGGGTGCTGCGCCTTGGGGTGCTGAGCCTAGGTGTGCTGAGCCTGGGGGTGCTAAGCGTGGGTGTGCTGAGCCTGGGGGTGCTGAGCTTGGAGGTGCTCCGCCTGGAGGTTCTCCGGGTGCTTCGTCTCTGCGGGAGCCACTCTCTCCACGGGAGCTGCGCGAGTGGTTTGCCCGGTGCTGGAGGCATGCTGCTAGTGCTGGAGGTTCTTCGGCTACTGAGGGTGCTGCTGTCGCGGGTCCCGAAGGTGCTCGTACTGGGAGTACTGGAGCTGCTCGGCCTGCGGTTTCGACTGGAGCTGGTGTTGTTGAGGGTGTTGGAGCTGAGACTACTGCTGGCGGTCCTGCTGCGGGTACTCCTGGTACTGCTGGAGGTTCTGGCGCTGCGGGAGGTGCAGCAAGAGCGAGTGCTCCTGCTGGGGGTACTGGTGCTGTACCTGCTGCGTCTGACGTCGCCGCGCGGCCTCGACCGTACTTCGTTCCACTCCTGCAGCAGGTTCTTGGTCTTCCGCCTTCTACTAGTCCTCCTCTTTCTTTAGAGTGTCCACAGCCAGTCCCGTCACAGTTCCAGTTGCAGCCTACCTTCCCTTTGCCTGCTCCTTCTCCCTACACTGGTCCTACTGGATGTCTTACTGAGCGTCGTGAGCCTGCGTCTCGCCCTGCGTCGCCTGTCCGTGCTGCTCGCGCTAGTGGTCGTGGTGCGCGTCAGCGTCCTCCTCCTGTCCTTGGCACGCACAGGATGTCTCTGCGTCCGTCCACTGCTCCTCTGCGTTTCCCTTTTCCTTCTCCTCCTGAGTCCTCTCTTCCTGCTTTTGCTGACCCGGAGTCGGACTCTCTTCGTGCTACCAGTCCTACTGACACGCGTCTCCTGGCTACTGTCGTCACTGACCCTTCTTTCGAGTCCACTGCAGCGTCTGCCCTAGTTGCTGAGCTCGTGGACTTTGCTACTCGATGTCGCCTAGACTACGCTGCTAGTCTTGTCGCTGAGTCTGAGTCTGTCTGTCCTCCGTCCGTCGGGGGTGAGTGTGCCCTTGGCACGGACGTCCTTGAGGACAGGCAGGAGGAGTTCCAGTGCTTGGCAGCTGCTTCACCTCATCTCGTGTCCGTACTACTTACCCCTGAGGGAGACCCGGATGCACTTGACATCCCGACTCCGCGCTCTTACGCGGAGGCGATAGAGGGTCCCTACTCCTCTCAATGGCAGGCAGCTATGGATGCAGAGATGGCTTCCTGGAAGTCCACAGGCACCTACGTTGACGCTGTCCCCCCTCCTGGGGCGAACATCGTCAGTGGCATGTGGATCTTCAGGGTGAAGCGGCCGCCGAGTTCTCCGCCTGTCTTCAAGGCGCGTTACGTGGCTCGTGGCTTCAGTCAGCGACAGGGAGTTGAGTACTTTCAGACCTTCTCTCCCACCCTGAAGATGACCACTCTTCGGGTACTGCTGCACGTTACTGCTCACCGTGACTACGAGCTGCACTCTCTCGACTTCAGCACAGCTTTCTTGCAAGGTAGCCTGCACGAGGAGATCTGGCTGCGCCGCCCACCTGGCTTCACTGGGTCTTTCCCTCCTGGTACCCAGTGGAGTCTCCAGCGTCCAGTCTACGGTCTCCGCCAGGCGCCACGTGAGTGGCACGACACACTGAGGACTACGCTTGCGGCTCTTGGGTTTGCTCCTTCTACTGCCGACCCGTCGCTGTTTCTGCGCACCGACACCTCTCTGCCGCCGTTCTACATCCTCGTGTACGTCGACGACTTGGTCTTTGCCACAGCTGACACTGCTGGACTCGCCTATGTGAAGTCGGAGCTGCAGAAGAGACACACGTGCACAGACCTGGGTGAACTGCGCAGCTACCTTGGCTTGCAGATCACCCGGGACAGAGCACGCCGCACCATTACCCTAACTCAGTCACACATGGTGCAGCAGGTCCTTCAGCGCTTCGGCTTCACGTACTCCTCGCCTCAGGCCACTCCTCTGCCTACCCGCCACTCGCTCTCAGCTCTGCCTTCGCATGAGTCCGTAGAGTCGAGTGGCCCATATCCAGAGCTTGTTGGCTGCCTCATGTACCCAATGACCTGCACACGACCTGACCTTGCATACCCTCTTAGCATTCTCGCACGCTATGTTGCTCCTGGGAGACACCAACCAGAGCACATGGCTGTAGCGAAGAGGGTGTTGCGCTACTTGTGCAGTACGTCAGGCATGGGGCTAGTGCTTGGAGGGCGGAGTCCAGTGGTCCTCACTGGGCACGCGGACGCTTCTTGGGCTGACGACCAGGTAACGCAGCGGTCGTCACAGGGTTACACCTTCAGCCTTGGTTCCGGCTCTGTTTCGTGGCGGGCTACTCGCTCGTCTTCTGTTCTCGGCTCCAGTTGTGAGGCTGAGATCTACGCCGGGGCCATGGCTGCACAGGAGCTTCATTGGCTCACCTACCTGCTGACCGACCTTGGAGAGTCGCCTCGTTCTCCTCCAGTCCTGTACGTAGACAACAAGGCCTTGTGTCGAGAGCAGAGACTGGAGCACTGAACAAAGCACATTGCTCTTCGCTACTTCCTTGCTAGGGAGCTACCGCACCGTGGTCAGTTGCGGCTTGCGTACGTGGCCTCTGAGGCCAACACTGCTGATGTCTTCACCAAGGCACTTGCGCCTTGTGATCATCAGCGCTTCTGCACGCAGCTGGGTCTTGTGCCTGTCTTGCCTCACTTGCTCACCTCTTGACCTTGCTTGTAGTGTTACATATATATTTACCTGCTCTTACTTGTCTAGCCTTTTTATATATATGTACTCCTGCATGTGAACTAGCCTTGTGGCCTTGAACTTGTGCTCGGAATGTGTGGTGACTTTGTGATCCACCCTGAGCTTGCTTTGCTTTGCTTTGCTTGACTGGTCTTGTGACCCCTTGTTCTCCCCCACTTTGCCTATGGGGGTGTGTCAGAACATATAGCTTGTGCTTATTGTGTAGGCTATAGTGGGGTAGCCCATAAGGGGTACAACCCAATTAGGGTTAGTACGTGTACTCAGTTCATTCATAGTTCATCCCATTCTCGTTTCTTCTCATCGGGAAGGGCGGCGCGGCTAGGTTCGGGCGGCGCGGCTCGGTTTGGGCTGAGGGGCTCGGTTCGGGCGGCTCGGTTCGGGCGGCTCGGTTCAGGCTGGGCGGCTCGGTTCACGCTGCTCGGGTCGGGCGGCTCGTTTCGAGGGGGGGGCGTTCGGGGCCTCTAGGGACGAGCGTGGGGCCGTAAGGGGCCGCTAAGGGCGAGCGCGGGGCCTATCGGGGCCTCTAGGGGCGAGCGCGGGGCCGTAAGGGGCCGCTAAGGGCGAGCGCGGGGCCGTTCGGGGCCTCTAGGGGCGAGCGCGGGGCCGTAAGGGGCCGCTAAGGGCGAGCGCGGGGCCGTTCGGGGCCTCTAGGGGCAAGCGCGGGGCCGTAAGGGGCCGCTAAGGGCGAGCGCGGAGCCGACGGGGGCCTCTAGGAAGGTGAGCGCGGGGCCGACGGGGCCGTTAGGGGCGATCGCAGGGCCGACAGGGTCGCTAAGGGGCGAGCGCGGGGCCGTAAGGGGCGAGCGCGTGGGCCGACGGGGCCTTAAGGGGCGGCGCGCGAGTTGATAAGGGGCGGGTCGCGGGGCCTTAGGGGGCCGTGAAAAACGAGCCGCCCTAGGTCGTAGTTAGGTAGGTAGGTAGGTAGGTAGGTAGGTAGGTAGTGGTGGGCCCTAGAAAAAACGGTCCTAGCGAAGGACCTGCTCTATACCATGTTGAAATGAACGAACAGGAATGATTGAACTAACAGTGAAATCAGTACAAGTACCTAACCCTAGAATTGTGTACCCCCTATAGGCTAACCCACTGTAGCCTAAAAAAACACAACATATATAATGTTTGACAGGAACCTCGTCGACGTAGGTGCCTGTGGACTTCCAGGAAGCCATCTCTGTGTCCATGGCCGACTGCCATTGAGAGGAGTAGGGACCCTCGATCGCCTCAGCGTACGATTGAGGAATCGGGATGTCTGGTGCATCCGGGTCTCACTCAAGGGCAATCAGCGTGGACACGAGATGGGGCAAAGCAGCCGCAAAGCACTTGAACTCCTCCTGCCTGTCCTCAAGGACGTCCGTGCTAAGAGCACACTCACCCCCAACGGACGGAGGACAGACAGACTCAGACTCAGCAACGAGACTAGCAGCGTAGTCTAGACAGCAGCGAGCAGCAAAGTCGACAAGCTCAGCAACGAGAGCAGACGCAGCAGGAGACTCAAAGGAAGGGTCAGTGACGATAGTAGCAAGAAGGCGCGTGACCGAAGGACTAGCAGCACGAAGGGAGTCAGACTCCGGGTCAGCAAGAGAAGGAAGAGAGGACTCTGTAGGAGACGGCAACGGGACACGCAGAGGAGCAGTGGAAGGACGCAGTGCCATCTGGTGTGTGCCGGGGACCGCAGGAGGACGCGGACGCGCAGTACGACCACTAGTGCGAGCAGCACGAACCGGTGACGCGAGGCGAGACGCAGGCTCACGACGCTCAGCAAGACCTCCAGTAGGACCAGTGTAGGGAGAAGGAGCAGGCAGAGGGAAGGCGGGCGGTAACTGTGACTTCGACTGGACAGGCGGTGGACACTCTAGGGGAGGAGCAGGACCAGTAGAGGGCGGGAGACCAAGAACCTGCTCCAGGAGCGGAACGAAGTACGGCCTCGGCCGCGCAGCGCCTCTAGAACCAGCAAGTACGGCACCAGTACCCCCAGCGGCAGCACCAGCGCCAGCAGAACCTCCAGCTCCAACAGCGCCAACTCCAGTACCCTCAGAAGCACCAGCGCCAGCAGCACCGCCAGCGCTAACACCCCCAACAGCTCCAGCTCCAGCAGCACCAACTCCGGTAGGACTGTCAGCACCAGTAGAAACACCAGCGCCAACACCCCTAGCAGCTCCAGCTCCAGCAGCACCAACTCCAGTAGGACCGTCAGCACCAGCTGCCTCAGTAGCACCCTCATTACGCACCAGCACCAGTAGAAACACCAGCGCCAACACCCCCACCAGCTCCAGCTCCAGCAGCACCAACTCCAGTAGGACCGTCAGCACCAGCTGCCTCAGTAGCACCCCCAGACGCACCAGCACCAGTAGAAACACCAGCGGCACTTGCGTCACGCGCCTTCTTGCTACGGCTCGAGGGGCAGTAAGGGCGGCCAATAGGGGCCACTAAGGCGGCTCGAGGCGCTACTCGGGTTAGGAGCTAAGCGCGCTCCGGGCAGGGAAGGAAAAAAAAAGTTCGTGGTGGGCCCTAGGCAGTATTCCCACTCGGGAACCTGCTCGATACCATGACGAGAAGTGAGAATGGAATGAATGAACTATGAAATAGTTGGGTACAAGTACTAACCCTAATTGGGTTGTACCCCTTATGGGCTACCCCACTACAACCTACACAAATTTATAAGCTATAATGTTTTGACATCTGGACGCCGACCTTGGGGTTCGGAAGGCGTTCTGGGAGCCTGGACACCGGACTGGGGACGCCGGGCATGCGTGGCCGGCTACGGACTGTGCTGGTCGGCCAGGCGTGGTTGCCCGGTCGACCGGAATACCCGGGCGACGTGTGCGAGTGTCGCCAGGGTGGAGTATCCCGAGGTCGACGTGGCTGGTGGGCGCAGTCGCTGGCGTGGAATCTGCCAGGCGTCTACGCTGTGCTCGTGACAAGGTGTGGAGCGCCATCCAGCTACGCGCATCTGCTTCGTAGGTGCACCGTTGTCCTGCGGGTGCAACGCTGTGCAGCCGACTTGCTGCAGCACTGGCACACCGTGGACTTGCAACGTTGGCGAACCGCTACTCTGCAACGTTGGAGCGGTGCGAGCGCTGCTGCGCTGGAGCGCGGTCGACCGTGCTGCGCTGGAGGTCGACCAGCAGCCTAGCTAGCACTGATGTAGTCTGTGATGCCAATGTTGTTGCTACCATTATTGTCATGTTTTCCTAGTGAAACTCTTGCCAATTCTCCCCGTGAACTAGCAAGCAGCGTGAACACAAGGAAACGACTAAGTGAACGAACGCAGAGATCACACGAGCACACGTGCCTAGCCCATAGTCTAGCTCCCGTTGCAGCAGTTATCTCCGCACGCTCTATACCATATGAAGAAAGAGGAATGACTGAACTAGCAAGGAGATGGGTACAAGTGGGGAAAACTCGCAATGTTGTACCCCATATGGTCTACCCCACTACAGCCTACACAGACTATGTCATGTATGTTTGACTGAACGCCGTCTTGCGGATCGAGTTGTCTGCCATCTTGATCTGCCAGTAACCCGACCGTAGGTCCAGCTTCGAAAAGACTGTTGCACCACGCAGTTGATCCAGTAGATCGTCTATGCGCGGTATTTGGTATTTGTTCTTGACTGTCTGTTTGTTCAGTGCGCGGTAGTCGATGCACATCCGTAAACTGCCGTCTGGTTTTGGAGTGAAGAGAACTGGGGCACCGTAGGGAGAGGTGGATGGGCGGACTAGTTGTCTGTCCAGTAGATATTCAATCTGTTTCTTCATGTCTGTTAGTTTGGTCGGACTCAGTCGGTATGGTGCACATGAGACGGGTTTCGCACCTGGTTCCTCCACGATCTCGTGCTCGTGGGTGCGTGCCAGAGGTACGCCTGCGGGTAGGTCATTGGGCATTATATCCTTGTACTGCTCCAAGACCTCCTTCAGTGCTGCAGGTAGCTCCGAACTCGGCTTCTCCTCCTCTGCTGCTGCCATAACCAGTGCTAAGTAACCCGTGTTTTTCTCGTTCACCGTCCATTCGAACCGTGCCAGTGTCGTTTCAGGAACGCTCCTTGTATCCGTCCAGCTTCACAACTCCACTCGTTTCCCGTTGTTGTAGATGCACGCCTTCCTGTTGACCCAGTCGATCTCGGGGTTGAACCGCTTCAAGAAATCTCACCCCAAGATGAAATCTGATCCCTTGATGTTTGTGATCGTCAACGTCGGCTTCCACCTCAGCGCTCCTATGTGCAGCTGCAGCGATACTTCGCCGTGGATGAGAAGTTTCGTACCATCCACCATCGTTGCCGTGAACTTGCTCTCCTCCGAAGATTCTCCAATTTTCTCCAACATCCTGCGGTCGCACACCAAGTGGGACGCACCACTGTCCACCAGTGCCTGGAGGTGTTGCCCGTTGCAGATCACCTCGAGTAGTAGTGGTTGTTGCTGCTCCGAGTAACCGTAGATGGTCTCGCATATAGGATCGTAGGGTACGTTGAATAGATCATCCCTCGGTCCTGCGCTCGAAGCTGCTGACTCCATATCATTTTCCAACTGAGCAGGGTTAGAAAGATTTATCCGAGGCCGATTCAGCTTCGTCTTGGCCTGGAACCTTCCCTTAAGCCTTTGCAGTTGTGTAGGCTTCACCTGTGGGCAATGAAGATTCTCCAATTTTCTCCAACATCCCGCGGTCACACACCGAGTGGGACGCACCACTGTCCACCAGTGCCTGGAGGCGTTGCCCGTTGCAGATCACCTCGAGTAGTAGTGGTTGTTGCTGCTCCGAGTAACCGTAGATGGTCTCGCTTATAGGATCGTAGGGTACGTCGAATAGATCATCCCTCGGTCCTGCGCTCGAAGCTGCTGACTCCATATCATTTTCCAACTGAGCAGGGTTAGAAGGATTTATCCGAGGCCGATTCAGCTTCGTCTTGGCCTGGAACCTTCCCTTAAGCCTTTGCAGCTGTGTAGGCTTCACCTGTGGGCAATGGAGAGCCTTAACAATGTGCTGCGGGGAGAGAATATCAACTCCTTGGAACGCACGACCCTTTTCAACGCCCCGGAGTGGTTTGCCCAACTTCTCATGTACCTGAATAATGTCTGAAGGCTTTTTCTTGGCCTCGAAATCTCCCCTGAATTTTTTAAAGGCTTGAAAACCTCGAGTATTCTTACTCTCGGGGGTGTTCGGCTGGAGTTTCCCGGTCGGTGCAGAGTCTTGTTTCGCGGAGCCTCCATTTGTCTCAGCGATTTCCCCTATTGCCAGTCGGTCGTGGCGTTTTAAATTCTCGCCATCGTGTCCCCCATTTTTCGCCATCGTGGATGTCGCACTGTTGTTGCCCAGCAGCTCCGCTCGTGCCTTCTTCATTTTCGAACACGCCAAGAGTCGATGTCCTGCTGCGCCGCAAAATTCGCACTTCTCATATTTTGTCGGCCGCTGCTTTGCGTCGATCTTGTCGATATCCATCGGGTCGGTGGTCGTGGGTGGTGCCGATTGCTTCGTGCCAAATGATCGGTTCGGCACGTGGCGTCGTGTCCCGGGTTCACATCGCATCAACGCATCGAATCTCTTTGCTGCACACACCATGTCGTGGTAGTTGTTGTAGTTCGCGGCAATCACCTGTCGGCGGACTTCCATTTTTAGCCCCTCAGTATACGCTTGGATTTTTCCCCTTCGGTCAGGTCGGTAATTCGGTTGAAGAGGCTCTCCATCTGCTGCGTGTACTGTGTTACACTGCCGAACTGTTTATGCCGATGAATCTGCTGCCGCGCCATGTAGCTGGAGTTGATTGGTTCGAAACGTTGAATTAAAGCTTCCCGAAACTGCGTCCATGACCCCTCACCTCGGACCTCGTTGCTATTGTAAATCCACTCGAGCGCCAGGCCTCGTAACAGTGTCGCTGTGAGCCGAATCTGCATTGCATCGTGTGTCGGGGTCATACAACCAACGGCCTCGAAGTAAAGTTCGAGGGTCGCAATGAATCGACGGACGTCGGTGTCTCTTGCATTCGGATTGAACGTCTCCGGTTGCCTCGGACGTGCCGCCTCAAGATTCACTGTAGCTGCTGCTGCTGGGTGAAGAGTCGGTGTCGCTGCTGCATTCGCTGCTGTGTTCGCCGCTGCTGTGGCGGCTACCGACTGGTTCGCGAGAAGCTCCTCTATTTGCTGGAGTGCCGCTCGCGTCTGGTCCAGGCCGGTGTGTAACTCCGTCATTTTTCGTACGGAGTTATCACCATTTTCCTCCATTTGACGATTTACAGAAAAATGTGAGACAAACATAATTGAATTCTAGGCGCTGGTCGTCTTACTGTGAGTCGAATCGACTGTAGAAATGACGAGCGCTGATTCTGTAGGTCGCGTAATTCTCCTTTAAGTGAAATTCGCGTCCGATCTCGGCCGTTGAGCAGAAATTCAATCCGACGCTCCAAATTCCAATGTTTTGGGGCGAAATTCTCAGGGCCGTTGAGATTCGAATCGATCCGACGGTCGAAATTCCAACTTCTTTGCCACTGGACCTATGGAGTGTTCGAAAACAGGTTTGAGGGGGACGTCAAAAAATAGCGCGGAACTGGTTTACGTACCCGAAATCGGCGCTTTTCGTCGTCGCCCCCGCGGTTTTAAAAGCTAGGTTTTAGCGGTCGAAAAACTTCACGTGCAAACAGGCTCTGATTACCAAGTATGAGGATCTAGGATCAAGCTCAGAAAACAGAATTGTAATTGAATGATTCACCTGGGTACAACACGAGGCTGTATATAGGCTCAACACAAGAAGCAGCAGCCGAGGGACAGAGCACTATCTCGGCACCAGAAGGGAGCGGGGCTACTGCTCCAACAGAGCCTGGCGCTGCCATTGAAGGCGGCTGGGGAACCGGAGGCGGCTGGGGAACAGGAGGAGGCTGGGGAACTTCAACAAGCGAAGGAGAATGGCGGCAAGAAGCCCCTGCTTATCCCGAAGCTCCAGGACTCCCTCCTGCAAATACCGCGGCAGTCGATCCATACTGGGCAACACGTGGCACCAGCTGGGGCGGACCTCCTCTCCCGGATCAATACGCTCCTGAGACACCAAAATTAATGCAAGAAGAGTCAGAGGAGGAGGTAACTTATGAATTCTTCGGAGGAGCATCAGAATTACCAGAACCTTCCAAGTAGCCACCGCCACCAGAACAAGGACCACGAGAGATTGAGGTCATCGGCGCCGAATACAGTTACTCCAGAATTCCCATGAAGGGACTCCCCGTCGCCGACTGGCCCAAGGCGCCACCATCCCAGTACATTCTTGTCACCGGCGAGCAAGTACACGCCGGCGACACCGACGATATCATCGGAATTCCCCGCGCGCTTTTGGAACGGGATTCCATTCGGGCCTTCGCAACCGACACCGACGCCGCCACTGACACAGGACCTGAAAAGGAGCAGAACGATGCAACAGAGAGACAAAATACTATCAGAAGACTGTCGGGTAGCGTGCGGAACCAGAAACCTGGCATCAGCGGCTCGGCCACCCTTCACACACCACACTCAAGAACTCTCTCAAGGCAGGCGTCTTTGACGACGACGCACTGCTTCTCCCTCGAGGAGGATCTCTCACAGCAGAATCCAATGACCCGCCATGCACCGTGTGCCCGATTGCATCACTCTCTCACAAACCCTTTCCACACTTACCTCCCGGCAACAAACGCTACAACTCGCTCGACAAAGTCTATAGCGACTTCATGGTTCTGAGTCAGACAGGGCTCGACGACGAATATTACACCCTTACCTTCATCGACGCATCTACGCACTATGTCTGGGCCATCACACGGGCTGCCGCTCCCTTGCCTTTGAGTGCTTCGTGGCCTAGATGAAACGGGCCAAACGACAGTCCGGGCTGAAGCTGAAAACCTACCAGACAGACGGGGGCTTGGAGTTCTTTTCCACCGAATTCAAGGAGCTCTTCAAGCAGAAGGGGATTGAGCACCTGGTGCCCGTGCCCTATGCTCACGAACAGCAAGGATTCATAGAATGGACAAGCACGAGACTCGCCATAAGGATGAGGGCTCTCATGAAGCAGTCGGCCGTGCCCACCAAGTACTGGCCATTTGCGATGAACCACGATGTTCGGCTGCACAACTTGCTGTCGTTCCGAAGCTCACAATTTCAACAGCAAAGCCCGCCGATCCTCGGATGCCGAGTTGCCACCACCAAAGACCTCGCAAGACACCCTCCGCCTCGGCAATGACAACGACAACGATGTAGTCGAAGTAACCAGCTTCCACGTCTACGATCGCCTGCACTATGAAAAGATGAACGAAATCGGTCTTCGACGTGAGAAATGGAAGGCAGCCATGGCCAAAGAAGTTGCGGCGCTCAAAAACCATGGAACATGGAAGCTGGTTCCTCGAACATCAGCGAAGGGGAGGAAAATTCTCAGCGGCAAATGGGTCTTCCGTATTTAAACGCTCGCGGACCGCTCCATCGACAAGTACAAAGCAAGATGGGTGGTGCGCGGCTTCGATCAGACTCACCTAGTGGACTTCGACCTCACCTACGCACCTTTCGAACGGCACACTGTGAGAATTGAAAAGAGAATGAATGAACTATGAAACAGTTGGGTACAAGTACTAACCCTAATTGGGTTGTACCCCATACGGACTAACCCACTACAGCCTACACAAAAGCATAAGCTATAATGTTCTGACACACCCCCATAGGCAAAGTGGGGGAGAACAAGCGATCACAAGACCAGTCAAGCAAAGCAAAACAAAGCAAGCTCAGGGTGGATCACAAAGTCACCACACATTCCGAGCACAAGTTCAAGACCACAAGGCCAGTTCACATGCAGGAGTACATATATATAGAAAGCTAGACAAGCAAGAGCAGGTGTATATATATGTAACAGTACAAGCAAGGTCAAGAGGTGAGCAAGTGAGGCAAGATAGGCACAAGACCCAGCTGAGTACAGAAGCGCTGATGATCACAAGGCGCAAGTGCCTTGGTGAAGATATCAGCAATGTTGGCCTCAGAGGCCACGTACGCAAGACGCACCTGACCACGCTGCTGCAGCTCATGAGCAAGGAAGTAGCGAAGAGCAATGTGCTTCGTTCTGTGCTCCAGTCTCTGCTCTCGACACAAGGCCAGCATGGCCTTGTTGTCTACGTACAGCACTGGAGGAGAACGAGGCACCTCTCCAAAGTCAGTCAGCAGGTAGGTGAGCCAGTGAAGCTCCTGTGCAGCCATGGCCCCGGCGTAGATCTCAGCCTCACAATAGGAGCCGAGAACAGAAGACGAGCGCGTAGCCGGCCACGAAACAGAGCCGGAACCAAGGCTGAAGGTGTAACCCTATGACGACCGCTGCGTAGCCTGGTCGTCCGCCCAAGAAGCGTCCGCGTGCCCAGTGAGGACCACTGGACTCCGCCCTCCAAGCACTAGCCCCATGCCCGACGTACTGCACAAGTAGCGCAACACCCTCTTCGCTGCAGCCATGTGCTCCGGTCTATGTCTCCTAGGAGCAACATAGCGTGCGAGAATGCTAAGAGGGTATGCAAGGTCAGGTCGAGTGCAGGTCATCAGGTACATGAGAAAGCCAACAAGCTCTGGGTACGGGCCACTCGACTCCACGGACTCATCCGAAGGCAGAGCTGAGAGCGAGTGACGGGTAGGCAGAGGAGTGGCCTGAGGCGAGGAGTATGTGAAGCCGAAGCACTGAAGGACCTGTTGCACCATGTGTGACTGAGTCAGGGTAATGGTGTGCTATGCTCTGTCCCGGGTGATCTTCAAGCCAAGGTAGCTGCGTAGTTCACCCAGGTCTGTGCACGTGTGTCTCTTCTGCAGCTCAGACTTCACGTGGGCGAGTCCAGCAGTGTCAGCTGTGGCAAAGACCAAGTCGTCGACGTACACGAGGATGTAGAACGGCGGCAAAGAAGTGTCGGTGCGCAGAAACAGCGACGGGTCAGCAGTAGAGGGAGCAAACCCAAGAGCCGCAAGCGTAGTCCTCAGTGTGTCGTGCCACTCACGCGGTGCCTGGCGGAGACCGTAGACTTGCCGCCGGAGGCTCCACTGGGTGCCAGGAGGAAAAGTCCCAAAGAAGCCAAGTGGGCGGCGCAGCCAGATCTCCTCGTGCAGGCTACCCTGCAAGAAAGCAGTGTTGAAGTCAAGAGAGTGAAGCTCGTAGTTGCGCTGAGCGGCTATGTGCAGCAGTACCTGAAGAGTGGTCATCTTCGGGGTGGGAGAGAAGGTCTGAAAGTAGTCAACTCCCTGCCGCTGACTGAAGCCACAAGCCACGTACCGCGCCTTGAAGACAGGCGGAGAACCCGGCGGCTGCTTCACCCTGAAAATCCACATGCCACTGACGATGTTCGCCTCAGGTGGGGGAACCTCGTCAACTTAGGTGCCTGTGGACTTCCAGGAAGCCATCTCTACATCCATAGCTGCCTGCCACTGTGAGGAGTAGGGACCCTCTATCGCCTCCGCGTAAGAGCGCGGATTCGGGATGTCAAGTGCATCCGAGTCTCCCTCAGGGGTAAGCAGTACGGACACGAGATGAGTTGAAGCAGCAGCCAGACACTGGAACTCCTCCTGCCCGTCCTCAAGGACGTTCGTGCCAAGGGCACACTCACCCCCGACGGACGGAGGACAAACAGACTCAGAATCAGCGACAAGACTAGCAACGTAGTCTAGACGACAGCGAGCAGCAAAGTCGACGGGCTCAGCAACTAGGGCAGACGCAGCCGTGGACTCAAAAGAAGGGTCAGTGACGACAGTAGCAAGGAGACGCGTGACAGTAGGACTGGCAGCCTGAAGAGAGTCCGACTCCGGGTCGGCAAGAGCAGGAAGAAAAGACTCAGGAGGAGAAGGCAAAGGGGCACGCAGAGGAGCAGTGGACGGACGCATAGACATCCGGTGCGTGCCAAGGACAGGAGGAGGACGCTGACGCGAACCGTGACCACTAGTGCGAGCAGCACGGACAGGCGACGCAGGGTAAGACGCAGGCTCACGACACTCAGCAAGACCTCCAGTAGGACCAGTGTAGGGAGACGGAGCAGGCAGTGGGGAGGCCGGCTGTAACTGTAACTGCGCTGGGACAGGCTGTGGACACTCTAAGGGAGGAGGACCAGTAGAAGACGGGAGACCAAGAACCTGCTGAAGGAGCGGAACGAAGTACGGCCAAGGCCGCGCAGCCACTCCAAACACAGCAGGGACAGCACCAGCACCCCCAGTGGCAGCACTAGCACCAGTAGCAGCTCCAGCTCCATTACCTCCAGCAGCACCAGTAGTACCCCCAGCAGGACCGCCTCCAAGACCAACAGTAGTAGCCTCCGTGCCAACACCCGAAGCAGCTCCAGCTCCAGAAGAACCCGCAGGCCCAGCAGCTCTAGTACTCCTAGTACGAGCACTTCCCGGACCCGAGGCACCAGCTCCCTCAGCAGCAATAGAACCTCCAGTACCCGCAGCACCTCCAGCTCCTGCAGCTTGCCTCCAACGCCGGGCAAACCACTCACGCAGCTCGTGTGGAGAGAGTGGCTCTCAGCGAGACGAAGCACCCGGAGAACCGCCAGGCACAGCACCAGCAGGCCCAGCTCCCTCAGGCTCCGCACCCCCAGGCACAGCACCTCCACGCGTAGCACCCCAAGGCTCAGCACCCCCAGGCTCAGCACCCCCAGGCTCAGCACCCCCCGTCGTAGTACCCTCAGGCTCAGCACCCCTAGGCAAAGCACCCACACGCTCAGCACCCCCAGAGTCAGCACCCCCAGGCTCAGCACCCTCAGCAGCACCAGAGTCACCAGCGTCCTCGACAAGCTCAACAGCGTCTACCTGGGACACACCTGAAGGGGCAGGACCCTAAGGGGGGAGGGGGTCTACCGGGGGGGGACCTGGCACAAGGAAGAGCGGTGGCGGGGGGAGGGACGGAGTGCGGTAGGGGAAGAGACGGTAGTAGGGGACCGACTCGTCGAACGTGACGTCCTGGGAGGACAGAACACGGCGAGAGGTGGGGTGGTAGAACTACCACCCCGGCGCGTCAGGGGGGAAACCCAGGAAGACGCAAGGAGCAGCATGAGGGGACAGCTTGTCCGCAGACAGGTCGCGGACAAACGCCCGAGATCCCCACACACGGAACGCAGACGCATCGCCAACCTTCCCCGTCCCCAGCAAAGCTGGGGAGGTCTCCGGCATGGAGACCCTGGGCTGAAGGTTGATTTGATGCGCCGCGTACTGAACCGCAAACGGCCACAGAAAATGGGGGGCAGCCGCATGCATCATGGACGTACGGGCGACGTCCATGACCATGCCAACGCGGCGCTCAGCAATCCCATTTTGCTGTGGAGAGTCCGGAAGCGTGAAGGTCTGGCGGATGCCTCGTGCATGACAGTAGGCTTGCAGAAGGCCAGAGGAGAACTCTCCGCCTCTGTCGGAGTGCAGACGCAGAACAGGACAGTCCGAGCCGAAGCTCTGCCTGAGCTGGAGACGAGCTGCGCGGATCCAGTCGATCAACACCTCAGTGACATCACCCTTGCTGCGCAAGGGGAAGACTGTGGTGTAACGCGAGTAGTCGTCAACCACCAGCAGGAAGTAGCGCTCGTGACCCTGTCCACGGACGCGGGCTGGGCCCCACACGTCCATGTAAAGCATCTGCAACGGGGCCTCTGTCGGAGGAAACTTGGAGGAGTGAGGGGCAGCCCGCTGGCGCCCCTCGACTCAGGGGACGGAGGTGGGGCCAGGCCCCAGAGGAAGGGGAGGGAGGGACCGGGGAAGACCAGAGACAAGGACACGGGAAGCCATGCTTCGGAGACGAAGCAGGGAGGGGTGACCAAGGCGGTGGTGCCAGAGGAGAGTCTCGTGAGACAGGAGGCGACACGAGCAGGGGGCAGACTCAGGACCAGACCTGGACGCTGCAGCTTACACTTGACCCGACGCAGCTACCTGACCAGACGCAGTGATTGGAGGAGACTCAGTGGTCAGTGTGTACAGGCTCGACCCCGGCCGACGTGTAAATGTGGCCAGGTGTCGGCCTGTCCGAGCGTCCGAGCAGTGGGTCAGCCGCTGACTCGCAGGAGTGAACTGGTGAACCCCTGCATCCTGTAGGTCAGCACTACTCACCAAGTTCGTAGAGAACGAGGGGAGGTAAAGACCAGACAGGGTGCCAGAGGGGGCCGCCGGACACGGGAGGGCAGTGAGCAAGGACAGGACCCCCAGAGGGGTTTGCCAGTGAGATAGCAACTGGCCGACCAAGCGGCGTGAGTGTGGTGCGGTCTCGAAAGAAGGAGCGAGAAGCCCTCGAGTCAAGTGTGAAGGTGTGGGAGGCCGAAGCCGACGCATTACCTGAGAGCGCAGACTCACCAGTACCGGAGGAAGTAGACGCACTAGCACCTAGAGCAGCAGCCTCGCTAGCACCAAGAGCAGCAGCCTCACCAGCACCTAGAGCAGCAGTCTCAGTGCCCGGGTCGGGCGGGAAACACCGGTAAGAGTCCCCCTCATCACTAATAGTCACAGCATACACGGCAGCAAGAATAGCATCAAAGTCAAGATCAAAGATAGCTACGCCCGCCCTAGACAGCTCACCCCAGCGGGGGATCTCCGTGGCCTCCAGAGACTGGTGACGCCAAGCGTCCGTCAGGCGGCCAAAGCAGCGCTGGGTTGGGTGCGCACCCCCACACTGCTCACCCGTGCGGTCGCCGGTGCGGAGGACGTAGGTGCACGGACCAGTACCCCCACCCCGCTGGCGTGCAGCGTACCACTCACGGAGCTGCTGAGGGGGGGGGGTGTCACGAGTGCGCTGCTGCTGCTGCTGCTGGCGCTGACCACCACAGGAGCCGACCCTCGGCGCAGCGCCACCCCGACCAGCTCCACCTCCTCCGCCACCCCCTCCTCCACCGCCGCCACCCCCGCCACCTCCGCTCCCACCGCCACCGCCGCCGCCTCCGCCTACATTGCCGCCACCGACACCTCCACCCCCACCACCACCCCCACCGCCACCCCCACCCCCTCCGCCGCCTCCACCGCCGCCCCCACCGCCCCCGCTAGCTCCTCCAGCGCCCCTGCCTCCCTTGCCCTTGCCAGGGCGGCGTCTCCCGCTAGGGGTAGACGCCGCACCGACCGACTCAAGCCCAACGAGGTCGGCCGCAGCAGCAGAGGCAATAGAGGGCAAAAGGGGGGAGGGGGAACACCCGTCAAAGATGGGGGTGCGCGGGTCACCACAAGAGGCTCCTACAGCGACTATGCTCTTCTCCGCTGCTAAGAGGGCCTTCTCGAGGAGGTCAACAGTGAGAGTGGTGGGACAGACTGAGAGGAAGTGGTCCCTGACTACGCGAAGGGAGTCAGGGAGGCGGGTGACTATGTAGTAGAGAGTGATGTACATGGGGGGGGGGGGTTCTTGGTGCAGAACTGAGCAGGAAGCGCAGCGCGGTAGCGAGCGTCACTAGTGCAGAGGTGCGTAATGAGGTCAGCGACTGTGGGAAAGGCAGCTAGGTCAGGAAAGAGGTACGGTAGCATGAGGCGGCTCAGTGCAGCAGTGGCAGGGGATGAGTAGCGTGCAACTACAGGGGCATACAAGGTCTGAGCACTCTTGTACTGGCTAAAGTGCGCACGCTCAGAGGTAGGCAGGTGGCAACGCACAGCAAGACGTGCAGCAGCATCGCGCGTGGCCCACTGTGAGCGAACAGTGGCGTCAGCATCAGTAGCAGGGGAGGCACTAGAGGTGAGGTCAAAGAGAGAGAGACCGTCTGCCCTATCGCACTGTAAGAAAAGTTGCAGGTCATCTATCCAGACGTCAAAGTCAATGGCCCGACCCTCAGCGTCAAAAGCGAGGACACTAGGGGTAGCCATGACAGCAGTAGACTAGCAGCGCAAATAGTAGGGTGAGGGCAGTGCTGTGAAAGAGGCGCTGCTCTTACCGTACAGGGCGGCTCGGCTGCAGGGCGACTCTGCGGCTCGGCAGCTGGGCGGCTCGGCGGCTCGGCTGCTGGGCGGCTCGGCGGCTCGGGTGCTCGGCGGCTCGGCGGCTCGGCTGCTGGGCGGCTCGGCTGCTGGGCGGCTCGGCGGCTGGGCGGCTCGGCTGCTGGGCGGCTCGGCTGCTGGGCGGTCCGGCGGGGCCGCTGAGAGGGTGGCGTCCGGGGCCGCTGGGAGGAGGCGGCGGGGCCGCTGAGAGGAGGCGGCGGGGCCGCAAAGGTAGGTGGCGGGGCCGCTGGTAGGTGGCGGGGCCGCAGATAGGTGGCGGGGCCGCAGGTAGGTGGCGGGGCCGTAGGTAGGCGCCGGGGCCGCACAGGTAGGTGGCGGGGCCGCGGGTAGGTGTCGGGGCCGCAGGTAGGTGGCGAGAAAAGGGGGAGCGCGACTCGGGCTAGGGCTGAGCGCGCTCCGGGCAGGAAAAAAAATGTCGAATTGGTGGGCCCTAGGAACAGTTCCCACGAGGGAACCTGCTCGATACCATGTGAGAATTGAAACGAGAATGAATGAATTATGAAACAGTTGGGTACAAGTACTAACCCTAATTGGGTTGTACCCTATATGGACTACCCCACTATAGCCTACACAAAAGCATAAGCTATAATGTTCTGACACACACCTCGGTACGCATCCTCATCTGCATTGCAGACGTCAAACAGCGCCCACTCCGTGAGATCGACGTCGGCAGTGCATTCCTGTACGCTCCGGTCGACGCCATCATCTTCGTCGAGCAGCCGCATGCCTTCGAGGAAAACGACGGCTCCGTCTGCTTACTTCAGAAAGCCCTCTATGGGATCAAACAAGCGCCTCGCCTGTGGCAGCAGTACCTGCACACCATACTCACGGAACTCGGATTCGAGCAGCTGCCACATGATCTCGTGATGTACCGGAAAGAATCACGTGGCAAATTCATTCTCCCCGTCGCCTACGTCGACGACCTACTTTACACAGGCGACGACACGGAGCTACTGGACCAGTTTGAAGCCAACATCAAGGAAAAGCTAGAGGTCACCATCAATCACAATGTCACACAGTTCCTGGGTCTCAACATCACTTAGTCCGCCACCTCCATCCACCTCTCCGCCGCCAAATACACCAAAACACTCGCGAAGAAATTCGCCATCGCGCCGATCAACCTAACCACTCCTTACCGCACTCCTCCTCCTTATCACGAGCCAGATACCACGCCACTTTCCATCGACGATCATCGGCTTTATCATCAGCAGCTAGGGTGCCTCCTATTCGCTGCCGTCACGTGCCGGCTCGATCTCTCCTACGTCGCAAGCCAGCTCGCACAATACTTGAAGCGACCTGAACGGGAGAATTTACTAGATGTACGCCGAGCACTTCAATACTTCGTGTCTACTCCTGACGTCGGCCTCACCTACGAAGCTAATTTAACGGCTACCCTGCAGCTGCACGGCTATGTAGACGCAAACGTAGGAGACGTTGACAACAGACGCTCCCGCACAGGATTCATCTTTCAAGTAGAACTCGTGGAACTCTCAGAAGCAGGAACCCATCACCCTTTCGTCAGCCGAAGCAGAGTTCATCGCCGCCAGCGCAGCTGTTCGCGAAGGACTATACCTGATGGAGCTCTTGCAGGAAGCAAAAGTGACGATGAACGGGCACTTCATGTTACTCTGCGACAATCAGAGCACGATAAAGAACGCAAACAAGCCCGGCTTCGTGAACCGCACGAAACACATCGCTCTCCGCTATTTTTTCGTAAAGGTTGAAATTGACAAAGGGAAGGTCAAACTCGCATACTGCCCAACTGGTGACATGGCAGCCGACTTTCTGACAAAGAAACTGCCACGTCAACAGCTCCAGCACTGTGCCGACTGTCAGAATCCCAGTCACTAGACCATTGGGATAAAAGGGCTTGTTAAGTAGCGGGTCAGTGCGCCCATAACCCCCCAGGACAATGAGCCTGTAACCCTTCCCTAGGATCAATCGGGGATCACCAGTGGACCTCTGACCCCCCCCCCCCCCCCCCGCACTGGGATGCCCGAAGTGCACACACTGGGATTCGAACCCGAGACCTTTGCTCTGATACCATGTCGGAATCCCAGTCACTAGACCACTGGGATTAAAGGGCTTGTTAAGTAGCGGGTCCATGCGCCCATAACCCCCCAAAACAACGAGCCTGTAACCCTTCCCTAGGATCAATCGAGGATCACCAGTGGACCTCTAACACCGACCTCTACGGGACCACCAAGTCCCACATGGCTCACCTTCAGGAATGAAGGGGAGTGTTGGAATAACCGAAAGGTTACAGTAAGATTCCCGAAGGCTCTCCACTCTCGCGTCACTTCATAATGAAGTAAGCGCTTGTATAAGTACCGCAATAGCTCATATAGAGCATGCGGAAGGTCAAGAGTCACCCGAAGGTCAAGAGTCGAAGACAGTCAACGGTCGTGACCCTTGACTGCCCAGTAACAGCACGTGGCAGTTACGAAATGAAACATGGTAGCTGTCGAGAATGGCAATAGTCGTGGTTACTGTAGCAATTCAGTTAATAAGGGATGTCAGAACATATAGCGCGCCTTAAACTAGACCGAGTCGCGCGCGCCCCGTGTGCCCTCCCTACCGTCGCGCCGCCCTTTGTGGCCCCTTGCGCTGCCCGTCGACCCCACGCGCCGCCCTAGCGGCCCCTCCTTGCGCCACCCGTCGACCCCGCGCGCCGCCTTTGCGGCTCCCTGCGCCGCCCGTCTACCCCGCGCGCCGCCCTAGCGGCCCCCTGCGCCACCCGTCGACCCCGCGCGCCGCCCTAGCGCCCCCCCCCCCCTGCGCCGCCCGTCGACCCCGCGCGCCGCCCTAGTGGCGCCTTACGCCACCCGTTGACCCCGCGCGCCGCCCTTGCGGCCTCGCCGCCCTTACCTACGGCCCCGCCGCCCTTACCTGCGGGCCCCGCCGCCCTCACCTGCAGTCCCCGCCGCCCTCAACTGCGGCCTCGCCGCCCTTACCTGCGGCCTCGCCGCCCTCACCTGCGGTCCCCGCCGCCCTCAACTGCGGCCTCGCCGCCCTTACCTGCGGCCTCGCCGCCCTCACCTGCGGTCCCCGCCGCCCTCAACTGCGGCCTCGCCGCCCTTACCTGCGGCCCAGCCGCCTTCCCTGCGGCCCCGTCACCTGCTGCAGCGCCGCCCGCCACCTGAGCCGCCCGGGCCGCCTCACCTCGCCGAGCAGCCGACCGCCGCGCCGCCCTGCAGCAGCACGGCCGAGCCGCCCAGCAGCTGAGCAGCCGAGCAGCCGAGCCGCCCAGCAACCGAGCAGCCAAGCCGCCCTGCAGCCGAGCCGCCCAGCAGCCGAGCCGCCCTGCAGCCAAGCCGCCCAGCAACCGAGCCGCCCTGCAGCCGAGCCGCCCAGCAGCCGAGCCGCCGTGCAGCCGAGCCGCCGAGCCACCGAGCCGCCCTACCTCCGAGCCGCCCGAGCAGCCCCGTCCGGTGAGCACAGTGCCTCTTTTCTTGCACTGCCCTCACCCCACTGTTGCACTGCTAGTCTACTGTGGTCATGGCTACCCTTAGTGTCCTCGCTTTTGACGCTGAGGGTCGAGCCATTGACTTTGACGTCTGGGTAGTTGACCTGCAGCTGATTTTACAGTGTGATAGGGCAGACGGTCTCTCACTCTTTGACCTCACCTCTGGCGCCTCTCCTGCCCCTGCTGCTGATGCCGACGCCACTGTTCGCTCCCAGTGGGCCACTAGCGACGCTGCTGCACGTCTTGCTGTGCGTCGCCACCTCCCTACCTCCGAGCGTGCGCACTTTAGTCAGTACAAGAGTGCTCAGACCTTGTACGACGCTGTAGTTGCGCGCTACTCCTCCCCTGCCACTGCTGCACTTAGCCGTCTCATGCTACCGTACCTCTTCCCTGACCTTACTACCTTTCCCACAGTCGCTGACCTCATTACGCACCTCCGCACTAGTGACACTCGCTACCGCGCTGTGCTTCCTGCTGACTTCTGCGCCAAGAACCCCCCCCCCATGTACATCACTCTCTACTACATAGTCACTAGCCTCCCTGACTCCCTTCGCGTAGTCAGGGACCACTTCCTCTCAGTCTGTCCCACCACTCTCACTATTGACCTCCTCGAGAAGTCTCTCCTAGTGGCCGAGAAGAGCATAGTCGCTGTAGGGGCCTCTCGTGGTGACCCGCGCACCCCCATCTTTGAGGGGTGTTCCCCCTCCCCCCTTCTGCCCTCTGTTGCCTCTGCTGCTGCGGCCGACCTCCTTGGTCTTGAGTCGGTCGGTGCGGCGTCAGCCCCTAGCGGGAGACGCCGCTCTGGCAAGGGCAAGGGGGGCAGGGGCACTGGAGGGGCGAGCGGGGTCGGTGGAGGTGGAGGTGGAGGCGGCGGGGGGAGTGGGGGTGGCGGTGGGAGTGGTGGTGGGGGTGGAGGTGTCGGTGGCGGCAGTGGAGGCGGAGGCGGTGGCGGCGGTGGCGGTGGGAGCGGAGGTGGCGGAGGTGGCGGCGGTGGAGGAGGCGGCGGAGGCGGCGGTAGTAGCGGAGGCGGCAGAGGCGGCGGGGGTGGCGATGGAGCTGGTCGCGGGTCTACGCAGAGGAGTGGCTCCGGTGGTGGTCCGCGCTAGCAGCAGCAGCGCGGTCGTGAGACCCTGTCCCCTCAGCAGCTCCGTGAGTGGTACACTGCACGCCAGCGGGGTGGGGGTTTTGGTCCGTGCACCTACGTCCTGCGCACCGGCGACCGTGCGGGTGAGCAGTGTGGGGGTGCGCACCCCACCCAGCGCTGCTTTGGCCGCCTGACGGACGCGTGGCGTCACCAGTTCCCGGAGGCCACAGAGATCCCTCGCTGGGGCGAGCTGTCTAGGGCGGGTGTTGCCATCTATGATCTTGATTTTGATGCCATTCTTTCTGCCATGTATGCTGTGTCTATTAGTGATGAGGGTGACTGTTACCGGTGTTTCCCGCCCGATCCGGGCATTGAGACTGCTGCTCTAGGTACTGGTGAGGCGGCTGCCCTAGGTGCTTGTGACGCTGCTGCTCTAGGTGCTAGTGCGTCTGCGTCCTCAGGTACTGGTGAGTCTCCGCTCTCAGGTACTACGTCGGCTTCGGCCTCCCTCACCTTCACCCTTGACTCTGGGGCTTCTCGCTCCTTCTTTCGGGACCGCACCACACTCACGCCGCTTAGTCGGCCGGTTGCGGTGTCTCTAGCTGACCCCTCCGGGGGTCCTGTCCTGTCTCACTTCTCCACAGTCCTCCCGTGTCCGGCAGATCCCTCTGGCACCCTGTCTGGTCTCTACCTCCCCTCGTTCTCTACGAACCTGGTGAGTGGTGCTGACCTACAGGATGGGGGAGTACACCAGTTCACTCCTGCGCGTCAGCGGGTGACGCACTGCACAGAGGCTAGCACAGGCCGACTCCTGGCTACGTTTACCCGTCAGCCGGGGTCGAGCCTGTACACACTGACCACTGAGTCTCCTCCACTTGTTGAGTCTGGTAGGGTCGCTGCGTCGGGTCAGGTGTTTGCTGCAGCGTCCAGGTCTGGTCCTGAGTCTGCCCCCTGTTCGTGTCGTCTTCTGTCTCACCAGACTCTCCTCTGGCACCACCGCCTTGGTCACCCCTCTCTGCTTCGGCTCAGAGGCATGGCCTCCCGTCTTCTTGTTTCTCGTCTCCCTCGGTCCCTCCCTCCCCTTCCTCACGGCCCTGGCCCTACCTGTGTCCCCTATGTCGAGGGGCGCCAGCGGGCTGCCCCTCACTCCTCCCAGTTTCCTCCGACAGAGGCCCCGTTGCAGACGCTTCACATGGACGTGTGGGGCCCAACCCGCGTCCGTGGACAGGGTCACGAGCGCTACTTCGTGCTCGTTGTTGACGACTACTCGCGTTACACCGCGGTCTTCCCCTTGCGCAGCAAGGGTGATGTCACTGAGGTGCTGATCGACTGGATCCGCGCAGCTCGTCTCCAGCTCAGGCAGAGCTTCGGCTCGGACTTTCCTGTTCTGCGTCTACACTCGGACAGAGGCGGAGAGTTTTCTTCTGGCCTTCTGAGAGCCTACTGTCGCGCACGAGGAATCCGTCAGACCTTCACGCTTCCGGACTCCCCGCAGCAAAATGGGATTGCTGAGCGCCGCATTGGCATGGTCATGGACGTCGCTCGTACGTCTATGATGCATGCGGCTGCTCCCCATTTTTTGTGGCCGTTTGCGGTGAGGTACGCGGCGCATCAGATCAACCTACACCCCAGGATCTCCAGGCCGGAGACCTCCCCAGCCTTGCTATGGACGGGGAAGGTTGGCGATGCGTCGGCGTTCTGGGTCTGGGGATCTCGGGCGTTTGTCCGCGACATGTCTGCGGACAAGCTGTCCCCTCGTGCTGCTCCTTGCCTCTTCCTGGGGTTCCCCCCTGACGCGCCTAGGTGGCAGTTCTACCACCCCACCTCTCGCCGTGTTCTGTTCTCCCAGGACGCCACGTTTGACGAGTCGGTCCCCTACTACCGCCTCTTCCCCTACCGCACTCTGTCCCTCCCCCCGCCGCCACTCTTCCTTGTACCAAGTCCCCCTCTGGTAGACCCCCTCCCCCCTCAGGGTCCGTCCCCTTCAGGTGTGTCCCAGGTAGACGCAGTCGAGCCTGTCGAGGTCACTGGTGACTCTGGTGCTGCTGAGGGTGCTAAGCCTAGGGGTGCTGAGCCTGGGGGTGCTGCGACTGGGGGTGCTTAGCCTGGGGGTGCTGAGCCTGGGGGTGCTGAGCCTGGGGGTGCTGAGTCTGAGGGTGCTGCGCCTGGAAGTGCTGAGCCTGGGGGTGCTGAGCCTGGGGGTGCTGAGCCTGGGTGTGCTGAGCATGGGGGTGCTAAGCTTGGAGGTGCTCCGCCTGGAGGTTCTCCGGGTGCTTCGTCTCTGCGGGAGCCACTCTCTCCACGGGAGCTGCGCGAGTGGTTTGCCCGGCGCTGGAGGCGTGCTGCTGGTGCTGGAGGTTCTTCGGCTACTGAGGGTGCTGCTGTCGCGGGTCCCGGAGGTGCTCGTACTGGGAGTACTGGAGCTGGTGCTGCTGAGGGTGTTGGAGCTGAGACTTCTGCTGGCGGTCCTGCTGCGGGTACTCCTGGTACTGCTGGAGGTTCTGGCGCTGCTGGAGGTGCAGCTGGAGCGCATGCTCCTGCTGGGGGTACTGGTGCTGTACGTGCTGTGTCTGGCGACGCCGCGCGGCCTCGACCGTACTTCGTTCCACTCCTGCAGCAGGTTCTTGGTCTTCCGCCTTCTACTGGTCCTCCTCCTTCTTTAGAGTTTCCACAGCCCGTCCCGTCACAGTTATAGTTGCAGCCTACCTCCCCTTTGCCTGCTCCTTCTCCCTACACTGGTCCTACTGGAGGTCTTACTGAGCGTCGTGAGCCTGCGTTTCACCTTGCGTCGCCTGTCCGTGCTGCTCGCGCTAGTGGTCGTGGTCCGCGTCAACGTCCTCCTCCTGTCCCTGGCACGCACAGGATGTCTTTGCGTCCGTCCACTGCTCCTCTGCGTGCCCCTTTGCCTTCTCCTCCTCAGTCCTCTCTTCCAGACCTTCCCGACCCGGAGTCGGACTCTCTTCGTGCTGCCAGTCCTACTGTCATGCGTCTCCTGGCTACTGTCGTCACTGACCCTTCTTTCGAGTCCACTGCTGCGTCTGCCCTAGTTGCTGAGCTCGTCGACTTTGCTGCTCGCTGTCGCCTAGACTACGCTGCTAGTCTTGTCGCTGAGTCTGAGTCTGTCTGTCCTCCGTCGCGGGGGTGAGTGTGCCCTTGGCACGGACGTCCTTGAGGACAGGCAGGAGGAGTTCCAGTGCTTGGCCGCTGCTTCACCTCATCTGGTGTCCGTACTGCTTACCCCTGAGGGAGACCCGGATGCACTTGACATCCCGACTCCGCGCTCTTACGCGGAGGCGATAGAGGGTCCCTACTCCTCTCAGTGGCAGGCAGCTATGGATGCAGAGATGGCTTCCTGGAAGTCCACAGGCACCTACGTTGACGCTGTCCCCCCTCCTGGGGCGAACATCGTCAGTGGCATGTGGATCTTCAGGGTGAAGCGGCCGCCGGGTTCTCCGCCTGTCTTCAAGGCGCGTTACGTGGCTCGTGGCTTCAGTCAGCGGCAGGGAGTTGACTACTTTCAGACCTTCTCTCCCACCCCGAAGATGACCACTCTTCAGGTACTGCTGCACGTTGCTGCCCACCGTGACTACGAGCTGCACTCTCTCGACTTCAGCACAGCTTTCTTGCAGGGCAGCCTGCACGAGGAGATCTGGCTGCGCCGCCCACCTGGCTTCACTGGGTCTTTCCCTCCTGGTACCCAGTGGAGTCTCCGGCGTCTAGTCTACGGTCTCCGCCAGGCGCCACGTGAGTGGCACGACACACTGAGGACTACGCTTGCGGCTCTTGGGTTTGCTCCTTCTACTGCCGACCCGTCGCTGTTTCTGCGCACCGACACTTCTCTGCCGCCGTTCTACATCCTCGTGTACGTCGACGACTTGGTCTTTGCCACAGCTGACACTGCTAGACTCGCCTACGTGAAGTCCGAGCTGCAGAAAAGACACACGTGCACAGACCTGGGTGAATAGCGCAGCTACCTTGGCTTGCAGATCACCCGGGACAGAGCACGCCACACCTTTACCCTGACTCAGTCACACATGGTGCAGCAGGTCCTTCAGCGCTTCGGCTTCACGTACTCCTCGCCTCAGGCCACTCCTCTGCCTACTCGCCACTCTCTCTCAGCTCTACCTTCGGATGAGTCCGTAGAGTCGAGTGGCCCGTATCCAGAGCTTGTTGGGTGCCTCATGTACCTGATGACCTGCATACGACCTGACCTTGCATACCCTCTTAGCATTCTCGCACGCTATGTTGCTCCTGGGAGACACCGATCAGAGCACATGGCTGCAGCGAAGAGGGTGTTGCGCTACTTGTGCAGTACGTCGGGCATGGGGCTAGTGCTTGGAGGGCGGAGTCCAGTGGTCCTCACTGGGCACACGGGCGCTTTTTGGGCTGACGACCAGGCTACGCAGCGGTCGTCACAGGGTTACACCTTCAGCCTTGGTTCCGGCTCTGTTTCGTGGCGGGCTACTCGCTCGTCTTCTGTTCTCGGCTCCAGTTGTGAGGATGAGATCTACGCCGGGGCCATGGCTGCACAGGAGCTTCGCTGGCTCACCTACCTGCTAACCGACCTTGGTGAGTCGCCTCGTTCTCCTCCAGTCCTGTACGTAGACAACAAGGCCATGTTGGCCTTGTGTCGAGGGCAGAGACTGGAGCACAGAACAAAGCACATTGCTCTTTGCTACTTCCTTGTTCGTGAGCTACAGCAGCGTGGTCAGTTGCGGCTTGCGTACGTGGCCTCTGAGGCCAACACTGCTGATGTCTTCACCAAGGCACTTGCGTCTTGTGATCATCAGCGCTTCTGTACTCAGCTGGGTCTTGTGCCTGTCTTGCCTCACTTGCTCACCTTTTGACCTTGCTTGTACTGTTGCATATATATACACCTGCTCTTGCTTGTCTAGTCCTTTATATATATGTACTCCTGCATGTGAACTGGCCTTGTGGCCTTGCATTTGTGCTCAGAATGTGTGGTGGCTTTGTGATCCACCCTGAGCTTGCTTTGCTTTGCTTTGCTTGACTGGTCTTGTGACCCCTTGTTCTCCCCCACTTTGCCTATGGGGGTGTGTCAGAACATATAGCTTGTGCTTATTGTGTAGGCTATAGTGGGGTAGCCCATAAGGGGTACAACCCAATTAGGGTTAGTACTTGTACTCAGTTCATTCATAGTTCATCCCATTCTCGTTTCTTCTCAAGGGAATGTACCCCTCAGAGAAAATGGCTAGCTATGATTGGTATTTATTTCTGTACTCCTTTGCTATAATCATCTTGTTTTTTCAAATCCTATCAACAAGGTCATTGCAGATACTTAGCAAGCGTTATCCAGTCCACTACGATCCTTCATTTATAACAACATTAAATGTTGTTATAAACAATTTATATATATTAATTATATATATTTTTACTAAATGTTGTTTTCATTTATATACATATATATACATATGTATTGAGGGTGTTGTAGAACTGTTTTTCGTCGGCTGGTTTTTTACTTTAAACAAATTCTACAACAAACAATCGGCAGCGATTGCTTCATCGATATAAACGGTCCTCAATCCACCGCTATATCTTATCGTGCCAGCAAGTGCCTTACAAAATCGTGTCTACATCGACCACCAGGTGACATCGATTTTTTCAACGGTCTACATTCTATCCCTTTAGCCATCCGATTCTCCTCGGCTGAAGATCTGTCAAACATTGCACATGTTATTGTTCTGTAGGCTACAGTGGGTTTTGTGAAACTAACTGAACAGGAATGAATTGACTAAGTCAGAGTTGGGTACAAATACAACCCTAGCCAACTGTACCCCATATGTGCTACCCCACTATAGCCTACAAACATGCATCAGCTATAATAATCTGACACACCCCCATAGGCAAAGTGGGGGAGAACAAGGGGTCACAAGACCAGTCAAGTAAAGCAAAGCAAGCTCAGGGTGGATCACAAAGTCACCACACAGTCCGAGCACAAGAGCAAGGCCAGAGGCCAGTTCACATGCAAGAGTACAGACATATATATAAAACTAGACAAGCAAGAGCAGGTATATATATGTCAAAGTACAAGTAAAGTCAAGAAGAGAGCAAGTGAGGCAAGACAGGTACAAGACCCAGCTGGGTACAAAAGCGCTGATGGTCGCAAGGCGCAAGTGCCTTGGTGAACACATCAGCAGTGTTGGCCTCAGAGGCCACGTAAGCAAGTCGCAACTGACCACGCTGCTGCAGCTCACGAGCAAGGAAGTAGCGGAGAGCAATGTGCTTCGTTCTGTGCTCCAAGCGCTGCTCTCGACACAAGGCCAACATGGCCTTGTTGTCTACGTACAGCACTGGAGGAGAACGAGGCAGCTCTCCAAGGTCAGTCAGCAGGTAGGTGAGCCAGCGAAGCTCCTGTGCAGCCATGGCCCCGGCGTAGATCTCAGCCTCACAGCTGGAGCCGAGAACCGAAGACGAGCGAGTAGACCGCCACGAGACAGAGCCGGAACCAAGGCTGAAGGTGTAACCCTGTGACGACCGCTGCGTAGCCTGGTCGTCAGCCCAAGAAGCGTCTGCGTGCCCAGTAAGGACCACTGGACTCCGCCCTCCAAGCACTAGCCCCATGCCTGACGTACTGCACAGGTAGCGCAATACCCTCTTCGCTGCAGCCATGTGCTCTGGTCGGTGTCTCCCAGGAGCAACATAGCGTGCAAGGATGCTCAGAGGGTATGCAAGGTCAGGTCGTGTGCAGGTCATCAGGTACATGAGGCAGCCAACAAGCTCTGCATACGGACCACTCGACTCTACGGACTCATCCGAAGGCAGCGCTGAGAGTGAGTGGCGAGTAGGCAGAGGAGTGGCCTGAGGCGAGGAGTACGTGAAGCCGAAGCGCTGAAGGACCTGCTGCACCATGTGTGACTGAGTCAGGGTAATGGTGCGGCGTGCTCTGTCCCGAGTGATCTGCAAGCCAAGGTAGCTGCGCAGTTCACCCAGGTCTGTGCACGTGTGTCTCTTCAGCAGCTCGGACTTCACGTAGGCGAGTCCAGCAGTGTCCGCTGTGGCAAAGACCAAGTCGTCGACGTACACGAGGATGTAGAACGGCGGCAGGGAAGTGTCGGTGCGAAGAAACAGCGACGGGTCAGCAGTAGAAGGAGCAAACCCAAGAGCCGCAAGCGTAGTCCTCAGTGTGTCGTGCCACTCACGCGGTGCCTGGCGGAGACCGTAGACTGGCCGTCGGAGGCTCCACTGGGTGCCAGGAGGGAAAGTCCCAGTGAAGCCAGGCGGACGGCGCAGCCAGATCTCCTCGTGCAGGCTACCCTGCAGGAACGCAGTGCTGAAGTCGAGAGAGTGAAGCTCGTAGTCGCGCTGAGCGGCAATGTGCAGCAGCACCCGAAGAGTGGTCATCTTCGGGGTGGGAGAGAAGGTCTGAAAGTAGTCAACTCCCTGCCGCTGACTGAAGCCACGAGCCACGTAACGCGCCTTGAAGACAGGCGGCGAGCCCGGCGGCCGCTTCACCCTGAAGATCCACATGCCACTGACGATGTTCGCCCCAGGAGGGGGAACCGCGTCAACGTAGGTGCCTGTGGACTTCCAGGAAGCCATCTCTGCATCCATAGCTGCCTGCCACTGAGAGGAGTAGGGACCCTCTACGGCCTCCGCGTAAGAACGCGGAGTCGGGATGTCTAGTGCATCCGGGTCTCCCTCAGGGGCTAGCAGTACAGACGCGAGACGAGGTGAAGCAGCGGCTAGACACTGGAACTCCTCCTGCCTGTCCTCTAGGACGTCCGTGCCAAGGGCACACTCACCCCCGACGGACGGAGGACAGGCGGACTCAGACTCAGCGACAAGACGAGCAGCGTAGTCTAGACGACAGCGCGCAGCAAAGTCGACAAGCTCAGTGACAAGGGCAGACGCAGCAGACGACTCGAAGGAAGGGTCAGTGACAGCAGTAGCAAGGAGACGCGTGACAGTAGGACTGGCAGCACGAAGAGAGTCCGACTCCGGGTCGGCAAGAGCAGGAAGAGAGGAAGCAGGAGGAGAAGGCAAAGGGGCACGCAGAGGAGCAGTGGACGGACGCAGTGACATCCGGTGCGTGCCAGGGACAGGAGGAGGACGCTGACGCGACCCGCGACCACTAGCGCGCTCAGTAGGAACAGGCGACGCAGGACGAGACGCAGGCTCACGACGCTCAGTAAGGCCTCCAGTCGGACCAGCGTAGGGAGAAGGAGCAGGCAAAGGGGAGGCAGGCCCTAGCTGTGGCTGTGACCGGACAGGCTGCGGACCCTCTAAGGGAGGAGGAGGAGGAGCAAGACCAAGAACCTGCTCCAGGAGCGGAACGAAGTACGGTCGAGACCGCGCGGCGACGCCAGAAACAGCAGGAACAGAACCAGCAGCTCCGGCCGGAGTACCCAGTCCAGCAGCACCTCCAGCAGAACCACCAGAAGCTCCAGAACCTCCAGCAGCAGCACCAGGAGCACCGTCAGTCGGACCACCAACCGCAGGCTCAGCGCCAACGTCCTCAGCAGGACCAGCTCCAGGAGAACCCTCAGACCCAGCAGCTCCAGCACCCACAGGACGAGCACCGCCAGGTCGCGTGGCAGCAGCGCCCTCCGCAGCCGAAGAACCACCAGCACCAGCGGCACGCCTCCAGCGCCGGGCAAACCACTCACGCAGCTCCTGTGGAGAGAGCGGCTCCCGGCGAGACGAAGCACCCCCAGGCACAGCACCTCCAGGCTCGGCACCTCCAGGCTCAGCACCCCCAGGCTCAGCACCCCCAGGCTCAGTACCCCCAGACACAGCACCCCCAGGTACAGCACCCCAAGGCTCAGCACCCCCAGGCTCAGCACCCCCAGGCCCAGCACCCCCAGACTCCGCACCCCCAGGCTCAGCACCCCCAGGCTCAGCACCCCTAGACTCCGCACCCCCAGGCTCAGCTCCCGCAGCAGCACCGGAGTCACCAGTGACCTCGACAGGCTCGACCGCGTCTACCTGAGACACACCTGAAGGGGCAGGACCCTGAGGGGGAAGGGGGACTACTGGGGGGGGACCTGGTACCAAGAAGAGCGGGGGTGGGGGGAGGGACGGAGTGCGGTAGGGGAAGAGGCGGTAGTAGGGTACCGACTCGTCGAACGTGACGTCCTGGGAGGACAGAACACGTCGAGAGGTGGGGTGGTAAAACTGCCACCCAGGGGCGTCGGGGGGGAACCCCAGGAAGACGCAGGGAGAAGCACGAGGGGACAGCTTGTCCGCAGACAGGTCGCGAACAAACGCCCGAGATCCCCTGACCCGGAACGCCGACGCATCGCCAACCTTCCCCGTCCACAGCAGGGCTGGGGAGGTCTCCGGTCGAGAGACCCTGGGGTGGAGGTTGATCTGGTGCGCAGCGTACCTGACCGCAAACGGCCACAGAAAATGGGGAGCAGCCGCATGCATCATGGACGTACGAGCGACGTCCATGACCATGCCAATGCGGCGCTCAGCGATCCCATTCTGCTGTGGTGAGTCCGGAAGCGTGAAGGTCTGACGGATGCCTCGCACACGAAAGTAGGCACTCAGGAGGGCAGAGGAGAACTCTCCGCCTCTGTCCGAGTGCAGACGCAAGACAGGGAAGTCAGAGCCAAAGCTTCTCCGAAGCTGAAGACGAGCTGCGCGGATCCAGTCGATCAACACCTGAGTGACCTCACCCTTGCTGCGCAAGGGGAAGACTGTGGTGTAACGCGAGTAGTCGTCAACCACCAGCAGGAAGTAGCGCTCCTGACCCTGTCCACGGACGCGGGCTGGGCCCCACACGTCCATGTGAAGCGTCTGCAACGGGGCCTCTGTCGGAGGAAACTGGGAGGAGTGAGGGGCAGCACGCTGGCGCCCCTCGACACAGGGGACACAGGCAGGGCCAGGGCCCGGAGGAAGGGGAGGGAGGGACCGGGGAAGACCAGACACAAGGACCCGCGAGGCCATGCCTCTGAGCCGAAGCAGAGAGGGGTGGCCAAGGCGGTGGTGCCAGAGGAGGGTCTCGTGAGACAGACGACGACACGAACAAGGGGCAGACTCAGGACCAGACCTGGACGCTGCAGCAAACACCTGACCAGACGAAGGGGCCCTACCAGACGCAGTACCTGGAGGAGAAGCAGTGGTCAGTGTGTACAGGCTCGACCCCGGCCGACGTGTAAACGTAGCCAGGTGGCGACCTGTATCCGCCTCCGTACAGTGGGTCACCCGCTGACGAGCAGGGGTGAACTGGTGGACACCTGCATCCTGGAGGTCAGCACCACTCACCAAGTTCGTCGAGAACGAGGGGAGGTAGAGACCAGTGAGGGTGCCAGAGGGGGCCGCCGGACACGGGAGGACAGTGGAGAAGCGAGACAGGACAGGCCCCCCAGAGGGGTCCGCCAGGGACACCGCAACAGGCCGACTCAGCGGCGTGAGAGTGGTGCGGTCCCTAAAGAAGGAGCGAGACGCTCCAGAGTCAAGGGTGAAGGTGTGAGAGGCCGAAGCCGACACAGTACCTGAGAGGGCGGACTCACCAGTACCTGAAAGCACAGACGCACTGGCACCTAGAGCAGCAGCCTCACTAGTACCTGACGCGGCAGTACCAATGCCCGGGTCGGGCGGGAAACACCGGTAACAGTCATCCTCATCACTACCAGTCACAGCATACATAGCAGAGAGAATAGCATCAAAATCAAGATCATAAATAGCTACACCAGCCCTAGACAGCTCTCCCCAGCGGGGGATCTCAGCGGCCTCCGGAAACTGCTGACGCCAGGCGTCGGTCAGGCGGCCAAAGCAGCGACGGGCTGTGTGGGCGCCTCCACACCTCTCCCCTGCACGGTCACCAGTGCGAAGAACGTAGGGGCAGGGACCAAGCGCACCACCGCGCTGACGCTGCAAGTACCACTCACGGAGCTGCTGAGGGCCGGGGACGGTGCGAGAGCGCTGCTGCTGCTGCGGCTGCTGCTGCGGCTGCTGCTGCTGCTGCTGCTGGCGCTGACCACCCCCAGAGCTGCTCCGCTGGGACGAGCCACTCCGACCCCCTCCTCCACCGCCACCCCCGCCTCCACCGCCACCCCCGTCGCCACCGCCACCTCCCCCACCAGGACCGTCGCTCCCACCGCTCCCACCGCCTCCTCCGCTACCACCTCCGCCGCCACCTCCGCCTCCACCGCCGCCACTACTACCTCCACTCCCGCCACCACCCCCCCCGCCACCCCCACTCCCCCCTCCACCCCCACCGCCTCCTCCACCGCCCCCTCTGGCTCCACCCGCTCCCTTGCCCCCCTAGCCCTTGCCAGTGCGGCGTCTGCCACTGGGGGCAGACGCCGCGCCGACCGACTCAAAACCAACGAGGTCGGCCGCAGCGGCAGAGGCGACAGAGGGCAGCAGGGGGGAGGGACCACACCCCTCAAAGATGGGGGTGCGAGGGTCACCCCGAGAGGCCCCTACAGCGACAATACTCTTCTCAGCCGCTAGCAGGGACTCCTCAAGGAGGTCGACAGTGAGAGTGGTGGGACAGACAGAGAGAAACTGGTCCCTAACGACACGAAGGGACTCAGGGAGACGGGTGACGAGAAAGTAGAGAGTGATGTACATGGGAGGAGGGTTCGCAGCGCGGAACTCAGCAGGAAGGGCAGCGCGGTAGCGGGTGTCACTAGCGCGGAGGTGGGTAACGAGGTCAGCGACAGTGGGAAAGGAAGCGAGGTCAGGGAAGAGAAACGGTAGCATGAGGCGGCTAAGGGTAGCGGAGGAAGGGGAGGAGTAGCGCGCAACTACAGCGTCGTACAAGGCCTGAGCGGTCTTGCACTGACTAAAGTGGGCACGCTCAGAGGAAGGGAGGTGGCGACGCACAGCAAGACGTGCAGCAGCATCGCGGGTCGCCCACTTGGAGCGAACGGCAGAGTCAGCATCAGCAGGCGGGGCAGGGACAGCGCCAGAGACAAAGTCAAAGAGAGAGACCTCATCTACCGCATCACACAGTAAGTACAGCTGCAGGTCCTCGATCCAGACGGCAAAGTCAATGGCCCTCCCCTCAGCGTCAAAAGTGAGAACATTGGGGGTGGCCATGGCAGCAGCTGAAAGTCTCACCGGGATGGGAGAGTCGGGTAGGTCAGCAGCAGGCGGCTCGGGCTGCTCGGGCGGCTCGGGCGGCTCGGGCGGCTCGGGCGTCTCGGGTACCGGGCGGCTCGGCTGCTGCTGGGCGGCTCGGCTGCTGCTGGGCGGTTCGGCTGCTGCTGGGCGGCTCGGCTGCTGCTGGGCGGCTCGGCTGCCGCTGGGCGGCTCGGCTGCGGCTGGGCGGCTCGGCTGCTGCTGGGCGGCTCGGCGGGGCCGTCAGGGTGCAGCTGCGGGGCCGGGACAGGGGACGGCGGGGCCGTCAGGGTGCAGCGGCGGGGCCGGGACAGGGGACGGCGGAGCCGTCAGGTGGCGGGCCAGCAGGCAAGGTGGCGAGCCGTCAGGTGAGGCGGCGGGGCCGTCAGGTCAGGTGGCGGGCCAGCAGGTGAGGCGGCGGGGCCGTCAGGTCAGGTGGCGGGCCAGCGGGTGAGGCGGCGGGCCGTCAGGTGAGGTGGCGGGCCAGCAGGTTAGGCGGCGGGCCGTCAGGTGAGGCGGCGGGGCCGTCAGGTCAGGTGGCGGGCCAGCAGGTGAGGCGGCGGGCCGTCAGGTGAGGCGGCGGGGCCGTCAGGTAAGGTGGCGGCGGGCCGTCAGGTGAGGCGGCGGGGCCGTCAGGTAAGGTGGCGGGCCAGCAGGTGAGACGGTGGGCCGTCAGGTGAGGCGGGGGGGCCGTCTGGTGAGGTGGCGGGCCAGAAGTCGAGGCGGCGGGCCGTCAGGTGAGGCGGCGGCCGTCAGGTAAGGCGGCTGCGGGGCCGACAGAGGTGCAGCGGGGGGGGGCCTGCTGCAGCGACGAAGAGGCCGCGCGGCCGTCTTGAGGGCGGCGCGGCGCGGCAGAGCCGAGAGGACGGCGCGGCGCGGCTGTAAGGGCCGCGCGAAGTGGGGCCTGAACCGCGCGCGCGAAAAAAAATGAGTCGCGCGCGCGACTCTCGGGGCGCCACAAGGGCAGCTCGACGCGCACTAGGGGGAGCGCGCCTCGGGGAGAATAGGGCGCGCTCCGGGCAGGAAAAAAAAAAATCGTGGGTGGGCCCAAAGAACGGTCCTTAGGAGGGACCCGCTCTATACCATGTGAAACTAACTGAACAGGAATGAATTGACTAAGTCAGAGTTGGGTACAAATACAACCCTAGCAAACTGTACCCCATATGTGCTACCCCACTATAGCCTACAAACATGCATCAGCTATAATAATCTGACAGGTTTAGCCTTAGGGGGTACAACATTCTAGGGTTTTCCTACTTGTACTCCCAATCTTGCTACTCCAACCACTTCTCATTCTCAACAAGATCATGAATATTCTCAATGCTGCAAGACTCGCCTGTGTTCTGGGGAGGTAACATTTAGAAGGTATGAGAGTATGAGAAATTACGATTCCTTATTATATTCGCACTTTAACAGATGCAGTTCCGGGGGCCACGCTTCCGCTGGTTTGGCTTATAATTTTGCTCGAAGTACAATCGTATGTCGCTCCCGTTCCTCGTCCCACCCTTCATTTATTCGAGGTCCTAACATAACTCTGTGTCCTTGCTATCAGAGATTTTTGTCTGTTTGTCTGAGTTTTCAGACGAGTTTTTTCAGTCAAACCGATTTTCCAGAGTCTGATTTTGATTTCATCTTATTGGTTAGAAATCATTTTGTAGTTTCATCTGATGCATCAAAAATGTATTTTCTGATTCATCTAAAACTGAATCACATTATAGCATACAATTTCACATCCTGCTCTGACATGTCAACCGAACCTATGATTGGTCGAATGTCAAATCTGCTGTGATTGGTGTTGTTCCACGTTCTCGTCCCTGTACGACCCTTTCTCATCGTGTCGAGCACGTCTAGCCAGAGCAGTCGCACTTCATCTAGCGCAGTCAACTAACTTTACGTAGGCTGCAAAACCACTAGAGAAGTTTGAAAGACAAGCAAATCACTATGAATCGCCAAAACCACGTCATCTCACGTACCGTATTCTCCCGGACAAAACACCCGCCGAAATTGTACACCCACCAGATAGCTTGTGCGGGGTGGGTGCTATAGGCGAACTCGTTTGTACTATACCCCCCCTTTTGGGTGAATTTTTATAACACCCCCCTTTGTCGAGATACTAGCAGACGTGGAGGTAGGTTTAAGTGAGGGCCTAGGCTTAGTAGCCTAGGCCAAGGGGAGTCGAGAGAGTTTGTGCCAAGGAGGGAGAGGAGAATGAATGTTCATTATAGCACTAGGGTACATATAGCAAACAGAGCATGCAAAGAAGGTGCACCACCAACAGTTTATAATAACTACACTAAACTACAGCTACAGGCAGTTACAGATATATTCTAACACCCTTTTCTTACAGATTCCTTACTATAGCTGTTAACGAGTACGTGCAAGCACGGGAGGACATCACAAAAATCTCTCCCTTCATGAAATTTCGTGGTTCTTTCACTTCGAATCTGCTGAGATTTCCCCCCTCCCACTATTTTGCTGTCGCCATACGCTGATGAATCTTCTGCTACAAGTGACAGAGAGGTGCCACATGGCATTTTTTAGGGGGTGATAACGTTCGCGTCTAAACTCACATTCGCGCCTCAACCTGTAATGTTAAAACGACCATGGAAACATACAAGTTGTCTAATAAAGAAACAACTCTTACACTAAAATATACCATATTTATCCACCCACGTATTATGTAGCTTTTTCCTATGGAGAGACCCTTTGTCAAAATGAACTGTGTAGTAATGACTAAAAACAGGGCAGTACAGGTTTGTACCCCGTACCGAGTAACCCACTATAGCCTAGCAAGTAGAATTGTATTTTGACACACCCCCATAGGCTAAGTGGGGGACAACCAGATGGTCACAAGACCAGTCAAGCAAGAGGACAAGCAGAGCAAAGCTCATGGTGGATCTCAAGGACACCACACAGTCTGAGCACAAGCAAGCGATCACAAGGTTAGTTCACATGCAGAGTTATAAGAAGAAGGCAGTACACTTATTACAACCTAGCAAGAATAAACATGCAAGTATAAAGATATATATCAGTGTACAACAAGAGCAAGTCAAGCAACCAGCAGGTGAAGCACAGTGGGCACAAGCCCAAGAGTAGTGCAGAAACGCTGACGATCACCAGACCCAAGGGCCTTGGTAAAGACATCACCAGTGTTGGCCCGAGAGGCCACGTAAGAAAGACGCAGCTGACCACGCTGCTGCAGTTCACGCGCAAGGAAGTAGCAAAGGGCAATGTGCTTCGTTTTGTGCTCTAGTCTCTGCTCGCGACACAAGGCCCATGGCTGTCTGCCACTGAGAGGAGTACTCACCTGCGATCACCTCAGCGTAAGAGCGCAGGGTAGGGATGTCAAGTGCATCGGGGTCTCCCTCAGGGCAAAGCACCATGGATGCGAAACGAGGTAAAGCGGCCGCAAGACACTGAAGCTCAAGGGCATCACTGCTAAGGGCAGGCTCCCCCCCGACGGACGGAGGACAGACAGACTCAGACTCGGTAACAAGACTCGCAACGTAGTCAGGACGACTCCTAGCTTCATAGTCAACTAGCTCAGTGACTTGCGGCCGCTTTACCTCGTTTCGATAAACCCTAAACCTTAAACTCGGGCAAACGCAGCAGTAGACTCAAAGTCAGGGTCAGTGACGACAGTAGCGAGGAGACAAGTGACAGTAGGACTAGCAGCACGAGTAAGGTCGGACTCAGGGTCAGGAACGTGCGGAAGAGCGGACGCGGGAGGCTCAGGCAGGACAACACGCTATGAAACAGAGGAAGGACGAAGTGCCATACCGTGAGTGCCTGGGACAGCAGGAGGACGAGGACGGGCGACACGACAAGCACGAACAGGTGTGGAAGCACGAGCCTCAGGCTCACGACGCTCAGTCAGGGACTCAGTCACCTCAGTGTGAAGAGCGGGAGCAGGCAGCGGGGAGCCAGGCAGTAGCTGTGGCCAAGACTGGTCTGTCGGTGGACACAGGAGAGGTGGAGTGAGGCCAGTGGAAGACGGGAGACTAAGAACCTGGTGAAGGACCGAGTTAGGCGGCGGCAGGGACGACTGCGGCTGCGGGTAGAAAACGGTCAGCGCGGGGCAGTTGCAGCAGCTCCAGCTCCTCCAGCACCAGCAGCACCAGTACCTCCAGCACCAGCAGCTCCAGTAGCACCTCCAGCACCTCCAGCACCACGAGCTCTGGCAGCGCCAGCACCTCTAGTGCCAGTAGCTCCAGTAGCACCTCCAGCACCTCTAGCACCAGCAGCACCACCTGCTCCGGCAGCTCCACCACCTCTAGTAAGAGCACTAGCAACTCCAGCACCCGCAGTACCTCCAGCTCTGGCGCCTCCAGCACCATTAGCACCTCCAGCGCCTCCAGTACCAGTAGCACCTCTAGCACCTCTAGCACCAGCAGCACCAGCACCTCTAGCACCAGCAGCACCACTAGCTCCGGCAGCTTTAGTACCTCCAGTATGAGCACCTCCAGGACCAGCAGCTCCAGCACCTCCAGTATCTCCAGCTCCAGCGCCTCTAGCACCAGTAGTACCTCCAGCACCTCCAGTACCAGCAGCACCTCCAGTACCTCCAGGACTAGCAGCTCCAGCACCTCCAGCACCAGCAGCACCTCTAGTACCTCCAGCACCAGTAGCACCGCTAGTACCTCCAGCACCAGGACCTACAGCCGTGTCACCCACAGCTCCACCACCACTAGGACTCGCAGCACCCCCAGAGTCAGCGCCCCCAGCCGGAGCACCCTCAGAACCCTCACCCTCTGGCTCAGCACCCCCGGAACCCTCACCCCCAGGCTCAGCACCAGCAGTCTCAGCTCTAGAGTCCACAACAGTATGCTGCGGAGGTGGCAAAGACAGCCGAGGAGGAAAACCAAGGGGGTTCTCTAAGCGTGGAGAGCGGCGAGTGGCCGCCGTGTCGTCAGCGGCGGGGTCACCCCCCTCATCTGGGCCGGAGGAGTCAGAAGAGATCTCCAAAGGCTCAACCAAGGGGGGTGGGTCTACTTGAGACACATCTTAGGGAGCCCTGTGGGGGGAGGGGGTCTACTTGGGGGGGGACTAGTACCAGGACGAGAGGCGCTAGGGGGACCGAGTGGGACGTGTGCGGGTGTGGTCTGTAGAAATAGACAGACTCGTCAAAGGTGACATCCTAGGAGGAGAAGACTCGACGATCGCGCGGGTGGTAGAACTGCCACGGCGGGGCGTCGGTGGGAAAGCCAAGGAAGACGCAGCGGAGAGTGCGATAGGAGAGCTTGCTCGCTTTGGCATCGCAAACAAAGGAGAGCGCACCCCAGACCCGAAACTCCGACGCATCGCCAACCTTCCCCGTCCGCCGGCGTGTGGGCGAGGTCTCTGGCTTAGAGACACGGGGCCAGAGGTTGAGCTGATGCGCAGCGTATCGGACCACAAACGGCCACAGAAAATGGGGAGCACCCGCATGGATCATGGAGGTGCGAGCAACCTCCATGATCAAGCCAATGCGACGCTCAGCAATCCCATTATGTTGAGGAGAGGCCGGAAGCGTGAATGTTTGGCAGATGCCCTCGTCTCGACAAAACTCCTCAAGGAGGCTAGAAGAGAACTCTCCGTCCCTGTCAGAGTGCAGACGCAGGACTGGCAAGTCCCAACGAAACCGCTCGCGTAGCTGGCGACAAGTAGCACGGACCCAAGGGATCAAAACACCGCCGACGTCTGCCTTACGCCGCAAGGGGAAGACAGTGATGTAGCGTGTGTAGTCGTCAACAACCAGCAAGAAGTAGCGCTCCTGGTCCGTTTCACCGACGGGGGCCAAGCCCCAAACGTCTATGTGGAGAGTCTGAAGAGGAGCAGTAGTCGGAGGAAACTCGGAGGAGTGAGGAGCGGCACGCTGCCGCCCCTCGATGCAGGGAATGCACGGCAGTGCAGGAGAGCGCGGGAGGGAGGGCAGGGACCTGGGAAGGCCAGAGATAAGGAGAGAGGAGTGCATGCTGCGAAGACGCAGCAGCGAGGGGTGACCTAGGCGGTGGTGCCAAAAGAGAGTCTGGTGAGAGAGTACCCGATACGAGCAAGACGCTGCAAGCTGACCAGACGCAGACACCCGACTCGACGCAGCCACCTGACCTGACTCAGCCATCTGTGCAGACGCAGTAGTCAGTGTGTACAGGCCGGACCCAAGCTGACGAGTGAACGTAGCAAGGTGATGGCCAGTCCGTGAGCACTTACAGATTGCCACACGCTGTCTCCAAGAATGAAGGTGTCAACTCATTCATCGTGGAGAGCTGCGTTGCTCAACAAGTTCGTTGAGAACGCGGAGAGGTGGAGACCTGAGAGAGACCTGGAGGGGACTGCCGGACACGGGAGGACAGTGGAGGCTCGCGCAACTACTGGGCCCCCAGTGGGGTCAGCAAGTGAGACTGGGACAGGTGTTGCGAGTGGTGCGACTGTGGTGCAATCACGAAAGAAGCAACGTGATGCGCCTGATTCAAGTGTGAAAGTGTGCAAGGCCTCAGCTGAGGCAGGACCTGTGGTAGTAGACGCACTGGCACCTAAAGCGTCGGCAGACTCACGAGCACCTAGAGCTGCAGCATACTCACTAGAGCCGGGAGCAGCAACCTCTACACAACCAGGGACGCATCGCTGAGAAGCACAGTCACGAGGGTGCTGCAGGGAGAGGGTGCGTTGCGAACGCTGCTGCCGCCGCTGTGCAGTACCCATAGAACCAAAACCTCCACCACCAGGACTGCCTCGCTGAATAACCCGCTGCTGAGGGGTGGGGTCGTCCGGGAGAGGCAGTGACTGCTGCTCACCACCTCTAGCCGCTACAACTACCGTGATAGTGGCCATGACAGGCAGTGATGGTCGGTAGCAGATCCAGCACCTCCAGCACCAGCAGCACCTCTAGCACTCCCAGCACCACCTCCACCAGCAGCAGCACTAGCACGAGCAGCAGCAGCAGCAGCAGTAGTAGCAGTAGGGCGGCTCGGTGGGGCTTGCGAATAAGGTAGGGCGGCGCGGCTCGGGTTGGGTGGGGCGGCTCGGGCTGGGCGGCATGGCTCGGCCTGGGCGGCGCGGCTCGGCAGGGCTGGGCGGCGCTGCTGGGCAAGGCAGGGCATGCTGCGGGCTGCAGAGCAGGGCGCGCGGTGGACAGGGCAGCAGGGCGCGACGCTGGGCAGGGCAGCAGGGCCCAACGCGCTGGGCTGCAGTCGGGCGCGACGCGCGGGCTGCAGCAGGGCGCGACACGCGGGCTCTAGCAGGGCGCGACGCGCAAACTCCAGCAGGGCGCGACGCGCGGGGCAGTAGGGTGCGACGCGCGGGCTGCAGGGCGCGATGCGCGGGCTACAGCAGGGCGCGACGCTCAGGACAGTGGAGCGCGCGCTGGGCAGGGCAGTAGGGCGCGACGCGCTGGGCTGCAGGGCAGGGCGGTGCGCGGGCCTAAGGGCAGGGCAGCGAGATGCACAGGCTGCAGGGCAGCTGGGCACAGGTTGCAGGGTAGGGCGGCGCGTGTTGGGCAGGGCAGCAGGGCGCAACTCGCAGGCTGCAGCAGGGCGCGACGTGCGGGCTGCAGCAGGGGAGCGCGCTAGGGTAGGCAGTGCGAGTAGCTGCAGGGCAGCGCGACACTGTGCGAGCAGGGCCGGACAGCGGAAGGGCGCTTCGGGCAGGAACTAGCGGAACTATCGGTGGGCCCTAAAAACCTAACAGGTTTCCTGCCTTTGTACCATGTTATAATCAACTGAGCTCGAATGACTAGAAACAGGGCAGTACAGGTTTGTATAGGCTAACCCTAATTGGGGTTGTACCTCGTACTGAGTAATACATTATAACCTAGCAAGTAGAATTGTATTTTGACACCCCCCCCCCCCCATTTTTTCACTATATTTGTAGCTATACCCTAGGGTGTTATGTCCGGGAGAATACGGTAATGGTCAAGCTAGCCATGGAGTATTATTTATGACAAGGTTCTTGAACAAGACTGTCCAATCTTTCCGTATCACCCCGGATAGTAGCGCATATGCGCTTATAATAAAATCGATTTTTTTAGGGGGTGCGCTGGTAATTGAGGAAAGGGCATAAGAGCATGCACTTATAAAATGGAAAAAAAAAAAAAAAAAAAAAATTGTTTGTAAGGGTACCAAATCGAAGCTCTCATGAAATGCAGGCGAAAACAGCAGCGACTCGATTTCCCACCGCACAAATCCTGTCCCGGAGCAACGCATGTGCCAACGCTGACTCGGAAGCTGCCGTGCGGCCCCATCCCTTGTCATGCATTGCCAGGTAGGGACAGCTCATCCGATCCCTCTAGAAGGGGATCGAATATTCCCTGCCACCGCAGCATGTGTGCCGCCCATTTTCATCCTCTGCGGGTTCAGGCTGTGGGGGTACCCGTCTATCATTGACGAGGACGGCGAGCCGCTTCCCCGCAGGGGTCCCGTCTAAAGTCCATTTCTTCTCATTTCTTGCTGGTTTCGAATCAATTTAGCATGTTTCGCCCGCCAGGCTGCGAAAGCCATGGCGAAATTCACTCGCACCCACTTCCTTTTCAAGAAGATGCCTAGGCCCGCCTACCGTGCGGACGCTGACGGCTGGTATTGACGTATCCCACCATCGCCCCCAGAGCCACCGCAGCCTCCGGCGCCGCCTGCGCCGCCATCTCCTCCATGACCTCCAGCTCCACCTGCTCCTCCGAGTCCACCCGTGTTTGCCGGCCCATCAAATCCTCCCGTGCTAACGCTCCTGCACCCGTCGGCGTTCGACGAGTACCTGTCAGAACCTGACAGCAACAAGCCCCCCGACGTCTACGTCCCAGCTCCGGCCCCGGCACCACGATGGGGCCAGCCGCAAGATTGTGCATGGGACGAATCTGCTGTGGGCGCTGACGACGATGTGCCCGACACCGAGGCTGGCACCGAGGCCGGCACCGACACTGGCACTGACACTGGCGCCGAGGCCGGCAACACGGCAGATGTGTTTCCCGAGGGTGCTCCGGGCGGCGAGGACGACGACGGTGTGGAGAATTGGTTGCGCGACGGACTTCCCGAGAAGATCCCTATTCCTACGTTTCCTCTGGTTAACCGCAAGTGCCCCCACCCCTCTTCTGAGAACTGTGATTCCCACCCCCCCTCTCCCAGGCACAAGCCGTCGCAGCATAAGCGCATCGCTTATACCGCGCAGGAGAAGCTGCAGTGGATTGGGCGCATGGATGTGGCGGTGTCGCTGCGGTCGTTGTCTCGCGAGTCTGGAATCCACCGCAAGTGTCTCGCGGAGTGGAAGAAGGCTGCCGCCATGCTCAAGGAAGCACACTCAGCACGGAAGCGGATGCATGGGCGCGGGAGGTCATCGTGGTACAGGCCGATGGAGCTGAAAGTCTACGCGAGGCTTCTCAAGTGGCGCCGCAAAGGAACTGCCGTCTCCGTCGGTCGCCTGCAGGAGTGGTCGAAGGAGTTCATGAAGGTTCTGTTCCCCGACGTGAAGTGGAAGGGCAGCCAGCGGTGGTCGGAGCGGTTTCGGAAACAGTGGAATCTGAGCGTGCGCATGAAGACGAGGATTGCCTAGAAAACTGCCAAGCGTAAGTACCGAATTATTGAACCGTGTGCTTGTTGTGTTTTTTATCAAAGTTGTTGACTAACCACTGCCTCTTAACATTGTCCGTGTGTTCGCAGACGTCGCAGAGCTGTGCCAGGCTTTCTGGCAGTACGTTTGTGACAAGCGGCGTGAGCGCGGCATCGAAACCCGCTGGATTATCAACGCCTACCAGACGCCGCTGTGGCTGGAGATGCCCGCCACGACTACTGTGGACGAGACGGGCGTTCGCTCAATGCCCATCAGGAGCGGGGGGTACCAGAGGGAACGCGTGACCGTGATGCTGGCGTGCACGGCCGACGGTGAGAAGCTCAAGCCGGGGGTCTTTTTCATGCGCAAGACGGTGCTGAAGGGTAACTTTCCGCCAGGTAAGAATACACCACGGTCAGCCGATGTTTGGTTTCCTAGTCGTGATACTAACGCCTGTTTCTTGACTGTCTGTGATATCGCAGATGTGGTCGTGGCGGTGCATCCGAACGGCTGAATGGATGCCAACGGCGTCATGCGCTGGCTCGAGGAGTGCGTCAAGCCCTTCATCCGGCCTCGGTTCGGCAAGCAGGTGAGGAGTGCCATGGTCGTCCTGGACTCTTACGGCGGTCATCTCACGGACGAAGTGAAGCAGAAGTTTGTCGACCTCGTCATCGTTCCGGCGGTGATCCCGTCGGGCTGTACGGCGGAGGTACAGCCCCTCGACGTCTCTATCAACAAGTCGGTCAAAGCAAGCATCCGCCAGCAGTATCAGACCTGGTTTGAAGAGGAGGGCCAGGAGCGGCTGACGCCTGTAGGTAAGAACCCCACCGTTGATGGTTAGTTGGCTGCTTCTTTTCCTGGTGTATCCTGTGCTAACACCATCTCCCCCACTCTGACTTGTGCTGCAAGGAATATCAAGAAGCTGCCCCCTGCGGTGGTGCTCAAGTGGATCGCACGGGCCTGGAAGGCCGTGCCACCAGAGCTTATCAAGAAGGCGTTCCTCACCTGTGGCATCAGCAACTTGCTTGACGGCAGCGAGGACAACCTTGCCATGGCGCACTGCAGGGTCGTCGCTAGCAGTCATTGTTTGTCTGATTGGCTGATATACAGAAGTGTTTTTTTGGATGAGTCTGATGGGCCAGTCAGCATCACACAAAACTTTTTTTTTGCCCGGGGAACCCATCTGATGCATCAGACGTCCCTCAGACCCTAGCGACGACCCTGGCGCACAGGCGGAGCCAGCAGCTGACCTGCGAGGTCGATGTCGATGACGAGATCATCGTCAATGGCTTCTTTGGCAACAACTGCGAGGAGCCGGAGTCGGACGGCGAGTAGATTTCTAGTTAGGGGTGTAAATCTTAATGTGCAATGAGATCATTGGTAGAGAGGTATGTTAGTGTAGGAAATTGTTTAGATTAAAAAAAAAAATAGTGGAAAGATTACCCCTTGGGGGGAAGGGATGCGCTTTTAAAAAGTACAGGCATTCTAGGGGGTGCACTTATAATTGAGGACTGGCCATAAGCGCATGGCTCCTGAGAAGAGCCGGCGCCTTTAATCAGGCGGCGCTACTATCCGGGGCGATACGGTAATTACGTGTGCCAATCCCGATAAACTTATGATGATAGTTGCTGCGGCTGTTGAAGAAACTCAATACAGTCACATTCGATCCCAGCTCCATGTCTCCATGAAGCTCCAGTGCTGCTAGCTTCGACTCGTTCACCCACCCCAGGTCCATCTCCCTGTCCCCGCGGAAAATGACATGCTGTCCGAGAAAAGAATAGCATGCCATACCGTTAATAATGATCCAGAATCACAATCTCTTACCGTGACTAGGACAAATCAGCGTCGTTACGCATAAACACCTCGTACTCCCCCGACCAGTCCTTCTTGTGATGAAAATTGCTGCGGCTGTTGAAGAAATTCAGTACAGTCACATTCGATCCCGGCACCATGTCCCCATGAAGCTCCAGTGCTGCTAGTTTCGACTCGTTCACCCACCCCAGGTCCATCTCCCTGTCCTCGCGGAAAATTTCGCCCTCGCTGCCCTCGATGTCGATCTTGAGGAAGTCGAATCCGGGCAGCCCGAAAACTTTCAGGAGGAAGGGCACGGTCACGCCGAGAAGGGAGTCCTCCACAACCTGCCCGGGCTCGAGCTGGAGGGCGGGGATGAGCAGGCAGAAGAAGACAAGAAGTAAAGAGAACGTTACTACCAGATGGGACTGAATAGCCATTCACATACTACAAAGCAAACCACCAAGAATGGCACTGAAGGAAGCATGCGACTCACATCGCGCGTCTCCTTGACCATGAAGGACCACTGGGGGGGCAGCTCGGGGTTCCTCTGCCCGAGGGTGAGCGAGAGGGAGGCGACTCACATGCTACAGCTTCTGATGCCATCCAGAATGCCACGCGCATGCTACAGCCACCACGTCCCCCTCACATGCTACAACCGGGCATCCTCATGCAACTCACATCGCGCGTCTCCTTGACCATGAAGGCCCATTCAGGTGGCAGCTCGGGGTTCCTCTGCCCGAGGGTGAGCGAGAGGGAGGCGACGCGCGGCCACAGGGCGGCGTTGACAGCGATGACGTTGGGGAAGGGCTGGGTGTTGAGCTTCAAAGAGCGGAAGTTGCGAGACGACGCCTCCACACTGATGATCGTTGCCTTCGGGTACCTGACGGGTTACCAGTGGGTTTACGGCGTATAAAAGAGATGAGCATAGAGGTCTAGTGTTCAAGGGTTCAGCGCCAGGATCCGGCATTGGGAATTCAGCATTGAGGGGAAATTGGTCTCAAGGAGACGAAGAAAGAGATGGCATTGATGTCTGGGAAGGGCTGTGTGTTTGAGCTTCAGAGCGCGGAAATTGCGAGACGATGCCTCCACGCTGATGATTGTTGTCTCCTTGGGGAGCTGATGATGGGGTTACCAGGGGTTTCGGGCTTTAGGTTTTAGGCTCAAGGCCTGAGCTCTAAGATTTCGGTTGTGCTAAGGTGGAATATACGGAGGGGTTGATGGGAGAGCGGTCCCTTAGCGAAGAGCTCATGTGCAAACAGTATTACCCCTGGAATCAAGCTGAAGGCCAAAATTATCAATACATGGGTTTCGAGGAGAGAGATGCTACATGGTGGCAAAGAGCACGGAGGTGAGGCGTCAAGGAGAAGGTGAAAGGTATTAAAACGAGGGTCTAGATTTGACAAGCGGGGGTTCAGAAGTTTTTGTTTTGAACCAGGCTTGCCAGCGCGAAAGTGTTGACTAGCGAAAACCTGGATTTCGTGCGGACACTTTTCCTCCTCAGTAACAGTTCGCCAGGGTTTTTGGTTTCGGGTGGCAAATGTGCACCGTCGCTTTAAGGTCAAGAACAAAAAAATATTTTGAACGCGGAAAAGAAAGTGACCGGCTCACATGGTGGCAAAGAGCACGGAAGTGAGGCCGATGTTGGCCCCGGCGTCAAGAATGGAGTCGAAGTGGAAGTGCGGCTTGAGGAAGTTCTGCTCGCCCCACTCATATGCCTGCCGCACCACCAGCGTGTCTGATGCAGGGAGGGAAACACACACGGGGAAAGGGTGTGTATTATGGTTTCTGGTGTGTGTGATGGCCGAGAGACACTGGAGGATGGAGTGAGTGCAAAGTATGGGCGTGAAGCCCAAGTGGGAGTGCGGCTTGAGGAAGTTTTGCTCGCCCCATTCATATGCCTGACGCACTACCAGCGTGTCTGTGCATAGCAGCAGAGGGAGAGAGGCAGCAGGGGGTGAGTGGCGGTAGGGGGTGAGTGGCGGTAGGGGGTGAGTGGCGGCACAGGGTGAGTGGCGGCACAGGGGCGAAAGTAGAGTGGAGGGGAGAGCAATGATTAGGTTTCCATGTCATTCCATGTCGTCATATCATATCATTCATTCATGGATGTCATGTCATATCATGTGATTGCATGTCCTGTCAGGTCACGTTAGGCATGCGGAACATAGGGGTTTCGCATGTGCTCGTCGAAGCACAATGCAAGCAGGTGTTCCATAGACCCCACAAGCATGTCTGGCAACAAAGTACCGCAAGGAGCGAAGTGCCAGTGGTGGGCACGTGATTCGAAGACGCCTGATAGATGAACGACAAGGAAAGCAACGAACCAGCTAGACCTACCAGTGGTGTTCCTCCGCAGGTTATACCCATTCACGTACGGCTGTTCCTAGCTACCCCCAGGTTCTCATGCTGCTCTCAAGTAACCCACCAGCTGGCATAAACAGGAATGAGAAGCACTCCACTAGTACTACCCCCTTTCCAGAACAAAAAAAAAGCAGCCTACCAGTGGTGTTCCTGCGCAGGTAGTAGCCATTAACGCACGGCTGCTTCTTGCTGCACCCCAGGTTCTCATGCTGCTTGCACGCCAGCACGCACTCCCCCTCCTCCTTCTCCCGCACCCGCGCATGCCCCTTCTGAAACTCCTCATCCAGCGCCTTCCAGTCGATCCACGCACCCCATTTCAAAGCAGAAAACAAGCACCCAACAGGGACAACCCTTCTAAACTCCCCCAAAAGTAATTATATCTCACCGGTGGTGTTTCGCCTCAGGTAATACCCATTAACGCACGGCTGCTCCTTGCTGCACCCCAGGTTCTCATGCTGCTTGCACGCCAGCACGCACTCCGCCTCCTCCTCCTCCCGCACCCGCGCATGCCCCTTCTGAAACTCCTCATCCAGCGTCTTCCAGTCGATCCAAGCACCGCCATAGAAGTACCGGTTGCACTTCCACCCGCAGCAGTGCCGCAGCGCGAGGATGGCGCGCAGCTCGCTCTCCGTGTACGTGCACAGGCGGCGCGGGCCCCTGTGGGAGAGGCGGAGGACGCTGTTGGGGTTGGCGGAGGCCCCTGTGAGCGCGGAGGGTTCGAAATCCGCGTGCGCTGTGCTGGATTTGGCGATGCTCTCCTGGAACTGGCGTGTGGGAAGAAGGGAAGTGGTGGGGAGGGGTAGGGGGCAAAAGAGGAGGCCTTGAAGCCTCTTTCCGAGGGCCACATGCACCTTCCACCAGTGGCGCAGCGCGAGGATGGCGCGCAGCTTGCTCTCCGTGTACGTGCACAGGCGGCGCGGGCCCCTGTGGGACAGGCGGAGGACGCTGTTGGGGTTGGCGGAGGCGAGGGCAGTGGGGTCGGATTCGGCATGCGCTGTGCTGGATTTGGCGATGCTCTCCTGGAACTGGCGTGTGGGAAGAAGGGAAGTGGTGGGGAGGGGTAGGGGGCAAAAGAGGAGGCCTTGAAGCCTCTTTCCGAGGGCCACATGCACCTTCCACCAGTGGCGCAGCGCGAGGATGGCGCGCAGCTTGCTCTCCGTGTACGTGCACAGGCGGCGCGGGCCCCTGTGGGACAGGTGGAGGACGCTGTTGGGGTTGGCGGAGGCGAGGGCAGTGGGGTCGGATTCGGCATGCGCTGTGCTGGATTTGGCGATGCTCTCCTGGAACTGGCAAGGGGGAAGAAGGGCAGAGGGGGAAGGGGGGAAAAGGGGAAAAACGGGATGGGGAATGGGGAATGAACGCGGAGGGTTCGAAATCCGCGTGTGCTGAGTTGCCTAGGCAAAGTTCCCTGGAACTGACGTGGATGAGGAGGGGGTAAAGGGGGAAGAGGGGAGAGAAGGAAGATGGAATGAGTACCTAAGGAAGTTGGGAGAGGGTATGAGGTGACGCCTTGAAGACTGACGCATTTCAGACGATAATGTAGGTCAATAAAAGCCCATCCAGCATTACCAGAACGGAAATCTCCTGGAAGCGTCGGTCGAGGAGCTCCTCAAACGCGGCGGTTCGATTCAGGTCCTCTTGTATCGCGTACGAGCGCGCGGTCATGTTGGCGTTGTGCATGGTGAGCACGGCGAGCATCACCACCACCGACACCACCAACGCTGCTTGCAGCTGACGTGGCACGTGGCTCGCCGGGTACTTGGAGTCGAACACCGGCCGAGCCATCTGCGACACTCTCGGTGAAACGACAACTGCGATAACTACAGTAACTAAAGTTTGTACAGCAAATAGGGTAATTGAGAAATACCGATAGCTACACTAACTACGGGAGCTGAGGATATGAGAAACGGACAATGTAAGAGCACCCTCCCAAGAGGCACGGAGTTTTCTGGCTGTTGGAAACTGGTTCCTACGAGGAGGTTTCGTAATGCCTTTTACATGAAGCTCCAATGCAGTGGGCTACACAGCATCTGATAACGTCGTGAATGTTAGTGAGTGTACTTACGAGAGCGATGCTTGCCTTCGGAAATGCTATCTTACGAAGGTGCGACTGCTAAGCATGGCATTGTGCACTAGGCACTAGCCAGATTCAGACCAGCCTGCGTGAAACGGAACGGGATGGCAGGTATTGTCGGGTGAAACGAACGTTGTACTAATCCAATCCGGAATTTGGCGGCTGCGCTTGTAACGAGATGCTAAAGTCGCCTGCTAAGACTCGACTGAGTCGTGACAAGCGCATGCAGTAGTGAAAAGAGAGAATGCTTGATGACACACCGAGGTCAGACGAGCAACGCAATGAATCCCAAGGAACCGCAACAGCAGCACCGAGATCACTAGATTCAACCCAACGCCGGAATAAGGGGAGCCAAGGCAACAATGGAGGAAACCGCTGGTGAATCGATGTGTGCTGCAGATTTTCAGAAGCCACGGAACTAGGTGGAGTGATGAGATCCAGATTTCTAAGGGCGCTTCACCTGAGGGGCGGAAGGCCAAAATCCGAACCGACGTATCAGTTTGACTGTACGAACAGTATCCCAAATGAGTTCGAACACAAATACGTACAATGAGCGAATGTGACACAGGCCATCACAGGTGACGCCATCGCTATTCGCACACGCGGTCTGTTCGAACACAGCGACGTCGCCCACAAAAGAGCGACGTCGCCAAGCATTGGGTCCCAAACATTGGCGACGTCTGGCCGGGTCGCAAACGTTCATGGGCGACCCGGAAGACTGTGGACCAATCATATCAGTCGTTTGTGCGGAATTGTGTGTCACCTATCCCAACCTGTTCGAACAAACGTGTTCGAACGTGCGGGATGATGAAAATCGTGCTTGAGGTGACAGCTCTGTTCAAATTGGCGAAATTGTGCTTCGCGACTTCACGAAAACCACTACGAACATAGGCGAAACTAGTAACGTTTCGCCTGTTCGAACGAGTGTGTTGTTCGAACCGACAGGTGAAGCGCCCTAACATATTGTCCAGGTTTCACTGACGACTCGCGGTAATCCCTGCTACGAGCTTCCATCTTACAGCGTGTAAATTGTGTATCTTCGTTGAAAGTAACATTGCTGGGATTCAGCTGCAGTTAAAGATGGGTCCTTCAAATCACACAGTAAAATGCATGGATTTTCTTTTACAGCTCATTTTTAACAGAATGCAATCATGTTTTCATGTGTGCATTTCTTCCAACGTTAATAATGTGTATTATATTGTCTTGCAAAAATATATAAATAGTCTTGTTTAAAATACATGTTATCATGTGCGCCACCAGAAAGTAGTCGTTGCTGGTGACGTCGCGCGAGGACAGGGCTTCGCCGTGCAGAAGCAAGCAACTCTCATTGGCAGGCTGTAGGGTGATTGACGGGGATTCCGTTTCCCCCTGACACACAACGGCCCTCGGATTAGCCACTGAACGGTCAGATACATTTTATTCACTGCGCGGACAGTTTCATTCGGGGAGGGAGTCGCCTGGCGACGAGCGGTAACAGTAGGTAACCGGGCAGCAATTCCCCACCGAGCAAACTTTTCCGGCTACTCTGGGCAGCCTAGGCTCGACGTTTTCTGGTTGTTTGCCCATGGGGTGCACCACGCCTGGAGCGCACTCATCAGGGAAGTCACCAGCCAATTTGGCTGAGGAGAGCATTCATTGGCTGCCAGACTTAATGAACCTCTATCATTGGTTGATAACGGAACCCAGGAATCGGCGCATTTCACGGCAGCTTTTGAGCTCGATGCCTCCATGAGCATTGCGACTCCCAGCAGAATTTGCACTAGTGTTCCCAATTTGCCTGAGAAGATTCACGGGCAAATATTGCCTGGCAATTCTCCCAGCAATATTCGTGCCTCTCCGCGTGGGCGAGCAAGTGAGCGGAGCCTCGAGCAACTGACTGATTTGCCAAGCGGAAACCAGGCTCAAGTAGTCAGCAGGCCATCCAAGGTTCTCTCATTGGGGTTTCAGAGCTTCAGTTCCCAGCTTTCTTTGCTTTCTCTCTTAGTTGTTGAGCGACTGTGTCAGAAAGAAGTTTGTCTTATAGTATTCGGTTGGTATTTGAAGGTCCTTCCACCAGAGGCTCGCCTGTCATGCCGAAAGCAGCGAAGGGCAAGGAGAAGGGAGGGAAGAAGAAGAAGGACCCGAATGCTCCGAAGCGGCCGTTAGCTCCGTACATGTTCTACTGCAAAGAGCAAAGAGAAGTCGTGAAGGCCAACAATCCAGACGTTTCCTTCGGAGAGCTTGGGAAGATTCTGGGAGCTCAGTGGAAGGAGTTGGACGACAAAGAGAAGAGGGTGGGTAGTTCTGCCTTTCAGTAATTCTCGTGTACTGGCGACTGACGGTTCGTCTAACACCAGTTCGTGTTATGGCAGTTTTCCATAATAGCGTCAGACTGACGTTACTTTTTTCGTCTGTCATGAATTTGCAGCCATACATGAAGATGGCGGAAGACGATAAAAAGAGATATCAAGACGAGATTGAGAGCCTTGAACCCGCTGACGACGAGTGAAGGTACGTGTATACCTTCTGAAGTTATTTTCCACCTGTGTAAATATCTGCAGCTAGCGGCAATTTCGTTTTGCATTACGTCCGGGTGAGACGGTCATCTTACAAAACACAACGATTTTGTTTCTTGTTATCCACCCACAGGCTTCGGACGGACGCGGCGCGTTCTATGAAAGTTTTTTGTTCATAAGACCCAGGTTTCTTCATTGGAACGTTGAGTTGCACCAAGGTTTTTTGGAGAGCTGGAACTTCTTGAAGGCCTTCAAATTAGTCCCCTTGACCCAGTTATATGTTTTGTCATCCGTAGGCTAGTATTCTCATGTATCTCTAACACCCCTGTCCCTCATTTACTAGTAAAAGTATCCATTCACTCTAGACGTGCGTGACAGATTTACAATAGTAACAGCAGATGATTACGGATTTATGTTATTATAAAGTACATTAGTAGTACGCTGGGCCGTTTGATCAAAAGCTGAGTCAATGATTATGGCGCCTCACGGTCTGAGGCGCCAGCTGTATTGTCTAGGCTATTCACGGAACTTTTGTTATGTTCCTTGATCTCAGCATTCAATAGCATACTGGTTGATGTGTTCACCTGAGCAGAGGCATTGAGGGGAAGCCATTTAGCTAATGCAGGGGCCGATGAGTTTGGAAGCAGGGGCTGATGGAAGGGGCAGGAAAAACAGCATGAACACAAGCAGCATGAGCAGAAAAATAGATAGGTAGCAGATTTTAACACAAAAAACTTCATTGCTCTCCATAAAAATACCAAGGCAGAAACTGAGTCATTGTCATGTGAACAACAGACGAGAACAGCAAGCTCACACTCACATAGTGCGTTATGAGCATCTGTGATCCTGTGGGTTGCTCCGAAGATTCCTCCACGAGGATTACGACGAGCAACACTGAGGCAATCACCAGCAGCAGCACCGCCAGGCACCATTGCACCTGCCCTTCCCGCACCTCCCTCCTGTACGGGTCAAGCGACTCCTTGGAATCGCGACCGCCAAAGACAAAGTCCTTAATCTCCCGCGGACTCGGTGGAGGTGGCACGGCCGCGAGGTATGAGAACCAGGAAGAGGAAGGGAGGCTAGGGTCTGCTCTCGAGACGGACATGAGCGGAGAAGAGATAGTGCTGATGCCAACGGCTCTAGGTGCGACGTGTGACGAACTAGGAACGAGTTTCACTACCGTCCGCTTTGGAAACAGGGAGGAGGAATATTAGCGGCGCATGTGGCTTCTGCTCTACAGATGGATTTCTGCCTCGGTCTATCAATGAAACCAACAGGCTGCAAATGATCCAGGTGAATCTACGCTTAGGTTCTCCTGCTACCACACGACCCTTCGCCTGGATGCTTCACTCCGCCTGATGAAACCAAATCACACGAGATACAAATTAGAAGCTAAAAATAAATACGGTACGAATACCCAAGCCCCTGATTACTTATATGCGAACTTGTTGACGAGCTTCACTTGCGTGCGCAAACGCGCGCAGTGCATACGCTGACAGCTGGGAATGTCGTCGCCCATCAAGAAAACAAAATAGCATCACTTGCACCGTCGCCTGAGAGAAGAATCACAGCTGGGCCGGCATGGGGAGGACAGCGAGAAAATATCTGTCATCCTGACAAAGATTGGGAAAAAATCTAGATATGGTACGTGTAGGGTACGTCTATGCACAATCAAATACAGAAGCGGCTACTAATGAGAACAATGGTGTTCTGCTCTCCTTATTGTCAGACCTCCTCACCACCACTAGCCCCTCAGCACCTGCCAGCAGAGATCACAACCTATGCTTTGCATCCTGTTCTTCCTGCTATTGCTGCACTGCCTGCTGCTCTATTCTAGGCTTCTTTCATGCCTGCCTGCCTTTCCCCGACTCGCCTGTTTCTCGCCGCGCCATTCTCGCATATCCTTGTTTTCTCGATCCCTATAGACGGTTCGTGAGTAACGACCAGGAAGTGAGGATTATCTTCCGGCATTTTCCGACGAGAGGAAGATTCCCAACGAATTCTCCTCCTGATGCCGCGTCAGTTCCGCCGCGGATGCAAGACGGTTCGATTCTGAAGTTCGTCTTATGGTTCAAACCGAACACGATTGGAGTAGTATCCACGGGAGGAGACGATACCACCATGATTTTAGCATTCTTTCACATGCCACGAGGCGACTTGAGTTGACTTAGTGGTTCACGGCACGGTAATCACACATCTGGGGTATTATTTCTTAAGGGTTTGACCGCACCCGTGTTGGCCTGTAACCATTCTCTTCTTTTAACCTGCCTCAGGTCAAAGAGGCTTATCCATAAGCCTGCTTGCCTCAGACACGGCAATTTTCCGAAGCGGATTCAATTCCCGTTGCAGTATCCCCTAGTCTCGTAAAGCACGACCAGCTGACGTGGCAGCAGCACCGAACGGAAGAGTTATTGCTCATGGAGGGATCACCAGGAGACCATAGTAGCGTGCAGACGCGGTATTCCCAAGGTCATCAAGAGCAGCCACCCCCGCAAGGGTCATACCAGCAACAATACTGTCAGCAATTCTCACAGTACTTGCAACCTCTGCAAGAACAGCAGCAGCAGCAGCAGCAGCAGCAGCAGCAGCAGCAGCAGCAGCAGCAGCAGCAGCAGCAGCAGCAGCAGCAGCAGGATCCATGGCAATACCCACATCAGGCTCAGGAGCAGCAGCAGCCACAACATGAACAGCAGGCTCATTACTCATACGCGCAGCAACAACAGACACACGACTCAGCGTACCAGCAGCAGCAGCAGCACCAGCATCCGAACAGTCACTCTCAGTACCATACCCAATATCAATACCAGCTGCAACATCCTCATTCAAACCAACACCAGCCTTTGAATACGAACCAGCCTTGGAATCCGAACCAGCTTTGGAATCCGAACCAGCCTTGGAATCAGAATCAGCACTGGAACCCAAACCAGCATTGGAATCCGAACCAGCATTGGAATTCGAACCAGCATTGGAAATCGAACCAGGGTTACCAGCAGCAGCAGAACCCCCCTTCCACCCACCCTCCACCTCCCCGGATATCACCTGCTGCCAGCTCAGCCGAGGCAGCCTCCGTCAACCCCTCTCCTTCAACTTCCACTCGCCCTCCGCCTCCTTGGGTTTCATCTGTCTTTCACCTCTCTACTCCTGCCTCTGCCGCAGCAGCACTGCCCCACCCACCACTCCCGCCAGCACCACCACCTGAACTTCCACCAGCAGCAGCGGCAGCAGTGCCGGAGCCACCACTAGAAGATCACAGCCATCGTGTTTCCGTTGTGAGTTCAGTTCAGTTCAGTTCTCTTACCATCTTTGCTTAAACAAAAGGCCCTTCTTATAACCGATGGTGGCTGATCAGCGAGAGGCCTTCTATTGACAACTCTTTATGTGCCACGTACGCACCATTGCTTCTCTTCTCCACCTTCCAAACCTGTCTCTCTCCCCTTCCTACTTCCGCCTCTCCCTCTCCCTCTCACTTCCATCACCCCCCTCAGTCTCTACCGTCTCTCCACCACCTATAAGCCTACATCTCAGCTTTGTTCAAAACCTCACTGCCTCTACCCTTCTGCTCTCCCCCGTCCCAGCTCACCACGCATTCTCCTCTCCTTTCTCTGCTGTGTTTTGAGTCGACTTTGAGTTGAGTTTTGAGTCGACTCAAAACTCGAAGCACCACCACCACCTCACTGCCTCTACCCTCCTGCCCCCCCCCCCCCTTCCCAGCTCACCATGCATTCTCCTCTCTCTGCTCTGCCCCCATGCTTGTGCTGCAACCCAACCTTTTCTGTGACGCTCCCTCTTGAACTCCTCCCACTTCTGTTCCCCTTTTTCTTGTGCGCGCCCCCCTTCTGCTCCCCCTCCCCCTTGTGCGCGCCCTCCTTCTGCTCCCCCTCCCCCTTGTGCGCGCCCCCCTTCTGCTCCCCTCCCCCTTGTGCGCCCATCCCTCTCCTGTCCATATGCCCCCCCCTTTTTGTCCGTATCCGCCCCTCTCCCCGCCTGGTGCACAGGCAGCCTTCTAATCAACCTGCTACCTACGGTTCTGTTGCTCCTCCACGTGGCGAGCAGCGCACTCATGCTAGTGACGTGGCATATGACTCGTTCCAGCCTGCTGACGTGGCGTGTGACGTGTCCCTGCCACGTGTGCTGCACGAGGGCAGCGAGAGGAATGAGAAGGAGGATGTAGAGGGAGTAAGGGAGATGGAAGGAAGAGGAGGTATAGGGGAGGCAGGCAAGAGAGAGAGTGTGAAAAGGAAGTTTGTATCAGGAGAGAAAGAGGAGAGGCAGGAGAAGGAGAGGAAGGTCGAAGGGGACGGGAGGGTTGATAAAGGGAGTATTGAGCCTCTTCGTCCACCTCCTCCCCTTGCTCCTCATACCGCTGCCGCGCACCCGCCTTCCTGCCCTCGCCCTCGCCCAGTAATCGTATGGGACCTTGATGAAACCCTAATTATCTTCCAATCGCTGCTCTCCGGAAAGTTCGCCAAGACTCTTTTGGCAGACAGGGAGTCAGCGGGGGCAAGTGGGGCAGGGGGGAACAGTGGCAGAGTGGTGGAGGCGGGGGGAAGCAACAGCAAAAAGGTGGAGCAGCGGGCACGGGAGTTGGGCGAGGCGTGGGAGAGGTTGATTCTTGACGTGTGTGACGACCACTTTTTCTTCAAAGAGGTGAGCGCACTTGTGTGTGTGCGGAGGGAAAGACACAGAATGGGAGAGGGGTAGAGGAGTGGGCAAGGGGGCTGGGGGAGGCGTGGGAGAGGCTGATTCTTGACGTGTGTGACGACCACTTCTTCTTCAAAGAGGTGAGCACCACGTGTGTGTGTGTGTGTGTGTGTGTGTGTGTGTGTGTGTGTGTGTGTGTGTGTGTGTGTGTGTGTGCCTTTGTGTGTGTGCATGTGTGCTGAGCAATGGGGTGGAGGAGTGGTTGAGTTCAGAGAGGTGAGTGCCGTGCGCACACAGCATGTGTGCATGTGTGCTGAGCAATGGGGTGGAGGAGTGGTTGAGTTCAGAGAGGTGAGTGCCGTGCGCACACAGCATGTGTGCAAGGACGACGTTTTCTTGTGAAAGGTGAGCTGCTGTGTGTGGGGACGTGGGGGCTGTCGTGGAAGAGGAGGGGGGGGGGGAAGGGGTGGGAAGGGGTTGGTGCGTTTGTGCGTCTGCATCTGTTCATGCATGTGCATGTGTGCGTGCATGCACGCGTGCACATGCGCGTGTACGGGTGCGTGGGCATGTGTATGTATACGTGCGTGTGTGTGAGTGCATGTGTGCGTGCATGCACGTGTGTGTTCATGCATGCAAGCATGCGTGCGTGTGTGCGAGTGCACATGTGTGCGTGCATGTGCGTGTGCATGCATGCGTGCGTGCTTTGTGCATGTGCGTATGTGTGCGTGCATGTGCGTGTGTGTGGGTGCATGCACATTGCATCTATGCCGCCTTACCTCGACTTTCCGAAGAGATTATTACCCATCACCGCATTTCAGCACACACCCCATCCGACCTTCTCTCATCCCATATTGTTCTCACCTTGTATCGCAACCCACCTCTTGTCACCCCTTAGAAACATGCTGCAGTTCACATCAACCCATCCCCGTTTCTCCCATATCTCTCATGTTCTTGGCTCTGTCTTGCCACGTCAGCTTGAGGACGTGGACCTCCCAAACTTGTGCCACGTGGAAGCTGGTAGCAAGCCTGCTGACGTGGCATCGCCGAACCACGGCGATGGTTCCATAGCACGCCCTAAACAACCAGCAGTTTCTGCCTGTTCTGACGTGGATGCTGATGCGGTGGGTTGGCATGAAAGCCGGATGGTTGCAGAGCGGTTTCAGCGGATAGAATCGGCATACAGGAAGGTAATTACGGTTTCTTCAAAGGCGTCACTTCAATTTGCTTCTGTAGTTACACTCCTGACCCGATTCTTGTCCTTTAGAGGTCCTGCCCCTCGGGTATTCCGTTTCGTGGATTCTCTTCTTTAATTACATTCCATACTCTCATTGAATTCTGTTAATAAGACACCTATCATGATTTTTTAGAATTCTAAAAAACCAGCTCTAATCACATTCCATACTCTCATAGAATTCTGTTGATTAAGACATCTATCATGTTGCCTACCCCTCCTTGACCCTGCAGGGCATTTCGTCCCTCCTCACACCAGCCCAAGAGGCGCACAGGCAGCAGCTATACGCACAGACAGACAGATTCACCCACGGGTGGTTGGCAGCAGGTAGGCGGGTGAGTGCAGGGAGGAGGGCAGGTGCGTGTTGAGTCGACTCAAGAAGTGTGTTTTAGATAGGACCAAAGCAGAAGAGGCACACAGGAAGCAGCTGTACGCACAGACAGACAGATTCACCCACGGGTGGTTGGCAGCAGGTAGGTGGGCGGGTGGGTGCAAGTGGAGTGTGGAGGGCAGGTGTGAAGTCACTTGTTGCTTGAAGTCAGCTGCTTTGATTCTAATCACTGTGTCACACCCCAATCTCCTCTCATCCTATCTCATCTCATCCCATCCCATCCCATCCCATCCCATCCCATCTCATCCCATCCCATCCCATCCCATCTCATCCCATCCCATCCCATCCCATCCCATCCCATCCCATCCCATCCCATCCCATCCCATCCCATCCCATCCCATCCTATCCCATCCTATCCCACCCCACCCCATCCCATCCCATCCCATCCCATCCCATCTCATCCCATCCCATCCCATCCCATCGCATCCCATCCCATCGCATCCCACCCCATCCCATCCCATCCCATCCCATCCCATCCCATCCCATCCCATCCCATCCCATCCCATCCCATCCCATTGCACCGTGCTACACCACTCTAGGTCGGGCCATGCTGGCTGAAGCAGGGGTTGCCACCTCAACAGCAGCAGCAGAAGCCGAAGAAAGGAGAGCAGCCGAGACTGGATCAGCAAAGGCTGCAGCGGCAGAGGGTGGTACGGGGGCAGTCAATGTGATCGTTTCTTCCGGGCAGCTCATTCCAACCCTTGTCAAATGCCTGTTGTTCAGCCTCGATCCCTTCATCTGCTCGACCAACAGTAAGTCAATCCTCTTATCTGCCCGACCAACAGTAAGTCAATTGTCTCCTATGCCTTGACCGAGAGACGTTGGCTGTAAGAGCACTTACATCTGTTATTCTGTGGTTTGTTATGGGTTTACTCTATTTGTTACTTATCACTTGTAAGGCGGTTATGGTCAATCGTGCCTAGAGCAATCGTGCTGCGTAAAATCTCTCATGTGGTTGTTGAGGGGGTCTTTTGAGGCGCCTCAAAAGCAATTGTGCTGCGTAAAATCTCTCATTTTGATGAGTAGGAGCCTCATTGTTGAGGGGAACTTCATAATCTCCGTGGTACATCGTTTGCATGATTTGGACATGTCCCAAAATCGGTGCATCTTTTGCAATGTGCCAAGCCTGTGTGAGTGCTCATGCTACGACAGGGGGTTCCCTGGCGTTTGAGAATATTCGAAGCAGTAGACTTTAGGAAAGCAATTTCTGGAATTCCCACAAAATCACTTGCAACGTGCCAAGCCTTTGTGAGTGCTCACGCACGCTACAGCTGTGGGGTTCGGTGCTACTGTATAAATTCCTTACAAAAAAAGCCTTACAGATTGTGGCAGGTCTTTGCAAGCAAAAAACCTCTTCAATTGCGGAATTTGCTGTGAAGAAAACAACCCCCCTCAGCAACACATTTCCTCTCTTCAATCGGTACATTCATTTCTCCCGTCTATTTTGCCATGCCCCTTCCAGTCCACAGCTCTCGCAAGGAAGGCAAGCTCGTGTGCTTCAAACACATTCGACATCGCTACAGGGATGGTTGCCATTGTTTCAAGCTCTTGATATTTCTCGTCCTGCCCTGTGCAGTCCACAGCTCTCGCAGGGAAGGCAAGCTCGTGTGCTTCAAACGCATCCGAGACCGCTTCAGCGACCGTCACAGCAACAGGCACTCCGGCGCGGTTACCAGCACCGTTACCAGCACCCTGGAAGGGATTGCTGCAGATGCTGTGTGCTGTAAAACATCCCAAACGGTGCGAAGCGGTGAGCATCGGTTTGTGGCGGTGGGGGATGGGTGTGAGGAGGCAGCAGCGGCACGAATCATGGGGTGGCCTTATGTGAGAGTGGATGCAGCATGGGAGGACATGCGCCTGACAAGCATGTCTTTGGCACAGATACTGCAGGCACGCGCGGGATGACATGATAGCAAGCGTGTTATGAGTCGACTCAAAACACACCTTTGAGAGTGGATGCGGCATGACATGACATGCGCCTGACAAGCATGTCTTTGGCACAGATACTGCAGGCACGCGCGGGATGACATGATAGCGTGTTATGAGTCGACTCAAAACACACCTTTGAGAGTGGATGCGGCATGTCATGACATGCGCCTGACAAGCATGTCTTGGGCACAGATACTGCAGACCCGTGTGGGGTGACACATTGGCAGGCACACAGGCGCCAGGTGCCTTAGCAGCAGCAGCAGCAGCAGCAGCAGCAGCAGCATCAGGTAGCGGCAGCAGCAGCAGCTGCTGCTGCAATCACTGTCTCACAGCTGCAAGCACTGTCTCACTGCTACAGTCAGAGATACCGTATGTGCATTCCTTCCCAGTTATTACCCCTGTAGGTTCATCCAGGTAGGATCCTCTACAATATATGAAGTCCATTTGCTTGTGTTTGTGATTTGGATTGGATTCCTGCAGATTTGATCCTCACAAAATAATCACCCTGACCATTAAAGCCCGAACCTAGACCTGGGTGGGACATTCCAGAAACAGCTGCAATCCCAACTTCCAGGATTCAATCTTGTTACGGCTGCAATGGATTGAGGTAGTGAGGATTGCACTAGAGTGTCAAACGAGTACAACATGTGAGCGAAGGCATGAGCGAACATTTATACGCGAAACATGCAAACGGTAACGCGGTGCGTGCGAGGTAGCTAGTGCTAGGCTGGCATCGAGGTTCGGGCTAGTCCCAAAGCGTAGGCCGACACAGCCGGGCCAGCGTTGCATGGTTTGGTGAAACAGTGCGTGCGAAGTCAGCGAAGTCCCGTTAGCAGTAACGGGCGAACAACGGCTGCTGCTGTACGCGATGTTGCGGGTCGCGGTAAGGAATGTCGAAAAAATTCCTTACACTACCCCCCCCCCCCCCCCCCCCCCCCCCCCCCCCCCCCCCCTTCAAGAAGCCCCCTATGCGAGGGTGTGTATATCTCGGAAACCCCAGCTCCTCAGGTACACTTGCAGGGCAGGGTGGTTTTCAACGTTGGCCAGGGGCACCCAGCTATCCTCAGTTGGCGTGCGGTCCTTCCAGCGAACGGGGAACTCGATCCTCTTGATGCTTGTGGGGTGTCGAATCCGATGGCTCAGAATTTTCTCGGGGTCGATGATCGGCTTCGTTGCAGGGCGAAACATGGATGGCGGGGGATGACGAGGTAGTTGGCTAGTGGTTGGGATGTACGGGCGAAGCAGGCTGACGTGGAATGATGTACCAGTCGGTTGGTAACAGTAGATGTGCGGTTAATGGCGTAATCATGTGGCTGATTTGGAACGGTCCACAGTAGCGGGGTCGGAGTTTTTGCACGTCGGGCAGACGTAAGTTTTGCGTGTCGACCAGTACGTAATCGCCTGACAGGTACGTGACCGCGCGGGGTAGTTGTCAGCGTTTCACTTAGCGATGACGTTTGTCTTTTCAATTGCTTCGGCGGCTCTGGTTCGGGCAGTTTGCAGAATCTCCAGGAATTGCTGTGCGCGTGGCGTGGGGTTGTCCGGACTCGGCGTCATGGACACTGTTGGATTTTGCTCATAGTTCAGGTAGAACGGGGACTGCTGCATCGTCGGTGATGTGGCGTTGTTGTACGCGAACTCGATCTGCGGCAGCTGCTGCTCCTAGGTTGTCGGGTCGTCGAACGTGGCACGAATCAACTGCTCCATCGTCTGATTCGTCCGCTCCGTTTGACCGTCGGTCTCAGAGTGGTACGACGAGCTGAACTGGAGCCTTGTCCCGAACTGCTCCCAAAGGTACCTCCAGAAGTTGCTGGTGAATTTCATGTCGTGATCGCTGATTATCGCAGCTGGTATCCTGTGCAGACGAACGACGGTTGCAATGAACAGGCGAGCGGTTTCTTCAGCTGAGATCAATTTCTTGCATGTAGCAAAGTGTGCCATTATCGCCAACCTGTCAACGATGACCATCACCGCGTCGTTGCCCCCAGGGTTCGAAGGTAACCCCGTGACGAAATCCATGGTAACCTGCTGCCAGGCGCGCTCAGGCGGTGGAATCGGCTGCAACTGACCCGCCTTTTTTTTTCGCGAGCTCTTCATCACCTGACACGTAGGATACGAGCCGACGTGGTGCTGTACGTCAGTCAACAGCTCCGGCCAGTAACAATACCACTGCAGTTGCTGTCGCGCGTTTTCTACCCCGAAGTGTCCTGAGGTAATCACGCCGTGTGCCTTCTGTAGTAACAATTCCCTCAGTAGTGAGTACGCAGGTACCCAGATGCAGTTGGTGCCTGTTTTAACGTAATAGACTCCCTTTGTTTCTGTCAGTTGCTGTGAATTGCCGGTCGTGAAAAAGGGGTCGGTATGGCATCCGTGGGAAAATAGTCCTGTTAATAGTGGGTTGGTTTGGGCGAGTAGGATGGTGTGGAGTTTGGCGGTAGGGCGGGTAAGTGCGTCGGCGATATTTGATGCACCTTTCTTGTACGTGACGGTGTAGTGGAAGTTGGACTCCAGACAGTTCAACCAGCGGATCAATCGCAGGTTGAGATTTGGTTGGGCGTGAAGGTACTGTACTGATCGGTGGTATGTCAGTACTGCCACGTCTGCTCCAGCAGCACCAGCTCCAGTAGGACCGTCAGCCCAGCAGCCTCAGCAGCACCCCCAGACGCACCAGCGCCAGTAGAAACACCAGCGCCAACACCCCCAGCAGCTCCAGCTCCAGCACCACCAGCACCGCCAGCAGCTCCAGTAGGACCAACTCCAGTAGCCCCAGCAGCACCCCCAGTCCCAACAGCTCCAGGACCGCCAGTACGAGCACCTCCGAGACCAGCAGCAATAGTATCACCTCCAACTCTAGCAGCGCGTCTCCAGCGGCGGGCAAACCACTCGCGCAGCTCCTGTGGAGAGAGTGGCTTCCGCCTTGACGAAGCACCACCGGCGGCCAAACGAGCACACCCAGCGCCCCTAGGCTCCGCACCCCCACGCTCCGCACCCCCAGACCCAGCACCCCCAGGCTCTGCACCCCTAGACTCAGCACCCCCAGTCTCAGCACCCCCAGACTCAGCACCTCCAGCAGCACCAGAGTCAACAGCTACCTCGACAGGCCTGACTGCGTCTACCTGGGACACACCTGACGGGGCAGGACCCTCAGGGGGGAGGGGGTCTACCGGGGGAGGACCTGGTGCAAGGAAGAGCGGCGACGGGGGGAGGGGCGCAGAGCGGTAGGGGAAGAGACGGTAGTAAGGCACCGACTTGTCAAACGTGACATCCTGGGATGACAGAACACGGCGCGAGGTGGGGTGGTAAAACTGCCACCTAGGCACGTCAGGGGGGAAGCCAAGGAAGACGCAGGGAACAGCACGGGGGGACAGCTTGTCCGTAGACAAGTCTCGGACAAACACCCGAGATCCCCAGACCCGAAACGCAGACGCATCGCCAACCTTCCCCGTCCACCGCAAGGCGGGGGAGGTCTCTGGCAAGGAGACCCGGGGCTGAAGGTTGAGCTGATGCGCGGCGTACTGAACCGCAAACGGCAACAGAAAATGGGGGGCAGCCGGATGCATCATGGACGTACGAGCGACGTCCATGACCATGCCAATGCGGCGCTCAGCAATCCCATTTTGCTGTGGAGAGGCCGGAAGCGTGAAGGTCTGGCGGATGCCCTGTGCACGACACAAGGCTCCCAGACGGGCAGAGGAAAACTCCCCGCCTGTGTCCGAGTGCAGGAGCAGAACAGGAAAGTCCGAGCCAAAACTGTCCCTGAGCTGGAGACAAGTTGCGCGGATCCAGTCAATCAACACCTCAGTGACGTCACTCTTGCTGCGCAAGGGGAAGAGTGTGGTGTAACGCGAGTAGTCGTCAACCACCAGCAGGAAGTTCCGCTCGTGCCCCTGCCCACGGACGCGGGCGGGGCCCCACACGTCCGTGTGGAGGGTCTGTAGCGGAGCCTCTGTCGGAGGAAACTCGGAGGAGTGAGGGGCGGCGTAAGGGGCCGTGAGAGGGGCCACTAAGGGCGGCGCAAAGGTAGGGAGGGCACAGAGAGCGCGACTCGGGCAGGATTGAAGCGCGCTCCGGGCAGGAAAAAAAATCGTGGTGGGGCCTAGGTAGCTTTCCCACTATGGAACCTGCTTGATACCATGAGAAGAAACGAGGAATGAATGCATCGAGCAGAATGAGGAGTATAAGTAGTAAATCCTTAAGTGTTGTACCCCATATGAACTGCCCCACTACAGCCTACACAGACTATAACATAAATGCCTGACAAAAATCGCTGGTGATGGTTGTACCTTATCTAAAAATGTTACATTTCGTGCCATTCGTGCCAGAGATGACACGTAGGATGCCGGAGATGATGTGCGAGTAGGTTGGACGTGCGTTCGGCAATGTTGTAATAGTCCAGTCACCAGTGCTGAGCTTTCGCGAGTGTTTTTCAGCCCAATAAGAGAGGTTCGCGGGTCAGAGAACAGGTTGAGGCTCGCAAACCCAATTCCTCAAGCTTACCGCAACAGCAGCAATGCGGATGGTGGTCCACGGAGTGTCCAGCGAGCATGCAGTATGACAGCACCGCAACACCGCACAGCACCGAATGCTTTGTTTTCATCATCTAAATAAAAGGCACAGCACTGCAACACCGCCCAGCTATTGTACTAACACGGGGTCATTGCGTCATTGCGATTCGAATGCGGCTATGAGAGAGTATAAAAACGTAGGGACTCGCCGCTAACCTGCGAGCAGCAGCAGCAGCGGGAGGCCAATGGGGCTCCACTTGACGAACATCATCATTTCGAGCACGTCCGCGATTCCGCAAGTAGATGGGCTTATGCTAGGAAAGAGTTTGGCTGATACGAGCTTACGGTGGAAAATAATATGCGTAAGACGAGCTAACGGGGGAAGAAAATATGCCTGAGATGAGCTTACGGCGGAGAGAATTAGTATGTTACGAATAATAGATGATAAATGTGTGATAACACGTGACGACCAAGTTGGTGGCACCAGCTTGCACAAGCTTTGCATGCTTTGGCGGCCGTGTAGCACAATCTTGTGCGCGCCACGGCACGCAGGGGAACGCTCATATATAGTCGATGCTCAGCCTATCACAAAACATTTGCTCCTCACAATTAGAAATTTAGTCACTCGCGAACGTTTTGCCCGTGAGTGACTAAATTGACCATTGTGTCGATTTCGGGGTACAGTCACCAAGCTGAGGAAGAAAAACATCTACAATACATAAACAACAACGATTGCCCGTCATCAGAGAAGTTAACCTGGTTACAAAATTAAAGCTTGACTCAATTCACATTGCTATTTCGTGTTACTGTCACATTTTTGCCCGTGGCGACAAGGGCGAACGTGGCGAAATGCAAAAAACACGTTTCACGCACATGCCGCCCGTCTACCTGGTGTTCTTGAAATGGGCACCGATTGTACAGTTCTGGCTTGCAAATTCGAGCCGGACCTAGGATTAGATCAGGGCCCAGGAGGAAGGCCTAGTTGGGGGCCCGAAAGCATGGCCTGGAGCGAGGCCCGGCGGAAGGTTTAGCGCGCCTAGGGATAATCGGCGGCGCCATACAAACGTGGCCACATGGTTTTAGAGACTGGGCGTGTGACATTGGCGCTGTTCTTCTGGTGCTCCATGGCAAAAAACGGCCATCGCAAAAGCTTCTTTCCGCATTTCTGGGCATCATTTTAACAGCAAAAACCTACAGAACAACACATTTTTTAAGCATCAACTTAACAGCACACAACGTAGACTAATGTACACTGGTAACCTAACTCAAATATCTTCAGGAAGTATGGCAACCTTCATGACTGTTAGACAGTCGTTGCCAGAGCTACTGTTGAAATACCCAGAGTAGGTTGAATCTCCCACAGTGGCTTGGTATGATGGCTCATGAAGTATAGTGAAGGAATCGCCATAACGACCGAAGTGGCAGAGCACATAGCGAACAGGATCCACAACGACCACGTTGTGCCTGCGCACCCAGTCATTCCACTTAAAGACTGGATTGGGGGAGAGCAAACGCAAGTGCAAGGAAGGGAGAGCGTGTTGTGAGTCACGGACGGGCCAATTAGGTGCGAGAACTATGGTACACCCGAAATGGCAGAGCACGTAGCGGACAGGATCCACAGCCACCAGGTTGTGCTGCCGCACCCAGTTGTTCCACTTGAACACTGGAGCTGGGGGGGATAAGGAGCAAGTGCAAGGAAGGGAGAGCGTGTTGTGAATTACGGACGGGCCACTTGTTCCGCAGTGGCAGAGCACGTAGCGATTGACATCCACGGCCACCAGGTTGTGACTGCGCAACCAGTTGTTCCACTTGAACACTGGATTGGGAGAAATAAGAAGCAAGTGCAAGGAGGGGAGAGCGTGATGTGAGTCACGGATTGGGGGAGAGCAAGCGCAAGAAACGGAGAGCATGTTATTTCGTGTTATTGCTATTTCGTGTTACTGTCACAGAGAAGTTAACCTGGTTACAAAATTAAAGCTTGACTCAATTCACATTGCTATTTCGTGTTACTGTCACATTTTTGCCCGTGGCGACAAGGGCGAACGTGGCGAAATGCAAAAAACACGTTTCACGCACATGCCGCCCGTCTACCTGGTGTTCTTGAAATGGGCACCGATTGTACAGTTCTGGCTTGCAAATTCGAGCCGGACCTAGGATTAGATCAGGGCCCAGGAGGAAGGCCTAGTTGGGGGCCCGAAAGCATGGCCTGGAGCGAGGCCCGGCGGAAGGTTTAGCGCGCCTAGGGATAATCGGCGGCGCCATACAAACGTGGCCACATGGTTTTAGAGACTGGGCGTGTGACATTGGCGCTGTTCTTCTGGTGCTCCATGGCAAAAAACGGCCATCGCAAAAGCTTCTTTCCGCATTTCTGGGCATCATTTTAACAGCAAAAACCTACAGAACAACACATTTTTTAAGCATCAACTTAACAGCACACAACGTAGACTAATGTACACTGGTAACCTAACTCAAATATCTTCAGGAAGTATGGCAACCTTCATGACTGTTAGACAGTCGTTGCCAGAGCTACTGTTGAAATACCCAGAGTAGGTTGAATCTCCCACTGTAACCTTCACAGTGGCTTGGTATGATGGCTCATGAAGTATAGTGAAGGAATCGCCATAACAACCGAAGTGGCAGAGCACATAGCGAACAGGATCCACAACGACCACGTTGTGCCTGCGCACCCAGTCATTCCACTTAAAGACTGGATTGGGGGAGAGCAAACGCAAGTGCAAGGAAGGGAGAGCGTGTTGTGAGTCACGGACGGGCCAATTAGGTGCGAGAACTATGGTACACCCGAAATGGCAGAGCACGTAGCGGACAGGATCCACAGCCACCAGGTTGTGCTGCCGCACCCAGTTGTTCCACTTGAACACTGGAGCTGGGGGGGATAAGGAGCAAGTGCAAGGAAGGGAGAGCGTGTTGTGAATTACGGACGGGCCACTTGTTCCGCAGTGGCAGAGCACGTAGCGATTGACATCCACGGCCACCAGGTTGTGACTGCGCAACCAGTTGTTCCACTTGAACACTGGATTGGGAGAAATAAGAAGCAAGTGCAAGGAGGGGAGAGCGTGATGTGAGTCACGGATTGGGGGAGAGCAAGCGCAAGAAACGGAGAGCATGTTGTGGGTTAACGTAGAAACACATGGTGTAGAGATTGACAACCATGGCCACCAGGTTGTGCCTGCGCAGCCAGTCGTTCCACTTGAATGTGAGAATAAGCGAACAGGAATGAATGAACTAGCAGTGAAATGAGTACAAGTAGGAAACCCTAGAATTGTGTACCCCCTATAGGCTAACCCACTGTAGCCTACACAAGCAGAACATATATAATGTTTGACACACCCCCATAGGCAAAGTGGGGGAGAACAAGGGGTCACAAGACCAGTCAAGCAAAGCAAAGCAAGCTCAGGGTGGATCACAAAGTCACCACACAGTCCGAGCACAAGAGCAGGGCCAGAGGCCAGTTCACATGCAGGAGTACAGACATATATATAAAACTAGACAAGCAAGAGCAGGTATATATATATATGTCACAGTACAAGTGAAGTCAAGAGGAGAGCAAGTGAGGCAAGACAGGCACAAGACCCAGCTGGGTGCAAAAGCGCTGATGGTCACAAGGCGCGAGTGCCTTGGTGAACACATCAGCAGTGTTGGCCTCAGAGGCCACGTACGCAAGTCGCAACTGACCACGCTGCTGCAGCTCACGAGCAAGGAAGTAGCGGAGAGCAATATGCTTCGTTCTGTGCTCCAAGCGCTGCTCTCGACACAAGGCCAGCATGGCCTTGTTGTCTACGTACAGCACTGGAGGAGAACGAGGTGGCTCTCCAAGGTCAGTCAGCAGGTAGGTGAGCCAGCGAAGCTCCTGTGCGGCCATGGCCCCGGCGTAGATCTCAGCCTCACAACTGGAGCCGAGAACCGAAGACGAGCGAGTAGACCGCCACGAGACAGAGCCGGAACCAAGGCTGAAGGTGTAACCCTGTGACGACCGCTGCGTAGCCTGGTCGTCAGCCCAAGAAGCGTCCGCGTGGCCGGTAAGGACCACTGGACTCCGCCCTCCAAGCACTAGCCCCATGCCCGACGTACTGCACAGGTAGCGCAATACCCTCTTCGCTGCAGCCATGTGCTCTGGTCTGTGTCTCCCAGGAGCAACATAGCGTGCAAGAATGCTCAGAGGGTATGCAAGGTCAGGTCGTGTGCAGGTCATCAGGTACATGAGGCAGCCAACAAGCTCTGCATACGGACCACTCGACTCTACGGACTCATCCGAAGGCAGAGCTGAGAGTGAGTGGCGAGTAGGCAGAGGAGTGGCCTGAGGCGAGGAGTACGTGAAGCCAAAGCGCTGAAGGACCTGCTGCACCATGTGTGACTGAGTCAAGGTAATGGTGCGGCGTGCTCTGTCCCGAGTGATCTGCAAGCCAAGGTAGCTGCGCAGTTCACCCAGGTCTGTGCACGTGTGTCTCTTCAGCAGTTCGGACTTCACGTAGGCGAGTCCAGCAGTGTCCGCTGTGGCAAAGACCAAGTCGTCGACGTACACGAGGATGTAGAACGGCGGCAGTGAAGTGTCGGTGCGCAGAAACAGCGACGGGTCAGCAGTAGAAGGAGCAAACCCAAGAGCCGCAAGCGTAGTCCTCAGTGTGTCGTGCCACTCACGCGGTGCCTGGCGGAGACCGTAGACTGGCCGTCGGAGGCTCCACTGGGTGCCAGGAGGGAAAGTCCCAGTGAAGCCAGGTGGACGGCGCAGCCAGATCTCCTCGTGCAGGCTACCCTGCAGGAACGCAGTGCTGAAGTCGAGAGAGTGAAGCTCGTAGTCGCGCTGAGCGGCTATGTGTAGCAGCACCCGAAGAGTGGTCATCTTCGGGGTGGGAGAGAAGGTCTGAAAGTAGTCAACTCCCTGCCGCTGACTGAAGCCACGAGCAACGTAACGTGCCTTGAAGACAGGTGGAGAGCCCGGCGGCCGCTTCACCCTGAAGATCCACATGCCACTGACGATGTTCGCCCCAGGAGGGGGAACCGCGTCAACGTAGGTGCCTGTGGACTTCCAGGAAGCCATCTCTGCATCCATAGCTGCCTGCCACTGAGAGGAGTAGGGACCCTCTACGGCCTCCGCGTAAGAACGCGGAGTCGGGATGTCTAGTGCATCCGGGTCTCCCTCAGGGGCAAGCAGTACAGACGCGAGATGAGGTGAAGCAGCCGCTAGACACTGTAACTCCTCCTGCCTGTCCTCTAGGACGTCCGTGCCAAGAGCACACTCACCCCCGACGGACGGAGGACAGACAGACGCAGACTCAGCAACAAGACTAGCAGCGTAGTCAAGACGACAGCGAGCAGCAAAGTCAACGAGCTCAGCGACTAGAGCAGACGCAGCAGTGGACTCAAAAGAGGGGTCAGTGACGACAGTAGCAAGCAGACGCGTGACAGTAGGACTGGCAGCGCGAAGAGAGTCCGACTCAGGGTCGGCAAGCGCAGGAAGAGAGGACTCAGGAGGAGAAGGCAAAGGGGCACGCAGAGGAGCAGTGGACGGACGCAGAGACATCCGGTGCGTGCCAGGGACAGGAGGAGGACGCTGACGCGAACCGCGACCACTAGCGCGAGCAGCACGAACCGGCGACGCGGGACGAGACGCAGGCTCACGACGCTCAGCAAGACCTCCGGGTTTGGTGAGTATGTCTGCTGCTTGACGGTTGGTTGGGCACCACCGCAGAATCACCTCGCCGCTTGCCACCATCTCCCTGATGAAATGCCACCGAACCTGCATGTGCTTGGTGCGGCCATGGCAGACTAGTTGTCCACAAACAGAGGCACACCACCAGAAAACTCATGCCCAAACTCCCCAAACAGACGCTTCAGCCACACACCCTCCTGAATGCACTGACACAGACTGATGTACTCACTCTCAGTGGTAGACAATGCAACCACCGGCTGCCTCTTGCTCTGCCAAGAGATGGCTGCACCATTAAGGCAATAGACATAGTCGATGTGACTTTTGCGATCAGCTGAATCTCCAGCATAATCAGCATCACTAAAGCCCACCAACTCAACCTGAGGCTTGCTGTGTGCGGGGTAGAATATACCTGACTTGAGACAACCTTTCAGGTACCTTAGCACTCTCTAAGCAGCCTGCAGGTGAAATGCCTTGGGACAAGACACCACCTTGGACAGCTGTGACACTGCATAAGCAATTTGGGGCTGTGTGGTCGTGCTTGCATATATGAGAGACCCCATAATGCTTTGATAGAGCGGGACCAGCTCATCTCGCAGCAAGGGCTCCTGAGCATGTGCATGCACGTTGAACCCTGTAGGGAGAGGGGTGCGCACGGGGTTAGTCGAAGAGAGGCCAAAGGACTCAAGCATGTTGAGAATGTACCTCTTCTGATGAATCAAGATGCCACTCTCATCACGCTCAATCTGCACCCCCAAATAGTACTTAGCCTCCCCCAAGTCCTTCATGCGGAAACGAGAGGACAAGAGACCCTTCACCTCGTCCAGCAAGACCATGCTCGAAGACATGAGCAGAATGTCATCCACATAGAGGTAAAGGGACAGCCTGCCCTCATGCCTCACCAAGTGGTACAAGGCGGGGTCACACTCCGACCTCTTAAACCCAAAATCCATCAGCGCCTTGTCAAACTTGAGGTACCACTGCCTTGGAGCTTGCTTTAGCCCGTAGATTGATTTCCTGAGTCGGCAAACTCTGCCGGACCCATCATCAAAACCAGGGGGCTGCCTCATGTACAGCTCCTCTTTCAAGACCCCATGAAGATACGCAGTGGTCACATCCATGTGATGGATGTGAAACCGCAAAGTTGCTGCCATCCCAATGGAACCTCTCGGGGTGGTAGGTTTACCCACCGGGGTATATACCTGGTCATAGTGAATGCCTCGTGTTTGAGTGTTCCCCATGGCCACCAACCTGGACTTAGGCCTCTCAATACTTCCATCAGCCATGTGCTTATACTTCCACACCCAATGACTCCTCAAGACCTCCATTCCAGGTGGCAAACAAGCTGGATCAACCAGCTCAAAAGACTCGTTCACCCTATGAGACTCAAGCTCCTCACGCATGGACTCGACCCACTCAGGACGGGACAAGGCCTCCTTGACCGACTTAGGCTCATGCACTTGACCCATGAGACAGAAATCAAGCCCAAGCTAACCCCCCTAAAATCCACAAGCATGCACTCCTCCAAATCATGCACCTCACGATGATGCATGCAAGCATACTGTGCACTTGGTGTGAACCTTTCAGGTGGCCGGGAGATGCGAGTGGTGCGGCGCAGAGGTGATGCCTCCCCCTGCTCCAAACTTTGCAGCTTCTCCTTCCAAGTCACTCTCTTCATGGGGGACCGTGGTGACTTGGACAGCTGCTGCTGCAGTAGTTTCTTCCACCTACCCACACGAACAGGTGGTGTATGCTCCTGTGGTGGCTGCTGCGGCTTCTCTTGTTGCTGCTGCTGCCCTTGTGGCTGCTCCGGGTCATGGGCTGGTGCGTTAGGGTCAGGGGTAGAACCAGCAGTTGGTGACTCCTCATGGTGAGGTGCAGCTGCCTTTTGTTCCTCTTGCTGCTCCTCTACCTCCTCTCCAGGGTCCTCCCATGCCCCCTCAAAGATGGAAGAGGTGTAGGGATCCTGAAGGGAGTTCCCAACTGTACTAGCACCATGCTCTTTCCACCCCTTATAGCTCAGCCCCTCGTGGAAAACCACATCCCTGCTTTCCACCACCCGCTGATCCGCCACACTTCACAACATCCAAGCTTTGCTCCTCTCCGACACCCCAAGAAAAATGCCCCATTGTGCCTTAGGATCCAGCTTCCTCCAAAGCTGGTCGGGCACTTTGTACTGCGCCATGCACCCCCACACTCGTACCATGGACACACTAGGCACCTTCCTGGTCCACATGAAGTAAGGGCTCTTGCCCCCTAGCCCCTTGCTGCCCATTCTGTTCTTAACCCAGTTGGCATATTGCACTGCTGCCCCCCACCAAGTATGGTCCAGCTGCGCATGAGCAAGCATGGCCCGGGCAAGGTCAATGAGGGTCCGGTTTAGCCGCTCCGCTAGCCCATTTTTCTGCGGTATGTAGGCAACTGAAAGCTGGTGGGTGATGCCCTTGTCTTCAAGGAAAGACTCCAGATCCTTCCCCATGTACTCCCCACCCCGATCAGACCTTAGTATCTTCACCTTCGCCCCGACTTCCCTCTCCGCATAGCGTATCCAACCTTTGAAGACCTTGGCCACCTCATCCTTGGATTTCACCAAGGTAACCCAACTTAGGTGGCTGAAGTCATCCAAGAAGGTGATGAAGTATTTGCTGCCCTTCTCCCTATCCGGTGTTTGCATGGGGCCACACACATCCGTGTGCACCAACTCAAGAGGTGCGGAGGCTCTAGTGGTGGAGGTAGGGAAAGAGGTCCTTGGCAGCTTCCTGGTCGTGCAATCAGGGCACTTGCTTAGCTGCCCACCACCCTCCTTGATCTCCACACCCTTCAGCTCCCCCTTCTTCACACACTCCACAAGTTGTTGCCTTCCTGCATGCCCCATGCATAGATGCAGAAAATCTGTCGTCACCTGCTCCACGTCCCTCCAACGGCTGCTACAAGCGGCTTCCTTAACTTCAACTCCATCTGCCCTCTCCACATGAGGCAAACAAACTGGAACAAGGTATAAGCCCTTCTCTAATTTGGCCTCCATCACCATAGCTCCACCCTTGCGAACGGTGCCACCTTCCATGGTGAAGGTGCATATGTATTCTTGCCTCGCAAATTGAGAGCATGAGAGAAGGTTGGCTGCCAAATCAGGAACATGAAGCACACCCTTCACATTCAGCACCTCCCCCTCCTTCCCCATGACGGTGATGGTGCCGATGCCGATTGCTTGCAGCGTATCTCCGCTCCCCACAATCATATTTCTGGAGTTAGGTGGGAGGGAGTGATAAGTAGTGAAGAGGTCGCGCCGAGGTACCATTTCACAGGTTGCTCCAAAGTCTAGAATGAGCTGATTGGGGTCAGCCAACATACGACCAGCAAGCGCCGTCTCCTTCTCTAAGGATAAGAAGGAGAAGCCATCATCCGATAAGTCCTCCTTTCCCTTCTTATCCTCGTTTGCCGCCGCTGCTGCCGCTTTCTCTTTGCTGCCCTTCTTGTTCCATGCTCCATTCTTCATCCTCCTCTCCACCCACCCACGCCTAATGACAGGTGAAGCCTCTCCTGAGTACCCTTGAGGCTTCCACCCATCTGGTCGGCTCCCGCACTCCTTCCAAGAGTACTTCCGGTTGCATCCAGGGACGAGGCACTTGTCGAGCTCCTTCTTCTTCCCCCCACCTCCATGCCGCTGCTGGTATTTCTTGGAGGCAACCCTATCACCTGCCCCCATTCCCCCTTCAACTCCTCTACCAGCATCATGCTTGCGAGCCTCATCAGAAACCAACACCTCCCATATCGAGGCCTTGGTCCATTTCTGCTGCTCTAGGTGAAGGTGTTGTAGTAGAGCCTCGTTTTCTTCTTGGTCCAGCCCCTGGAGTGCGGTGTAGATGATCTCCTTCTCATCTACTTCATAGTTCAGCTCCTCCAATGCCCTCACATACTCATCCACCTTCTGGAGGTACTGCACCATGGTCTCCCCATCACCATAGTTGTGTTCCATGGTGTAGAACCGCTTCCTCCAGGTGAGTATGCTTAACAACCCTTTTTGCAAATGTCGATCTTGAACTCTCTTCCATGCTAGTGCAGCTGCTGTCAAGTATAGTAGGAGTACGGCCTAGGCTTAGTAGCCTAGGCCACAGTAGGACTACGAAAGGAGGCACCAAGTACGAGCTAGGATTGTGTGCACGAGCAGAATTGAGAAGGAATGATTGTACTAGCAAGCAGTAGGATACAAATAGGAAACCCTAAGGGGTTGTACTCACTATTCAGTGCCCCACTGCAGGCTACACAAATAACATATTCTGACACACCCCCATAGCCAAAGTGGGGTGTAATCAGCACAATGAGCAAGCATAGCAGTAGTTCACAATTATGAGCAAAGTTAGTGGTAGTCACAGTGGGCAAGTGAGGAGGAGGAGGGAATGTGAGGAGAGAAGATGGGAGACGACGACTGAAGCTGCAGACACACGGGCATCAGGAGCGGCTGGCACAGTGGCTACCGGGACAGCGCCCCGGACTACTGGAGTAACTGGCTCACAGGCTACGAGGAGCTACAGGAGCAACAGACCCACGCGCGACAGGCGCAGCAGGCTCTCTGGGCTACTAGGACAGCGCCCCGGACTACAGGTGCTGCGGACGACAAGACGGCAGCCTCCTCTCAGCCTCCCCAAACAGTCCCACCCCCCCTGACAAACACCCCCTGCTTCACCCCTAGCTCCACTCCCACATCACCCCCCTAGTGCCCCTCCCCACGACTCCCACACCTCCACCCCCCTCAGCGGCAGCTGCAGTAGTGGGAGACAAAAAAGGAGGAGGGGAGAACCCACACCTCTCACCCCCATGCTCGCCACCCCACACCCCCACCACCGCGTAACGCATGGCGGAATGGGAGCAATGGGCAGCACGGGGGGGGGGGGGGGGGGGGGGGGGGGGACGGGATGGGCTTCTGCAGGGGCGGCTCGCGCGGGTCCTGGGGCGGCTGTTGCAGGCATGGGCTACTCCAGGGACGACTGCTGCAGGTGCGAGCTGCTCCAGGGGCGGCTGCTGCAGGTGCGGGCTGCTCCAGGGGCGGCTGCTGCAGGTGCGGGCTGCTCCAGGGGCGGCTGCTGCAGTGGCGGGCAGCTCCAGGGGCGGCCGCTGCAGGTGAAAGGTAGGAGGAGGGAGGGGGGGGGGGGGGGGGAACGCACGGCCCCCAGGGCGCCTCGAGGGGCGACGAGAAGGGAGCCGCACGCCCCCCCCCCCCCCCCCCCCCCGGGGCGCTGCGACGGGCACCAGGGAGGGCGCCGCGACGGGCCCCCAGAGCCGCCTCGACGGGCGACGGGGAGGGCGCCGCGCGGGCCCCCCGAAGTCGCCTCGACGGGCGACGGGGAGGGCGTCGCGCGGGCCCCCCGAAGTCGCCTCGACGGGCGACGGGAGGAGACCGCGTGCGGCCCCCGTGGTCGCCACGACGGGCGACTGGTGAGGAGGCCGCGCAGGCCCCCAAGGTCGCCTCGACGGGCGACGGGAGGGGAGGCCGCGCGGGTCCCCGAGGTCGCCTCGACGGGCGACGGGAGGGGAGGCCGCGCGGGCCCCCGAGAGCGCCTCGACGGGCGCTTCGACGGGAGGGGACCGCGGAGGCCCTCCCAAGGGCACCACGACGGGTGCCACGGAAGGGAAAACCGCCGGGCGTCCCGAGCGCGCGGCGGGCAGAAATTAGGGTTTCGCCGCCGCGCACCACGGGGTGCGTGGCGGATAGTAGGGCAGCGGAAGCGGGTGGTGGGCCCATACACAGGAAGGCGGCAGACATGCCGCCCTCTGATACCATGTCAAGTACAGTAGGAGTACGGCCTAGGCTTAGTAGCCTAGGCCACAGTAGGACTACGAAAGGAGGCACCAAGTACGAGCTAGGATTGTGTGCACGAGCAGAATTGAGAAGGAATGATTGTACTAGCAAGCATTAGGATACAAATCGGAAACCCTAAGGGGCTGTACTCACTATTGAATGCCCCACTGTAGGCTACACAAATAACATATTCTGACAGCTGCTCCTTGCTTGCCCTTCAGGTCAATCCGCATCTTTAGGAGCTCTAGTTGGCCTTCCAAGGCCCAACACAGGTATTGGAACGCTTGCTTGTCCTTGCGGTCCCATGCTTCCTGTGCCTTAAGGAGCTCCTCTGTACTAAGCTGTTGCCTTCCGGTTTGCGGTGCTGCTGGTCCACCTCCACTTCCCTCAGTTATGGATGAGCTAGAGGCTCCCCCAGCCCCTTCTCCCACTTGGCTAGAGACTCCAGTAGATGCCTTTCCTTCATCAGCTTTACGTCTTCGCTCCGATCCCTCCAAAACGCCTTCTAGGTCTTTGATACCTAGCCAAAGCGTAAACTGGAACCGCCATAGCGAAAAATCCGAGCCGGTGAACCTAGGAGGGCCATCTAATCTCTGGGCCATAAACAACCCCTAGATATGGAGGTTCTTAAGCCAATTCGAACTATAATAATAGGAGGGAATGTCGCAGGCCTAACCAGCTCTAATACCACTGATGGAAAGCGAGCGAATCTGGAGAGCGTAACAAGAGATAAGTCCGCCCACTTTGACGGAACATTGCGTGCAGCTCACGTAACCTTAAACTATGAACAGGTACGCGTTGGAAAGGTCTTAATCTCTACTTCCCAGAATGGTAACGCACGCCTTCAACCAAGATCTAGGCCGATCGCTATCGCGATTTAAGTGCGACGGGGTATTCTGGCGGAATCAATAGGCAGCCATGGATTAAATCAAGTAGGTACCTTTCGGAAGAGTTCAGATCTGAAAAGTGACGAGTTGTTTAAACCCTACCAACCCAACCCTCGCCCTACAACAATCACCAACAATTCATAGTGCTAAACTAGCAACACCAAAGGTGTTGTAGTGAATAGTAGAGGTTTATTGGTGCTTGTTGGGTGCGAGATCAATTCCAGCCCGCAACAAGTCTAACCACTACATTTTGCCCAAACCCTTAGCCCACAACCAGCTAGAGAAAAATACCACAACCACCTACACAATCAACACCTCCACCCCACCAGCACCGTTTGGGCGTCCTGGAAGGGGGGTGGAGAGGGGAGAAGGGGCACAAAGGGGGAGAAGGGGGGCAAGGGGGGGAAGCGCATACACGCAGGGGGAAACGCACACACGCCAGGGGGAAACACATACACGCCAGGGGAAAACGCACACACGTAGGGGAGAAATGGTGAACTCAAAAGCTCTCCAGCGAGAGTACCTCCAGCCCGCCAGCATCATCTTGGCGTCTTGACGGCGTGCGAGGAGAGGAGGGAGGGGGTGGCGAGGGGAGCGCGAAGCGCACAGGAAGAGGGAGAGCGCACAAACGGGGAGGAGGGAAAGCACACACGGAGGGAGGGAGAGCACACACACGGGGGGAGAGGGAGTGCATACATGGGGGGAAGGAGAGCGCACACACGGGGGGAGGGGGAGCGCACACATGGGAGGGCGGACACACGGGGTCTCAATTCAATGAAGCAGCTCACGAGTCAGAGAACAGCGCGATGCGGGGTGAGGCTCGGAAACCCGATTATTCGTGGTGGTGTGGAAGGGAGAGGTTGAGGTGGCGTGGAAGGGTGAGGTTGAGAAGCCGTTGGTGGGTTAAGAAAGAACGCAGCGCGGCGAGAAAGAAGAAGCTTACTACGAGAGTAGCACCGCAAATGGTCGTCCATGGAGTGTCCACCGAGCTGCAGCATCGCAGCACCGCAACAACACAGAGCACCGAATGCTTCTTTGTTTTTTTCAGTCATTCTCAAAGAGGCACAGCACCGAATGCTTCTTCCTTTGTTACTTTGCCTTAAAGGCACGGGGTCATTGCGATTATGCGGCTGCGAGAGAAACTAAAAACGCAGGGATCGCCACTAACCCGCGAGGAGCAGGAGCAATAGCAGCGGGAGGCCGATGGGGCTCCACTGGACGGACCCCATTTCACCTACATCCGCGAGTTTGCAAAAAGATGAGCTTACGCCGGAAAAAGTTGTGCCTGATACGACTCGGAGATTACGGCAGAAGAGAATATGCCCGATACGAATTTACGGCGGAAGAGAATATGCCTAAGACGAGCTTACGACGGAAGAGAATAAGTCTGATACGAGCTTACGGCGCAGAGAATATGCCTCATACGAGCTTACGGCAGACGAGAATATGCCTAAGACGAGCTTACGGCGGAAAGATTTAGTCTGTGTGTGTCAGATAGATATCAAATCGAGAGAGGGGGTTGAACATGTGAAAAAATGAGGAATGAATGAACTAGCAAGCAGGTGGGTACAAGTAGGAAAACCTAGAAGTGTTGTACCCCATATTGTCTACCCCACTACAGCCTACACAAACTATAGCATATAAGTTTGACACACCCCCATAGGCATAGTGGGGGAGAACAAGAGGTCACAAGACCAGTCAAGCAAAGGAAAGCAAGCTCAGGGTGGATCACAACGTCACCACACAATCCGAGCACAAGAGCAAGGCCAAAAGGCCAGTTCACATGCAAGATCATATATAAAGGTAAACAAGCAAGTGCAGGTATAGAAAGATCACAGTACAAGCAAGGTCAAGAAGTGAGCAAGTGAGGCCAAGTAGGCACAAGACCTAGCATCGTACAGAAACGCTGATGATCATCAGGCGGAAGTGCCTTGGTAAAGATATCAGCAGTGTTGGCCTCAGAGGCCACGTCAGCAAGGCACAGCTGACCACGCTGCTGCAGCTCACGAGCAAGGAAGTAGCGAAGAGCAATGTGCTTCATTCTGTGCTCCAGTCTGTGCTCTCGACACAAGGCCAACATGGCCTTGTTGTCTACGTACAGGATTGGAGGAGAACGAGGCGCCTCTCCTAGGTCAGTCAGCGGGTAGGTGAGCCAGCGTAACTCCTGTGCAGCCATGGCCCCCGTGTAGATCTCGGCCTCACAGCTGGAGCCGAGAACAGAAGACGAGCGGGTAGACCGCCACGAAACAGAGCCGGAGCCAAGGCTGAAGGTGTAACCCTGTGACGACCGCTGCTTAGCCTGGTCGTCAGCCCAAGAAGCGTCTGCGTGACCTGTGAGGACCACTCCACGTCGCCCTCCAAGCACTAGCCCCATGCCCGACGTACTGCACAAATAGCGCAACACCCTCTTCGCTGCAGCCATGTGCTCTGGTCGGTGTCTCCCAGGAGCAACATAGCATGCCAAGATGCTAAGAGGGTATGCAAGGTCAAGTCGTTTGTAGGTCATCAAGTTCATGAGGCAGCCAACAAGCTCTGGGTACGGGCCACTCGACTCTACGGACTTATCCGAAGGCAGATCTGAGAGCGAGTGGTGAGTAGACAGAGGAGTGGCCTGAGGCGAGGAGTACGTGAAGTCGAAGCGCTGAAGGACCTGCTACACCATGTGTGACTTAGTCAGGGTAATGGTGCGCTGTGCTCTGTCTCGGGTGATCTACAAGCCAAGGTAGCTGTGCAGTTCACCCAGGTCAGTGCACGTGTGTCTCTTCTGCAGCTCGGACTTTACGTGGGCAAGTCCAGCAGTGTCAGCTGTGGCAAAGACAAAGTCGTTGACGTACACGAGGATGTAGAACGGCGTCAGAGAGGTGTCGGTGCGCAGAAACAACGACGCGTCGGCTGTAGAAGGAGCAAACCCAAGAGCCGCAAGTGGAGTCCTCAGTGTGTCGTGCCACTCACGGAGCGGCTGGCGGAGACCGTAGACTGGCCGCCGGAGGCTCCACAAGGTACCAGGAGGAAACGACCTAGTGAAGCCAGGTGGGTGGCGCAGCCAGATCTCCTCGTGCAGGCTGCCCTGCAGGAAAGCTGTGCTGAAGTTAAGAGAGTGAAGCGCGTAGTCGCGCTGAGCGGCTATGTGCAGCAGCACCCGAAGAGTGGTCATCTTCGGGGTGGGAGAGAAGGTCTGAAAGTAGTCAACTCCCTGCCGCTGACTGAAGCCTCAAGCCACGTAACACGCCTTGAAGACAGGCGGAGAACCCGGCGGCCACTTCACCCTGAAAATCCACATGCCACTGACGATGTTCGCCCCAGGTGGGGGAACCTCGTCAACATAGGTGCCTGTGGACTTCCAGGAAGCCATCTCTGCGTCCATGGCCGACTGCCACTGAAAGGAGTAGGGACCCTCGATCGCCTCAGCGTACGATGGAGGAGTCGGGATGTTTGGTGCATCCGGGTCTCCCTCAGGGGCAATCAGCGTGGACACGAGATGGGGCAAAGCAGTAGTTAAGCACTGGAACTCCTCCTGCTTGTCCTCAAGGATGTCCATGCAAAGAGCACACTTACCCCCGACAGACGGAGGACAGACAGACTCAGACTCAGCAACGAGACTAGCAGCGTAGTCTAGACGACAGCGAGCAGTGAAGTCGACAAGCTCAGCAACTAGGGCAGACGCAGCAGTGGACTCACAGGAATGGTCAGTGACAACAGTAGCCAAGATACGCGTGACAGAAGGACTAACAGCACGAAGAGAGTCAGACTCTGGGTCAGCAAGAGTAGGAAGAGAGGACTCTGGAGGAGACGGCAACTGGACACAAAGAAGAGGAGTGGAAGGACGCAGCGCCATCTGGAGTGTGCTAGGGACCGCAGGAGGACGCAGATGCGCAGTACGACCACTAGTCTGAGAGGCACGAACAGGCGACGCAGGACGAGACGCAGGCTCACAATGCTCAGAAAGACCTCCAGTAGGACCAGTGTAGGGAGAAGGAGCAGGTAGAAGGGAGGCTGGCTGTAACTTTGATTGTGACTAGACAGGCTGTGGACACTCTAAGGGAGGAGCAGGACTAGTAGAGGGCGGGAGACCAAGAACCTGCTCGAGGAGCGGAACGAAGTACAGCCTCGGCCTCGCAGCGCCTCCAGAACTAGCAAGGACAACACTAGTACTCCCAGCAGCAGCACCAGCGCCAGCAGCACCTCCAGCTCCAAGAGCGCCAACTCCAGCACCCTTAGAAGCACTAGCGCCAGTAGCACCGCCAGCGCCAACACCCCCAGCAGCTCCAGCTCCAGTAGCACCAGCTCAAGTAGGACCGTAAGCTCCACTAGCCTCAGCAGCACCCCCAGACGCACCAGCGCCAGTAGAAACACCAGCGCCAACACCCCCAGCAACTCCAGCTCCAGCAGCACCAGCACCGCCAGCAGCTCCAGCAGGACCAACTCCAGTAGCCCCAGCAGCACCCCCAGTCCCAGTAGCTCCAGGACCGCCAGTACGAGCACCACCGGGACCAGCAGCAACTGTAGCACCTCTAGCTCTAGCAGCACGTCTTCAGCGGCGGGCAAAACACTCGCGCACCTGCTGTGGAGAGAGTGGCTCCCGCCTCGACGAAGCACCGCCGCCGGCCACACGAGCAGACCCAGTGCCCCCAGGCTCCGCACCCCCAGGCTCCGCACCCCCAGACGCAGCACCCCCAGGCTCAGCACCCCAAGACTCAGCACCCCCAGTCTCAGCACCCCCAAACACAACACCTCCAGACCCGGCACCCGCAGGCTCAGCACCTCTAGCAACACTTGAGTCAACAGCTACCTCGACAGGCTGGACTGCGTCTACCTGGGACACACCTGGCGTGGCAGGACCCTGAGGGGGGAGGGGGTCTACCGGGGGAGGACCTCGCGCAAGGAAGAGCAGCGGCGGGGGGAGGGACGCAGTGCGGTAGGGGAAGAGACGGTAGTAAGGCACCGACTCGTCAAAGGTGACGTCCTGGGAGGACAGAACACGGCGCGAGGTGGGGTGGTAAAACTGCCATCCAGGCACGTCAGGGGGAAAGCCAAGGAAGACGCAGGGAATAGCACGGGGGGGACAGCTTGTCCGCAGACAAGTCGCGAACAAACGCCCGAGATCCCCACACCCGAAATGCATACGCATCGCCAACCTTCCCCGTCCACCGCAAGGCGGGGGAGGTCTCTGGCAAGGAGACCCAGGGCTGAAGGTTGAGCTGATGCGCGGCGTATTGAACCGCAAACAACCACAAAAAATGGGGGGCGGCCGCATGCATCATGGACGTACGAGCGACGTCCATGACCATGCCAATGCGGCGCTCAACAATCCCATTTTGCTGTGGAGAGGCCGGAAGCGTGAAGGTCTGGCGGATGCCCTGTGCACGACAGAAGGCTCCCAGATGGGCAGAGGAAAAGTCTCCGCCTCTGTCAGAGTGCAGACGCAGAACAGGAAAGTCCGAGCCGAAACTCTCTCTGAGCTGGAGACGAGCTGCGCGGATCCAGTCGATCAACACCTCAGTGACGCCACCCTTCCTGCGCAAGGGGAAGACTGTGGTGTAACGCGAGTAGTCGTCAACCACCAACAGGAGGTACCGCTCGTACCCCTGCCCACGGACGCGGGCGGGGCCCCACACGTCCATGTGGAGGGTCTGTAGCGGAGCCTCTGTCGGAGGAGTGAGGGGCGGCGTGCTGTCGCCCCTCAACGCAGGGGACGCAGGTAGGGCTAGGCAACGGAGGTAGACCAGAGACAAGGACACGGGAGGCCATGCCTCAGAGACGAAGCAGGGAGGGGTGACCAAGGCGGTGGTGCCAGAGGAGAGTCTAGTGGGACAGTAGGCGACACGAGAAGGGAGCAGAGTCAGGACCAGACCTGGATGCTGCAGCAAACACCTGACTCGATGCAGCTACCTGGCCAGACTCAGCAGCTGGAGGAGACTCAGTAGTAAGGGTGTACAGGCTCAACCTTGGTCGACAGGTGAACGTGGCCAAGTGTCGGCCTGTCCGAGCACACGTGCAGTGGGTCACTCGCTGACTCGCAGGAGTGAACTGGTCAACCCCCCTATCCTGTAGGTCCGCTCCACTCACCAAGTTGGTAGAGAACGAGGGGAGGTAGAGACTTGACAGGGTGCCAGAGGGGGCTGCCGGGCACGGTAAGACAGTGGAGAAGCTAGCAAGGACACGACCCCCAGAGGGGTCCGCCAAGGAGACTGCAACCAGCTGACTGAGCGGCGTAAGAGTGGTGCGGTCTCGAAAGAAGGAGCGGAACGCACCCGAGTCAAGGGTGAAGGTGTGTAAGGCCTGAGCCGACGTAGTACGTGAGAGAGCAGACTCACCAGCACCTGGGGCAGCAAACGCACTAGCACCTAGAGTGCAGCCTCACCAGCACCTAGAGCAGCAGCCTCAATGCCCGGGTCAGGCGGAACACACAGGTAACAGTCACCCTCATCACTAATAGGCAATGCATACATGGCAGTGAGGATAGCATCATGGTCAAGAGTATAGATATCGACCCGCAGCCGAAGCAGCTCCACCCAGTCGGGGAGCTTAGCCGCGTCGCCAAACTCCACACACCAGGCGTCGCTCAGATGGGCAAAGCAGTGGGACGGTGCATGACCGAACGTCTCGCAAGGCTGACCAGTCCGAGCACCAGTGCGAATGACGTACGGACAGCGAGCAGTACCCCGCGACCTGTCACGCTGCGCGTACCACTCACGAAGCTGCTGGTGCAAGAGGACCACTCGCGGACGACGCTGAGGCTGCACATGGCCACTACAAGTAGCTACCAAACCACTCACTCCAGGACGACTCCCACTACGGCTACCCCGACAACCCCAACAAGCTTACCATTCACGAAGCTGTTGGGGGGTGAGGGACTCACGCGGGCGACGCTGGAGCTGCATTTGGCCACGCCAAGAGCAGCTGTAGCAGTAGAAAGAGCAGCAGCAGTAAGAGCAGCAGTAACAGAAGTACGGGCAAGGCAGTGCTCACCAATGGCGAGAAGGGCAGGCGTACGACGTCGGCAACGGCGATGCCGCTACCACTGTAGAGCGAGAGCTCCGCAGCAGCTGCAGTGGCGGCTGCTCCAGGGGCGGCTGCTTCAGTGGCGGCTGCTCCAGGGGCGGCTGCTGCAATGGCGACTGCTCCAGGGGCGACTCCTGCAGTGGAGGCTGCTCCAGGGGCAGCCGCTGCAGTGGCGGCTGCTCCAGGGGCGGCTGCTGCAGTGGCGGCTGCTCCAGGGGCGGCTGCTGCTGTGGCGACTGCTCCAAGGGCGGCTGTTGCATTGGGGGCTGCTCCAGGGGCGGCTGATGCAGTGGTGGCTGCTCCAGGGGCGACTGCTGCAGTGGCGGCTGCTCCAGGGGCGACTGCTGCAGTGGCGGCTGCTCCAAGGGCGGCTGCTGCAGTGGCGGCTGCTCCAGGGGCGGCTGCTGCAGTGGCGGCTGCTCCAGGGGCGGCTGCTGCAGTGGCGGCTGCTCCAGGGGCGGCTGCTGTAGTGGCGGCTGCTCCAGGGGCGGGTGCTGCAGTGGCGGCTGCTCCAGGGGCGGCTGCTGTAGTGGCGGCTGCTCCAGGGGCGGGTGCTGCAGTGGCGGCCGCTCTAGGGGCAGCTGCTGCAGTGGCGGCTGCTCCAGGGGCGGCTGCTGCAGTGGCGGCTGCTCCAGGGGTGGCTGCTGCAGTGGCGGCTGCTCCAGGGGCGGCTGCTGCAGTGGCGGCTGCTCCAGGGGCGGCTGCTTCTGCTGGGCGGCTCGGCGGCTTTGCTGCCCGCTAGGGGCGGCGACAGGGTCGCTTAGGGAGGGGAGCGGCGACGTGGCCGCGTTGGGGCGGCGATGGGGCAGCGTAGGGAGGGGAGCAGCGACGGGGCTGCTAGGAGTGGCGACGAGGCCGCGTAGGGGCGGCGACGAGGCCGCGTAGGGGCGGCTATGGGGCCTGGTAGGAATGTTAGCGGCGACGGGGCCGCTAGGGGCGGCTACAGGGCCGCTAGGGGCGGTGATGAGGCCGTGTAGGTGAGAAAACTGAAACGAGAATGAAATGACTAAGTGAAAGTTGGGTGCAAATACAAACCCTAGAAAGCTGTACCCCATATGTGCTGGCCTACTATAGCCTACAACAGCTATGTCATATATATCTGACACACCCCCATAGGCAAAGTGGGGGAGAACAAGGGGTCACAAGACCAGTCAAGCAAAGCAAAGCAAAGCAAGCTCACGGTGGATCACAAAGTCACCACACATTCCGAGCACAAGGTCAAGGCCACAAGGCCAGTTCACATGCAGGAGTAGACGTATATATATAAGGCTAAACAAGCAAGAGCAGGTATATATATATATATGCAAGAGTACAAGCAAGGTCAAGAGGTGAGCAAGTGAGGCAAGGCAGGCACAAGACCCAGCTGAGTACAGAAGCGCTGATGATCACAAGGCGCGAGCGCCTTGGTGAAGATATCAGCAGTGTTGGCCTCAGAGGCCACGTACGCAAGACGTAGCTGACCACGTTGCTGCAGCTCACGAGCAAGGAAGTAGCAAAGAGCAATGTGCTTCGTTCTGTGCTCCAGTCTCAGCTCTCGACACAAGGCCAGCATGGCCTTGTTGTCTACATACAGCACTAGAGGTGAACGAGGCGGCTCTCCGAGGTCAGTAAGCAGGTAGGTGAGCCAGCGAAGCTCCTGTGCAGCCATGGCCCCGGTGTAGATCTCAGCCTCACAACTGGAGCAAAGAACAGAAGACGAACGCGTAGCCCGCCACGAAACAGAGCCGGAACCAAGGCTGAAGGTGTAGCCCTGTGACGACCGCTGCGTAGCCTGGTCGTCAGCCCAAGAAGCGTCTGCGTGCCTAGTGAGGACCACTCGACTCTGCCCTCCAAGCACAAGCCCCATGCCCGACGTACTGCACAAATAGCGCAACACCCTCTTGGCTGCGGCCATGTGCTCCGGTCTGTTTCTCCCAGGAGCAACATAGCGCGCGAGAATGCTAAGAGGGTATGCAAGGTCAGGTTGAGTGCAGGCCATCAGGTACATGAGGCAGCCAACAAGCTCTGGATAAAGGCCACTCAACTCTACGGACTCATCCGAAGGCAGAGCTGAGAGCGAGTGGCGAGTAGTCAGAGGAGTGGCCTGAGGAGAGGAGTACGTGAAGCCAAAGCGCTAAAGGACCTGCTGCACCATGTGTGACAGAGTCAGGGTAATGGTGCGGCATGCTTTGTCCTGGGTGATCTGCAAGCCAAGGTAGCTGCGCAGTTCACCCAGGTCTGTGCACGTGTGTCTCTTCTGCAGCTCCGACTTCACGTGGGCGAGTCTAGCAGTGTCAGCTGTGGCAAAGACCAGGTCGTTGACGTACACGAGGATGTAGAACGGCGGCAAAGAAGTGTCGGTGCGCAGCAACAGCGACGGGTCTGCAGTAGAGGGAGCAAACCCGCAAGCGTTGTCCTCAGTGTGTCGTGCCACTCACGCGGTGCCTGGCGGTGCCTCACGATGTTCGCCCCAGGCGGGGGAACCTCGTCAACGTAGGTGCCTGTGGACTTCAAGGAAGCCATCTTTGCATCCATAGCTGCCTGCCACTGAGAGTAGGGACCCTCTACCGCCTCTGCGTAAGAGCGCGGACTCGGGATGTCAAGTGCATCAGTACGGAAAAGAGATGAGGTGAAGCACTAGCCAGACACTGGAACTCCTCCTGCCTGTCCTCAATGACATCTGTGCCAAGGGCACACTCACCCCCGACGGACGGAGGACAGACAGACAGAGACTCAGCAACAAGACTAGCAGCGTAGTTTAGACGACAGTGAGCAGCAAAGTCGACAAGCTCAGAAACAAGGGCAGACGCAGCAGTAGATTCAAAGGAAGGGTCAGTGACGGCAGTAGCAAGGAGACGCGTGACAGCAGGACTGGCAGCACAAAGAGAGTCCGACTCCGGGTCAGCAAGAGCAGGAAGAGAGGACTCAGGAGGAGAAGGCAAAGGGACACGAAGAGGAGCAGTGGACGGACGCAGAGACATCCGGTGCGTGCCAGGGACAGGAGGAGGACGCTGACGCGAACTGCGACCACTAGTGCGAGCAGCACAAACAGGCGACGCAGGACGAGACAGAGGCTCACGACGCTCAACAAGACCTCCAATAGGAGCAGTGTAGGGAGAAGGAGCATGCAGTGGGGAGGCCGGCAGTAACTGTGACTGTGACTGGACAGGTGGTGGACACTCTAAGGGAGGAGGAGGACCAAGAACCTGCTGAAGGAGCGGAACGAAGTACGGCCAAGGCCGCGCGGCGACTCCAGACACAGCAGGGACAGCACCAGCACCCCCAGCGGCACTACCAGCGCCAACAGCACCTCCAGCAGCACCAGTAGCACCCCCAGCAGGACCGCCTCTAGGACGAACAGCAGTAGCCTCAGCGCCAACACCCTCAACAGCTCCAGCTCCAGTCGTACCTCTAGGCCCAGCAGCTCCAGTACTCTCAGTACGAGCACCTCTGAGACCCGCGGCACCTGCACCCTCAGCAGCCAAAGAAGCTCCAGCTCCAGCAGTACGCCTCCAGTGCCGGGCAAACCACTCGCGGAGCTCCTGTGGAGAGAGTGGCTCCCGCTGAGACGAAGCACCCGGAGAACCTCCAGGCCCAGCAACGCCAGACGCCACACGAGCAGGCCCAGCGCCCAAAGGCTCCGCACCCCCAGGCTCAGCAGCTTTAGACGTGGCACCCCCAGGCTCAGCACCCCCAGGCCTAGCACCCTCAGGCTCAGTACTCCCAGGCTCAGCACCCCCAGTCTCAGCACCCCTAGGCTCAGCACCCCCATTAGTGCCACCCGTAGGCCTAGCACCCCCAGGCGTAGCACCCACACGCTCAGCACCCCTTGAGCCAGCACACCCAGGCTCAGCACCCCCAGCAGCACCAGAGTCACTAGTAATCTTGACAGGCTCGACTACGTCTACCTGGGACACACCTGAAGGCGCAGGACCCTGAGGGGAGAGGGGGTCTACCGGAGGGGGATCTGGACAAAGGAAGAGCGATGGGAGGGGGAGGGACGTAGTGCGGTAGGGGAAGAGGCGGTAGTAGGGGACCGACTCGTCAAACGTGACGTCCTGGGAGGACAGAACACGACGAGAGGTGGGGTGGTAGAACTGCCAACCTGGCGCGTCAGGGGGGAAGCCAAGGAAGACGCAAGGAGCAGCACGAGGGGACAACTTGTCCGCAGACAAGTTGCGGACAAACGCCCGAGATCCCCAGACATGGAATGGAGAAGCATCGCCAACCTTCCCCGTCCATAGCAAAGCTAGGGAGGTCTCCGGCATGGAGACCCTGGGGTGAAGGTTGATGTGATGCGCCGCATACCGAACCGCAAACGGCCACAGAAAATGGGGGGCAACCGCATGCATCATGGACGTACGAGCGATGTCCATGACCATGCCAATGCGGCGCTCAGCAATCCCATGTTGCTGTGGAGAGTCCGGAAGCGTAAAGGTCTCGCGGATGCCTCGTGTATGACAGTAGGCTTGCAGAAGGCCAGAGGAGAACTCTCCGCCTCGGTCAGAGTGGAGACGCAGAACAGGAAAGTCCGAGCCGAAGCTCCTCCTGAGCTGGAGACGAGCTGCGCGGATCAAGTCGATCAACACCTCAGTGACATCAACCTTGCTGCGCAAGGGGAAGACTATGGTGTAACGCGAGTAGTTGTCAACCACCAGCAGGAAGCAGCGCTCGTGACCCTGTCCACGGACGCGGGCCGGGCCCCACACGTCCATGTGAAGCGTCTGCAGCGGGGCCTCTGTCGGAGGAAACTAGGAGGAGTGAGGGGCAGCCCACTGCCGCCCCTCGATACAGGGGACGCAGGTAGGGCCAGGCCCCGGAGGAAGGGGAGGGAGGGACTGGGGAAGACCAGAGACAAGGACACGGGAGGCCATGCCTCGAAGACAAAGCAGGGAGGGGTGACCAAGGCGGTGGTGCCACAGGAGAGTCTCGTGAGACAGGAGGCGACACGAGCAGGGGGCAGACTCAGGACCAGAGCTGGACACTGCAGCAAACACCTGACCTGACGCAGCTACCTGACCAGACTCAGTGACAGGAGGAGACTCAGTGGTCAGTGTGTACAGGCTCGACCCCGGCCGACGTGTAAACGTGGCCAGGTGCTGGCCTGTGCGAGCGTCCGTGCAGTGGGTCACCCGCTGACTCGCACAAGTGAACTGGTGAATCCCCGCATCCTGTAGGTCAGCACCGCTCACCAAGTTTGTAGAGAACGAGGGGAGGTAAAGACTCGACAAGGCGCAAGAGGGGGCCGCCAGATACGGGAGGACAGTGGAGAAGTGAGAAAGGACAGGACCCCCAAAGGGTTCTGCCAGAGAGACTACAACTGGTCGACCAAGCGGCGTGAGTGTGGTGCGGCCTCGAAAGAAGGAGCGAGAAGCCCCTGAGTCAAGGGTGAAAGTGAGGGAGGCCGAAGCCGACGTGGTACCTGAGAGCGCAGACTCACCAACACCTGAGGAAGGAGACTCATTGGCACCTAGAGCAGCAGCCTCGCTAGCACCCTGAGCAGCAGCCTCACCAGTACGTAGAGCAGCAGTCTCAATGCCCGGGTCGAGCGGGAAACACCGGTAACAGTCACCCTCATCACTAATAGTCACAGCATACATGGCAGCAAGAATAGCATCAAATTCAAGGTCAAAGATAACTACTCCCGCCCTAGACAGCTCACCCCAGCGGGGGATCTCAGTGGCCTCCGGGAACTGGTGACGCCAAGCGTCCGTCAAGCGGCCAAAGTAACGCAGGGTGGGGTGCGCACCCCCACACTGCTCACCCGCGCGGTCGCCGGTGCGTAGGACGTAGGTGCACGGACCAGTACCCCCACCCCGCTGACGTGCAGCGTACCACTGACAAAGCTGCTAAGGGGGGGGGATGTCCCGAGTGCGCTGCTGCTGCTGCTGCATGCGCGGGCCACCACCGGAGCCACCCCGCTGCGTAGCGCCACCCCGACCAGCTCCTCCGCCACCGCCTCCTCCACCGCCGCCGCCTCCGCTACCTCCGCTCCCACCGCCACCGCCTCCACCGCCTCTGCGTGCACTGCCGCCACCGACACCTCCACCCCCGCCACCACTCCCACCGCCACCCCCACTCCCTCCGCCGCCTCCACCGCCGCCTCCACCGCCCCCGCTAGCTCCTCCAGCGCCCCTGCCCCCCTTGCCCTTGCCAGAGCGGCGTCTCCCGCTAGGAGTAGCCGCCGCACCGACCGACTCAAGACCAACGAGGTTGGCCGCAGCAGCAGAGGCGACAGAGGGCAAAAGGGGGGAGGGGGAACACCCCTCAAAGATGGGGGTGCGAGGGTCACCACGAGAGGCTCCTAGAGCGACTATGCTCTTCTCTGCTGCGAGGACGGCCTTCTCGAGGAGGTCAACGGTGAGAGTGGTGGGGCAAACTTAGAGGAAGTGGTCCCTAACTTTTCGAAGAGAGTCAGGGAGCCGGGTGACTATGTAGTAGAGGGGTATGTACATGGGGGGGGGGGGGGGGGGGGGTTCTTGGCGTAGAACTCAGAAGGAAGCGCAGCGCGGTAGCGAGTGTCACTAGTGCGGAGGTGCGTAATGAGGTCAGCGACTATGGGAAAGGCAGCAAGGTCAGGAAAGAGGTACGGTAGCATGAGGCGGCTCAGTGCAGCAGTGGCAGGGGAGGAGTAGTGGGCAACTACAGCATCGTACAAGGTCTGAGCACTCTTGTACTGGCTAAAGTGCGCACGCTCAGAGGTAGGCAGGTGGCGACGCACAGCAAGACGTGAAGCAGCATCGCGTGTGGCCCACTGGGAGCGAACAGTGGCGTCAGCATCAGCAGAGGGAGGAGAGGCACCAGAGGTGAGGTCAAAGAGGGAGAGACCGTCCGCCCTATCGCACTGTAGGAAAAGCTGCAGGTCATTTATCCAGACGTCAAAGTCAACGGCCCGACCCTCAACGTCAAAAGCGAGGACACTGGGGGTGGCCATGACAGCAATAGTCTAGTAGCGCGAGCAGTAGGGTAAGGGCAGTGCAGTGGTAGAGGCGCTACTCTTACCAGACAGGGGCAGCTCGGGCGGCTCGGCGGCTCGGGCGGCTCGGGCGGCTCGGGCGGCTCGGGCGGCAACCGCGACTCGGTGGCTCGGGCGGCTCGGGTGGCTTGGGCGGCTCGAGCGACTCGGGCGACTCGGCGGCTCGGGCGACTAGGAGGCTCTGGCGGCTCGGGTGGCTTGGGCGGCTCGAGCGACTCGGGCGACTCGGCGGCTCGGGCGACTAGGAGGCTCTGGCGGCTCGGGCGACTCGGCGGCTCGGGTAGGCGACGGGGCCGGGGCCGTTGGGAGGCGATGGGGCCGGGGCCGAAGGTAGGTGACGAGGTCGGGGCCGCAGGTAGGCGACGGGGCCGCATGTAGGCGACTGTACCCCATATGTGCTACCCCACTATAGCCTACAACAGCTATGTCATATAAATATGACAGTAGGGGCGGCGACAGGGCCGCGTAGGGGCGGCGACGGGGCCGCGTAAGGAGGGGAGCGGCTACGGGGCCGCTAGGGGCGGTGACGGGGCCGCGTAGGGGCGGCGACGGGGCCGCGTAGGGGCGGCAACGGAGCCGCGTAGGGAGATTAGCGGCGACGGGGCCGCTAGGGGCGGCGACAGGGCCGCTAGGGGCGGCGACGGGGCCGCGTAGGGGCGGCTACGGGGCCGCGTAGGGAGGGGAGCGGCTACGGGACCGCTAGGGGCGGCGACGGGGCCGCGTAGGGGCGACTCCGGGGCCGCTAGGGGCGGCTACGGGGCCGCGTAGGGGCGGCAACGGGGCCGCGTAGGGGCGGCTACGGGGCCGTGTAGGGAGGGGAGCGGCTACGGGGCCGCTAGGGGTGGCTACGGGGCCGCGTAGGGGCGGCAACGGGGCCGCATAGGTAGGGAGGCGGCAACGGGGCCGCTAGGGGCGGCGACAAGGCCACTTGGGGCGGCGATGGGGCTGCGTAGGGGCGGTGATGGGACCGCTAGGGGCTGCGAGGGGCCTGGAAGGGCGGCTACGGGGCCGCTAGGGGCGGCGACGGGGCCGCTGAGGGTGGCGTGAGGGGCTGTGAGAAGGGCCTCTAAGAGAGGTCGACAGAAGGGCAGCTCACAAGGCGCGCCTCGAGCAGGAGCGACTGTCGCTCCGGTCAGAAAAAAAGTTTCAGTGGTGGGCCCAAGGAAGCGTTCCCACTAGGGAACCTGCTCTATACCATGTGAAGAAATGAGGAATGAATGAACTAGCAAGCAGATGGGTACAAGTAGGAAAACCTAGAAGTGTTGTTCCCCATATTGTCTACCCCACTACAGCCTACACAGACTATAGCATATGAGTTTGACAGAACACGGCTGATGTACCAGTATGTGTGACCAGCTTGAATCCTTGCGTTGCGTACTTTGGCCAGAGGAGAAAAGAAATCTGTATGCGCGACACGGCACACATGAATGCTCGTGTAAGCGTGTGTCCTATGAAGTTCAATTTTGCTCCAGACCCACCCAAAGGCAAAAATAAAAAATAAGCCGCTCTGTCACATATAGCATCGCATTCCATCGAAATGAAGTGATCTCAAATCATGCGCCCTAACGGTCTGCGATCTCGAGCTGGACCAGACCCGGACCTCGGAGGAAGGCCCGGAAGGGGGTTTGAAAGCGTGGCGCGGAGCGAGGCGCAACAAAAAGGCTAGCGCGCCTAGGAATAAGCAGCAACGCTGTACAGGAGTGGGCCGCGTCGCTCGTAAAGCACCGTACAGTTTCGGCGCTGCCAGTTTGGCGCCACCGTACGGGTGCAATGAATCGAGGTAGCGAGGATTGCACGAAGTGTCAAACGAGTACAAAATGTGAGCGAACATTTAGGTCGTATCCCTACCTAGTGTCAAGAAGATATTGTCAAGAAAATTGCGCACGCGATTGGTTAAAAAAAACGCTTGACCAATCGCATTGGCCGGACGTTTTCTTTGGACCAATCTGATGCGCAAACTTCTTGACACCAACTTCTTGACACTAGGCAGGGATACGACCTTATACGCGAAATATGCAAACGGTAACGTGGTGCGTGCGAGCGAGCTAGTGCTACGCTGGCAGCGAGGCTCGGGCTAGTCCCGAAGCGTAGGCCGACACAGCCGGGCCTGTGAAAGTTTAGAAGAAAGAAGAGGGTTGCACTAGCAAGAATGGGGATACAAATAGCAAACCCTAGAAGGGTTGTACTCGCTATAGAGCACCCCACTACAGGCTAGAGCATAAGATAACATTCTGACAGGGCCAGTAGAGCGAGGTTTCCTGAAACAATGCGCGCGAAGGCGGCGAAGCTCCGTTAGCTGTAACGGGCGAACATCGGCAGCTGCTGTACGCAATGTTGCAGGGCGCGCTAAGGAATGTCGAGAAAAAATCTTACACTACCCCCACACCCCCCCCCCCCCCCCCCCCCCCCCCCTCAAGAAGCTCCCTCCGCTACGCGAGTACGTGTATATCGCGGAAACCCCGGCTCCTCAGGTACACTTCCAGGGCAAGGTGGTTTTTTATGTTGGCCAGGGGCACCCAGCTATCCTCGGTTGGAGTGCGGTCCTTCCAGTGAAAGAGGAACTCAATCCTCCTGATTCCTTTGGGGTGTCGAACCTGATGGCTTATGATTTTGTCGGGCTTGATGATCGGCTCCGATGCAGGGCGAGTCATGGATGGCGGGCGGTGACTGTGAAAAGAATAGCGAGGAATGAATTGACTAGGAAACAGGTGGGTACAAGTAGGAAACCTCGAAGTGTTGTACCCCATATTGTCTACTCCACTACAGCCTACATACACAATAGCATATAAGTTTGACACACCCCCATAGGCAAAGTGGGGGAGAACAAGAGGTCACAAGACCAGCAAAGCAAGCTCATGGTGGATCACAACGTCAGCACGCATTCAGAGCATAAGCACAAGGCCATAAGGCCAGTTCACACGCAGAGTTATATATCAAGGTGAACAAGCAAGACAGTGATCTCAACCTAGCAAGGGTAAGCATGCAAGTGCAAGAATATATCAATCACAATACAAGCAAGGTCAAGAAGTGAGCAAGTGAGGCCAAGTAGGCACAATACCTAGCATAGTACAAAAGCGCTGATAATCACAAGGCTGAAGTGCCTTGGTAAAGATATCAGTAGTGTTGGCCCGAGTGGCTACTCAAGCAAGACGAAGCTGACCCCGCTGCTGCAACTTTTGAGCAAGGAAGTAGCACACAGAAATGTGCTTTGTTCTGTGCTCCATTCTGTGCTCCTGACACAAGGCAAGCATTGCCTTGTTGTTGACGTATAGAACAGGAGCAGAACAAGGCGACTCTCCTACGTCAGTCAGCAGGTAGGTGAGCCAGCGTAACTCCTGTGCAGCCATGGCCCCGGCGTAGATCTCAGCCTCACAACTGGAGCTGAGAACAGAAGACGAGCGACCGCCACAAAACCGAGCCAGAACCAATGATGAAGGTGTAACCCTGTGACGACCACTGCGTAGCCAAGTTGTCAACCCAAGAAGCATCTGCGTGACCAGTAAGAAAAACTCGAGCTTGTCCTACAAGCACAAGCCCCATGCCCGACCTACTGCACAAGTAGCGCAACACCCTCTTAGCTGCATCCATGTGCTCTGGTCGGTGTCTCCCAGGAGCAACATAGCGTGGAAGAATGCTAAGAGGGTATGCAAGGTCAGGTCGAGAGCAGGTCATCAGGTACATGAGGCAGCCAACAAGCTCTGGGTACGGGCCACACGGCTCTACAGACTCATCCGAAGGCAGAGCTGAGAGTGAGTGGCGAGTAGACAGAGGAGTGGCCTTAGGCGAGGAGTACGTGAAGTGGAAGTGCTGAAGGACTTGCTGCACCATGTGTGACTGAGTCAAGGTAATGGTGCGCCGTGCTCTGTCCCGGGTGATCTACAAGCCAAGATAGCTACGCAGTTCACCCAGGTCTGTGCACGTGTGTCTCTTCTGCAGCTCGGACTTCACGTGGGCAAGTCCAGCAGTGTCAGCAGTAGCAAAGACCAAGTCATTGACGTACACGAGGATGTAGAACGGCGGCAGAGTAGTGTCCGTGCAGAGAAACAGTGACGGGTCAGCAGTGGAAGGAGCAACCCCAAGAGCCACAAGCGTAGCCCTCATTGTGTCGTGCCACTCACGCGGCGCCTGGCAGAGACCATAGACTGGCTGCCGGAGGCTCCACTGGGTACCAGGAGGAAATGACCCAGTGAAGCCAGGTGGGCGGCACAGCCAGATCTCCTCGTGCAAGCTGCCCTGTAGGAAGGCTGTACTGAAGTCAAGAGAGTGCAGCTCGTAGTCACGCTGAGCAGCGACGTGCAGTAGTACCCAAAGAGTTGTCATCTTTGGGGTGGGAGAGAAGGTCTGGAAGCAGTCAACTCCCTGCCGCTGTCTAAAGCCTCGAGCCACGTAACGCGCCTTGAAGACAGATGGAGAAACCGGCGGCCGCTTCACCTTGAAAATCCACATGCCATCGACAATGTTCGCCCCAGGTGGGGGAACCTCGTCAGCGTAGGTGCCTTTGGACTTCCAGGAAGCCATCTCTTCGTCCATGGCTGTCTGTCACTGAGAGGAGTAGGGACCCTCTATCGCCTCTGCGTAAGAGCGCGGGGTCAGGATATTTGGTGCATCCGGGTCTCCCTCAAGGGCAAGCAGCATGGACACGAGACGAGGTAAAGCAGTAGCAAAGCACTTGAACTCCTCTTGCTTGTCCTCAAGGACGTCCGTGCTAAGAGCACACTCACCCCCGACGGACGGAGGATAGACAGACAGACTCAGCAACAAGACTAGCGGCGTAGTCTAGACGATGGTGAGCAGCAAAGTTGACAAGCTCAGCAACAAGAGCAAACGCAGCAGTAGACTCAAAGGAAGGGTTAGTGACAACACTGGCCAGGAGATGCGTGACAGTAGGACCAGAAGCACGAAGGGAGTCTGACTCCGGGTCAGCCAGGGCAGGAAGAGAAGACACAGGAGGAGACGGCAAAGGGACACGCTGCGGAGTAGTAGAAGGACGCAGAGCCATCTGGTGCGTGCCAGGAACAAGAGGAGGACGCTGACGCGAACCACGACGACTAGTGTGAGCAACACGTACAGGCGACGCAGGACGAGACTCAAGCCCACGACGCTCCATAAGACCTCCTGTCGGACCAGTGTAAGGAGAAGGAGCAGGCAGTAGGGAGGCAGGTTGTAACTAAGACTGGGACTGGACAGGCTGTGGACACTCTAAGGAAGGAGCAAGACCAGTAGAATGCAGGCGACCAAGAACCTGCTGAAGGAGCAGAACGAAGTACGGTCGCGGCCGCGCAGCACCTCCAGAACAAGCAGGAACAGTACCAGCACCCCCAGTGTCAGCTCCAACTCCAGCAGCACCACCAGCACCAGCAGCACCTCCAGCAGCTCCAATAGCGCCAACACCAGCACCTTATGGAGTACCAGCTCCAGTAGCGCCTCCAGCTCAAGCACCTCCGGTAGCTCCAGCTCCAGCAGGACCTCCAGCAGTCCCAGCAGCTCTAGTAGCGCCAGGGCTAGCACCTCCTGTAGCTCCAGCCCCACCAGCAACACCAGGCCCAGCAGCTCCAGTACGAGCACCTCCGGGACCTGTGGCTCCAGAACCCCCAGCAGCTCCAGCAGCAGTAGGACCTCCAGCCCCTGTAGCACCACCAGCTCCAGCAGCACGGCTCTAGCGCTGAGCAAACCACTTGCACAGCTGCTGTGGAGAGAGTGGCTCCCGCCAGGACGAAGCACCGGAAGGACCTCCAGGCGCAGCACCTCCAGACTCCACACGCGCAGGCTGAGCACCCTCGAGCTCCACACCCCCAGACTCAGCAACCCCAAGTTCAGCACCCCCAGGCTGAGCAGCCCCAGGCTCAACACCCCTATGCTCCGCACGCTCAGGCTCAGCACCCCCAGACCCGACACCTGCAGGCTCAGCACCCCTAGCAGCACCAGAGTCAACAGCTACCTTGACAGGCTCGACTGCGTCTACCTGAGACACACCTGAGGGGGCAGGACCCAGAGGGGGGAGGGGGTCTACCGGGGGAGGACCTGGCGCGAGGAAGAGAGGGGGGGGGGGGAGGGGGGCAGTGTAGTAGGGGAAGAGACGGTAGTAAGGAACCGACTCGTCAAACGTGACGTCCTGAGAGGACTCAACACGGCGCGAGGTGGGGTGGTGAAACTGCCAACCAGGCGCGTCAGGGGGGAAGCCAAGGAAGACGCAGGGAACAGCACGGGAGGACAGCTTATCCGCAGACAAGTCGCGGACAAAAGCCCGAGATCCCCAGACACGAAACGCAGACGCATCGCCAACCTTCCCCGTCCACCGCAGAGTAGATGTGGTCTCCGACATGGAGACCCGGGGCTGGAGGTTGATCCGATGCGCCGCGTACTGAACCGCGAATGGTCACAGAAAATGGGGAGCAGCCGCATGGATCATGGACGTACGAGCGACGTCCATGACCATGCCAATGCGGCGCTTAGCAATCCCATTTTTTTGTGGAGAGGCCGGAAGCATGAACGTCTGGCGGATGCCTTCCGCATGACAGAAGAAGGTCGGAGGAAAAATATCCACCTCTGTCAGAGTGCAGACGCAGAACAGGAAGGTCTGAGCCAAAACTCTCGCTGAGCCGACGACGAGCAGCGTGGATCCAGTTGATCAGCACCTCAGTGACGTAATCCTTGCAGCGCAAGGGGAAGACTGTGGTGTAACGTTAGTAGTCGTCAACAACCAGCAGAAAGTAGCGCTCGTGACCCTGTCCACAGACGCGGGCGGGGCCCCACATATCCATGTGAAGAGTCTACAGGGGAGCCTCCGTCGGTGGGAACTCGGAGGAGTGAGGAGCGGCGCGCTGCCGCCCCTCGACGTAAGACCGTGGAGGGGTCAGCCAGGGAGACTGCCACTGGCCGCCTGAGTGGCGTGAGTGTGGTGCAGTCGCGAATGAAGGAACGGGAAGCACTCAAGTCAAAGGTGAAAGTGTGCAAGACCTGTGCCGACGCGATACCTGAGAGAGCGGACTCACCAGCACCTGGAGCAGCAGCCTCACTAGCACCTGGAGCAGCAACCTCTATGCCCGGGTCGGGCGGAACACACAGGTAACAGTCACCCTCAGCACTAATAGTCATAGCATGCATAGCAGCAAGGATAGCATCAAAGTCTAGATCAAAGATAGCAACACCAGGCTTAAGGAGATCACCCCAGTGAGGGAGCTCAGTGGCGTTAGGAAACTGTGCAAGCCAGGCATCAATCAGGTTGTCGAAACAGCGCTGCGTGGCGTGCGGGCCTACGCACGTCTCCCCACTGCGCTCACCGGTGCGGAGAACGGAAGCGCAGGGACCAGCACCCCTAGACCTCCCACGCCCAGCGTACCACTCACAAAGCTGCTGGGGCGACAGGGTCTCACGAGGACGCTGCTGCTGCTGGTGCTGGCCTCCACCAAAGCCTCTTCGGTGCACAGCCCCACCCCGACCAGAACCACCGCTGCCGCCACCCCCACTGCCGCTACTGCCGTCGCCACCCCCACTGCCGCTGTCGGCGCCGCCCCCGCTGCCACCACCGCCATCGAAGCCCCCACCCCCGCCACCACCCCCACCTCCACCCCCACCCCCTTCGCCGCCTCCACCGCCACCACCACCGCCCCCGCCGTCTCCTCCAGCACCCTTGCCCCCCTTGCTCCTGCCGCTGCGGCGCCTCCCACTAGGAGTAGATGCAGTGTCGACCGACTCAATGCCAACGAGGTCGACATCAGCAGCAGAGGCAACAGAGGGCAAAAGGGGGACAGGGGAGCACCCCTCAAAGAAAGGGGCACGAGGGTCACCACGAGAGGCTCCTACAGCGACTATACTCTTCTCAGCTGCAAGGAGGCGCTCCTCGAGGAGGTCAACGGTGAGTGTGGTGGGGCAAAGGGAGAGGAAGTGGTCCCTGACTGAGCGAAGGGAGTCAAGGAGCCGGGTGACGAGGTAGTAGAGAGTGATGTACATAGGGGGGGGGTTCGCGGCGCAGAACTCGGCAGGAAGTGCAGCGCGGTAGCGGGTGTCACTAGTGCGAAGGTGCGTAATGAGGTCAGCAACTGTGGTAAAAGCAGCTAGGTTACGGAAGAGGTACGGCAGCATGAGGCAGCTAAGGGCAGCAGTGGCAGGGGAGGATTAGCGCGCAACAACAACGTCATACAGAGTCCTAGCAGTCTTGTAGTGGCTAAAGTGCGCGTGCTCAGCAGACGGCATGTGACTACGAACAGTAAGACGGGCAACAGCATCACGCGTGGTCCACTACGAGCGAACAGCAGTGTCAGCATCGGCAGTAGGTGCAACAGAGATGCCGGACGTGTGATCGAACACTGAGACTCCGTCCCAAGATTCGCACTGCAGAAACAGCTGCAGATCATCAACCCAGACCTCGAGGTTAACCGCTCGACCCTCAGCATCGAAGGTAAGTACATTCGTGGTAGCCATGACAGCAGGAATAGCAGTAGTAGTGCTAGCAGCAGCAGCAGTAGTGCTAGCAGCAGCAGCAGTAGAAGTAGCGGGAGGGGTGGAAGGGCCGCAACTGGTGGGGCACGGCCGTGGCGCGCCGGTGGGGTAGGAGCCGCGACACGGCTGCAGGTGCAGGGCCGCGTTAGGCAGGGCAGGGGCCGAGCGGGAACCGGGCGGCTGCTGCAGTGCAGGGCCGCGGCAGGGTAGGGGAGGGCCGCGATGACGAGGTGGGCGGGCCGTGGAGGCCGGCGACGGCGGGCGGGCGGGCCACGCAGGGCCGCGACGACGGGGCGGGCGGGTCGCGGAGGGCCGCGGTGACGGCAGGCAGGCTGCTAAGGGCGGCAGGGCGGGTCGCTTAAGGGCGGTAGGGCGGCGACGGGCCGTTAAGGGCGGCAGGGCGGGCCGCTAAGGGCGACAGGACGGGCTGCTAAGGGCCGCGACGGCAGGGCGGGCCGCTAAGAGCGTGACGGGCCTAAAGGGTAGGGCCGCTTTGGCAGTAGTAGGGCAGAGCGCGATGTGCGCTTTGGGCAGGGCAAAGAAAAAAAAAAGTGGTGGGCCCTAAAAAAAACGATCCCACTAGGGAACCTGCTCTATACCATGTGAGAAGAGTAGCGAGGAATGAATTGACTAGGAAACACTTGGGTACAAGTAGGAAACTTAATAGTGTTGTACCCCATATTATCTACCCCACTACAGCCTACATAGACTATAGCATATAAGTTTGGCAGTGACGAGGCAATTGGCTTGTGGCTGGGATGTACGGGCGAAGTAGGCTGACGTGGAATGAAGGGCTGATGTACCAGTCTATCGGCAACAGTAGGTGGGTTGTCAGTGGGGTAATCATGTGGCTGATTTGGAATTATCCATAGTAGTGGGGTCGTGGTTTCGGTACTATGGGTAGTCTTAAGTTCTGTGTGTCAAGCAGTACGTAATCGCTTGCTTGGAACGTGACTGGGCGGCGGTGGCGGCCAGCGTTGCGTGTAGCGATGATAATTTGCCTTTTCAATTGCTTCAGCGGCTCTGGTGCGGGCAGCCTGCAGAATTTTGGCGAATTGCTGTACACGTGTCGTTGGGTTGTCCAGACTCGGCGTCATATGCACGGGGAGTGCTGTGTTATCGCTGACATGACGTTGTTGTACACGAACTCAATCAGCGGCAGCTGCTGCTCCCAAGTTGTCGGATCGTCGCACGTGGCACGAATCAACTGCTCCATCGTCTGATTCATCCGCTCCGTTTGACCATCGGTCTCAGGGTGGTACGATGAGCTGAACTGTAGCCTGGTCCCGAACTGCTCCCAGAGGTTCTTCCAGAAATTGCTGGTGAACTTCATGTTGCGGTCGCTGATGATCGCGGCTGGTACCTCGTGTAGTCGAACGACGGTTGCGATGAACAGGCGAGCGGTTTCTTTGGCTGAGATCGATTTCTTGCACGCAGCAAAGTGTGCCATCTTTGTCAGCCTGTCAATGGCGACCATAACTGCGTCGTTACCCCCAGGGTTCGAAGGTAACCCTGTGACGAAATCCATGGTAACCTGCTGCCAGGCGCGCTTAGGCGATGGAATCGGCTGCAACTGACCCGCCTTTCTTTTTCGCGAGCTCTTCATAACCTGACACATAGTATACAAGCACACGTGGTGGTGTACGTCGGTCAACAGCTCCGGCCAGTAACAATACCGCTGCAGTTGCTGTCGCGTTTTTTCTACCCCGAAGTGTCCCGAGGTAATCCCGTCGTGTGCCTCCTGCAGTAACAGTTCCCTCAATAGTGAGTACGTGAGTACCCAGATGCAGTTGGTGCCTGTTTTTACGTAATAGACTCCTTTTGCTTTTGCCCGTTACTATGAATTTCTAGTCGTGAAAAATGGGTCTGTACTATATCCGTGGGTGAATAGGCCTGTTAGCAGTGGGTTGTTTTGGGTGAGTAGGATGGTGTGGAGCTAGGCGGTGGGGCGTGTGATGTCAGAACCATATTGTAGGCTGTAGTGGGGTTGACAATATGGGGCACAACTCTTTAGGTTTACATATTTGTACCCACCTGCTTCCTAGTTGATTTGATTTCTCACTATTGTTCTCACATGGTATAGAGCGGGTTCCCTAGTGGGACCGTTTTTTCCTTAGGGCCCACCACTTCGAAAAAAGAAAATCCTGCCCTGCCCGAAGCGCGCATCGCGCTCTGCCCTTAGGACCGTCGCGCTCTTTGCGGCCCGCTCTGCTGTCGCGGCCCTTAGCGGCTCGCCCTGCCGTCGCGGCCCCTAGCGGCCTGCCCCTGCCGTCGCGGCCCGCCCTGCCGTCGCAGGCCCTTGCGGCCCGCCCAGTCGCCCTTACCGGCCCGTCGCCGCCCTGCCGACCTTACGCGGTCTGCCCTGCCGCTCTTTGTAGCCCTTCGCGGCCCTTCACGGCCTGCCCGCCCCGTCACCGCGGCCCGCCTGCTCGTCGTCGCGGCCCTGACCTGCCGCCGCTGTCGCGGCCCCTGACCTGTCGCCTCCATCGCGGCCCCTGACCTGCCGCCTCACGTCGCCGCCCCTTCCCCTGCAACGGCTGTCGCGGACCCTGCCCTACCGCCGCTGTCGCGGCCCCCTGCCCTGCAGCAGCAGCCGTCGCCCCTGCTGCCGCCGTAGCGGCCCTGCTGCCGCCGTAGCGGCCCTACTGTCGCCGTCGAGCCTGCAGCCGTAGACTTTACGACACGCGATTGGCACTCCTGGTGACTTTATCGCACACCTGCTGTCCGTCAACGTGAAACCGCCACAGATGCACGCTTGCGACGACTGCGGATGACGCGAATTGGTAGCGGATAACGCGTGGCGTGCGGCTGGCGTGGAGCTACATTAGCGGGCGCACACTTCGCGCGATAGAAGCGACGACCTGTCGTTCATCAGCAGATGTCGATCTGCTGCGCGTCTACTACATCATTTTCCTGTCCGTGCCTGCTACATCTTCGTAGGCCTTCCTCCCTTGCGTCATGCTATGATAGCACACGGCTATCCAAGTCCTTAAGCCACACCAAAGGATGATGCCAAGTCCGCTCTGACTTCACCCATGTTTTCTTGTGATGCTCCCCATACACTACAGCCGACTTACGGTAGCAGCCGGAGTTGCCGAACTCCATTAGTAGAAGAGTTGCACATGCCGACGCACTCCAATTATCCCGAAAACATGCACTCCATGTATGCAGAAATGTCCACTCCAAGTATGTAGTGCACACCAAGTTGGCAAAGATGTGCACACCACGTATGCAGAAATGTGGGCACCAGGTATGCAGTAATGTGTGCTCCCATGTATGTTCTCCATTCTTTGCTCAGATGGTGCCATTCATCAGCAGCAACCAGTTGCACGATACCGGTGCATCAGAGGACGTGAGTGTGAGGATTTAGGATCAAGCTCAGAAAAGGGAATGCTGACCACTGAGCGTGCGCACTTTAGCCAGTACAAGAGTGCTCAGACCTTGTACCACGCTGTAGTTGCACGCTACTCTTCCCCTGCCACTGCTGCACTGAGCCGCCTCATGCTACCGTACCTCTTCCCTGGCCTTGTTGCCTTTCCCACAGTCGCTGACCTCATTACGCACCTCCGCACTAGTGACACTCGCTATTGCGCTGTGCTTCCTGCTGAGTTCTGCCCCAAGAACCCCCCCCCGATGTACATAACCCTCTACTACATAGTCACCCGGCTCCCTGACTCTCTCCGCGTAGTCAGGGACCACTTCCTCTCAGTTTGCCCCACCACTCTCACCGTTGACCTCCTCGAGAAGGCCCTCCTAGCGATAGAGAAGAGCATAGTCGCTGTAGGAGCCTCTCGTGGTGACACTCGCACCCCCATCTTTGAGGGGTGTTCTCCCTCCCCCCTCTTGCCCTCTGTTGCCTCTGCTGCTGCGGCCGACCTCGTTGGTTTCGAATTGGTCGGCGCTGCGTCTGCCCCAAGCGGGAGACGCCGCACCGGCAAGGGCAAGAGGGGCAAGGGCGCAAGAGGGGCTGGAGGCAGTGGAGGGAGTGGGGGTGGTGGTGGGAGTGGTGCTGGGGGTGGCGGCGGCGGCGGCAGCAGTGGAGGCGGCGGAGGCGGTGGAGGTGGCGGAGGGAGCGGAGGCGGCGGAGGTAGTGGAGGAGGCGGAGGTGGAGGAGGCGGCGGAGGCGGTGGCAGCGGCGGAGGCAGCGGTGCTGGAGCGGGTCGCGACTCTGTGCAGAGGAGTGGCGCCGGTGGTGGTCAGCGCCAGCAGCAGCAGCGGAGTGGTGTGACCCTGTCCCCTCAGCAGCTTCGTGAGTGGTACACTGCGCGTCAGCGCGGTGGGGGTTTTGGTCCCTGCGCTTACGTCCTCCGTACCTGCGATCGCGCTGGTGAGCAGTGCAGAGGCCCGCACTCCACCCAGCGCTGCTTTGGTCGCCTGACAGACGCGTGGCGTCGCCATCTCCCTAAGGCGTCAGAGATCCCTCGCTGGGGAGATCTGACTAACGCCGGGGTTGCTATCTTTGATCTTGACTTTGATGCTATTCTTGCTGCTATGTATGTTGTTGATGCTAGTGTTGAGGGTGCCTGTTACCTGTGTGTACCGCCTGACGCGGGCATTGACGCCGCTGCTCTAGGTGCCGGTGAGGCTGCTGCTCTAGGTGCTAGTGCGTCTGCTGCCCTAGGTGCCAGTGCGTCTGCTGCCCTAGGTGCCGGTGTGTCTGCTCTCTCAGGTACAGCGTCAGCTCAGGCCTTCTACACCTTCACCCCGGACTCGGGTGCGGCCCGCTCCTTCTTTCGAGACCGCACCACTCTTACGCCGCTCAGTCGGCCGGTTGCAGTCTCCCTTGCAGACCCCTCTGGGGGTCTTGTTCTTGCTAGCTTCTCCACTGTCCTACCGTGCCCGACAGCCCCCTCTGGCACCCCGTCTGGTCTCTGCCTCCCCTCGTCCTCTACGAACTTGGTGAGTGGAGCGGGCCTACAGGATAGGGGGGTTGACCAGTTCACTCCTGCGAGTCAAAGAATGACCCACTGCACTTGTGCTCGGATAGGCCGACGCTTGGCGACGTTCACCCGTCAGCCACGGTCAAGCCTATACACCCTTACTTCTGAGTCTCCTCCTACTGCTGAGTCTGCCCAGGTAGCTGCGTCGAGTCAGGTGTTTGCTGCGGCGTCCAGGTCCGGTCATGAGTCTACTCCCTACTTGTGTCCTCTGCTGTACCACCACACTCTCCTTTGGCACCACCGCCTTGGTCACCCCCGTGCTGTTCCGTGCTCCTTTGTCTGCACACAAGCTATCCCCCCGTGGTGTTCCCTGCGTCTTCCTTGGCTTCCCCCCTGACGCGCCTGGGTGGCAGTTTTACCACCCCACTTCGCGCCGTGTTCTGTCCTCCTAGGACGTCACCTTTGAAGAATCGGTGCCTTACTACCGTCTCTTCCCCTACCGCACTGCGCCCCTCCCCCCGCCGCTGCTCTTCCTTGCGCTAGGTCCTCCCCCGGTAGACCCCCTCCCCCCTCAGGGTCCTGCCCCGTCAGGTGTGTCCTAGGTAGACGAAGTCAAGCCTATCGAGGTAGCTGTTGACTCAGGTGCTGCTAGAGGTGCTGAGCCTGCGGGTGCCGGGTTTAGGGGTGCTGAGTCTGGGGGTGCTGAGACTGAGGGTGCTGAGCCTGGGGGTGCTGAGTCTGGGGGTGCTGAGCCTGGGGTTGCTGAGCCTGGAGGTGCTGAGCCTGGGGGTGTGGAGCCTGGGGGTGCTGGGTCTGCTCGTGTGGCCGCCGCCGGTGCTTCGTCGAGTCGGGAGCCGCTCTCTCCACAGGAGCTGCGCGAGTGGTTCGCCCGCCGCTGGAGACGTGTTTCTGAGTCTGGGGGTGCTGCTGGAGCTACTGGAGTTGGTCCTGCAGGAGCTGCTGTCGATAGTGGTGCTGCTGGAGGTGGAGCTGCTGGGGGTGTTGGCGCTGGTGTTTCTACTGGTGCTGGTGCGTATGGGGGTGCTGGTGAGGCTGCTGGTGCTGACGGTCCTACTACAGTTGGTGCTGCTGGAGCTAGAGCTGCTGGGGGTGTTGGCACTGGCGGTGTTGCTGGCGCTGGTGCTTCTAAGGGTGCTGGAGTTGGCGCTGTTGGAGCTGGAGGTGCTGCTGGCGCTCGTGCTGCCGGTGGGGGCACTGGTGCCGCCTTGCTGGTTCTAGAGGCGCTGAGCGGCCGAGGCGGTACTTCGTTCCGCTCCTGGAGCAGGTTCTTGGTCTCCCGCCCTCTACTGGTCCTGCTCCTCCCTTGGAGTGTACACAGCCTGTCTAGTCCCAGTCACAATTAAAGCCCGCCTCCCCTCTACCTGCTCCTTCTCCCTACACTGGTCCTACTGGAGGTCTTGCTGAGCGTCGTGAGCCTGCGTCTCGTCCTGCATCGCCTGTTTGTGCTGCTCGCACTAGTCGTCGTGATGCGTGTCCGCGTCCTCCTGCGGTCCCCTGTACACACCAGATGGCACTGCGTCCTTCCACTGCTCCTCTGCATGTCCCGTTGCCGTCTCCTCCATAGTCCTCTCTTCCTTCTCTTACTGACCCGGAGTCTGAATCTCTTCGTGCTGTTAGTCCTTCTATCACGCGTCTCTTGGCTACTGTTGTCACTAACCCTTCCTCTGAGTCCACTACTTCGTCTGCCCTAGTTGCTGAGCTTGTCGACTTCGCTGCTCGTTGTCGTCTAGACTACGCTACTAGTCTCGTTGCTGAGTCTGAGTCTGTATGTCCTCCGTCCGTCGGGGGTGAGTGTGCTCTTAGCACGGACATCCTTGAGGACCTGCAAGAGGAGTTCCAGTGCTTTGCTACTGCTTTGCCCCATCTCGTGTCCAGGTTGATTGCCCCTGAGGGAGACCCGGATGCACCAGACATCCCGATTCCTCGATCGTACGCTGAGGCGATCGAGGGTCCCTACTCCTCTTAGTGGCAGTCGGCCATGGACACAAAGATGGCTTCCTGGAAGTCCATAGGCACCTACGTTGACGAGGTTCCCCCACCTGGGGCGAACATCGTCAGTGGCATGTGGATTTTCAAGGTAAAGCGGCCGCCGGGTTCTCCGCCTGTCTTCAAGGTGCGTTACGTGGCTCGAGGCTTCAGTCAGCGGCAGGGAGTTGACTACTTTCAGAACTTCTCTCCCACCCCGAAGATGACCACTCTTCGGGTGCTGCTGCACATAGCTGCTCAGCGCAACTACGAGCTTCACTCTCTTGACTTCAGCACAGCTTTCCTGCAGGGCAGCCTGCACGAGGAGATCTGGCTGCGCCGCCCTCCTGTCTTCACTGGTTCGTTTCCTCCTAGTACCCAGTGGAGTCTCCGACAGCCAGTCTACGGTCTCCACCAGGCGCCGCGTGAGTGGCACGACACACTGAGGACTACACTTGCGGCTCTTGGGTTTGCTCCTTCTACAGCCGACCCGTCGCTGTTTCTGGGCACCGACACCTCTCTGCCGCCGTTCTACATCCTCATGTACGTCGACGACTTGGTCTTTGCCACTGCTGACACTGCTGGACTCGCCCACGTGAAGTCGGAGCTGCAGAAGAGACACACGTGCACAGACCTGGGTGAACTGCGCAGCTACCTTGGCTTGCAGATGACCCGGGACAGAGCACAGCGCACCATTACCTTGACTCAGTCACACATGGTGCAGCAGGTCCTTCAGCGCTTCGGCTTTACGTACTCCTCGCCTCAGGCCACTCCTCTTTCTACTCGCCACTCGCTCCCAGCTCTGCCTTCGGATGAGTCCGTAGAGTTGAGTGGTCCGTACCCAGAGCTTGTTGGCTGCCTCATGTACCTGATGACCTGCACACGACCTGACCTTGCATACCCTCTTAGCATCTTGGCACGCTATGTTGCTCCTGGGAGACACAGACCAGAGCACATGGCTGCAGCGAAGAGGGTGTTGCGCTATGTGTACAGTACGTCAGGCATAGGGCTAGTGCTTGGAGGGCGACGTCGAGTAGTCCTCATAGGTAACGGTGACGCTTCTTGGGCTGACGACCAGGCTCTGCAGCGGTCGTCATAGGGTTACCCCTTCAGCCGTTGCTCCGGCTCTACTTTGTGGCGGTCTACCCGCTCGTCTTCTATTCTCAGCTCCAGTTGTGAGGCTGAGATCTATGCAGGGGCCATGGCTGCACAAGAGCTACGCTGGCTCACCTACGTGCTGACTGACCTAGGAGAGCCGCCTCGTTCTCCTCCAGTTGTGTACGTAGCGAACAAGGCCATGCTGGCCTTGTGTCGGGAGCACAGACTGGAGCACAAAACGAAGCACATTGCTCTCCGCTACTTCTTGGCTCGTAAGCTGCAGCAGCGTGGTCAGCTCCGCCTCACCTACGTGGCCTCTGAGGCCAACACTGCTGATATCTTCACCAAGGCCCTTCCGCCTTGTGATCATCAGCGCTTCTGTACTTTGCTAGGTCTTGTGCCTACCTGGCCTCACTTGCTCACTTCTTGATCTTGTTTGTACTGTCCTCTTTCTGTACCTGCACTTGCTTGTTTACCTTTATAGATATGATCTTGCATGTGAACTGGCCGTGTGGCCTTACTCTTGTGCTCGGACTGTGTGGGGACTTTGTGATCCACCCTGAGCTTGCTGTGCTTTGCTTGACTGGTCTTGTGACCGCTTGTTCTCCCCCACTTTGCCTATGGGGGTGTGTCAGAACATTATAGCTTATACATTTGTTTAGGTTGTAGTAGGGTAGCCCATAAGGGGTACAACCCAATTAGGGTTAGTACTTGTACCCAACTGTTTCATAGTTCATTCATCCATTCTCATTTCTCGTCACGCGTTAGCGGCAGGTCAGAGCCGCGTGAGCGGCAAGTCAGGGCCGTGTCAGCTGCAGGGCTTGCGGAGCCGCGTCAGCGTCCAGGCGGGGCCGCGATCGGTGGCAGGGCGCGACCGCGGCAACTGCAGGGCAGGGTCGCGCCAACAGCAAGTCAGGGCCGCGTCAACTGCAGGGCTGGCGGGGCCGCGTCGGCGTCAGAGCGCGGCTCCGTCAGCTGCAGGGCTGGCTAGGCTGCGTCAGCAGTAGGGCGCGGTCGCGTCAGCTGTAGGGTTGGCGGGGCCACGTCAGAAGCAGGGCGGGGCCGCGCCGGCAGTATGGCGGGCCGCGATCGGTGCCTGACGGATCCGCGACAGCGATTTGGCAAGGCCGCGTCGGCAGCAGGGCGGGGCCTCGACCGCGGCAAGATGGGGCCGCGTCAGCAGAAAGGTGGGGCCGCGACCGCGGCCTGACGGGGCCGCGACAGCGACCTGACGAGGCCGCGCTCTGGCCTGACGGGCCTTCAGAGGCTGTGCGCGAGCGGCGAGGGCCTACAGGGGCAGCGCGCGGTCGGGCAGAGGCTGCGCGCGGGCGGCGAAGGCCTGCAAGAGCGGCGCCCGGGCGGCAAGGGCCTGCAGGGGTAGCGCGCCGGCCTATGAGGCCTGCAGAGGCGGCTCGCAGTCTTGGCGGGCCTGCAGGGGCGGCTCGGGGGCCTGGCGGGCCTGCAAGGGCGGCTCGGGGGGCTGACGGGCCTTTAGGGGTGGCTCGTGGGCCTTACTAGCCTGCAGGGTCGGCGTACTGGCCTAGGGCAGTAGGAGGTAGCGCGAGGGCTGCAGGACGGCGCGCGCAGCACAGCACGTCACGAGGCAAGGCAGGCAGGCGCAGGACAACACGTGGGGTAGCGCGGTAACCGGAATGGTAGGAGGGCCCAAAAAAACGGTCCTACGGACCTAGTGCTCTGATACCATGTTAGAATCTAGCAGCAGGAATGATTGAACTATGAAGGAGTTGGGTGCAAATATGAAACCCTAAAGTGGGCGGTACCCCATATTGGCTACCCCTGTATCCAAGTGCACTCCTGGTGTGCACAAAAGGTGTAACCTTCTAACAACCATGCTTCTTTGATGACGCATCATCACGGGATTGACCAGGATCATAGGCGGACGTAAGTGCATGCTCATACTGCACCACGGGCACTCCATCCGCGTTCTTGGCAAGTCCAATCCGCACGTACTTCTCTCCATCAGTCATGGTGATCTCGGTGTCTCCATTCGCAATGGTATTAATGCGCGCTCCCTTTTTCAGCAGCTGACAATAGGAGAGCAGGTTGCTCTTCAAGCCAGGTACGTAGAGGACGTCAGAGTAGCGAATTGTTGTCCCATCAGGTGCCGTTGCTCTGATCGTTCCTGTCATCTTGCTCCTCAGCTGGCTCCCATCAGCGAGCTCCACATTAACAGCTTCGACCACCTCCTTTAACTCTTCAAACCAGCGCTTGTCCGAAGTCATGTGCTGGCTGCATCCGCTGTCCAGCAACCACGATGACTGTGAGGATCTAGGATCGAGCTCAGAAAAGAGAATCGAATTGAATTGAATTGAATTGAATTATCACCTGGGTACAACACGAGGCTATATATAGGCTCGACACAAGGCCCCGTAACCAGGTGTTACGCGAAGGTTTCGCGGGTCGCGTAGCGTCCCGAACAGACCCTTACCGAATTCGGTAGAAGGCAATTCGGTGGCAACCGAAAAGGCCAAAATTCGGTGCACGTAACCTGGCTCGGTGCTATAACTATAATAAAATATAGGAAAGCACCTAGCCTAGGAAATCAAGCAATTCATGCATGCATATAATTATCCTATGCTAGAAATAGCATGATAAAGTAAAGGCAAGCAAGCATAGCTGACATAAGCCGTCGTACTCTCACACGTCCCCCCCTCAAAACTGGGTGGCGTGAGATACACCCTGCTTGACAAGATAGTCCTTGAGAGCACGGCGTGCGTTGCCCATATCAGCTTCTTCAACCCAACTTTCCTCAGTGGGGCCGTATCCCTTCCAGCGTATCAGGAACTCGAGAGTCTTGCCGCCGCGACGCTGATGAGAGAGAACGCGCTCGATCTCGTACTCGGGTTCATCCTGTATGAGAACAGGTGGTGGTGGCGGTAGCTGCCGTCCCTGGAACTGTTGGTTGGGGTCCTTGTAGGGTTTCAGTAGCTGCACATGGAAAGCATTGTGAAGCTTCCAAGTAGTAGGTAAGCGCAAGCGGAATGTAATTGGTCTCACCTGTGCCTCAACAAGAAAAGGACCACAAAAGCGAGGCCGGAGTTTGGATGGGAGGTGAGACAGGTTCAAGTTGCGCGTGTCAAGAAGCACCTGATCTCCGACTGCTACTGAGTGATCACACCGTTGACGATCGGCATGGCAGAGGTCCACTGGTGATCCCCGATTGATCCTAGGGAAGGGTTACAGGCACGTTGGCCTGGGGGGTTATGGGCGCACTGACCCGCTACTAAACAAGCCCTTTTATCCCAATGGTCTAGTGGTTGGGATTCTGACATGGTATCAGAGCGAAGGTCTCGTGTTCGAATCCCGGTGTATGCACTTCGGGCATCCCAGTGCGGGGGGGTGTCAGAGGTCCACTGGTGATCCCCAATTGATCCTAGGGAAGGGTTACAGGCACGTTGGCCTGGGGGGTTATGGGCGCACTGACCCGCTACTAAACAAGCCCTTTTATCCCAATGGTCTAGTGGTTGGGATTCTGACACGGCATACTGCTTCTGGGAGGTCTGCATCGTGGTGAGTTGTCCCTGAGTCTTCTCCCATAGCTGCTGCATGGTGGTGACGAAGTCATGTGCGGCTTGGACGTGTGCCGGTGTGTTTGGCTGCTGTGGTGTGAGTGGTTCCCGTCCGTAACACAGGAAGAAAGGAGTTTTCTCGTCAATTCAATTCAATTCAATTCAATTCTCTTTTCTGAGCTCGATCCTAGATCCTCACACTTGGTAATCAGAGCGGTTTAACACGCGAGGTCTTCAACCGCTTAGTTCCGGCCTTTAAAAAACCGCGGGGGCGACAACGAAAGCGCCGATACGGGTATGTAAAACCAGTTCCGCGCTATTTTCTAGCGTCCCCCTCGAACCGGTTCGAACACTCCTCAGGTCCAGTAGCGAAAAAATTGGAATTTCGACCGTCGGATCGATTCGAATCTCAACGGCCCTGAGAATTTCGCCCAAAAAAAGTTGGATTTTGGAGCGTCGGATCGAATTTCTTCTCAACGGCCGAGATCAGACGCGAATTTCGACTAAGGGAGAATAACGCGACCTACAGAATCAGCCCTCGTCATTTCTGCAGTCAACTCGACTCACAGTAAGATGACCAGCGGCTGAAATTTATTTATTTTCGTCACAAATCTTCCTATGAATCGCCAAATGGAGGAAAACGGTGATAATTCCGTAGAGAAAATTTCAGAGTTACACACCGACCTGGACCAAACGCGAGCGGCACTCCAGCGAATAGAAGAGCTTCTCGCGAACCAGTCGGCAGCCGCCATAGCAGGAGCGAACGCAGTGGCGAATGCAGCAGCGACGTCAGCAGCAGCACCGGTGACACCGACACTTAACCCAGCAGCAGCGGCAGCGGCTACATTGAGTCTTGAGGCGGCACGTCGGAGGCTACCTGAGACGTTCAATCCGAATGTGAGAGACACCGACGTTCGTCGATTCATTGCGACTCTCGAAATTTACTTCTAGGCCGTTGGCTGTACGACCCCGACACACGATGCAATGCGGATTCGGCTTGCAGCGACAATGTTACGAGGCCCAGCGCTCGAGTGGATTTACAACAGCAATAAGATCCGAGGCGAGGGGTCATGGACGCAGTTTCGGGAAGCGTTCATTCAACGTTTCAAACCAATCATCTCCAACTATATGGCGCGGCAGCAGATTCATCGGCATAAACAGTTCGGCAGTGTAACACAGTACACGCAGCAGATGGAGAGCCTCTTCAACCGAATAACCGACCTGACCAAAGGGGAAAAAATCAAAGCGTATACTGAGGGGCTAAAGATGGAAGTGCGCCGACAGGTGATTGCCGCGAACTACAACAACTACCGCGACATGGTGTGTGCAGCAGAGAGATTCGATGCGCTGACGCAAGATCAACCCGAGACACGACACTACGTGCCGAACCGATCATTTGGCACGAAGCGATCGGCACCACCTACGACCACCGACCCGATGGATATCGACAAGATCGACGCGAAGCAGCGGCCGACAAAATATGAGAAGTGCGAATTTTGCGGCGCAGCAGGACATCGACTCTTGACGTGTTCGAAAATGAAGAAGGCACGAGCGGAGCTGCAGAGCAACAACAGTGCGACATCCACGATGGCGAAAAATGGAGGACACGATGGCGCGAATTTAAAACGCCACGACCGGCCGGCAACAAGGGAAATCGCCGAGACAAATGGAGGCTCCGCGAAACAAGACTCTGCACCGACCGAGAAACTCCGGCCGAACACCCCCAAGAGTAAGAATATTCCCTCTCGAGGTTTTCAAGCCTTTAAAAAATTCAAGGGAGATTTCAAGGCCAATAAAAAGCCTTCACACATTATTCAGGTACCTGAAAAGTTGGGCAAACCACTCCGGAGCGTTGAAAAGGGTCATGCGCTCCAAGGAGTTCATATTCTCTCTCCGCAACACGGTGTTAAGGCTCCCCAATGCCCACAGGAGAAGCCTACACAGCTGGAAAGGCTTAAGGAAAGGTTCCAGGCCATGACGAAGCTGAATCGGCCTCGGATAAATCCTTCTAACTCTGCTTAGTTGGAAACTGATATGGAGTCAGCAGCTTCGAGCGCAGGACTGAGGGATGATCTATTTGACGTACCCTACGATCCTATAAGCGATACCATCTACGGTTACTCGGAGCAGCAACAACCACTACTACTCGAGGTGATCTGCAACGGGCGACGCCTCCAGGCACTGGTGGACAGCGGTGCGTCTCACTCGGTGTGCGACCGCGGGACGTTGGAGAAAATTGGAGAATCTTCGGAGGAGACCGAGTTGTCTGCAACAATGGTGGACGGTACGAAACTTCCCATCCACGGCGAAGCATCACTGCAGCTGCACATAGGGGCGCTGAGGTGGAAGCCGACATTGCCGATCACGAACATCAGAGGTTTAAATTTCATCTTGAGGCGAGATTTTCTGAAGCGGTTCAACCCCGAGATCGACTGGGTCAACAGGAAGGCGTGCATCTACATTAACGGGAAACGAGTGGAGCTACGAAGCTGGACGGATACAGGGAGCGTTCCTGAAATGACACTGGCACGGTTTGAACGGACGATGAACGAGAGTAACACGGGCTACTTAGCACTGGTTATGGCAGCAACAGAGGAGGAGATGCCGAACACGGAGCTACCTGCAGCAGTGAAGAAGGTCTTGGAGCAGTACAAGGATATAATGCCCGACGACCTACCCGCAGGCGTACCTCCAGCACGCACCCACGAGCACGAGATCGTGGAGGAACCAGGTGCGAAACCCGTCTCACGTGCACCATACCAACTGAGTCCGATCGAGCTGACAGACATAAAGAAACAGATAGAATATCTACTGGACAGACAACTGATCCGCCCATCCACCTACGGTCCACCAGTCCTCTTTACTCCAAAATCAGGCGGAAGTCTACGGATGTGTATCGACTACCGTGCACTGAACAAACAGACAGTAAAAAACAAATATCCCATACCGCGCATAAACAACCTACTCGATCAACTGCGTGGAGCAACATTCTTCTCGAAGCTGGACCTACAGACGGGTTACTGGCAGATCAAGATGGCGGACAACTCGATCCACAAGACGGCGTTCCGTACTAGATACGGCTCATACGAATACTTAGTAATGCCGTTCGGACTCTGCAACGCACAAGCAACGTTTCAGGCAGAGATGAATCACATCTTACGACCCCTGCTGGACGAGTGCGTGGTGGTGTACCTTGACGACATTCTTATCTACTCCAAGAACATGAAGGAGCACGTGGAGCATCTACGGAAGGTGTTCGAGATCCTGCGGAAAAACAAGTTCTACGTGAAGCTGTCCAAGAGCGACTTCGCCCTGAAAAAGGTGCAGTTTCTCGGGCACATGGTGAGTGCCAAGGGCGTACACGTGGACCCGCGGAAGATCGAAGCCGTCAAAAAGTGGAAAGTACCGGAGAACGTGAAGGAGTTGCAGCAGTTCCTAGGATTCGCCAACTACTACAACAGGTTCGTGCCGCAGTACGCTAAGATAGCAGCGCCACTGACCGACCTACTGAAAAAGGATACGCCCTACAAATGGGATACCCCTCATCAGCAAGCCATGAAGCAACTACAGACAGCACAGACTACAGCACCAGTACTCATCTTACCGGATCCAGACAAGGAATACGTGGTGGAAGCAGACGCTAGTGACCAAGCAGTCGGAGCAGTACTGATGCAGGATCAGGGACACGGTTTGCAGCCTATCGCCTACCTCAGTAAGAAACTACCCGGAGCAGAACTAAACTACCCCATTCACGACAAGGAAGCCTTAGCGATAGTTATAGCCTTCAAGGCGTGAATGTGTTACCTAGAGGGAGCCAAGACTACAGTCTATACTGACCACTGCAGTCTCAAATACCTGAAGTCGCAGCCGACGCTCTCACGACAACAGGTGCGGTGGGTGGACTTCCTGGGAACTCGCTTCCACTACGACATCGTCTACAAGCCCAGGCTACACAACAAAGCAGACGCATTGAGCCGGCCCAGACATGTAGCAGGCATCCAGCTCGACGGGATGAACCCTCTGCTCAAGGGTCTATTCCAACATGGGTACTCCGTGGACGCAGAGATCGCTACAGCACAGACCAAGAAGCTGTTACAGTGGGAGAAAGACTTAGCGGTAAGGAAGGGTTCCGGAAAGATTTGGGTACCGAATTACGCCCCGCTACGACAGATCCTATTGGAGGAGTTTCACGACGTACCTTACGCGGGACATTTCGGGAGCAACAAGACGTTAGCAGGGATAGCGAAGTATTACTACTGGCCCGGGATGGCACGAGACGTGCAGCAGTTCGTCACCTCTTGCGACACGTGCCAGCGGATTAAGAGTAGCAAGCAGAAAAAAGCAGGGTTACTTCAGCCTCTACCCGTACCGGAGCAGCCATGGCAGGTCGTTAGCCTGGACTTTATCACAGGACTTCCTTCGACCTCACGGGGGCACGATTCCATCCTCGTAGTCATCGATAAGTTCTCCAAAATGGGTCACTTCATACCGACCAACGCCACAGCTACAGCTGAAGCAACTGCTCGCCTCTTCTTCGACCGCATCATCACCATCCACGGCATCCCCGCTACACTCATCTCAGACAGAGACCCAAAATTCACCAGTAAGTTCTGGAAGGAGCTCATGGGACTTTGGGGACAAAACTTGCAATGTCTTCAGCATACCACCCCCAGACTGACGGACAGACAGAGCGACTCAATCAGGTGGTTGAACAGTTACTGCGCAGAGCTTGCAAGGATGACATCAGCCACTGGGACACACAGTTACCGACCCTAGAGTTTGCTTACAACAACGCATTACATGCGGCCACAGGGAAAAATCCTTTCTTCCTGTGTTACGGACGGGAACCACTCACGCCACAGCAGCCAACCACACCGGCACACGTCCAAGCCGCACATGACTTCGTCACCACCATGCAGCAGCTATGGGAGAAGACTCAGCGACGACTCACCACGATGCAGACCTCCCAGAAGCAGTATGCCGATCGTCAGCGACGTGATCATTCAGTAGCAGTCGGAGATCAGGTGCTTCTTGACACGCGCAACTTGAACCTGTCTCACCTCCCATCCAAACTCCGGCCTCGCTTCTGTGGTCCTTTTCTCGTTGAGGCACAGGTGACACCAGTTACATTCCGCTTGCGCTTATCTACTACTTGGAAGCTTCACAATGCTTTCCATGTGCAGCTACTGAAACCCTACAAGGACCCCAACCAACAGTTCCAGGGACGGCAGCTACCGCCACCACCACCTGTTCTTGTGCAGGATGAACCCGAGTACGAGATCGAGCGCGTTCTCTCTCATCGGCGTCGCGGCGGCAAGACTCTCGAGTTCCTGATACGCTGGAAGGGATACGACCCCACTGAGGACAGTTGGGTTTCAGAAGCTGATATGGGCAACGCACGCCATGCTCTCAAGGACTATCTTGTCAAGCAGGGTGTATCTCACGCCACCTAGCTTTGAGGTGGGGACGTGTGAGAGTACGACGCCTTATGCCAGCTATGCTTGCTTGCCTTTACTTTATCATGCTATTTCTAGCATAGGATAATTATATGCATGCATGAATTGGTTGATATCCTAGGCTAGGTGCTTTCCTATATTTTATTATAGTTATAGCACCGAGCTATGTTACGTGCACCGAATTCTGGCCTTTTCGGTTGCCACCGAATTGCCTTCTACCGAATTCGGTAAGGGTCTGTTCGGGACGCTACGCGACCTGCGGAACCTTCGCATAACACCTGGTTACGGGGCCTTGTGTCGAGCCTATATATAGCCTCGTGTTGTACCCAGGTGATAATTCAATTCAATTCAATTCAATTCGATTCTCTTTTCCGAACTCGATCCTAGATCCTCACAATGACGCTTTAGCTGGCGGTAAGGCAGCTTGTGACGATACCACCATTGCAATGCATATAACAGTACGTTGTTCGTCTTCCCCGGCTGCCCCTTGCTGTTTTGACACATCGTTGTCACGCTTGGGGCTGCCATTCCTTCGTGGGAAGAATGAACGACTGTTGCCGGTATGCATGTTTTGTCCTCCCGCGGGTATGCGGTTCCCACCGTGGTGGTGACCAGCCAGGGGGTGCCTTGGTACACTTGAAGTAGGGATGGCTTGGCTCCTTGCAGTACCAACACACGAGAGGTGAGCGGTCTCTACGGGCTTGTCCAGCCATGCGAGGTGGACGCAGGTCACGGTTATCCTTCATGATGAGGTCGTGATACCTCTGCTCTTGAATCATCATCCGCTCCAAGGTGAAGCTGTCCGTCACGATGTGTAGCATTGTCGAGTGCCTCATCTCCTCCCAATGCGCCGGTAGTCCGGTGAGCAGATTTAAGGTGAATGTGTCCTCATCCACCATCTTCCCCGCGAGTGCCAACTAGTCCCGGATTGCCATTGCACGGTTCACGTACTCTTCCACCCTCTCTTGACTCCCCATTTTCAGGTTGTCCAACTGCTTCAAGAGAGAGACCTTCGCCACTGAATCTTTGGCCTGGTACGTATCCATTAAGTACTCCCATGCTTCATATGCCGGGCTATAGGATTCCTGGAACATGTCCAGTTGCAGCTAAATTGTGGCGCTTACGCTGTGCAGTAGGACCCAAAAGGCGAGCGCCGAACGCTGTGAGTAATCCGCCTGTAGCATTTCAAGCCGCCCCATAGCGTCGCCAATGTCACCATCTCCCATGGTAACCGGATACTGCAGGGTCACAAAGAACTCCCACAGATTCGTGACGCGAGCATTCATACGAAACCGTAGCGCCCACTCCCGAAAGTTCGAGCCATCAAACGGAGTAGTGGTGAACGCTTTGTCCACCGTTGCTCCCACCATTTTGCGTGACAGCCGTTCCTTGTCTTCCTCCGTGTATTCATGTGGAGCGGGGTCGAAGAGAGTGGGCAAGTTTGACGGTCGAGGTAGCTGCAGTGTGAGCTGCATATTTCCATTCTGGCCACCAAGTTGACGTTCCAGCACTTCCACTTGATCACGTCGCATGACACCAGTTGACTGCATTCCGTATCCCATCCGCCCCATGCTGTCCACAGAGTGTGCGCCGATTGGTGGACGATGTGCACGTGGAGGAATGATGTTGTAGCCACCATGAAGGTGAGACCTGGCCATGGGAGGAACTCCAATGGGATGGGAGTTAGTTGCAAGTCGTCGTAGTGGGGGAGCACCAATAGTGTAGGAGGCAAACCCCATACCTTCCACACCCACTTGACCATTTCCGTCACCATGCTGCCCAATCTGTCCACTTCTCATTCCACCATGCACTGCAATCCCATACTCATCATTCCTCCCCCGTACTTCCTTTTCCATGGATGATTGAGGTGCGGGATCGGCGCTCTCCTCTCCTTGGACGGATGCATCCCTCCCTTGGGATGACTCTCCTCCTTGAGGTATGCCCATTTCCCCTTCACCATCAATTTCTGCATGAACATTTGCACGAGTTTGGTTAGTACGTGGAGTGCTTAAATGAGAGTGTCCACGGGTGGACGGATTGCTGGACTCATGACAGAACGTTGTCCTTGGCTGGATTGTCATTCCAAACTTGTTCCTTAACGAAGCACGAAGTGTTGGTGGTGCCCTTGCAATCGTCCAGGTGCACATGCTGAGCCATGATGGCTTCTTCAAAAGCTGCATATCCAGGATCCACTTCGCCATCGAAGTGCGCCATGACCTTGATCGAACCGTTCACCAAGTGTCCGTTAAACGCGCGAATGTAACCAGCAGCAAACACTAGGTGTACAAAAGTGTAGACCGGGTGTGCGGTACTCTGACTGTATGCAGGTACCTATCCGAAGTGAAAGCCAATAAATTCCTGAATCAAATTTGGCAGCATCCTTTTAGAGTAGCTCAGATACTATGCTAGAAAGGCATAGTGCCAGCGTAGCGGATGTTAGAATCTAGAGACAGAAAAAAATGAATGCACTATGGAAGAGTTGGGTACAAGTATGAAACCCTAAACGGGGCTGTACCCCATATTGGCTACCCCACTACAGCCTACACATATATAACAGGCATATACTTTGACACACCCAAGGGGTCACAAGACCAGTCAAGAGAAACAAAGCAAGCTCAGGGTGGATCACAACGTCACCACACACACTGAGCACAAGCAAAGGACCACAAGGCCAATTCACATGCAGAGGTATATATGCAACAACAACAGCACAGTGATCTCTACCTAGCAGAGCAAGCATGTAGGTATATATGTCGATCACAGTACAGGCAAAGTCTACAGCAAGTGAGGAAACATAAACACAAGGCCTAACAAAGTACAAAAACGCTGATGATCACCAAACGGTAGTGCCTTGGTGAATATATCAGCAGTGTTGGCCCGAGTGGCCACGTAAGCAAGACGAAGCTGACCACGCTGCTGCAGCTCTCTAGCAAGGACGTAACGCAGAGCGATGTGCTTCGTTCTGTGCTCCAGTCTGTGCTCCTAACACAAGACGATGGCGGCCTTGTTGTCGACGTAAAGCACTGGAGGAGAACGAGGCTGCTCTCCCAAGTCGGTCAACAGCTAGGTGAGCCAGCGTAGCTCCTGTGCAGCCATGAGTTTAGCGTAGATCTCAGCCTCACAACTAGAGCCGAGAACGGAAGACGAGGGTGTAGAATGCCAGGAAACTGAACAAGAGCCAAGGCTGAAGGTGTAACACTGTGACGACCACTGCGTAGCCTGGCCGTCAACCCAAGAAGCGTCCGAGTGCCCAGTGAGGACAACGTCGCCCCGTCCTCCAAGCACGAGCCCCATGGCTGATGTACTGCACAAGTAGCGTAGTACCCTCTTAGCAGCATCCATGTACACCTTTCTCTGCCAACCAAGAGCCACGTAGCAAGCCAGAGGCCAAGAGGGTACGCAAGTTCAGGACGAGTGCAGGTCATCAGGTACATGAGGCAGCCCACTAGCTCTAGATAAGGACCACTTGGCTCTACGGACTCATCCAAAGGTGGAGCTGAGAGCGAGTGACCTGTAGCCAGAGGAGTGGCCTGTGTCGAGGACCAGGTGAAGCTGAAGCGCTGAAGGACCTGCTGCACCATGTGTGACTGAGTCAGTGTGATGGTGCGGCGTGCTCTGTCCCGGGTGATCTGCAGGCTAAGGTAACTGCGCAGCTCACCCAAGTTTGTTCACGTGTGTCTCTTCTGCAGCTCCGACTTCACCAGGGCGAGAGCCTCAGTGTCAGCAGTGGCAAAGACCAAGTCGTCGACGTACACGAGGATGTAGAACGGCGGCAGCAAAGTGTCGGTGCACAGAAACAACGACGGGTCAGCAGTCGACAGAGCAAACCCAAGAGCAGCAAGTGTCGTCCTCTGTGTGTCGTGCCACTCACGGGGCGCCTGGCGGAGACCGTAGACTGGCCGCCGGAGGCTCCACTGGGTACCAGGAGGGAACGACCCTGTGAAGCCAGGAGGGTGGCTCAGCCAGATCTCCCCGTGCAGGCTGCCCTGTAAGAAAGCTATGCTTAAGTCAAGAGAGTGAAGCTCGTAGTCACGCTGAGCGGCAACGTGCAACAGCACCCGAAGAGTGGTCATCTTCGGGGTGGGGCAGAAGGTCTGGAAGAAGTCTACTCCCTCTCGCTGTCTGAAACCTCGAGCAACGTAACGAGCCTTGAAGAAAGGCGGAAAACCTGGCGGCCGCTTCACCCTGAAGATCCACATGCCATCGACGATCTTCGCCCCAGGGGCAAGCAGCATGGACACGAGATGAGGCGCAACTTGGTGAGTGGAGCGCACCTACAGGATCGAGGGGTTGACCAGTTCACTCTTGCGAGTCAGCGAGTGACACACTGCACGTGTGCTCGGACAGGCCGACACTTGGCCACGTTCACTCGTCGGCGGGGGTCGAGCCTGTACACCCTTACTGCTGAGTCTCCTCCTACTGCTGAGTCTGCCCAGGTGGTTGTGTTGAGTCAGGTATTTGCTGCGGCGTCCAGGTCTGGTCCTGAGTCTACCCCCTGCTCGTGTCGTCTACTGTCCCGCGAGACTCTCCTTTGGCACCACCGCCTTGGTCACCCCTCCTTGCCTCGTCTCCGAGGCATGGCCTCCCGTGTCCTTGTCTCTAGTCTTCCTCGGTCTCACCCTCCCCTTCCTCCGAGGCCTGGCCCTACCTGGGTCCCCTGCGTCGAGGGACGACAGCGCGCCGCCCCTCACTCCTCCAAGTTTCCTCCGACAGAGGCTCCACTGCTGACTCTACGCATGGACGTGTGGGGTCCAGCCCGCGTCAGTGGGCAGGGGCGAGAGCGGTACTTTCTCCTGGTCGTTGACGACACCAGAGTCTTCCCCTTGCGCAGCAAGGGTGACGCCACTGAGGTGATGCTCGACTGGATCCGCGCAGCTTGTCTCCAGCTCAGAGAGAGTTTCGGCTCGGACTTTCCTATTCTCCGTCTGCACTTGGACAGAGGCGGGGAGTTTTCCTCTGCCCGTCTGGGAGCCTTCTGTCGTGCACAGGGCATCCGCCAGACCTTCACGCTTCCGGCCTCTCCACAGCAAAGTGGGATTGCTGAGCGCCACATTGGCATGGTCATGGACGTCGCTCGTACGTCCATGATGCATGCGGCTGCCCCCCATCTTCTGTGGCCGTTTGCGATTTGGTACGCCGCGCATCAGCTCAACCTTCAGCCCCGGGTCTCCTTGCCAAAGACAGCCCCGGCCTTGCGGTGGACAGGGAAGGTTGGCGATGCGTCTGCGTTTCGGGTCTGGGGATCTCGGGCGTTTGTCCGCGACTTGTCTGCGGACAAGCTGTCCCCCCATGCTGTTCCTTGCGTCTTCCTTGGCTTCCCCCCCGACGCGCGTGGCTGGCGGTCTTACCACCCCACCACGTGCCGTGTTCTGTCCTCCCAGGACGTCACCTTTGACGAGTCGGTGCCTTACTACCGTCTCTTCCCCTACCGCACTGCGCCCCTCCCCCCGCCGCCGCTCTTCCTTGCGCCAGGTGCTACCGAGGTAGACCCCCTCCCCGCTCAGGGCCCTGCCCCTTCAGGTGTGTCCCAGGTAGACGCAGTCGAGCCTGTCAAGGTAGCGGTTTACTCTGGTACTGCTAGAGATGCTGAGCCTGCGGGTGCCGGGTCTGGGGGTGTTGAGTGTGGGGGTGCTGAGACTGGGGGTGCTGAGCGTGGGGGTACTGAGTCCGGGGGTGCTGAGCCTGGGGGTGCGGAGCCTGAGGGTGCTGGGTCTGCTTGTGTGGCCGCCGGCGGTGCTTCGTCGAGGCGGGAGCCGCTCTCTCCACAAGAGCAGCGCGAGTGGTTTGCCCGCCGCTGGAGACGTGCTGCTGAGTCTGGGGGTGCTGCTCAAGCTGCTGTTGGTGCTGGTGCTGCTAGAGGTGGAGCTGCTCGGGGTGTTGGCGCTGGTATTTCTACTGGTACTGGTGCGTCTGGGGGTGCTCTTGAGGCAGGTGGTGCTGACGGTCCTACTGGAGTTGGTGCTGCTGGAGCTGGTGCTTCAAGGGGTGTTGGCGCTGGCGGTGCTGCTGGCGCTGGCACTTCTGAGGGTACTTGAGTTGGTGCTGTTGGAGCTGGAAGTTTTGCTAGCGCAGGTGCTGCCGCTGGGTGTACTGGTGCCGTCCCTGTTGGTTCTGGAGGCACTGAGCGGCCGAGGCCGTACTTCGTTCCGCTCCTTGAGCAGGTTCTTGGTCTCCCGCCCTCTCTTGGTCCCGCTCCTACCTTAGAGTGTCCACAGCCTGTCCAGTCGCAGTCACAGTTACAGCCTGCCTCCCCGCTACCTGCTCCTTCTCCCAACAATGGTCCTACTGGAGGTCTTGCTGAGCGTCGAGAGCCAGCGTCGAGAGCCTTCGTCTCGTCCTGCGTCGCCTGTTCGTGCTGCTCGCACTAGTCGTCGTGCAACGCGTCCGCGTCCTCCTGCGGTCCCCGGCACACACCAGATAGCACTGCGTCCGTCCACTGCTCCGCAACGTGTCCCTTTGCCGTCTCCTCCAGAGTCCTCTCTTCCTTCTCTTGCTGACCCGGGGTCTGACTCCCTTCGTGCTGCTAGTCTTTTGGTCACGCGCCTTCTTGCTACTGTTGTCACTGACCCTACCTTTGAGTCCACTCCTGCGTCCGCTCTCTTTGCTGAGCTTGTCGACTTCGCTGCTCGCTGTCGTCTAGACTACACTGCTAGTCTTGTTGCTCAGTCTGAGTCTGTCTGTCCTCCATCCGTCAGGGTTGAGTGTGCTCTTAGCACGCACATCCTTGAGGACAGGCAGGAGGAGTTCCAGTGCTTTGCGGGTGCTTTACCCAATCTCGTGTCCACGCTCATTGCCCCTGAGGGAGACCCGGATGCACCAGACATCCCGACTCCTCGATCGTACGCTGAGGCGATCAAGGGTCCCTACTCCTCTCAGTGGCAGTCGGCCATGGACGCAGAGATGGCTTCCTGGAAGTCCACAGGCACCTACGTCGACGAGGTTCCCCCACCTGGGGCGAACATCGTCAGGGGCATGTGGATCTTCAGGGCAAAGCGGACGCCGGGTTCTCCGCCTGTCTTTAAGGCGCGTTACGTGGCTCGAGGCTTCAGTCAGCGGCAGGGAGTTGACTACTTTCAGACCTTCTCTCCCACCCCGTAGATGACCACTCTTCGGGTGCTGCTGCACATAGCCGCTCAGCGCGACTATGAGCTTCACTCTCTTGACTTTAGCACAGCTTTCCTGCAGGGCAGCCTGCACGAGGAGATCTAGCTGCGCCGCCCACCTGGCTTCACTGGGCTGTTTCCTCCTGGTTCCCAGTGGAGCCTCCGGCGGCCAGTCTACGGTCTCCGCCAGGCGCCCCGTGAGTGGCACATCACACTGAGGACTACACTGTTTCTACGCACCGACACCTCTTTGCCGCCGTTCTACATCCTCGTGTACGTCGACGACATGGTCTTTGCCACTGCTGACACTACTGGACTCGCCCACGTGAAGTCCGAGCTGCAGAAGAGACACACGTGCACAGACTTGGGTGCACTGCGCAGCTACCTTGGCTTGCAGATCACCCGCGACAGAGCACAGTGCACCATTACCCTGACTCAGTCACACATGGTGCAGCAGGTCCTCTAGCGCTTCGGCTTCACGTACTCCTCGCCTCAGGCCACTCCTTTGTCTACTCGCCACTCGCTCTCAGCTCTGCCTTCGGATGAGTCCGTAGAGTTGAGTGGCCCGTACCCAGAGCTTTTTGGCTGCCTCATGTACCTGATGACCTGCACACGACCTGACCTTGCATACCCTCTTAGCATCTTGGCACGCTATGTTGCTCCTAGGAGACACCGACCAGAGCACATCGCTGCAACGAAGAGGGTGTTGCGCTACGTGTGCAGTACGTCGGGCATGGGGCTAGTGCTTGGAGGGCGACGTCGAGTAGTCCTCACAGGTCACGGTGACGCTTCTTGGGCTGACGACCAGGCTACGCAGCGGTCGTCACAGGGTTACACCTTCAGCCTTGGCTCCGGCTTTGTTTCGTGGCGGTCTACCCGCTCGTCCTCTGTTCTCGGCTCTAGGTGTGAGGCTGAGATCTACGCAGGGGCCATGGCTGCACAAGAGCTACGCTGGCTCACCTACCTTCTAATTGACCTAGGAGAGCCGCCTCGTTCTCCTCCAGTTCTGTACGTAGACAACAAGGCCATGCTGGCCTTGTGTCGGGAGCACAGACTGGAGCACAGAACGAAGCACATTGCTCTCCGCTACTTCCTGTCTCGTGAGCTGCAGCAGTGTGGTCAGCTCCGCCTCACCTACGTGGCCTCTGAGGCCAACACTGCTGATATCTTCACCAAGGCCCTTTCGCCTTGTGATCATCAGCGTTTCTGTACGATGCTAGGTCTTGTGCCTACTTGACCTCACTTGCTCACTTCTTGACCTTGCTTGTACTGTGATCTTTCTATACCAGCACTTGCTTGTTTGCCTTTATATATATGTTCTTGCATGTGAACTGGCCTTATGGCCCTAGTCTTGTGCTCGGATTGTGTGGTAACTTTGTGATCCACCCTGAGCTTGCTTTGTTTTGCTTTGCTTTGCATTACTTGACTGGTCTTGTGACCGCTTGTTCTCCCCCACTTTGCATATGGGGGTGTGTCAGAACATTATAGCTTATACATTTGTGTAGGCTGTAGTGGGGTAGCCCATATGGGGTACAACCCAATAAGGGTTAGTACTTGTACCCAACTCTTTCATAGTTCATCATTCATTGTCACTTCTCGTCAGAGCCGGCACCTCCAGCTTCAGGGCCTCCAACCTCAGAGTCGACAGCAGCACCTCCAGGTCCAGCAGGACCTCCAGTTCAAGCAGCTCCAGTACCTCCAGTACGAGCACCTCCGAGACCAGCTGCTCCAGGAACTCCAGTAGAAACAACTCCAGTAGCAGAGTCACCAGCTCCAACGCCTCCCATAGCAGGGCCCCTAGCTCCAGCAGCGCGACCTTGACGGCTAACGTACCACTCACGCAGCTGCTGTGGGGAGAGAGGGACAGCGCCGGCTCCAGTGCCTCCAACACTAGCACCTCCCACTGCAGGGCCCCCAGCTCTAGCAGCTCGACCCTGACGGCTAACGTACCACTCACGCAGTTGCTGTGGGGAGAGAGGGAGACGACGATGATAGTGCAGCGGCGAGGCACCAGCGGAGCGACTACGGAGACGGCCGCTCCAGGAAGACTGCTCACCAGACGCCTCAGCGCCCCCAGGTGCAGCACCCCCACACTCAGTACCCCCAGGCTCAGCACCCCCAGACTCCTCACGCCCAGGCTCAGCACCTCCAGGCTCTGCACCCCCAGGCTCAGCACCCCCAGGCTCCGCACCCCCAGACGCAGCACCCCGAGCATGACCACCCTCAGCAGGACCTGAGTCACCAGTGACCTCAACCGGCGCAGTCAAGAGAGGAGGGTCTACCTGAGACACACCTGAAGGAGCAGGACCGGGAGCAGGGAGGGGGTCTACCTGGGGAGCACCTGGAGCGAGGAAGAGCGGGGGGGGGGGGGGGGGGGGGGGGGGGGGGGGGGGAGGGGCAGTGCGGTAGGGGAAGAGACGGTAAAAGGGAACTGGCTCGTCGAACGTGACGTCCTGAGAGGGGAAGACACGCCGCGAGGTGCGGTGGTAAAACTGCCAACTAGGCGCGTCAGGGACAAAGCCAAGGAATATACAGGGAATAGCACGGGCGGAGAGCTTCTCCGCGGTGGTATTGCGTACGAAGGCACGAGAACCCCAGACCCAGAACAACGACGCATCACCAATCTCCCCCGTCCACAGCAGTGTGGGCGAGGTGTCTGGCAAGGAGACACGGGCCACAGGTTGAGCTAATGCGCGGCGTAGCGGACCACAAACGGCCACAGAAAATGAGGGGGCAGCCACATGGACCATGGAGTACGAGCGACCTCCATGACCAAGCCAATGTGGCGCTCAGCAACCACATTCTGCTACGGAGAGGGCGGAAGCGTGAACGTCTGGCGGATGCCGTGCTCCGCACAGAAGGCTGCCAAGAGGTCGGAGGAAAACTCCCGACCTCTGCCAGAGTGCAAACGCAGGACGGGAAACTCCGTCCCGAACCGCTCGCGGAGCTGGAGACGGGCAGCACGGATCCAAGGGATCAAAACATTAGCGACCTCACCCTTTGTAAGTATCTAGGATCGAGCTCAGAAAAGAGAATGAGAATTGAGTCGAATTGAATGATCACCTGGGTACAACATGAGGCTGTATATAGGCTCAACACAAGGCCTCGTAACCAGGTGTTACGCGAAGGTTCCGCGGGTCGCGTAGCGTCCCGAACAGATCCTTACCGAATTCGGTAGAAGGCAATTCGGTGGCAACCAAAAAAGCCAGAATTCGGTGCACGTAACCTAGCTCGGTGCTATAACCATAATAAAATATAGGAAAGAACCTAGCCTAGAAAGTCCAGCAATTCATGCAGGCATATGATTATCCTATGCTAGAAATAGCATGATAAAGGAAAGGCAAGCAAGCGTAGCTGGCATAAGCCGACGTACTCTCACACGTCCCCCCCTCAAAGCTGGGTGGCGTGAGATACACCCTGCTTGACAAGATAGTCCTTGAGAGCACGGCGTGCGTTGCCCATATCAGCTTCTGCAACCCAACTATCCTCAGTAGGGTCGTATCCCTTTCACTGTATCAGGAACTCGAGGGTCTTGCCGCCGCGGCGCCGATGAGAGAGAACGCACTCAATCTTGTACTCGGGTTCATCCTGCACAAGAACAGGTGGAGGTGGCGGTAGCTGCCATCCCTGGAACTGTTGGTTGGGGTCCTTGTAGGGTTTCAGTAGCTGCACATGGAAAGCATTGTGAAGCTTCCAAGTAGTAGGTAAGCGCAAGCGGAATGTAACTGGTGTCACCTGTGCCTCCACGAGAAAAGGACCACAGAAGCGAGGCCGGAGTTTGGATGGGAGGTGAGACAGGTTCAAGTTGCGCGTGTCAAGAAGCACCTGATCTCCGACTGCTACTGAGTGATCACGCCGCTGACGATCGGCATACTGCACCTAGGAGGTCTTCATCGTGGTGAGTTGTCCCTGAGTCTTCTGAACATCCGTAGTCGATGCACATCCGTAGACTGCCGTCTGGTTTTGGAGTGAAGAGAACTGGTGCACCGTAGGGAGAGGTGGATGGGCGGATCAGTTGTCTATCCAGTAGATACTCTATTTGTTTCTTCATGTCTGTCAATTCTGTTGGACCCAGTCGGTATGGTGCACGTGAGACGGGTTTCGCACCTGGTTCCTCCACGATCTCATGCTCGTGGGTGCGTGCTGGAGGTACGCCTGCAGGTAGGTCGTCGGGCATTATATCGTTGTATTGCTCCAAGACCTCCTTTACTACTACAGGGAGCTCGGAACTCGGCTTCTCCTCCTCTGCTGCTGCCATGATCAGTGCTAGGTAACCTGTGTTACTCTCGTTTACCGTCTGTTCGAACCGTGCCAGTGTCGTTTCAGGTACGTCCCCTGTATTTGACCAGGTTTGCAGTGCTATCCGCTTCCCGTTGTTGTAGATGCACACCTTGCTGTTGACCCAATCGATCTCGGGGTTGAACCGCTTCAGAAAATCTCGCCCCAAGATAAAATCTAATCCTTTGTTGTTGGTGACTGGTAGCTTCGGCTTCCACCTCAACGCACCTATATGCAGCTGTAGTGATGCTTTGCCGTGAATAGGAAGCTTTGTACCATCCAACATGGTTGCTGAAAACTGGGTCTCTTCCGTCTTCTCTCCAATTTTCTCCAATGCTCCGCGGTCACACACCGAGTGAGATGCACCGCTGTCCACCAGTGCCTGGAGGCGTCGCCCATTGCATAACACCTCAAGGAGTAGTGGTTTCTGCTGCGCTGAGTAGCCAAAGAGGGTCTCGTTAATAGGATCATAGGGTACATCAAACTGAATACCTTCCTTTTTTCCTATACCTGACTCAGCGCTTTCCAATATCATAGGCTCTCTGTCCTGGGTGATCCGCAAGCCAAGATAGCTTGTCAGTTCACCCAGGTCTGTGCACGTGTGTCTCTTCTACAGCTCCGACTTCACGTGGGCGAGTGCCACAGTGTCACCAGTAGCAAAGACCAAGTCGTCGACGTACACGAGGATGTAGAACGGCGGCAGTGAGGTGTCGGTGCGTAGAAACAGCGACGGGTCAGCAGTAGAAGGCGCGAGCCCAAGAGCCGCAAGTGTAGTCCTCAGTGTGTCGTGCCACTCACGTGGCGCCTGGCAGAGGCCGTAGACTGGCCATCGGAGGCTCCACTAGGTACCAGGAGGGAACGACCCAGTGAAGCCAGGTGGATGGCACAGCCAGATCTCCTCGTGCAGGCTGCCCTATAGGAAAGCAGTGCTGAAGTCAAGAGAGTGGAGCTCGTAGTCAAGAGAGCAGTAGCAGCAGAACCCGAAGAGTGGTCATCTTCGGGGTCGGGGAGAAGGTCTGGAAGAAGTCAACTCCCTGTCGCTGACTGAAGCCTCGTGCAACGTGACGCGCCTTGAAGACAGGCGGAGAGCCCGGCGGCCGCTTTACCCTGAAGATCCACATGCCACTGACGATGTTCGCCCCACGCGGGGGAACCACGTCGACGTAGGTGCCAATGGACTTCCAAGAAGCCATCTCTGTGTCCATGGCCGACTGCCACTAAGAGGAGTAGGGACCGGCCATCGCCTCTGCGTAAGAGCGTGGGGTCGGGATGTCTGGTGCATCCGGGTCTCCCTCAGGGGCAACAAGCATGGACACGAGATGGGGCAAAGCGGCAGCAAAGCACTCAAACTCCTCCTGCCTGTCCTCAAGGACGTCAGTGTCGAGAGCACACTCACCCCCGACGGACAGAGGACAGACAGACTCAGACTCAGCAACTAGGCTAGCGGCGTAGTGTAGACGAGAGGTGGCAGCAAAGTCGACAAGCTCAGCAACTAAGGCAGACGCAGCAGCGGACTCAAAGGAAGGGTCAGTGACAACAGTAGCCAGGAGACGCGTGACAGTAGGACTCGCAGCACGAAGGGAGTCTGACCCCGGGTCAGCAAGAGCAGGAAGAGAGGACGCAGGAGGAGACGGCAGTGGGACATGCTGTGGAGCAGTGGAGGGACGAAGTGCCATCCGGTGAGTGCCTGGGACACCAGGAAGATGCTGACGCTCGACACGACTACCAGTGAGAGCAGCAGGGACAGGCGACGCACGACGAGACTCAGGCGACGCAAGACGAGACTCAAGCTCACGACGCTCAATAAGACCTCCAGTCGGACCAATGTAAGGAGCAGGACCAGGGAGAGAGGAGGCAGACGGTAGCTGCGACTGCAGCTGGACAGACGGAGGACACCCTAAGGAGGGAGGAGGACAAGGAGGAGGGAGCTGACCAAGAACCTGCTGAAAGAGCGGAACGAAGTACGGCTGCGGCCGTGCAGTGACACCAGGACCAGCAGAGACACCCGCACCAGGGTCCGCAGCACCAGCAGCTGCACCAGCGACAGGGTCTCAAGCACTAGCAGCAGCACCAACGCCGAGGTCCCCAGCACGAGTAGGAGCTCCAACGCCCGGGTCCTCAGCACCAGCAGCAACTCCAACACCTGGGTCCTCAGCACCAGCAGCAGCTCCAACACCTGGGTCCTCAGCACCAGCAGCAGCTCCAACGCCCGGGTCCACAGTACCAGCAACAGCTCCAACACCCGGGTCCTCAGTACCAGTAGCAGCTCCAACACCTGGGTCCTCAGCACCAGCAGTAGCACCCACAGCAGCGGGGTCCGCGATACGAGGCGCGCCACTCCGAAGAGTGCAGCGCCGCTCGTACCACTCACGGATCCGCTCACGGTAGGGAAGCTCCCAACTAGGAGGAGAAGCACTAGCACCAGTCCCAGTAGCACGCCTGGCTCCAGAGGTGCCTCTTCTGAGGCTGCAGTACTGTAAGTACCACTCATGCAGCTGCTCCAAGGAGAGGGCTCCTCCAGGTGTAGGACTCCCAGGCTCAGCGTCTCCAGACTCAGAACCCCCAGACTCCGGACTCTGCGGCTCAGCACCCCGAAGCTCAGCACCCCTAGGCTCAGCACCCCCAGGCTCCGCACCCCCACGCTCCACGCCCCCAAGCTCAGCACTCCCAGTCCCGGCACCCCCAGGCTCAGCACCCCCAGGCTCAGCACCCCCAGCAGGACGAGAGTCGACAGCTACCTCAACAGGCTCAACCGGGTCTTCCTGAGACACACCTTAGGGAGCAGCACCCTGAGGGGGGAGGGGGTCTACAACAGCAACACCTGGCGCGAGGAAGAGAGGCGGGGGGGGGAGTGGGGCAGTGCGGTAGGGGAAGAGGCGGTAGTAGGGGACGGACTCGTCAAAAGTGACGTCCTGAGAGGGCAAGACTCGGCGCGAGGTGGCGTGGTAAAACTGCCAACCAGACGCGTGCGGGACAAAGCCGAGGAAGACGCAGGGAACAGCACGGGAGGAGAGCTTGTCCGCAGACGGACAAAAGCTCAAGATCCCCAGACTCGGAATGGCGACGCATCGCCAACCTCCCCCGTCCACAACAGTGTGGGCGAGGTCTCCGGCAAGGAGACACGGGTCCAGAGGTTGAGCTGATGCGCAGCGTACCGGACCGCAAACGGCCACAGAAAGTGGGGGCAGCCGCATGGATCAAGGAGGTACAGGCGACCTCCATGACCAGGCCAATGCGGCGCTCCGCAACCCCATTCTGCTGTGGAGAGGCCGGAAGCGTGAACGACTGCTCAATCCCGTGCTCAGCACAGTAGGCTGCCAAGAGGTCGGAGGAGAACTCACCACCTCTGTCAGAGTGCAAGCGCAGGACAGGAAAGTCCGAGTGGAAACGCTCGCTGAGCACGAGACGGGCTCTGCGGATCCAAGGGATCAAGACATCAGGGACCTCACCCTTGGTGCGCAAGGGGAAGATCGAGGTGTAGCGCGAGTAGTCGTCAATAACTATCAGGAAGTACCTCTCCTGACCCTGGCCACGGATGCGAGCTGGGCCCCACACGTCCATGTGGAGCGTCTGCAAGGGAGCAGTCGTCGGGGGAAACGAGGAGGAGTGAGGAGCGGCGCGCTGCCGTCCCTCGACACAGGGGAAACAGGTAGGAGCAGGTGAGGGAGGGAGGGGAGGAAGGACCCTGGGAAGGCCAGAGACAAGGTATCGGGAGTGCATGGCACGAAGCCGCTGCACTGACGGGTGGCCAAGGCCGTGGTGCCAGGGGACAGTCTCGTGCGCCAGAGAGCGACACGAGAAGGGGGCCGAGAGCTGACCTGACGCGGAGGCAGACGCAGACGCAGCGACCTGAGGGGACTTAGTGGTCAGTGTGTACAGGTCCGACCCTGGCTACCGAGTGAAGGTAGCCAAGTGACGGCCCGTACGAGCACACGTACAGTGTGTCACGCGCTCCTAGGCAGGGGTGAACTGGTGAACACCCCCGTCTTTGAGCGCACATCCTGCCACCAGGTTCGTAGAGAACAAGGGGAGGTGGAGACCTGACAGTGTGCCCGACGGGACCGCAGGACAGGGAAGGACAGTGGACGAGGTCGCAATGACAGGACCCCCAGAGGGGTCAGCAAGGGAGACAACAACTGGCCGAGCAAGCGGCTCAAGGGCAGTGCGGTCAAGAAAGAAGCAGCGAGAAGCACCTGATTCTAGTGTGAAGGTGTGCAGTGCTGCATTTGACTCAGTGCCAAGGGGGGCAGACGCACAAGCACCTAGAGCAGCTACCTCACCAGCACCTGGGGTAGCCGACATGCGAGTACCTGGAGCGGCAGACGCACTAGTCCTAATGCCCGGGTCAGGCGGCACACACAGGTACTCAGCACCCTCTCCACTAGTAGACATCACATACATAGCAGATAGAATAGCATCAAAGTCTAGAGCATAGATGTCAATCCCCTTCTTCAGGAGATCAATCCAGCGGGGCAGCTCAGTGGCCTGAGGGAACTGAACATGCCAAGCGTCGTCGAGACGAGCGAAGCAGCGCATTGTGGCATGCGGTCATCCACACTGTTGACCACTACGGTCACCAGTGCGAATGCCGTACGTGCAGCTAAAGCCACCCCCCCCCCCCCCCCCCCCCCCCCCCCCCGTGCTGAGAGTACCACTCACGGACCTCTTGGGGCGACGGAGTGTGCTGCTGGCCCTGGCCACTGCTAGCGCCTCCACGACCACCACCGCCGCCGCCACCTCCTCGACTACCCCAACCCTTGCCGCCGCCTCGTCCACCGCCACCCCCACCACCGCCTCCGCCCCCGCCACCTCCCCCGCCGCTGCCGCCACCACCCCTACCGCTGCCACTAGCCCCTCCAGTCGCGCCACCACCCCCACCGCCTCCACCGCCCCCACCACCGCCTCCCCCGCCGTCACCGCCACCACCCTTGCCCCCTTTGCCCTTACCGCTGCGGCGCCCGCTCGAAGCAGACGTAGTACCGACCTTCTCAGTACTAAGGAGGTTGACAGCAGCAGCAGAGGCGACAGAGGGAAGAAGGGGGGAAGGAGAACACCCCTCAAAGAACGGGGTACGGGGTTCGCCACGAGAGGCACCTACAGCGACTATGCTAGTCTCAGCTGCAAGCAGTTCCTTCTCGAGGAGGGCAATGGTGAGCTCAGTGGGGCGGCGAGCTAGGAAGTGGTCCCTGACAGCACGCAGTGTGTCAGGGAGGCGGGTGACTAGGTGGTTGAGAGTGAGCCAGAGTGGGGGGGGGTGCGTGGCAAGGAACTCAGCGGGCATGGCGGCACGGAAGCGGGCCTCACTAGTACGGAGGTGCGTGATGAGGTCAGCGACTGTGTGGAATGAGGCCAGGTCGGGAAACAGGTAGGGGAGGGAGAGACGGCCTAGCGCGGCAGAGGCAGGTGAGGAGTAGCGAGCAACGATAGCTGTGTACAGTGCGTATGCAGTCTTGTGCTGGCCAAAGTGCTCGCGTTCGTCCATCGGCAGGGAGTTGCGAATAGCGAAGCGAGCGTGGGCATCACGAGTCTGCCACTGTGAGCGAGCAGTGCTGTCAGCAGTAGCAGCAGGGGCAGTGACATGGCCTAGGGCGTGGTCGTACAGTGAGATGTCGTCCTTGGCTGTGAGCTGTAGATAGAGGTGTCAAACATCACTGGGCGGCCCTCAGCATCGAAAACTAGAACCTGTGGGCTAGCCATAGGAGCAGTAGCAGTAGCAGCAGTAGGAGGAGGAGAAAGCAGGTAGGGCGGCTCGGTTCAGGTAGGGCGGCGCGGCTCGGGTGGGGCGGCGCGGTTCGGGTCGGGTCGCACGGCTCGGCTTGGGTCGCGCGGCTCGGCTCGGGTCGCGCGTCTCGGTCGGTCCCGGGCTGTGGCGGTCACGAGCCGCTCGGGGCCTCTAGGGGCGAGCGCTGGGCCGTTCACGGCCTCTAGGGGCGAGCGCGGGGCCGTTCGGGGCCTGTAGGGGCGAGCACGGGGCCGTTCGGGGCCTCTAGGGTGGTGGGCGCGGGGCCGACGGGGCCGTTCGGGGCCTCTAGGGGCCGACGGGGCCGTTCGGGGCCGCTAGGGAGGTGAGCGCGGGGCGGTAAAGGGGCTTCTAGGGGCCGACGGGGTCGTTCGGGGCCTCTAGGGAGGTGAGCGCGGGGCCGACGGGGCCGTTCGGGGCCTTTAGGGAGGTGAGCTCGGGGCCGACGGGGCCTGTAGGGAGGTAAATGAGAGGCCGACGGGGCCGTTAGGGGCGATCGCGGGGCCGAAAGGGGCCGCTAGGGGCAAGCGTGTGGGCCGTTCGGGGCCTCTAGGGGCGGGCCGACGGGGCCTTAGAGGGCCGTGAAAAACCGAGGCGCCCTAGGGCGCAGGTAGGTAGGTAGTGGTGGGCCCTAAAAAAATCGGTCCTTGGAAGGACCTGCTCTATACCATGTTGGAATAAACGAATAGGAATGATTGAACTAGCAGTGAAAGCAGTACAAGTACCTAACCCTAGAATTGTATACCCCCTATAGGCTAACCCACTATAGCCTAAACAAGCACAACAACATATATAATGTTTGACAGCACCGTCACCACTAGTAGGCAATGCATACATGGCAGTGAGAATAGCACCATAGTCAAGATATCTACCCTCTGTGTGAGAGGACGTCCCCGTTATAATATTTTCTCACTATTATATTTTTCCGTTATCCGATTCTCCCTTTTCTCCTCTTTATTTTGGTCTTTATCTCATCTCAATCGGCCTACTATTCTATTTTCTAGAGCCTGCTATTTATTTCTCTTATTTCCTACTTTTCCCACCGACATACCTATTATACGTCACCGACAGCGCCGACAGTGGTGTATACGATGTAATCTGGGCGTAATCCCAAGTGCCAATAGCCTTGCGTGCTTATGCGCACTTGTGATTGTAGTATCGGGAAGGGCGTGTTCCCGAAGGTTCGTTTTATCTCGTTTATCCTTGTATTTTTTTAGTATAAAAAGGCCTTGTATTCAGTTTTAGTGACAAGTTTCGATTGAGAATTTGATCCTGTGACACTTGGTAATCAGAGCCTTTCTCACTCGACGACTCTCAGCTAAGCAGCGGTCGCGGAAAAAATCGCCTCTAAAAACCGCCGGGGGCGACCAATTCGACGCCGATTTCTGGTAAGCACCAGTTCCGCGCTTTTCGAATTAACCCCCTCGCGTGGTTTCTGAACAGGATGGGTTCGCCGGCGACCAACGACGTTACGCAGCAGCTCTTCGCGCAAATCGCCAAGATGGAAGCGGAGATGCGAGCGACGACTGAACGGTCGCGATTGGAGAACGAGCAGCTGCGAAACGAACTGCAGCGCGTTACGCGGCTCCTCTCGACCATGAACATTCCTGCTTCGACGACTTCGCAGCAGTCGTAGCGTCAGTTCGAGGTTCCGAAACTTCACTCGCCGGAATCGTTCGACCCTAGCGATCAAAAATCCGACATCAGGCGGTGGCTCGCGACGATGGAAATTTATTTCGCGGCGATCGGATGGTCGACGACGGAGTACGACAGCGAGAAAATTCGTCTCGCGACAACGTGTCAAAAGGCTAGCAGGTGAGGTAGCTAGTGTCTTAGGAGCCATAGCTAGTGAGGTAGGAGAAATTGAGTTCGAGTGAGTTTTGGAAAGTCGAGAGGAATAAGGTTTTACTAATGAGAATGGCAAGTACAAATAGGTAAACAGCAACACAAGGAGGTGCACCACCAAACATGATGCAATATGTACACTACAACTGCAAACGATTATATAAAATATGTAACCATATTTTGACACGACGTTGATGCGCGGTCCAGCTCTCGAGTGGCTCGGAAGCAACAGTAGCATTTTCCAGGGCGAAGCCACGTGGCAGCAGTTCCGGGCAGACCTTCTCAAACGTTTTGAGCCGATTAATTCCACTTACATTGCGCGCGAAAAATTACATCACCATAGGCAATTCGGGAGTGTCGCGCAATACACGCAGCAGATGGAGGAATTTTATAATCGCATTCCCGACATTACCGAGGGCGAAAAAATTCAGTCCTACATCGCGGGGCTGAAAACCGACATTCGGCGCCAGGTTGCAGCAGCGAATTGCAGCAGCTACAGCGAAATCGTATCGGCCGCGGAGCGTTTTGACTTGGTCAACTCCGGAACACGACGGCCCCACGTCGTCGGATCACGACAAGGGGATCGCTCGGCTTCAACCACGTTCGCCGACCCCATGGAAGTCGACAAATTCGACGCGAATTCACGACCTGCAAAAAACAAAACGATTTGCGAATTTTGCGGAGGAAACGGACATCGGATTGTCGACTGTTTTCACATGAAATCTGCACGTGCGGCATTCCGAGCTCGTGGGAGTGGCGAAACTAAAGACAAAAAGTCAAAAAACGGATCTCGCCAGTGATTGCGGATCGTGCTGGCGAGGAAAAGCAGATCCGAAAGCGTCAACGCAATCTGGACCGAATTGAAATTGAGGGACAGCATAGGGCGCGAGATTTGGAGAATCAAGGGCGAAATCCCAAGCCCCTTGACCGAAATTTGTCAGAGGAATTCGCCGAGGAAAAGAAAACCTCCGCGAAAACAAACTCGACCAAGACGGGAACTCTCCAATTCGACCCCGGAAAAAAACAGAATTCGTTAAAGTTATCTTTCAGAGATGCTTTAATGAAGACTGGCGATTTTCGCGGGTCCGGAGCCATAAACAAATTCCGGGAAGAACTCCAGAGGAAGCAGACAATTAAAGAAGTGGTACCGGTGCCTACGGAGCTGGGGAAAAAATTAAGGAGTGTGAAAAGGAGTAGACCTTTTCACGGCGTCAACGTCCTCTCCCGGAACCAGCCCAAGACGACTCTCCACTCCCCAGGGAAGAAGTCTATGGAGCTGAAGCAGCTGAAGAGGCAGCTGGGAGTTCAAAAGAAGCTGCAGAAACTCCGAAAACCCCTCCAGGATGCATCCAGTGGATCGCAGGCGTCGACCGGATCCACCCCCTCAGGGTCAACTTGTACGGTTACTACCTCTACTCCTGGTGTTGGAGAGGAGCCTTTCTCCACGCAGCCCAGGCCAGATAGTTGTCCAGGAGAAAACAGTGGAACCACGGTGTGTACTTAATATTGGGATGTACCCTATGATCCTATTAATGAGACTATTTTTGGGTACTCCGAGCAACGCTCACCACTCCTGCTCGAGGTGATCTGCAACGGACAGCGCCTCCAAGCACTCGTGGACAGCGGGGCATCGCACAGCGTCTATGACAAACAGGCAATCAATCGACTCGGAAGTGACATCAATTCCTCAAGCTTCTCTGCAACGATGGTGGATGGCAGTAAGCTACCTATCTACGGGGAAACACGGTTGCTACTCCAGATTGGACCCCTTCGATGGAAGCCTGCTCTCCCCGTCACAAATATCAAAGGACTCGACGTAATCTTCGGGAGAGACTTTCTTAAAAAGTTCAACCCCGAGATCAACTGGGTAAACCGGACGGCCAACATCAACAACAACGGGAGAAAAATCAGCCTTCCCAAATGGGACGACACGGGAAATATTCCCGTCGAGACACTCGCTCGCTTTGAAAAGGACGTCAAACGGACCACGGCGGGATTCATGGCGATAGTCAACGAAGCAGACAACGGAGAGAAGCAGACCCAGGAACTTCCTCCAGCAGTCAAGAAAATTCTTGAAGAGTTCCAGGACGTTCTCCCCGACGATTTACCTGATCAACTACCGCCATACCGAACACATCAACACGAGATCGTAGAAGAGCCGGGGTCCAAGCCAACGTTCCGAGCACCATACCGGCTGAGCCCGACAGAGCTTGCCGATATGAAAAAACAAATAGAGTATCTCCTGGAGAAAGGGCTGATTCGACCTTCGACTTCGCCGTACGGAGCTCCAGTTCTCTTCACTCCGAAGCCAGACGGAAGTCTGCGAACGTGCATCGACTACCAAGCCTTGAACAAGTAGAATGTAAAAAATAAATACCCTATACCACGGATCGACGACTTACTCGATCAACTTCGCGGTGCTACGGTATTCTCCAAGCTCGACCTCAGATCGGGATACTGGCAAATTCGTATGGCAGACAACTCTATCCACAAAACCGCCTTTCGAACTTGGTATGGGTCATACGAGTATCTCGTGATGCCGTTCGGACTCACTAACGCACCAACCACATTTCAGTCGGAAATGAACCACATCCTTCGGCCCCTTCTGGACGAGTGCGTGGTGGTATATTTGGACGATATCCTGATCTACTCGAAAGACATGAAGAAGCACGTTGAGCATTTGCGACGGGTGTTTGAAATTCTTCGACGAGAACGCTTCTACGTGAAACTATCCAAGAGCGAGTTTGCGTTGAAAAAAGTCCAGTTCCTTGGACATATGGTGAGCGCTCAAGGAGTTCACGTGGATCCTAAGAAGATCGAAGCAGTGCGAACGTGGAAGACCCCTGAGAACGTGAAGGAGTTACAACAGTTCCTTGGATTCGCCAACTACTACAACCGGTTCGTACCAAACTACGCCAAGATTGCCGCACCGTTAACGAACCTGTTGAAGAAGAATACACCATATCAATGGGAGGCGAAGCACTAGGAAGCCGTGGAACAACTTAAAACCGCACTCACGTCCGCACCTGTCCTTATCCTGCCAGACCCTGAACTTGACTATGTCATCGAGGCCGATGCTAGCGATCAAGCAGTGGGCGCAGTACTCATGCAGGATCAAGGGAAGGGACTGCAACCCATTGCATACCTCAGTAAAAAACTTCACGGGGCAGAACTCAATTACCCCATCCATGACAAAGAGGCACTCGCCATCGTAAACGCATTTAAGGCATGGAGGTGTTATCTCGAAGGAAGAAAAACGACCGTCTACACCGACCACTGCAGCCTCAAGTACCTGAAGACCCAACCAACACTCTCCAGGCGGCAGGTCCGGTGGATTGACTTTCTCGAAACCCACTTCCATTACGACATCGTGTATAAGCCGGGGCACAAGAACAAGGCAGACGCACTGAGTCGCCCTGCACACGTTGCCGCCCTACAAGTCGATGGCATGAACCCCCTTTTGAAGGGACTCTTCACGCATGGATACACCATCGACCCCGAAGTCTCTGTAGCAGAAAAGCGCCATCTTCTACAATGGGATCAAGACATCGCATACCGCAAGGGCTCCACAAAAATATGGGTACCTAATTACCCTCCCTTACGCCAGTTACTGCTCGAAGAATATCATGATGTTCTCTACGCGGGTCACTTCGGTAGTAACAAGACACTTGCCGGTATTGCGAAGCATTATTATTGGCCCCACATGGCGGATGACGTACAAAAATTCGTCACCTCGTGCGACACATGCCAACGGATAAAGAGCAGCAAACAGAAGAAAGCAAGGTTACTACAGCCTCTTCCAGTCCCTGAACAGCCTTGGCAAGTGGTTAGCCTCAACTTCATCACCGGGTTACCATCTAGCAAACCTGGTTATGACGCCATTCTAGTCGTCATCGACAAATTCTCCAAAATGGGACACTTCATTCCGACACACACAAGGGCTCGCATCGAGGAGACAGCGCAATTATTCTTCCGCTACGTCATCTCGCAACATGGCATTCCAACCACGCTGATCTCCGACAGAGACCCGAAATTCACGAGTAAATTCTAGAAGGAGCTCATGTCGCTCATGGAGACCAAACTCGCCATGTCATCAGCCTATCATCCCCAAACGGATGGTCAGACAGAGCGCCTCAACCAGATTGTCGAACAGCTTCTGCGAGCAGCGTGTAAGGACGATATCTCTAAATGGGATGCATATCTGCCAGTTCTCGAGTTTGCGTATAACAACGCCACGCATGCCGCAACAGGGCAAACTCCTTTCTTCCTCTGTTACGGTCGCAACCCACTCACGCCTCAGAAACCAACAGTACCCGCCACGGTGCAACCCGCACATGACTTCATTTCCACTATGCACCAATTGTGGGAGCGCACGCATAAACGTCTTCTGACTATCCAGCAGCAACAAAAGAAGCTCGCTGATCGGAGTCGCAACGATCATTCCATCAAGATTGGCGATCAAGTGCTTCTGGATACACGCAATCTCGACATTAGCCATCTTCCGTCTAAGCTCCGACCTCGCTTCTGCGGACCTTTTCTTGTCGAGGCGCAGGTCACTCCAGTAACCTTCCGCTTGCATTTACCAGCTACCTGGAGAATTCACAATGCCTTCCATGTTCAACTTCTCCAGCCCTATCAAGACCCAAACACGGTCTTCAAAGGTCGCCAGCCGCCGCCACCACTGCCAGTGATCGTTAATGGGGAACCCGAGTACGAAGTCGAAGCCGTTCTGGCGCACCGACGACGACGTAGCGGCACCTTGGAGCTCTTGATTCGTTGGAAAGGCTATGATCCTTCCGAGGATACCTGGGTACCTGAACACGACATGGATAACGCCCGCCGTCCTCTCCATGGCTTGTCAGAACATTATAGCTTACTCTTTTCTGTAGGCTATAGTGGGGTATCCCATAGGGGGTACAACCCAATTAAGGTTTCATATTTGTACTCACTTCATTTCATAGTGCACTCATTCTCGTTCAGTTTTCCACATGGTATAGAGCAGGTTCCCCTGTGGGAACTGTGCCTAGGGCCCACCACTCGAAATTTTTTTTTCCTGCGCGAAGCGCACTCATCCCGAATCGCGCCTCGGGCCACTCCTTCCCCGAGCCGCCCTAGCGGCCGGCCTTACCCTCGCGGCCCCGCCACCCAGTGAACGCGGCCCCGCCGCCTCTTCTCTCGCGGCCCCGCCGCCCAAGCGCTCGCGGCCCCCGCCGTCCCTGATCTCGCGGCCCCGCCGCCCCAGCGCTCCCGGCCCCGCCGCCCCTGATACGCGGCCCCGCCGCCCAAGCACTCGCGGCCCCCCGCCGTCCCTGATCTCGCGGCCCCGCCGCCCCAACGCTCCTGGCCCCGCCGCCCCTGATACGCGGCCCCGCCGCCCCAGCGCCCGCAGCCCCGCCGTCTCTGATCTCACGGCCCCGCCGCCCCAGCGCTCACGGCCCCGCCGCCCCTGATCTCGCGGCCCCGCCGCCCCAGCGCTCCCGGCCCCGCCGCCCCTATTACGCGGCCCCGCCGCCCCAGCGCTCCTGGCCCCGCCGCCCCTAATGCGCGGCCCCGCCGCCCCAGCGCCCGCGGCCCCGCCGTCCCTGATCTCACGGCCCCGCCGCCCCAGCGCTCACGGCCCCGCCGCCCCTGATCTCGCGGCCCCGCCGCCCCAGCGCTCCCGGCCCCGCCGCCCCTGATACGCGGCCTCGCCGTCCCTGATCTCACGGCCCCGCCGCCCCAGCACTCACGGCCCCGCCGCCCCTTGCTCTCGAGCCGCCCAACTGCAGCAGCCGAGCCGCCGGACCGCCGAGCAGCAGTGCAACCGAGCCGCCCTTGCACCCGAGCCGCCTGGGAGCCGAGCCGCCCGGGAGCCGAGTTGCTAAGTAGCCGAGCCGCCTTTTCTACCGAGCCGCCCGACCTGCCCTGCCCGGTGAGCACTGTACCGCTGTCGCTGCGTGCCCTTCCCCTACTGCTTGCACTGCTTCACTGTCGTCGTCATGGCTACCCCTAGTGTCCTCGCTTTTGACGCTGAGGGTCGAGCCGTAGACTTCGAGGTCTGGCTAGACGACCTGCAGCTGTTTTTACAGTGTGATAGGGCGGACGGTCTGTCTCTCTTTGACCTCACCTCTGGCGCCGTCCCTTCCCCTGCTGCTGATGCTGACGCCACTATTCGCTCGCAGTGGGCCACGCGCGATGCTGCTGCACGTCTTGCTGTGTGTCGCCACTTGCCTACCGCTGAGCGCGCGCACTTTAGCCAGTACAAGAGTGCCCATACCTTGTACGACGCTGTAGTTGCGCGCTACTCCTCCCCTGCCACTGCTGCACTGAGCCGCCTCATGCTCCCCTTCCTCTTCCCTGACCTTGCCGCCTTTCCCACTGTCGCTGATCTCATCACGCACCTCCGCACTAGTGACACTCGCTACCGCGCTGCGCTTCCTGCTGACTTCTGCGCCAAGAACCCCCCCCCCATGTACATCACTCTCTACTTCTTAGTCACTCGCCTCCCTGACTCCCTTCGTGTAGTCCGGGACCACTTCCTCGCGGTCTGTCCCACCACCCTCACAGTCGACAGCCTAGAGAAGGCCCTCCTTGCAGCAGAGAAGAGCATAGTCGCTGTAGGAGCCTCTTGAGGTGACCCCCGCGCCCCCATCTTTGAGGGGTGTTCTCCTTCCCCTCTCCTGCCCTCTGTCGCCTATGCCGCTGCGGCCGACCTCGTTGGTCTTGAGTCGGTCGGTGCGGTGTCTGCCCCTAGCGGGAGACGCCGCTCTGGCAAGGGCAAGGGGGGCAAGGGAGCGGGTGGGGCCAATGGGGGCGGTGGAGGTGGAGGTGGAGGCGGCGGAGGGAGTGGGAGTGGCGGTGGAGGTGGTAGCCGGGGTGGGGGTGCTAGTGGCGGCAGTGGAAGCGGGGGTGGCGGCGGCGGTGGCGGTGGTAGCGGAGGTGGCGGAGGTGGCGGCGGTGGAGGCGGAGGCGGGGGAGGTGGAGGTGGAGGCGGGGGTGGCGGAGGTGGAGGTGGTAGGAGTGGAGCTTCGCAGCGGAGCGGCACTGGGGGAGGTCAGCGCCAGCAGCAGCAGCAGCAGCAGCGTTCTCGCGACGTCCCCACCCCTCAGCAGCTCCGTGAGTGGTACACGCAGCGTCAGCGCGGTGGGGGTTTTGGTCCCTGCACCTACGTTCTCCGCACTGGCGACCGCGCTGGAGAGCAGTGTGGGGGCACCCACACCGCCCAGCGCTGCTTTGGCCGCCTGACGGACGCTTGGCGCCAGCAGTTCCCGGAGGCCGCGGAGATCCCCCGCTGGGGAGAGCTGTCTAGGGCTGGTGTAGCTATCTTTGATCTTGATTTTGATGCTATCCTTGCTGCCATGTATGCTGTGACCATTAGTGATGAGGGTGAATGTTACCGGTGTTTCCCGCCCGACCCGGGCATTGGTACTGCTGCTCTAGGTGCCGGTGAGGCTTCTGCTCTAGGTGCCAGTGCGTCTGTGCTCTCAGGTGCTGGTGAGGCTGCTCTCTCAGGTACTAGTGCGTCTGCGCTCTCAGGTACTGCGTCGGCTTTGGCCTCCCACACCTTCACTCTTGACTCTGGAGCGTCTCGCTCTTTCTTTCGGGACCGCACCACACTCACGCCGCTTAGTCGGCCAGTTGTGGTTTCCCTGGCTGACCCCTCTGGGGGTCCTGTCCTGTCTCGCTTCTCCACAGTCCTCCCGTGTCCGGCGGCTCCCTCTGGCACCCTGTCTGGTCTCTACCTCCCCTCGTTCTCTACGAACTTAGTGAGTGGTGCTGACCTACAGGATGTGGGAGTCCACCAGTTCACCCCTGCTCGTCAGCGAGTGACGCACTGCACAGAGGCTAGCACGGGTCGTCACCTGGCTACGTTTACACGTCAGCCAGGGTCGAGCCTGTACACACTGACCACTGCTTCTCCTCCAGGTGCTGAGTCTGGTAGAGTCCCTTCGTCTGGTCATGTGTTTGCTGCAGCGTCCAGGTCTGGTCCTGAGTCTGCCCCCCTGTTCGTGTCGCCGTCTGTCTCACGAGACCCTCCTCTGGCACCACCGCCTTGGCCACCCCTCTCTGCTTCGGCTCAGAGGCATGGCCTCCCGTCTTCTTGTGTCTGGTCTCCCCCGGTCCCTCCCTCCCCTTCCTCAGGGCCCTGGCCCTGCCTGTGTCCCCTGTGTCGAGGGGCGCCAGCGTGCTGCCCCTCACTCCTCCCAGTTTCCTCCGACAGAGGCTCCGTTGCAGACGCTTCACATGGACGTGTGGGGCCCTGCCCGCGTCCGTGGACTCGGTCACGAGCGCTACTTCCTGTTGGTGGTTGACGACTACTCGCGTTACACCACAGTCTTCCCCTTGCGCAGCAAGGGTGATGTCACTGAGGTGCTGATCGACTGGATCCGCGCAGCTCGTCTCCAGCTCAGGCAGAGCTTTGGCTCGGACTTTCCGGTGTTGCGTCTGCACTCGGACAGAGGCGGAGAGTTCTCCTCTGGCCTTCTGTGTGCCTACTGTCGTGCGCGAGGCATCCGCCAGACCTTCACGCTTCCGGACTCACCGCAGCAAAATGGGATTGCAGAGCGCCGCATTGGCATGGTCATGGACGTCGCTCGTACCTCCTTGATCCATGCGGGTGCCCCCCATTTTCTGTGGCCGTTTGCGGTCAGGTACGCGGCGCATCAGATCAACCTCCACCCCAGGGTCTCCACGCCGGAGACCTCCCCAGCCCTGCTGTGGACGGGGAAGGTTGGCGATGCGTCGGCGTTCCGGGTCTGGGGATCTCGGGCGTTTGTCCGCGACTTGTCTGCGGACAAGCTGTCCTCTCGCGCTGCTCCCTTCGTCTTCCTGGGGTTCCCCCCCGACGCCCCTGGGTGGCAGTTCTACCACCCCACCTCTCGACGTGTTCTGTCCTCCCAGGACGTCACGTTCGACGAGTCGGTACCCTACTACCGCCTCTTCCCCTACCGCACTCTGTCCCTCCCCCCGCCCCCGCTCTTCTTGGTACCAGGTCCCCCCCCGGTAGACCCCCTCCCCCCTCAGGGTCCTGCCCCTTCAGGTGTGTCCCAGGTAGACGCGGTCGAGCCTGTCGAGGTCACTGGTGACTCTGGTGCTGCTGCGGGAGCTGAGCCTGGGGGTGCTGAGCCTGGAGGTGCTGCACTTGGGGGTGCTGAGCCTGGGGGTGCGGAGTCTGGGGGTGCTGAGCCTGGGGGTGCTGAGCCTGGGGGTGCTGAGCCTGGGGGTACTGAGTCTGGGGGTGCTGAGCCTGGGGGTGCTGGGCCTGGGGGTGCTGAGACTGGGGGTGCTGAGCCTGGGGGTGCTGAGACTGGGGGTGCTGAGCCTAGGGGTGCTCCACCTGGAGGTACTTCGTCTCGCCGAGAGCCACTCTCCCCACAGGAGCTGCGTGAGTGGTTTGCCCGACGCTGGAGGCGTGCTGCTGGTGCTGGAGGTTCTTCGGCTGCAGAGGGTGCTGCTGCCGAGCGTCCTGGAGGTGCTCGTTCTGTGGGTGCTGGAGCTGCTGGGTCTGAGGGTTCTCCTAGAGCTGGTGCTGCTGAGGGTGTTGGCGCTGAGAGTACCGCTGGCGGTCCGGCTGGCAGTGCTCCTGGTGGTGCTGCTGGAGGTTCTGGAGCTACTGGAGGTGCTGCTGGAGGTGCTGCTGGAGCGGGTACTCCTACTGGGGGTACTGGTGTTGTCCCTGCTGTTTCTGGCGTAGCCACGCGGCCCCGACCGTACTTCGTTCCGCTCCTGCAGCAGGTTCTTGGTCTTACACCTTCTCCTGGTCCTCCTCCTCCTCCCTTAGAGGGTCCACAGCCTGTCTCGTCACAGTCCCAGCTACAGCCTGCCTCCCCTTTGCCGGCTCCTTCTCCCTACGCTGGTCCGACTAGAGGTCTTACTGAGCGTCGTGAGCCTGCGTCTCGTCCTGCGTCGCCTGTTCGTACTGCGCGCACTAGTGGTCGCGGTTCTCGTCAACGTCCTCCTCCTGTCCCTGGCATGCACCGCATGTCTCTGCGTCCGTCCACTGCTCCTCTGCGTGCCCCTTTGCCTTCTCCTCCTGCTTCCTCTCTTCCTGCTCTTGCCGACCCGGAGTCGGACTCTCTTCGTGCTGCTAGTCCTACTGTCACGCGTCTCCTTGCTACTGCTGTCACTGACCCTTCTTTCGAGTCCTCTGCTGCGTCTGCCCTTGTCACTGAGCTCGTCGACTTTGCTGCGCGCTGTCGTCTAGACTACGCTGCTAGTCTTGTCGCTGAGTCTGAGTCTGCCTGTCCTCCGTCCGTCGGGGGTGAGTGTGCCCTTGGCACGGACGTCCTTGAGGACAGGCAGGAGGAGTTCCAATGTCTGGCCGCCGCTTCACCTCATCTCGCGTCTGTACTGCTAGCCCCTGAGGGAGACCCGGATGCACTTGACATCCCGACTCCGCGCTCTTACGCGGAGGCGATAGAGGGTCCCTACTCCTCTCAGTGGCAGGCAGCTATGGATGCAGAGATGGCTTCCTGGAAGTCCACAGGCACCTACGTTGACGTTGTTCCCCCTCCTGGGGCGAACATAGTCAGTGGCATGTGGATCTTCAGGGTGAAGCGGCCACCGGGTTCTCCGCCTGTCTTCAAGGCGCGTTACGTGGCTCGTGGCTTCAGTCAGCGGCAGGGAGTTGACTACTTTCAGACCTTCTCCCCCACCCCGAAGATGACCACTCTTCGGGTACTGCTGCACGTTGCTGCTCACCGTGACTACGAGCTGCACTCTCTTGACTTCAGCACTGCTTTCTTGCAGGGCAGCCTGCACGAGGAGATCTGGCTGCGTCGCCCACCTGGCTTCACTGGGTCTTTCCCTCCTGGTACCCAGTGGAGTCTCCGGCGTCCAGTCTACGGTCTCCGCCAGGCGCCACGTGAGTGGCACGACACACTGAGGACTACGCTGGCGGCACTTGGGTTTGCTCCTTCTACTGCCGACCCGTCGCTGTTTCTTCGCACCGACACCTCTCTGCCGCCGTTCTACATCTTCGTGTGCGTCGACAATTTGGTCTTTGCCACAGCTGATGTCAGAACATATAGCTTACTTGTTTCTGTAGGCTATAGTGGGGTATCCCATAGGGGGTACAACCCAAATTAGGGTTTCCTATTTGTACTCACTTCGTTCATAGTCATTTCATTCTCGTTCATATTTTCTCATGGAATCAGAGCAGGTCCCTTCCTAGGGACTGTTCCTAGGGCCCACCGAAGCGCGCCCCGAGGCGCGCGTTTTTTTTTTAGCGACCCTCCGTGTCGCCCTTACCGCCGTGCTCTCGCTTAGGCCCCTCGTCGGCCCCGCTTAGGCCCCTCGTCGGCCCCGCTTAGGCCCCTCGTCGGCCCCGCTTAGGCCCCTAGTCGGCCCCGCTTAGGCCTCGTCGGCCCCACTTAGGCCCTGTCGGCCCCGCTTAGGCCTCGTCGGCCCCGCTTAGGCCCCGCTACGGCCCCGCGTCGGCCCCGCTTAGGCCCCGTCGGCCCGCCTAGGCCCCGCTACGGCCCCTTGTTGGCCCCGCCTAGACCCCGTCGGCCCGCCGTAGGCCCCGCTCCAGCCCGCCGTCGGCCCCGCTATAGCCCGCCGTCGGCCCCGCTACAGCCCGCCGTCGGCCCCGCTACAGCCCGCTGCCGGCCCCGCTACAGCCCGCTGTCGGCCCCGCCCCAGCCCGCCGCCGGTCCCGCTACAGCCCGCCGTCGGCCCCGCTACAGCCCGCCGCCGGCCCCGCTACAGCCCGCCGTCGGCCCCGCTACAGCCCGCCGCCGGCCCCGCTACAGCCCCGCTACGGCCCACCGTCGGCCCCGCCGCCCGTGCTGCAGCCCGCCGCGCCACCGTGCAGCCGCCCGTGCAGCCGCCCACCGTGCCGCCCGTGAGCAGCCCCAGCCGCCCGTGAGCCGCCCGTGCAGCCGCCCGCGCCGCCCGTGAGCCCCTGCTTCACCCGAGCCGCGCGAGCCGCCCGAGCCGCCCGAGCCGCCCGAGCCGCCAGTGGAGCCCCACTCCTGCTCCTGTGGGGCCACTGCTGCTCCTTGGCTGTGTTACAGTGCCGCTGACCTACCCGACTTTTCCTACCCGGTGAGACTGTCAGCTGCTGTCATGGCCACCCCCAATGTCCTAGCTTTTGACGCTGAGGGTAGAGCCATTGACTTTGCAGTCTGGATTGAAGACCTGCAGCTGTACTTACTGTGTGATGCGATAGATGAGGTCTCTCTCTTTGACTTTGTCTCTGGAGTTGTCCCTGCCCCTCCTGCTGATGCTGACCCCGCCGTTCGCTCCAAGTGGGCGACCCGCGATGCTGCTGCACGTCTTGCTGTGCGTCGCCACCTCCCTTCCTCCGAGCGTGCCCACTTTAGTCAGTGCAAGACCGCTCAGGCCTTGTACGACGCTGTAGTTGCACGCTACTCCTCCCCTTCCTCCGCTACGCTTAGCCGCCTCATGCTACCGTTTCTCTTCCCTGACCTCGCTGCCTTTCCCACTGTTGCTGACCTCGTTACCCACCTCCGCGCTAGTGACGCTCGCTACCGCGCTGCCCTTCCTGCTGAGTTCCGCGCCGCAAACCCTCCTCCCATGTACATCACTCTCTACTTTCTCGTCACTCGTCTCCCTGAGTCCCTTCGTGTAGTTAGGGACCAGTTTCTCTCTGTCTGTCCCACCACACTCACTGTCCACCTCCTTGAGGAGTCCCTGCTAGCGGCTGAGAAGAGCATCGTCGCTGTAGGGGCCTCTCGGGGTGACCCTCGCACCCCCATCTTTGAGGGGTGTTCTCCTTCCCCCCTGCTGCCCTCTGTCGCCTCTGCCGCTGCGGCCGACCTCGCTGGTTTTGAGTCGGTCGGTGCGGCGTCTGCCCCCAGCGGTAGACGCCGCAATGGCAAAGGCAAAGGGGGCAAGGGAGCGGGTGGAGCTAGAGGGGGCGGTGGCGGGGGAGGTGGGGGTGGCGGGGGGAGTGGGGGTGGCGGTGGAGGTGGTGGCGGGAGTGGAGGTACTAGTGGAGGCGGTGGAGGCGGAGGTGGCAGCGGAGGAGGTAGCGGAGGAGGCGGGGGTGAGAGTGCCGGTGGGGGCGGTGGCGGTGGAGACGGGGGTGGCGGTGGAGGCGGGGGTGGCGGTGGCGGCGGGGGTCGGGGTGGCTCGTCTCAGCGGAGCAGCTCTGGGGGTGGTCAGCGCCAGCAGCAGCAGCAGCAGCAGCAGCCACAGCAGCAGCAGCGCTCTCGCACCGTCCCCGCCCCTCAGCAGCTCCGTGAGTGGTTCTTGCAGCGTCAGCGTGGTGGTGCGTTTGGTCCCTACCCCTACGTTCTTCGCACCGGCGACCGTGCGGGGGAGAGGTGTGGAGGCACCCACACAGCCCGCCGCTGCTTTGGCCGCCTGACCGACGCCTGGCGTCAGCAGTTTCCGGAGGCCGCTGAGATCCCCCGCTGGGGGGAGCTGTCTAGGGCTGGTGTAGCTATTTATGATCTTGACTTTGATGCTATTCTTTCTGCTATGTATGCTGTGACTGGTAGTGATGAGGATGACTATTACCGGTGTTTCCCGCCCGACCCGGGCATTGGTACTGCTGCGTCAGGTACTCGTGAGGCTGCTGCTCTAGGTGCCAGTGCGTCTGTGCTCTCAGGTACTGGTGAGTCTGCCCTCTCAGGTACTGTGTCGGCTTCGGCCTCTCACACCTTCACCCTTGACTCTGGAGCGTCTCGCTCCTTCTTTCGGGACCGCACCACTCTCACGCCGCTGAGTCGGCTGGTTGCGGTGTCCCTGGCTGACCCCTCTGGGGGGCCTGTCCTGTCTCGCTTCTCCACGGTCCTTCCGTGTCCGGCGGCCCCCTCTGGCACCCTGTCTGGTCTCTACCTCCCCTCCTTCTCGACGAACCTGGTGAGTGGTGCTGACCTACAGGATGTGGGAGTCCACCAGTTCACTCCTGCTCGTCAGCGGGTGACACACTGCACGGAGGCTAGCACAGGTCGCCACCTGGCTACGTTTACACGTCGGCCGGGGTCGAGCCTGTACACACTGACCACTGCTTCTCCTCCAGGTACTGAGTCTGGTAGGGTCCCTTCGTCTGGTCAGGTGTTTGCTGCAGCGTCCAGGTCTGGCCCTGAGTCTGCCCCATGTTCGTGTCGTCATCTGTCTCACGAGACCCTCCTCTGGCACCACCGCCTTGGCCACCCCTCTCTGCTTCGGCTCAGAGGTATGGCCTCCCGTCTTCTTGTGTCTGGTCTTCCCCGGTCCCTCCCTCCCCTTCCTCAGGGCCCTGGCCCTGCCTGTGTCCCCTGTGTCGAGGGGCGCCAGCGTGCTGCCCCTCACTCCTCCCAGTTTCCTCCGACAGAGGCCCCGTTGCAGACGCTTCACATGGACGTGTGGGGCCCAGCCCGCGTCCTTGGACAGGGTCAGGAGCGCTACTTCCTGCTCGTTGTTGACGACTACTCGCGTTACACCACAGTCTTCCCCTTGCGCAGCAAGGGTGAGGTCACTGAGGTGCTAATCGACTGGATCCGCGCAGCTCGTCTTCAGCTCAGGCAGAGCTTTGGCTCCGACTTTCCTGTGTTGCGTCTGCACTCGGACAGAGGCGGAGAGTTCTCCTCTGCCCTTCTACGTACCTACTGTCGTGCGCGAGGCATCCGCCAGTCCTTCACGCTTCCGGACTCTCCGCAGCAAAATGGGATTGCTGAGCGCCGCATTGGCATGGTCATGGACGTCGCCCGTACGTCCATGATGCATGCGGCTGCCCCCCATTTTCTGTGGCCGTTTGCCGTCAGGTACGCAGCGCATCAGATCAACCTCCACCCCAGGGTCCCCAGGCCGGAGACCTCCCCAGCCCTGCTGTGGACGGGGAAGGTTGGCGATGCGTCGTCGTTCCGGGTCTGGGGATCTCGGGCGTTTGTCCGCGACCTGTCTGCGGACAAGCTGTCCCCTCGCGCTTCTCCCTGCGTCTTCCTGGGGTTCCCCCCCGACGCCCCTGGGTGGCAGTTCTACCACCCCACCTCTCGACGTGTTCTGTCCTCCCAGGACGTCACGTTCGACGAGTCGGTACCCTACTACCGCCTCTTCCCCTACCGCACTCCTTCCCTCCCCCCGCCCCCGCTCTTCTTGGTACCAGGTCCCCCCCCGGTAGACCCCCTCCCCCCTCAGGGTCCTGCCCCTTCAGGTGTGTCCCAGGTAGACGCGGTCGAGCCTGTCGAGGTCACTGGTGACTCTGGTGCTACTGCGGGTGCTGAGCCTGGGGGTGCTGAGCCTGGGGGTGCTGAGCCTGGGGGTGCGGAGTCTGGGGGTGCTGAGCCTGGGGGTGCTGAGCCTGGGGGTGCTGAGCCTGGGGGTGCGGAGTCTGGGGGTGCGGAGTCTGGGGGTGGTGAGCCTGGGGGTGCTGAGCCTGGGGGTGCTGAGCCTGGGGGTGCTGAGCTTGGGGGTGCTGTGCCTGGGGGTGCTGTGCCTGGAGGTGCTTCGTCTCGCCGTGAGCCACTCTCCCCACAGGAGCTGCGTGAGTGGTTTGCCAGGCGCTGGAGGCATGCTGCTGGTGCTGGAGGTTCTTCGCCTGCAGAGGGTGCCACTGCCGCGGGTCCCGGAGGTGCTCGTCTTGGGAGTACTGGAGCTGCTGGGTTTGAGGTTTCTCCTGGAGCTGGTGCTGCTGAGGGTGTTGGCTCTGGGACTGCCGCTGGCGGTCCGCCTGGCAGTGCTCCTGGTGGTGCTGCTGGAGGTTCTGGAGCTACTGGAGGTGCTGCTTGAGGTGCTGCTGGAGCGGGTACTCCTGCTGGGGGTACTAGTACTGTCCCTGTTGTTTCTGGCGTAGCCGCGCGGCCCCGACCGTACTTCGCTCCGCTCCTGCAGCAGGTTCTTGGTCTTACACCTTCTCCTGGTCCTCCTCCTCCTCCCTTAGAGGGTCCGCGGCCTGTCCAGTCACAGCCACCGCTACAGCCTGCCTCCCCTTTGCCTGCTCCTTCTCCCTACGCTGGTCCGACTGGAGGTCTTACTGAGCGTCGTGAGCCTGCGTCTCGTCCTGCGTCGCCTGTTCGTACTGCGCGCGCTAGTGGTCGCGGGTCGCGTCAGCGTCCTCCTCCTGTCCCTGGCACGCACCGGATGTCACTGCGTCCGTCCACTGCTCCTCTTCGTGCCCCTTTGCCTTCTCCTCCTGCTTCCTCTCTTCCTGCTCTTGCCGACCCGGAGTCGGACTCTCTTCGTGCTGCCAGTCCTACTATCACGCGTCTCCTTGCTACTGCTGTCACTGACCCTTCCTTCGAGTCGTCTGCTGCGTCTGCCCTTGTCACTGAGCTTGTCGACTTTGCTGCGCGCTGTCATCTAGACTACGCTGCCAGTCTTGTCGCTGAGTCTGAGTCTGCCTGTCCTCCGTCCGTCGGGGGTGAGTGTGCCCTTGGCACGGACGTCCTTGAGGACAGGCAGGAGGAGTTCCAGTGTCTGGCCGCCGCTTCACCTCATCTCGCGTCTGTACTGCTAGCCCCTGAGGGAGACCCGGATGCACCAGACATCCCGACTCCGCGCTCTTACGCGGAGGCGATAGAGGGTCCCTACTCCTCTCAGTGGCAGGCAGCTATGGATGCAGAGATGGCTTCTTGGAAGTCCACAGGAACCTACGTTGACGCTGTTCCCACTCGCTCTCAGCTCTGCCTTCGGATGAGTCCGTAGAGTCGAGTGGCCCGTTTGCAGAGCTTGTTGGCTGCCTCATGTACCTGATGACCTGCACACGACCTGACCTTGCATACCCTCTTAGCATTCTCGCACGCTATGTTGCTCCTGGGAGACACCGACCAGAGCACATGGCTGCAGCGAAGAGGGTGTTGCGCTACTTGTGCAGTACGTCGGGCATGGGGCTAGTGCTTGGAGGGCGCAGTCCAGTGGTCCTCACTGGGCACGCGGACGCTTCTTGGGCTGACGACCAGGCTACGCAGCGGTCGTCACAGGGTTACACCTTCAGCCTTGGTTCCGGCTCTGTTTCGTGGCGGGCTACCCGCTCGTCTTCTGTTCTCGGCTCCAGTTGTGAGGCTGAGATCTACGCCGGGGCTATGGCTGCACAGGAGTTACGCTGGCTCACCTACCTGCTGTCCGACCTTGGAGAGCCGCCTCGTTCTCCTCCAGTCCTGTACGTAGACAACAATGCCATGCTGGCCTTGTGTCGAGAGCAGCGACTGGAGCACAGGACAAAGCACATTGCTCTCCGCTACTTTCTTGCTCGTGAGCTACAGCAGCGTGGACAGTTGCGACTTGCGTACGTGGCCTCTGAGGCCAACACTGCTGATGTCTTCACCAAGGCACTTGCGCCTTGTGATCATCAGCGTTGTTGCACGCAGCTGGGTCTTGTGCCTGTCTTGCCTCACTTGCTCACTTCTTGACTTTGCTTGTACCTTCACCTATATATACTCTTGCTCTTACTTGCTTGACTCTTGTATATCTTTATATATGATCTTGCATTTGAACTGGCCTTGTGGCCCTTGAACTTGTGCTCGGAATGTGTGGTGACTTTGTGATCCACCCTGAGCTTTGCTTTGCTTTGCTTGACTGGTCTTGTGACCCCTTGTTCTCCCCCACTTTGCCTATGGGGGTGTGTCAGAACATTATAGCTTACTCTTTTCTGTAGGCTATAGTGGGGTATCCCATAGGGGGTACAACCCAATTAGGGTTTCATATTTGTACTCACTTCATTTCATAGTGCACTCATTCTCGTTCAGTTTTCCACATGACTACCTTGTCAAGCAGGGTGTTACTTCTACCACCCAGCTTTGAGGGGGGGAAGTGTGAGAGGACGTCCCCGTTATAATATTTTCTCACTATTATATTTTTCTGTTATCCTATTCTCCCTTTTCTCCTCTTATTTTGGTCTTTATCTCATCTTAATTGGCCTAGTATTCTATTTTCTAGAGCCTTCTGTTTATTTCTCTTATTTCCTACTTTTCCCACCGACATACCTATTATACGGCACCGACAGCGCCGACAGTGGTGTATACGATGCAATCTGGGCGTAATCCCAAGTGCCAATAGCCTTGCGTGCTTATGCGCACTTGTGATTGTAGTATCGGGAAGGGCGTGTTCCCGAAGGTTCGTTTTATCTCGTTTATCCTTGTGTTTTTTTAGTATAAAAAGGCCTTGTATTCAGTTTTAGTGACAAGTTTCGATTGAGAATTCGATCCTGTGACACTCTTGTGAAAACGAGAACGAGGATGAAATCACTAAGTGAAAGTTGGGTACAAATGCAAACCCTAGAAAGCTGTACCCCATATGTGCTACCCCACTATAGCCTACAATAGCTATGTCATATATATCTGACACACCCCCATAGGCAAAGTGGGGGAGAACAAGGGGTCACAAGACCAGTCAAGCAAAGCAAAGCAAAGCAAAGCTCAGGGTGGATCACAAAGTCACCACACAGTCCGAGCACAAGGTCAAGGGCCACAAGGCCAGTTCGCATGCAGAAGGAGACATATAAATATATGGCTAAACAAGCAAGAGCACGTATATATATATACAAGAGTACAAGCAAGGTCAAGAGGTGAGCAAGTATAGCAAGACTGGGACAAGTCCCAGCTGAGTGCAGAAACGCTGATGATCACAAGGCGGAAGTGCCTTGGTGAAAACATCAGCAGTGTTGGCCACAGAGGCCCCGTACGCAAGTCGCAACTGACCACGCTGCTGCAGCTCACGAGCAAGAAAGTAACGGAGAGCAATGTGCTTCGTTCTGTGCTCCAAGCGCTGCTCTCGACACAAGGCCAGCATTGCCTTGTTGTCTACGTACAGCACTGGAGGAGAATGAGGCGGCTCTCTAAGGTCAGTCACCAGGTAGGTGAGCCACCGAAGCTCCTGTGCAGCCATGGCCCGGCGTAGATCTCAGCCTCACAACTGGAGCCGAGAACAGAAGACGAGCGGGTAGATCGCAACAAAACAGAGCCACAACCAAGGCTGAAGGTGTAACCATGCGACGACCGCTGCGTAGCCTGGTCGTCAGCCCAAGAAGCGTCCGCGTGCCCAGTGAGGACCACTGGACTCCGCCCTCCAAGCACTAGCCCCATGCCCGACGTACTGCACAAGTAGCGCAACACCCCCTTCGCTGCAGCCATGTGCTCTGGTCGGTGTCTCCCAGGAGCAACATAGCGTGCAAGAATACTAAGAGGGTATGCAAGGTCAGGTCGTGTGCAGGTCATCAGGTACATGAGGCAGCCAACAAGCTCTGGGTACGGGCCACTCGACTCTACGGACTCATCCGAAGGCAGAGCTGAGAGTGAGTGGCGAGTAGACAGAGGAGTGGCCTGAGGCGAGGAGTACGTGAAGCCGAAGCGCTGAAGGACCTGCTGCACCATGTGTGACTGAGTCAGGGTAATGGTGCGGCGTGCTCTGTCCCGGGTGATCTGCAAGCCGAGGTAGCTGCGCAGTTCACCCAGGTCTGTGCACGTGTGTCTCTTCTGCAGCTCGGACTTCACGTAGGCGAGTCCAGCAGTGTCAGCTATGGATGCAAAGATGGCGGTGGTGGCGGCGGAGGGAGTGGGGGTGGCGGTGGGAGTGGTGGCGGGGGTGGTGGTGGTGGTGGCTGCAGCGGAGGCGGAGGCGGTGGCGGTGGCGGCGGTGGGAGCGGAGGCGGTGGTGGTGGCGGAGGTGGGGGCGGCGGTGGCGGAGGGGGTGGAGCTGGTCGGGGTGGTGCCCCGCAGCGGAGCAGCTCTGGTGGTGGTCAGCGCCAGCAGCAGCAGTAGCGTTCTCGGGACATCCCCCCGCCCCAGCAACTCCGTGAGTGGTACACGCAGCGTCAGCGTGGTGGGGGTTTTGGTCCGTGCACCTACGTCCTTCGTTCCGGTGACCGAGCGGGTGAGCAGTGTGGGGGTGCGCACCCCACCCAGCGCTGCTTTGGCCGCCTGACAGACGATTGGCGTCAGCAGTTCCCTGAGGCTAGTGAGATTCCCCGCTGGGGAGAGGTGTCTAGGGCTGGCGTAGCTATCTTTGATCTTGACTTTGATGCTATCCTTGCTGCCATGTATGCTGTGACTATTAGTGATGAGGGTGACTATTACCGGTGTTTCCCGCCCGACCCGGGCATTGGTACTGCTGCGCTAGGTACTTGTGAGGCTGCTGCTCTAGGTGCCAGTGCGTCTCACTCTCAGGTACTGGTGAGGCTGCGCTCTCAGGTACTGCGTTGGCTTCGGCCTCCCTCACCTTCACACTTGACTCAGGGGCTTCTCGCTCCTTCTTTCGAGACCGCACCACACTCACGCCGCTTGGTCGGCCGGTTGCAGTCTCCCTTGCTGACCCCTCTAGGGGTCCTGTCCTCTCTCACTTCTCCACTGTCCTCCCGTGTCCGGCTGCCCCCTCGGGCACCCTGTCTGGTCTGTGCCTCCCCTCGTTCTCGACGAACTTGGTGAGTGGTGCTGACCTGCAGGATGCGGTGGTTCACCAGTTTACTCCTGCGAGTCAGCGGGTGACCCACTGCTCGGACGCCCGCACAGGCCGACACCTGGCCACGTTTTCGCGTCGGCCGAGGTCGAGTCTCTACACCCTGACCACTGAGTCTCCTCCTGTCCCTGCGTCTGGCCAGGTAGCTGCGTCGGGTCAGGTGTTTGCTGCTGCGTCCAGGTCTGGTCCTAAGTCTGCCCCCTGCTCGTGTCGCCTCCTGTCTCACGAGACTCTCCTGTGGTACCACCGTCTTGGCCACCCATCCTTGCCTCGTCTTCGGGACATGGCTTCCTGTGTCCTTGTCTCTGGTCTCCCCCGGTCTCTCCCTCCCCTTCCTTTGGGGCGTGGACCTTCCTGTGTCCCCTGTGTCGAGGGGCGGCTCTGGGCTGCCCCTCACTCCTCCCAGTTTCCTCCGGCGGAGGCTCCTCTGCAGACGCTTCACATGGACGTGTGGGGCCCGGCCCGCGTCCGTGGACATTGTGACGAGCGCTACTTCCTGCTGGTGGTTGACGACTACTCGCGTTACACCACTGTCTTCCCCTTGCGCAACAAGGGTGATGTCACTGAGGTGTTGATCGACTGGATCCGCGCAGCTCGTCTCCAGCTCAGGAGGAGCTTCGGCTCGGACTTTCCTGTTCTGCGTCTGCACTCTGACCGAGGTGGAGAGTTCTCCTCTGACCCTATGCAAGCCTACTGTCGTGCACGAGGCATCCGCCAGACCTTTACCCTTCCAGACTCTCCACAGCAAAATGGGATTTCTGAGCGCCGCATTGGCATGGTCATGGACGTCGCTCGTACGTCCATGATGCATGCGGCTGCCCCCCATTTTCTGTGGCCGTTTGCGGTTCGGTACGCGGCGCATCAGATCAACCTTCACCCCGGGGTCTCTCGGCCGGGGAAGGTCCGTACCTCCCCAGCTCTGCTGTGGACGGGGAAGGTCGGCGATGCGTCTGCGTTCCGTGTCTGGGGATCTCGGGCGTTTGTCCGCGACTTGTCTGCGGACAAGCTATCCCCTCGTGCTGCTCCGTGTGTCTTCCTTGGCTTCCCATCTGACGCTCCAGAGTGGCAGTTCTACCACCCCTCCTCTCGTCGTGTTCCGTCCTCCCAGGATGTCACGTTTGACGAGTCCGTCCCGTTCTACCGTCTCTTCCCCTACCGTACTCCTTCCCTCCCCCCGCCGCCACACTTCCTTGTGCCAGGTCCCCCCCCCGGTAGACCCCCTTCCCCCTCAGGGTCCTGCCCCTTCAGGTGTGTCCCAGGTTGACGCAGTCGAGCCGGTCGAGGTTGCTGGTGACTCTGGTACTGCTGCGGGTGCTGAGCCTGGGGGTGCGTACTCTGGGGGTATCGTCCGCGTGGGTGCTGAGTCTGGGGGTGCTGAGTCTGGGGGTGCTGCGACTTGGGGTCCTGAGCCTGGGGGTGCTGAGCTCGCGGGTACTGCGACTTGGGGTGCTCAGCCTAGGGGTGCTGAGTCTGGGGGTGCTACGTCAGGAGCTGCTGAGCCTGGGGGTGCTGCGTCTAGAGCTGCTGAGCCTGAGGGTGGTGCGTGTAGAGCTGCTGAGCCTGGGGGTGCGGAGCCTGCCACCGCTGGACCTCCCCTTCTGGCGTCTGGCGGTGCTGGGCCTGGAGGTTCTCCGGGTGCTCTATCTCGGCTGGAGCCACTCTCTCCACAGGAGCTGCGCGAGTGGTTTGCTCGTCGCTGGAGGCGTACTGCTGGAGCCGGACCTTCTTCGGCCGCTGAGGGTGCTGGTGCTGCCGGTCCCGGAGCTGCTGGGCCTGCGGGTCCTACTGGAGCTGGAGCTGCTGAGGGTGTTGGTGCTGAGACTGCTACTGTCTGTCCTGGCGGTGGTCCTGGTGCTGGTGCTGCTGGAGGTCCTGCCGCTGGAGGTGCTGTTGGCGCTGGTGCAGCCGTTGAAGGTGATGGTGCTGTCCCTGCTGTGTCTGGAGTCCCCGCGCGGCCTCGGCCGTACTTCGTTCCACTCCTGCAGCAGGTTCTTGGTCTTTCTCCTCCTGTAGAGCGTCCTCTGCCTGTCCAGTCTTAGTCACAGTTAGAGCTCGCCTCCCCACTGCCTGCTCCCTCTCCTTACACTGGTCCTACTGGAGGTCTTGTTGAGCGTCGTGAGCCTGCGTCTCGTCCCGCGTCGCCTGTTCGTGTTGCTCGTGCTAGTGGTCGCGGTTTGCGTCAGCGTCCTCCTCCTGTCCCTGGCACGCACCAGATGTCTCTGTGTCCGTCCACTGCTCTGATACCATGTGAAAACGAGAACGAGGATGAAATCACTAAGTGAAAGTTGGGTAAAAATGCAAACCCTAGAAAGCTGTACCCCATATGTGCTACCCCACTATAGCCTACAATAGCTATGTCATATATATCTGACAACTCTGCCTAAGTAGCTCCAGCCAGGTGGGGAGCTTAGCCTCGTCGCCAAACTTGGTACGCCATGCGTCGCTCCGACGGGCGAAGCAGCGGGACTGTGTGTGACCAAGTGTCCCGCAAGCTTGACCAGCCCGATCACCTGTACAAATGACGTACGGGCAGCGAACGGTACTCCAAGACCCTCTACTCTAAGCGTACCACTCACGAAGCTGCTGCGGCGTAAGTGTCTCGCGCGAACGCCGTTGCAGCTGCAGCTAGCCGGTGCCAGACGCTCCCGACTGACCAGCTCAAGGGCGACAACCACGACGGCTACCGCCACAACCCCAACTAGCGTACCACTCACGAAGCTGTTGGCACATGAGAGACTCGCGCGGACGTCGCTGGAGCTGCATCTGGCCACCGCCAATAGCAGCAGCAGTAGAAGCAGCAGCAGCAGCAGCAGCAGCAGCAGCAGCAGCAGCAGCAGCAGCAGCAGCAGCAGCAGCAGCAGCAGCAGCAGGAGCAGCAACAGCCTAGTAGCAGTAAAAGAAGTAGCAGCAGTAGTAGCGCGGGCAGGGCAAGCGCGGCAGGCAGGTAGGCAGGCTGGTAGGCAGGCAGGCAGGTGGCACAGCAGCGTGCTAACAAGGCAGGCGTGCGGGAGGCACAGGTAGGGCAGGTGCTCACTAGTGGCGGGAAGGGCAGGCGCTCGCCGGGCGAGCAGGCCGGCGCTCGGCGGGCGGCTGCAGGGTAGGCGCACGACGGCAGCGACGGCAGGGCCGCAACAGCGGCTGCAAAGTAGGGCCGCGTCAGCTGTTGCAGAGCAGGGCCGCGTCAAAGATAGGGCAGGTCCGCGACACCTGCTACAGGGCGGGGCCGTGACGGCTTCAGGGCGGGGCCGCGAGGACTGCTGCATGATGGGGCCGCGCGAACTGCTGCAGGGCGGGGCCGCGACAGCAGCAGGAGGCTCCGCGGCAGCTTCTGCAGGGCGGGGCCGAGACCGTGGCAGGGTGCTCCGCGGCAGCTGCTGCAGGAGCGACGGCGGCAATCAGGCAGGGGCGGCGTCTAGGGGGGGGGTGTCGCGACAGGCTGGGGCGACGTCCAGGGGGGGGCGCCGCGACGAGCAGGGGCAGCCGCAGCGCGCGGGGCTGCAACGGGCTACGCGAGCTGCGGGCGCGGCGCGCGAAGCCGCAGCGGGCTGCGCGAGGACGGCAGCCGCGGCCCGCGGGGCTGCAGCGCGACGCGTAGGCAGCGGACGCGACGCGCGGGGCTGCAGCAAGCAGCGCAGGCTGCGGACGCGGCGCGCGGAGCAGCGCGAGCCGCGCGCGGGCTGCCGAGGCGCGACTCTGGCAGCTTGGGCGACGCGCGGGGCAAAAACCGGGCTGCGTGCAGGAATCAGGTCTGCACGCTCTAAGCAGCAGCAGACCGCTCAGTCAGCAGACAGCAGGCAGCAGGCAGCAGGCAGCAGGCAGACGGCGTGTGCAGCGCAGCACGTCACAGGCACAGTCACAGTCGTGGGGTAGCGGTAGGTGGGCCCGAAAAAAAAGACGGTCCTACGGACCTACAGCTCTGAAACCATGTTAGAATCTAGAGACAGGAAAAAATGAATGCACTATGGAAGAGTTGGGTACAAGTATGAAACTCTAGACGGGGCTGTACCCCATATTGGCTACCTCACTACAGCCTACACATATATAACATGTATATACTTTGACAGTGGAAACGTGTTTGTAGAAAAGTACAAGATAGAAACCTTGCATTGATAATTGAAAAGTAGAATGATAGCACAATGATGACTCAATGATGATGAATAAGTGACACATCAGGGTATATATGCATCCAGCTACCCCTCCAGAATGACCCATTCACACCAATAATGGTCTACCAATAATTGTACCCTCTACCCTCCAATAATGCTGACCTCCAATAATTCTAGCCCTACAATAATTATGACAATTATTGTAGGACATGGAGGCTTATAAAAGGGACTATACTAAAACCAAACAGCACATTGGTATACAGTATTCGTTATACTGTATTCGGATTTCCAACACAAACCTGCCTATCTATAGGCTTAGGTTGTGAATTTGTTTAGTGCTGTGTTATATATAATGCTTATACGTTCATATGGGGTTAAACTTGTAGGGTATCTCTGGTACCACCAACAATAACAGATTGTAGGGTATGCCTGTTGGTATTTTGTGTGAAAATTGTGGACCAAAATATCCTAAATGTAGAAATCCATGAACACGGCAGAATGTATGAAATCCATACGTATATGAAACCCACTCACATTCCCAACAGATAACCCGTACTCCTCAGCTTGCACTGGATGCATCATGATTTTATTTAGAATCCTCGAGAATACGGGGTATAGGAAGGAAGGCAACTTTCATGCCTCTCTTGCAGTCGTTGGCAACGCTGCTGGTGTACCCGACAGGACCCGATAGGGTTGTCGTGACCACGCCTTGCTTTGAGGTCTTGGAGAGCACAATCATGGGAGCGCCAGCTTTTCCGAAGTAGCATGAGACGAAGCGATTGGGATCCACTTCCACCACATTGTGCTCATGCCTCGTGTCGTTCCACTTGAACACTGGGTTGGGGGAGAGCATGAGCGAGAGAGAGAGAGAGAGAGAGAGGGAGAGGGTGTTTTGAGTCATGCACGGGCCATTCCTGCCAGAGGGGCAGAGCAAGAAGCGATTGGGATCCACTTTCACCAGATTGTGCTCGTGCACTGGGTCGTTCCACTTGAACACTGCAGCCACACGGGCATGGGGGTTGGGGAGATAAAAAGCCAAGTGCAAGAGCGAGAGAGTAGCAGAGCAAGATGCAATTGCGATCCACAGACAGCCACCACATTGTGCTCCTGCCTCCAGTCGTTCCACTTGAACACTGCAGGCACACGGGCATGGGGGTTGCGGATGAAAGGCGCGTGGTTTGAGTCGACTCAGAAGACGACGTCTGAGAGTGAGCAGGAGAAGAGAGGAAAGGGTTTGGGTAGGAGTGAAGAGGAGCAGACAGCAGGAAAGCCGGAACGACTGACCAAGAACGTCGCCAACATTGACCAGTGGGGGCTGACATGCGCGCACGATGAAACTCACGGATGTAAGGCCTCCGCAGCCCACCTGTCTTGTACTGACACGTACTGACCAAGAACGTCACCATCGTTGACAAGGGGAGGCTGCCACGTGCGCACGCTGGGGCTCCAGCCCTGGTCCTTCCACCCCACCACCACCGTCTTGGCATCCTGGCGGAAGGGAATTGTGGGGGGGGGGGGGGGGGGGGGGGGGGGGGGGGGACGCACTGAGGGGGAAGAGTCGAGAGACTCCTCTTCACCCTCCACCGTCCTAGCGACCTGGAGGAGGGAGGGGTAGCGCACTTCAAGGGGAAGCGGGGGGAAGAGCGCATTTATGGGGGTAAGGGGGAAGAAGAGCGCACTCAGGGCGGGGGGAAGAGTGCACTCAGGGCGGGGGGAAGAGTGCACTCAAGCGTAGATGGCGCAAACGGATCAAGAAATTGAATGCAAAAGGGTTTGTTGCGTGAAAAAAAAGCATAGTGGCACAAATAAACGCAGTGAGGCACGAACAAATGAAGAAACGGAGCTTACTGCGAGAGAAGCAGTGTCCACGGAGTGTCCAGGGAGCCTGCAGCAGCACCGCACAACGGCACCGCGCAGCACAGCAACGCACAGAACAGCACAGCACAGCACAGCACAGCAGAGCACATGAGAGGGCGCGGGAAGGCACGAGATGATCATTACTGATACGAATGCGGCGGACGTTTCGAGAGCTCCGGTCACTTGCGAGGAGAGCAGGAGCAGCATGGTGGAGAGAAGTAGCAGAAGCAGCAGGGGGGGACAGACCGCTGGCATTTACTTACCCGCGAGAAGAAGCAGCAGTAGCAGCAGCAGGCAGATGCAGCTCCCGTTGACGAACGCCATTGCAAGATTCCCGAGCTCCGCAAGTAGATCAGCTTACGGTGGAGAGAACACTGCTAATGCTACTACTCTGTGCCAAAAGTAGATAGGAACTCGAGAGAGAAAAGAGAGGGGGTTTTAGGAGCGATAGAGGAGTCCGTGTGGCCAGATAGTTGCTTGAGCGCCTTTCATAGTGGCCGGGCCCCAGTGCAACGCTGGCCACACGGACTCCTCTATCGCTTGAGCGCCTTTCATAGTGGCCGGGCCCCAGTGCAACGCTGGCCACACGGACTCCTCTATCGCTCCTAAAACTGCGAAACGCTGCCAAATTCTGCCAAACGCGACACGCCGGTGTCGCCCTGTTGTCGCCATGATTTCATATCTTCGTGCTTACGAAAAGGAAACAACTCGCGGGCTGGTGTAACAGGACGGAATTCGGTATCCACGGGATTTCTCGAACGGGTCGTTGCCTAGCTAGCTCCGAACAGCCTCTACTCTCGCGTTTAGCTAGCTACCAGTCTTTTGACCTCGACTTCTACTCTCGTTCTTAGCTGTTCGGAGATAGCTAGGCAAAACCGCATGGCGTATGCATTGATGTTCGTGTTCGCCTCGTGCTCAATGCACTGCATTGCATACCGCATAGGTAATGTGCTCGTTATGAAAACGTGCACATAGGTTATTACGTCCTTATTGGGGTATCATACAATACCCTATATATTTTCTCAAGACTGCATGGAGGCAAGTGCCAGGGTGTGATATTTTATGTTGGTGCATGACTTCCAAGCATCAGAATCATTACTTGACAACAATTCCTGAAACAGTATCCATGCTTGTTCATAAACTATATCCATCAAACTAGCATGCACATTCCATCCCCTGTTACAAGACCTCCGTACTCCCTACAGCACCTTGGCCTCGTTCTTGAGTTTATCCAACAGCTCCTCCACACTCCCCAGGATCCGGCCCCCCACTCGCACAGGTGCCTCCCCCACCCCCATCACCTGCATCACCACCACAAGCACCTCATCCTCGTTACAAGCCCTCCATTACAATCCATGAGCTGCCTCACAGAACCTTGGCCTCGTTCTTGAGTTTATCCAACAGCTCATCCACACTCCCCAGGATCCGTCCCCCCACACGCGCAGGCGGCTCCCTCACCCCCACCACGTGCACCCTGCGGGTGGCCGGGTCTGCAAGGTCAAGCCCGAAGTCGGAGGGAGAGAGCACAGCGATGGGCTTCTTCTTTGCCTTCATGATGTTGGGCAGCGTGGCGTACCGTGGCTCGTTCAGCCGTAGGTCCGTGCTGAGGTGATGAGGGCAGAGGGGGGGAAAGAAGGGAGGAAGAAAGCATCAAGAGGAGGGGAAGAGGGGGACAGGCGCTGAGGCGGCTCCTTCTCTCAAGGTGACTGTTGATTCACCTTGAGTGTGGCATAGCATGGCTCGTTCAACTGGAGACCGGACCTGTGGTGTGGGGGGAATGGGGGGAAAGGGGTGGAGGAGGAGGTTGGTTGGTGGAAAGGAGGAATGGAAGGCAGCCAGAGAGCACGCTGATGGGTTTTTTCTTGGCCTTCATGATGTTGGGCAGCGTGGCGTAGCGTGACTCGTTCAGTCGTAGATCGGTGCTGGGGGAGGGAGGTGAGGGAGGGGAGGGGGGAGAGGGGAGGAAGAAGGCAGCAAGAGAGTGGGACAGGTGATTTAGGAGGTGCTGATGCGCCTCCCTCCCTCACCCCCACCACGTGCACCGTGCGGGTGGCACAGACTGGAGTGCACCACTGACAAACAGGCCAGTCCCCTCCCATCTAGATTTGAACATTGGTCCAGATATCACTTTTGAGAATAATTAGCAGCCCAGAGGTTAAGAAAGACAAGTCTCCGAATCATTTCTGAGATTTTAGCTGACATGTTTTTAACCCTGAGAGTCCCTGCAATGCACCACTCACGTGATGACAGCTGGCAGCTTAAGGCTGACTGTCTCAAGGCCATCGTCAATCTCCCTGGTGACCTGCGCACTGCGAGCAGCCGTGTCCAGCACCACCTGTGTTGTGGGGCGAAGGGCGAGCAGAGCAGGGGTAGGAAGGGGCGAGGGGCGAGGAGGCAATGGGTGATACGGGCGTCCTAACCCGTCGTCAATCTCCCGGGTGACCTGCGCGCTGCGAGCTGCCGCATCCAGCACCACCTGTGTTGTGGGGCGGGAAGGGTGTCGAGGGGAGGAGCGGCAAGCAGAGGCAAGAGGGGTGACGACAGGGCAAGGGGCGAGGAAAGAGCAGAGGCAAGGGTTTAGTGCGCCAGCCAAGCCATACAAGAGCGTGTGTGTTGGATTCTCGAGGAATCATCTTTGAAAGGACGCACAGGCAGCACGTGCTAGCTCGATACCCATGTGGTGTGCACCCACATAGTGCACACAGCCATGACAAGGCTCATACGGCATCTCGCTTCCCCCATCACGTGGTAATTGCATCTCTGCATTGGCTTGCAGCATCTGCATTGGCAGTCATGTGACCCAAGGCAGTCAGCATGTAACCGATACGTCTGAGAGAACCGGGGTGTACCTTGGAGGCGAAGGTGGCTTGCGGCCAGTCCAGCAGCGCTGCCAGCATCTGCCCCGTCTGGTTGCAGTCGTCGTCTATTGCCTGGTGGGCGGAGAGGAGGGAGAGGTGGGAGACAAACGGAGTAAGGGGGACGGAAAGAGTGGAGCGGACGAGTGCGGTAACAAGGGGCCAGTCCAGCAGCACTGCCAGCATCTGCGCCGGCTGGTTGCGGTCGTCATCTATTGCCTGGAAGGGGGAGGTGGAGGGAGGAGAGGGTGGAGACGAGTGGGGCGAGAGGGACGAGAAGAGTGGACGCAACGCAGCGAGCATCTGCCCCGGCTGGTTGCGGTCGTTGACTACTGTCTGCATGGGAGGGGAGGGATAAAAAAGAGGAGAACGAGGTTGTGTGACCTAGTTACGAGGTGGGGAGGGAGAATAGGAGAGCCGCCGCCATCTGCCCCGTCTGGCTTCGCCGCCGCCGCCGCCACCACCACCACCACCACCAGCACAGTATATAGTGACTTCACTTTTCCTCGCCTGCTTCCCCAGGAACATCATATCAGCCGTCTCCTTGAGAGCAACTCCTTTGAGTAGCTTCGGACCGTACTGATGCCTGCTGTGACTTGAGATGAGACCGTGCTTGAGCAGCTTCAATCCGTACCACCTGAATACCACCACCTGCCCTCTCACATAGGAACACCATCCGTACTGAATACCCCCAGGATCACCAGGTCAGCTGTCTCCTTGAGCGCAACCCCTTTGAGCAGCTTCACCACGATCAACGGCTCCAGTGCCTCCTCCTGTGACGATACTATCAGCAGCACCATTACTTACCTTATATTACCACCACTGGCACTCATCATACCTGCTTTCCCAGGAAAACCTGGTTGGCTGTCTCCTTGAGCTCAACCCCTTTGAGTAGCTCAACCCCTTTGAGTAGCTCAACCCCTTTGAGTAGCTCAACCCCTTTGAGTAGCTCAACCCCTTTGAGTAGCTCAACCCCTTTGAGTAGCTCAACCCCTTTGAGTAGCTCAACCCCTTTGAGTAGTTCAACCCCTTTGAGTAGCTCAACCCCTTTGAGTAGCTCAACCCCTTTGAGTAGCTCAACCCCTTTGAGTAGCTCAACCCCTTTGAGTAGCTCAACCCCTTTGAGTAGCTCAACCCCTTTGAGTAGCTCAACCCCTTTGAGTAGCTCAACCCCTTTGAGTAGCTCAACCCCTTTGAGTAGCTCAACCCCTTTGAGTAGCTCAACCCCTTTGAGTAGCTCAACCCCTTTGAGTAGCTCAACCCCTTTGAGTAGCTCAACCCCTTTGAGTAGCTCAACCCCTTTGAGTAGCTCAACCCCTTTGAGTAGCTCAACCCCTTTGAGTAGCTCAACCCCTTTGAGTAGCTCAACCCCTTTGAGTAGCTCAACCCCTTGAGTAGCTCAACCCCTTTGAGTAGCTCAACCCCTTTGAGTAGCTCAACCCCTTTGAGTAGCTTCAACCCCTTTGAGTAGCTCAACCCCTTTGAGTAGCTCAACCCCTTTGAGTAGCTCAACCCCTTTGAGTAGCTCAACCCCCCTTTGCTTTGAGTAGCTCAACCCCTTTGAGTAGCTCAACCCCTTTGAGTAGCTCAACCCCTTTGAGTAGCTCAACCCCTTTGAGTAGCTCAACCCCTTTGAGTAGCTCAACCCCTTTGAGTAGCTCAACCCCTTTGAGTAGCTCAACCCCTTTGAGTAGCTCAACCCCTTTGAGTAGCTCAACCCCTTTGAGTAGCTCAACCCCTTTGAGTAGCTCAACCCCTTTGAGTAGCTCAACCCCTTTGAGTAGCTCAACCCCTTTGAGTAGCTCAACCCCTTTGAGTAGCTCAACCCCTTTGAGTAGCTCAACCCCTTTGAGTAGCTCAACCCCTTTGAGTAGCTCAACCCCTTTGAGTAGCTCAACCCCTTTGAGTAGCTCAACCCCTTTGAGTAGCTCAACCCCTTTGAGTAGCTCAACCCCTTTGAGTAGCTCAACCCCTTTGAGTAGCTCAACCCCTTTGAGTAGCTCAACCCCTTTGAGTAGCTCAACCCCTTTGAGTAGCTCAACCCCTTTGAGTAGCTCAACCCCTTTGAGTAGCTCAACCCCTTTGAGTAGCTCAACCCCTTTGAGTAGCTCAACCCCTTTGAGTAGCTCAACCCCTTTGAGTAGCTCAACCCCTTTGAGTAGCTCAACCCCTTTGAGTAGCTCAACCCCTTTGAGTAGCTCAGCCCCTTTGAGTAGCTCAACCCCTTTGAGTAGCTCAACCCCTTTGAGTAGCTCAACCCCTTTGAGTAGCTCAACCCCTTTGAGTAGATCAACCCCTTTGAGTAGCTCAACCCCTTTGAGTAGCTCAACCCCTTTGAGTAGCTCAACCCCTTTGAGTAGCTCAACCCCTTTGAGTAGCTCAACCCCTTTGAGTAGCTCAACCCCTTTGAGTAGATCAACCCCTTTGAGTAGATCAACCCCTTTGAGTAGATCAAACCCTTTGAGCCATCTCACCATATCAGCCATCTCACCTGCTTCCCCACCAACACCATATCAGCCATCTCACCTGCTTCCCCACCAACACCATATCAGCCATCTCACCTGCTTCCCCAGGAACACCATATCAGCCGTCTCTTTCAAAGCAACCCCTTTGAGCAGCTTAGCGACGATCAACGGCTCCAACGCCTCCTCCTGTGCCGCATCCACCTTCACCAGTACCGCCCTGTCTGCTCCCATGGCTAGAGCGGTTCTGCACACAACACCCTCAAGCAGGGGAAGAGCAGCAGAGAGCAAGGGGTGAGCGGTGGGGAAAGAGGCTCCAACGCCTCCTCCTGTGCGGCATCCTCCTTCACCAGTACCGCTCTGTCCTCTCCCCCCCCATCGCGAGAGCGGTTCTGCACACAACACACACAATCAGGGACGGAGCAGCAGAGAGCAAGGGGTGAGCGGTGGAGAGGAAGAGGCTTGAATGCCTCCTCTTGTGCTGTGCTGTGCTGTGCTGTGCTGTGCTGTGCTGTGCTGTGCTGTGCTGTGCTGTCCCGTGCCGTCCACCTTCACCACTTCCGCCCTGTCCGCCCCCTTTTCCCTTTACCGAGGTGAGTTGACCCATTTCCACCACGCTGTACCTGTTTAAAACTCATCTAGCCCAGCACTCGTCTCACTCACCTGAGCGTGTCCTGGCACTGCTGATCTCACCTGAGCGTGTCCTGGCACTGCTGACCTCACCTGAGCGTGTCCTGGCACTGCTGCACGCCCAGGCTGACGGCCACGACCTCCTTGATCGCCCCCTTCTCCCTCAGCCGTATGGCCTCCTCCACTGCGATCTCACAGAAGGGATTCATTGACATCTTCACACTCGCCTTCTCCACTCCGGACTGATTGGGGAGGGGGCGAGGAGGGGAAAGGGAGGAAGAGCAGAGGGCTCAGCCGTATGGCCTCCTCCACTGCGATCTCACAGAAGGGATTCATTGACATCTTCACACTCGCCTTCTCCACTCCGGACTGATTGGGGAAGGGGCGAGGAGGGGAAAGGGAGGAAGAGCAGAGGGCTCAGCCGTATGGCCTCCTGCACTGCGATCTCACAGAAGGGATTCATTGACATCTTCACACTCGCCTTCTCCACTCCGGACTGATTGGGGAAGGGGCGAGGAGGGGAAAGGGAGGAAGAGCAGAGGGCTCAGCCGTATGGCCTCCTCCACTGCGATCTCACAGAAGGGATTCATTGACATCTTCACACTCGCCTTCTCCACTCCGGACTGATTGGGGAGGGGGCGAGGAGGGGAAAGGGAGGAAGAGCAGAGGGCTCAGCCGTATGGCCTCCTCCACTGCGATCTCACAGAAGGGATTCATTGACATCTTCACACTCGCCTTCTCCACTCCGGACTGATTGGGGAAGGGGCGAGGAGGGGAAAGGGAGGAAGAGCAGAGAGGGCTCAGCCGTATGGCCTCCTCCACTGCGATCTCACAGAAGGGATTCATTGACATCTTCACACTCGCCTTCTCCACTCCGGACTGATTGGGGAGGGGGCGAGGAGGGGAAAGGGAGGAAGAGCAGAGGGCTCAGCCGTATGGCCTCCTGCACTGCGATCTCACAGAAGGGATTCATTGACATCTTCACACTCGCCTTCTCCACTCCGGACTGATTGGGGAAGGGGCGAGGAGGGGAAAGGGAGGAAGAGCAGAGGGCTCAGCCGTATGGCCTCCTCCACTGCGATCTCACAGAAGGGGTTCATTGACATCTTCACACTCGCCTTCTCCACTCCGGACTGATTGGGGAAGGGGCGAGGAGGGGAAAGGGAGGAAGAGCAGAGGGCTCAGCCGTATGGCCTCCTCCACTGCGATCTCACAGAAGGGATTCATTGACATCTTCACACTCGCCTTCTCCACTCCGGACTGATTGGGGAAGGGGCGAGGAGGGGAAAGGGAGGAAGAGCAGAGGGCTCAGCCGTATGGCCTCCTCCACTGCGATCTCACAGAAGGGATTCATTGACATCTTCACACTCGCCTTCTCCACTCCGGACTGATTGGGGAAGGGGCGAGGAGGGGAAAGGGAGGAAGAGCAGAGGGCTCAGCCGTATGGCCTCCTCCACTGCGATCTCACAGAAGGGATTCATTGACATCTTCACACTCGCCTTCTCCACTCCGGACTGATTGGGGAAGGGGCGAGGAGGGGAAAGGGAGGAAGAGCAGAGGGCTCAGCCGTATGGCCTCCTCCACTGCAATCTCACAGAAGGGGTTCATTGACATCTTCACACTTGCCTTCTCCACCCCAGACTGGTTGTGATAGGGATGGGGACACGAGCAGGGACACAGGCAGGCAGAAGCAGGGACACAGGGGGAGGAAGGCGTTGAGCCGTATCGCCTCCTCCCCTGCGATCTTACACAAGGGATTCATTGACATCTTCACACTCGCCTTCTCCACCCCGGACGGGAGGGGAGGAGGGGAAGACAGTCAGGCAGAAGCGCAGACACAGGGGAAAAGGGGAGCAGTGAGCTGAGCCGTACCGCCTCCTCCCCTGCGATCTCACAGAGGGGGCTCATTGACATCTTCACACTCGCCTTCTCCACTCCGGACTGGTGGGAGGGATAGCGGGGGGGGAGTGGGGAGAGGAGAAAGGAGAGCAGTGGACTTGGGTTGACTGACTGCCCTCCTCCAGCGCGGCCTCGCAAAGGCAACTCATTGACATCTTCACACTCGCCTTCTCCACTCCACTCAAAATGGGGAGGGATGGGAGTTAGGAAGGGGTAAGGCAGGCAGACAGAAGCGCAGACACGGGGGAGGGAGACCATACGGAAGGGAGAGGAGGGGGTTGGGCCGTGTGCCCCCTAACCCCCCCCCCCCCCCCCTCCCCTCCCAGAAGAGATTAGTGACATGTTACACTCACTTGTTCCACTCCGGCCAGGACTGGCACTCCATACCCCCCCAGGCCAGGACTGGCACTCCATACCCCCCCAGGCCAGGACTGGCACTCCATACCCCCCCAGGCCAGGACTGGCACTCCATACCCCCCCAGGCCAGGACTGGCACTCCATACCCCCCCAGGCCGCCAGGGGGAACGGAAAAGGACGGAGTGGAGAGGAGGATGGGGATGTGAGCTCTTTTTACTAAATTTAAACCTCGCGTGGAAAGAGAGAGGGGAGAGGGAAGAGGAGGGGCGGGGGGAGGGGAGAGGGAGAGAGGAGGGGAGGAGTTGGGGAGGGAGAGGAGGAACAGAAGGTAGGGGAATAGGAGAAATGACCGTTTCTCTGCTATGGTTCCATCCCCGCTACAGTCTTATCCGTGATAAAATCCCATCCGTGCGATAATCCTATCCCCGCTATAGTCGTGCCTCGCTATAAGCTCACCCCGTCCGCCTTGACGCGGATCTTGGCGGCATAGTCGATCACGCGCTTCACGGCCACCAGCGCCCTCATGCTCGCTTACAGCTACCGGCACACTTGACGACCAACGGTAGACTTGACGGGCGATGAACGCAACGCCTGCGACGTTTTTCTACGCTCTACGCCCGCCGCTATCGGCGCCGCGAGGTGCGGCGAAACAGGCCGTCGAAGGGCCCCGTAGGAAGAGAGCGAAGCGGCAGATTGAGCCCGCGCTCGAACCGCCTCTCTGACGAGGTGGGATAATACTGCCACGTGTAACGCGATGAGTGGAGGAGAGACGGGACGGAAAGCGACCAGCGGAGAGTCTGCGTGGGCGAGCGGCTCGGGTAAGGCGCACGCAGATGCGGAGAGCGCGGCGGGACGAGCGGAAAGCGCAGACCGCGAAAGGGACGGCGGGGAAGTGAGCGGCTAATAGCGGAAGCTGCTGGGAGAGGCGCGGCGCGGGCTCGACGGGTCTGACGGCGGATGGCTGGTCTGCGCTGCTCGCTGTGATTGGTTGGATGGGATGCGGGAGAGCGATTGACGGCTTGGCTGCTTGGTTGCTGCTCTGACTGACTGCTGACTGGTCACTGGTCAGGAGGAGCAGAAGATTAGATTGGGGGCGTTGGTGTGGTGCGGTGTGGTGGTGTCTGGCTGGGAAGGAAGTGACAATCGTGGGGCAGGCGAGTTTGAGAGTGAAGGGGGAAAGGGAAGGGGCAGGGGGGAGTGAGGGGGGGTCGGTAGAGTTTCAAGTAACCGCCTCAGATTGCACAATATCGTGTCTAACCGCTTCTGATATACTTTTGTGACCCACCCTCAGTGAGTGTTTGCAATGCCTGATTGGGAAATCAGCGGCGGGCCGCGTAAGAAAACGGCTGCAGCGGATGGGCTATTAGCGCGGACGTGTTGCTGCGTCAGCGTCGGGGAGTGCTGAGCTGTTATTACTTCGCCATAATCATAATCGAATTTAGAAACATTGCTCAGGTAGTAGGTTTCATGACCAGTAAGTGGAGGGAAAATACATTCAGCTTATGATCATGCATGATATAACTTCATTTTATTAATCAATTCAATGTTAATATGCACAGTAAACCCGTATGTGTTGTTTTTATTCTGATTTTAATGATGTGCTGATTGTAGTATTCAACTCAGAAGATGCCAAAACTATTGAATACTGATTTAAATGCTTCGCTACAGTGAATGATTTTAACGATGTGCAGTCTTTACAACGGTTACATATACTGTAATACACAGTCGAGGTGCTTGTGGGGAGGAGAGTGGGAAACCAACCAATTGGTAGGCAAGCAACTTGGCAGGTGTTACCACTTGTCCAGCAGCTGCGACAGTGCGGTTTGGCAGTGAGCAATCCCATGCGCAGGCATCTGGTCTGACATGGTGCCAGCCAGCCAAAACAGACTTGCTGGTTTTCCACCTGAAGCTACTGTATGAAATTTGGGGGTGTGACTTAGGCACTTTATGTCGTATTAGGGTCCCTTTCGCGCTGGGGGGTTGTGCTGCATGCATCTCTGACCAACAATACTGGAAATCAAAATTATCTTGAAAGCGCTGCTCTGAATGTAGCTAGCCATCTTCAAAACAAACTCCAATTGCATAATTGGACACTCCCTGGCCTCTTTCCCAGCTTTGGCTGCTTGCGCTTCGCAGCTCACATTTCAGGAAGCACCGACTTGCACCTATCAGCCCGTCACTTGTACGTGTACTCACAGCAGTTTCGTTTTGGAAGTGACTGTCACAGATGCTGTCGTGTATCGCACTCACTGTGCTTATCCCAACCCCAAACCACCCCAAACCAGCCTAAACCTCGCTCTCTGCTCCTAGCGCGACCCCACCCCATCCCACCTGAAGGAAACAGGAACCTCGCTAACCAGGACTTATCAGTAGACTGCCTAACCTAGTAGACCATAGCAGCTGCCTAACGACCTAGGGTGTAGGGGAGTCAGGTAGTACGTAAAAGCAGTATTGGTTGCTAAGAAGGAAAGCAAAAGGAAGAATCCTATTTGGCTCTCTGGGTGGAGTGGAGATTAACGAGCGAAACGTCGAAATGGATGTCTCACGGAAAGATGGCGAGCAAGCGGCACGATTTGCGCGGATGTGCCAGAGGAGATTAACTCCGTTACTAGTTTGGTCACTCGGCGCGCTGCTCCTCGCGTCGTTGGCACTTCCACTCACAGAGGTAAATCCGAGTAGCCCCCAGCCATCCGCCACCTATCAACACACCTGCGTGCCTTATGTATACTTTCTCACAAGAAAGATATTGAATAGCCCCCCACCGTCTACCACCTCCTGTCCGCGCAGCCACGGGTGCTACTACTCCGCCGAGCAGTATGAATGCCATCCGAACCATCTTTGTGGGGATTCGCGCTATTAGTGCTCCGCTGCACCGCTAGTAGTCCCATATTCGTGGGTGCTCCTTTTTTCCGCTGAAACGGGTTGAATCCCTACGCTAAAAAGACCGGTTGATTTGTCAGCTGCTTAGCGAGGTGGTAACCCCATCGCAAGCTCAGTAACCCCGCCGCGAGCTTCGTCGCAGACCGCTGTTGAAAACGACACTAAATTTCTTTTCCGCTGTGCATCCCACAAATAAGACCCAGTCCTTCTTACATCCGGCCTCCAATACGCCGAGGAAAAAATTATGGCGCGACTCCTTACACCTTAACATCTGGCCTCCTTTTCTCGCAGCTTCTCCGTCCTCCCCGCCTTCTCTCCTCCAGCTTCACGCACGTCGGGCCAACAGACTCTCGACTGGGAAGGGACAGCGAAACGTCTCGAAAGGGTTCGTCCTACATTTCCCCCTCCCAACCCTTACCTTTCCCACCCGCGTTCCTCTCTTCCCCTCCCGCCCTTTGCTCCCTCCCGTTTCCCCACCCCTCGCAGGCCGCCTCTTCCGCCGCGACATCTTGTTTTGAGGCGGCTCAAAACAAGACTTCCCCTCCCGCCCCTCCCTCTCGCCCTTCTGTCCCTCCCATTCCCCCTCCCCTCGCAGGCCGCCGCTTCCTTCGCGACGTCCGGAAGATCCACCGGCGTCGCTGGCACGTCCACGGCCGGCAGCACAACCGGCGGAGACGGCGGCGATGCGGGAGATGACGTCATCAGCGGAAGTTACACCCCGCCGCCCAAGTGCCCGGCGGAGGACTCGACGTGCGCGGGGGGGGCGGGGACGGCGGCGGACCCCGACTCGCCGCCGGCCGTGGCGGAGTGCCCCACGGGGGAGCGGCGGTGCAGCAACGGCGCGTGCGTCAAGGTGCGATTCGTTACCATCGCTAAAGAGTTGAAACCCTCGCTACCGTGATGTGCAAACGACGGTTGATACGGCGGAGTTGAATGAAACTCTCGCTTGTGTTTCGAGCGCTTTGGCGGATAGCGGAGCCACGTGAAAGAAGAGTGTTTTTGAGACGTCTCAATATCACTCTTCTTTCACGTTGCTTTGCTTGCTAGCGGAGCCACGCGCGCTTTCAGTCAAGACAGGGCTTTGTGTTGCCATGCTGTCTGTCGGCGCGTGCCTCCCTCGCTCACCCTTTTTCTCTCCTTCCTTACCTTTCCCCCCGCAGATCGGCATGCTCTGCACGCTCTCCCTGCAGTGCACAGCGGGCCAGTTCCGCTGCCACGACAGCAGCGGATGCGTGCCTTCCCCCCTCACTCCCCTCCCTGTGCTCTGCCCGTGTCTTCCACCCTCGCCCTCCCCCTTCCCCGTCAGATCGGCATGCTCTGCATGCTCTCCCTGCAATCATTGCACTGCACGGCGGGGCAGTTCCGTTGCCACGCCAGCAGCGGGTGCGTGCCTTCCCCACTCACTCCCCTCCCCATTTACCCCCCACCCACCCCTCCCCATTTACCCCCCACCCACCCCTCCCCCCCGCCCCCCAGATCGGCATGCTCTGCACGCTCTCCCTGCAATCATTGCAGTGCACGGCGGGGCAGTTCCGCTGCCACGACAACAGCGGGTGCGTGCCGGACTCGGCGGTGTGCGACGGGCAGGAGGATTGCAACGATGGGTCGGACGAGACAGGCGACGACTGCGAACTCATCAGCGGGTGTCTCGCGCAGGGACTGGTGAGTTGGACTCGTGACTGGGGGTGGTTACTGGGGGTGGTGATCTATGCCTTCTCTCCCCCTTCAAGCGGGTGCGTGCTGGGCGAGGCGGTGTGTGACGGCCAGAAGGATTGTAACAATGGGTCGGACGAGACAGGCAACGATTGTGTGTTGATTAGCGGATGCTTAGCGCAAGGGCTGGTGAGTGAGGGCCGGTATCAGCAGAAGCTAGTAAGAACAGAGGCTAGAGGGTGGGTGGGACTCAGCGGTGTGTGACGGCCAGAAGGATTGCAATGATGGGTCCGACGAGACAGGCGACGACTGCGAACTCATCAGCGGGTGCTTGGTACAGGGGCTGGTGAGTGGGGAGATGGCTTGAGTCGAGGCTGGGCAGAGGCTAATCAGAGCAGAGGCTAGTGGGTGGGTTAGACGAGGCGGTGTGCGACGGGCAGGAGGATTGCAACGACGGATCCGACGAGTTGGGCGACGATTGCGAACTCATCAGCGGCTGCCTGGCGCAGGGACTGGTGAGTGGAGGCTGGTTTGAGCAGGCGCTGGTGATTGGGGTGAGTTGGGCTGGTGAATCGGCCTTCTTTCTCCTCATGATGGTGCTTTGCTCATCGCCTCCTTCCCCTGCACTTCTCTCTGCCCTCCACCTTCTCGCCCTTCCTTGTTCTCCGTTTCCCTCCGCCCCTCGCCAGGCTGCCTGCCCCGCAGACGTGCAGTGCATTGCCACTCGGAAGTTCTGCGACGGAGTGAACGATTGCAAGAGCGGGTCAGAGGAGGGTGAGGACTTCTGCTCCACTTACAGGTGTCCACGTGGCACCTTCAAGTGCCCCTCCTCGCCACTCATCTGCCGCCCGGGCGCCATGTGCGACGGCAAGAACCACTGCCCTGTAACGAATCCCGACCTGCCTTATACGGAGGATGAAGACCCGGCGATGTGCAGCAGCTTCACCCGACCCATAGGTGAGAATGTCTTGATTTTCGTGGGTTTCTGTTGTGTTTTTATCATTTCAGCATATCAGGGAAGGCTGTAGTAACAGCAGTAGGCTCACTGACCCAGTCTGTATCCCTCCCCTTCAACCCATTCTTCCCGCTCACACCTCCCCTGCCCTCTCTCCTCTGTCCCTCTCCCCTCCCCCTGTCGTGCATGTGCGAGCACAGACCCCCGCACAGGCCTTCCCACCAGCGGCGCCACCATCACCCGCGTGGGGGATGGTCCCCTGGGCCCCGGCCAGAGAGGCGCGAGCGGAGGGACTGGCGGGGGGAGTGGTGGTGGGAAGGGTGGTGGGAAGGGCGGGAAGGGTGGGAAGGGTGGGAAGGGCGGAGGAAAGGGTAGTGGTGGTGGGAAGGGGAAGGGGAGTGATGGTGGGAAGGGAAAGGGGAGTGGAGGAAGTGGGGATAATGCAGGGAGTGGAAAGGGGAGCCAGGTGGATGCATCAGGGGAGGTGAAAAAACAGGCAGACAAGGTAAAAGCAGCAGTGGACAAGGTCAAGCAAAAAGTGAAACCAACGGGAATCGTTGTGCCTAAGCGTGGGGGGGGAAATTAAGTTGGATGAGAGGGCGCATGTTGAAGCGGCACGGCAAGAAAAGCTCGTCTTTTGTTTGTGTATAATAGCTGTTCTTTGGATTAGGTGGATGAATGTTCATGTTGGATGAAATTGTGTCCGCTGAACATTAACATGATTCTAATTGTTTTAAGGTTCAGTTGTGAAGCCTTGCACTGACTCTGCTATTATATGCCAGTGCTAAAAATTGCTTATTTCGCCCTATCCTTATCCGTGGGACCTGGCCCAATCAGGCCAAAGCAGCTGAGGGATCACCTGCGGGTCGAACTTGACGTTACGTTCTCACAACCTTGCGCTGTTTGTTTCTATCGCATTCGCATGTCTCCCTTCCCATCGATTCGCGTCGCGTCGCATCGCATTGCAGTGACACCCACCGACCGACAATCCATTCTGCACTCCACACCAGGTCTGTCGATTCAAAGGCATATGCCCTTAATGCCCTGAACATTCCGGGCTACTTTCGCTCCAGCTCGACTGCCAAAAGTGTTAGATTCGCCCTGCACCCGTGCCACTAAGTGCCGCGCTCGACCCTCCCCCGGATGCGTGAAGGGCCCAAACAGGGCCTTCCCCTGTCTCGAAGTTTTGGCTTTCTGGTTGGACTCACCACCCCCCCAAATTCTGCCTGACCCCGCCCCCTTTCTCCTTAGGTTGCACGAGAGGAGTGGATTTTTCCCTTAGCGTTTTCTAGCCAATCCTATGCTTGTAAAGCGTCTAAGTCGGCTTGGAGCACCCGAATTGTCCCTTATTGTCCAAGTGTTCCCCCCCCCCCCCCTTTCCTCCTTGTGTTGCACGAGAGGAGTGGAATTTTTCCCTAAGCGTTTTCTAGCCATCCCGTGTTTGAAAGTCAGCTTTAGAGCACCCAAAATTTCCCTTCGCGTCTAAGTGCAAACTCTTCACAGGCCCGGATTTTAAGTTTTCACTTTGGGGTGCGCCCGTGACCGTTAAGGGCGCCCAAACGCTCAGCTACACCAAAAACAGGGTCAGATGGGGAGGAGCTGGGGAGCGCAAGTATGGGTCCCAGGAACTTCGACAGGCCTGCTCTACACACAACACCCACACACAACATTCACATGTACAGGCTTCATCAGCGGGTCGTAGACACAGCAGGTCGTGTAATCCAGTTCGGTGCAGCGTGTTCTGATACGGTACAGTTTGTTTCAACTGCCGAACCTTCCCTGCGCTAGATTCTTGTCTAGTTTACTCCAATCGCACATAAGTCGTACGGTCGTCGTCGGCTTGTCGTTCAATGTCAGGTGTAATGTCGCAAACCCATCGCAGCAAAATTGTCTGCTTTCTGCTATGGAGAGTGCTTTGACTCGATTTCTCCTCTCCACACCCGACCCGATCCACAGGATTCGACACTCCATTGCTAGAAGCTAACTAGAGCGGCACGGGGGGCGTCATGTCATAGGGACCACGACTTGATGCGTGATTGTAGAGCCCGGGGCTTTAACGGGGCTTCGCCCAGGCTTCCAGAAAGACCCTTCGTCCGCAAGTCAGTTCATTAACTCCGGCACGCAATGACGATGCGTCCTTAGCTTTCGTGGGTACTTTCACCGAATTTCGTTCGCAAAATGGCGTTCTTAGCTCTCGTGGGTCCAGGAGATGCGCGCCTCGACGACAGGAAAGGCGACGACAGAGCAATCAACGACATAGCAGTCAACGACAGAGCAGGCGACGACAGAGCAGGCGACGACAGAGCAGTCGACGACAGAGCAGGCGACGACAGAGCAGGCGACGACAGAGCAGGCGACGACAGAGCAGGCGACGACAGAGCAAGCGACGAGGGGGCACAAAACTCGTGTTCCTGGCATGGTCAAGGCGGCTCGACACGCCGCTGTTGTCCAGAACGCACGTGCTGCTCTTGTCCAGAACGCACGTGCTGCTCTTGTCCAGGGGGTACGACTCATTCTTCGCCATGGGCCCTGAATTGCCGCGAACTTTTGCAAAGAAGCGACTGCGGTGATTGCGTTGGCCTTCACTATAGTAACCCCCTCTATAGTGACTATAGCGAGCGTTGCTACACCCCCTCGACTGCTGTAGATGACGACCTTTGCCGAGCCGACCCTGTGACGGTTGGGGATGTGACACTATCGTGCGGCTGGGAGCCGCTTCTCAGCAGGAGCAGCCCGCAGAACGCGGACTCTTGCTGGAGCAAACGGTTCAGACGGCTGGGACGGCTACAGTCGCAGCAGTCGCAGCCGCAGCTTTCCCTCTTGAGAGAATCGCTTTCTTTCTTCCGAATTACAGTATCTCCGCGTCATCCGCCGCATTCCACGCTCGGCTTCCTCGCGCATCCCATCCGCGCACTCCTCGTCTTCCTGCTTCTCCTCTCCGCACCCTTCCCCTCGCTCCCCTCCCCTTTCCCCTACGCCCCCCCATTCTCCGCCTCCCCCTTCTCCGCCTTCCCCTTCTCCGCCTTCCCCTTCTCCACCTTCCCCTTCGCCGCCTTCTCCCCCGCCATCCTCGTGGCGTGGGCGCAAGAGGACCTCCCCTCGATCATCACCGCGCCCCCGCCGTGCCCGCGCGGGCAGCGGCGGTGCTACGGCGCGCGGATTGCGGTCTCGGGCGCGGACGGGGCGCGCATAACGGCCTTGCGTACAACATCGAGCAGCGGCAGCGGCGCTAGCAGCAGCAGCAGCAGCAGCAGCAGCATCGCCACAAGCAGCGGTAGCGTCGGCAGCAGCAGTAGCAAGATTAGCAGCAGAAGCAGCAGCAGCAGCAGCAGCACCAGTGAAAGTGACAATAGCGAGGGGAAGGGAGGCACGTGCGTGGATGTGGGTTCCACGTGTCCCGCGCCCTGCATGGCGGGGCAGACGGCGTGCGCGGATGGCAGCGCGTGCTTTAGCACGTGGATGACGTGTGACGGCCACGTGGACTGCGCTGACGGGTCGGACGAGAGCGACGTGGCGTGTGCGGGGAAGACGCCACTGCAGGACGGGGCGGGGGAGGAAGTGGGGGAGGCGGAGGGAGCAGGGGAGGTCGAGGGGGAGGGGGAGGGGGAGGGGGAGGGGGGAGGGGGAGGGGGAGGGGGAGGGGGGAGCAGAGGAGACAAGCGATACTGATGGAAACCTCTCAGAAACACAGAACGAGCCTGCAACCTGCCCGCCTGGTTTCATCTCCTGCCCCTCCTCCCCCTTCTCCTCCCCCTCCTCCTCCTCATCCGCTTTCTCCTGCATGAAGGGTGCTCTCTGTGATGGCATCAACGACTGTCCCCTGGAGGCTGATCCCTTGGCTTCCTCCTCCGCCCTCTCCTCCTCTTCCGCTGCCTCCCCCATGCTTCCCTATTCCATCGATGAACACCCCCTCTTCTGCAGCTTTTTCATCTGCCCGCCGGGCTACCGGAAATGTTTGAACGGGTACGTTTGCGTGAGCGAGAAGCTGTGGTGCGACGGTGAGAACGACTGCCCGAGTGTAGACCTGGTGACCGGAAAATATATGTCGGTTAGAGAAGCGGCCAAGGCAATGACAGCAGTGCTAGAAGCAGCCGCAGCCACAAGAACAGCAGGTTTTGCTGCCGGCAGCGCTTCGACTGCTTCTCACGGAGCAGCTTATAAAGGAGCTACGCCTGCGGCTTATACAGAGGATGAAAACCCGTCCATGTGCGCAAAGCACGTGTGCGCTGAGGGCACGGTGCGGTGCGCAGTGAACAGTAAATGCTTGGATGCCACCCGGTGGTGCGACGGCATCATCGACTGCCCCGTTACCAAAAAAGGAAACGTTACCGTAAAAGCTGGTCTGAGTAGCAGCAGCAGCAGTGGGAAGGGGAGTGCGGTGGCAGCAGTGGTAACTGGAGAGGATGAGGATCCGGGTGTGTGTGCGACCTGGAGTTGTCCTGATTGGGGCAGGAAGTGCAGCAACGGAGTGCAGTGTGTGGCTCGCGACCACTGGTGTGATGGCGTCTCTGACTGCCTTCCAGCCCCCTCCTCCTCCCCACCATCCCTGCCACCAGCAGCAGCAGCAGCAGCAGCAGTGCCAGCGCCATCAGCATCATCAGCATCGACTTCACGAGAGGCATTCAACGATGAGGATCCCGCCATGTGTGTGGCGCTGGTGTGCCCCGAGGGCCAGCGCCGCTGCCGCAACGGCTGGCAGTGCCTGGCGGAGCGCCGGTGGTGCGACGGCAGCAGCGACTGCATCCACCCCGACCCTGCGAGCAACAGCAACGACAGCAATAGTACAGGCAGCCGCAACAGCGACAGCAGTACAAGCAGTGACAAGCCTGTTCCAGGGGACGAGGACCCGGTGTTCTGCCGCTCCTTCCGCTGCCCCCCAGGCATGGGCAAGTGCCGCACCGGGCTGCAGTGCGTGCCGCTCATTCAGGGCGGCGGAATCGATGCCTCCAAGTGCCAAGGTACGGGTGGATCACCTATACTATGTGTTTGTTCGTGCTGTGAATGTTCTAAAGGAGTTCTTCTTAGTTATCAAACACCCGCTGCCGTTGAATTCTGAGTGTGTCCCCATGCTGCCCTCATCCCCATTTCCATTTCCCTACCTTCCTCTCGTTCTCGCCTCTCCCTCCTCTCTCCTCCCCTCCCCTCCCCTCCCCTCCCCTCTCCTCCCCTTCCGTCTCCTCCCCTCCCCTCTCACAGGTGCTGGGGCTGACAGTGTTGATCCACAAGATGCGGGCAGCAACTGAGGCCTCTCGATTTCACCTCCCCCATCCCCTCTCCTCCCCTTCCCTCCCCTCTCACAGGTGCTGGGGCTGACAGTGTTGATCCACAGGATGCGGGCAGCAACAGTGACTCGCCATTCGACCCTGGGAATGGGGCTGCTGACCCGGGCAGCCAAGAAATGGGCGGCAAGAAAAGAGGCAAAGGGAAGGGGAAAGGTGGTGGTGGTGCAAAAGGCGGGGCAGGCGGGGGAGGGGGAGGAGGGGGAGGGGGAGGGGGAGGGGGAGGGAAGAGTGGTGGGGGGCCTCTAAAGAAGGCAGCAGACGCTGTTATGAAAGGACTCAAGGGCTTGGGAGGGTCAGGCAAAGGCAAGAAAGGGAAAGGCAAGGGGAAAAAGGGATGAGACGAGTAGTGAAGGGGTAGGGAGAGGAAGAGAAGAGGTCAGGGGAGCGCAGTTGACAAGAGAGTGCTTGAGGGGTTTTTGTGGCTGGTTTCAAGGAAAAGGCTGCAGAGAGGTTTTGAGGGTGGAGGCTGGAGGATGGAGGGGTGATGGTGAAGAGTGATGGTGGAGGGGCGATGGCGGTGGAGGGAGATAAAGAGTACATGGTGATTGGTTGCAAGGAGAAGTCCTTCCAACTTCCCAAGTTTATCTCCCAACCACCGCGTGTGCTGCTGGAGTTTCAACATGAGTGCCGCACAATTACCGTATGCAGGATTCTGTCCCTCAGTGCGCCTGCCTATTGTTTTGTTATTTCGTTCATTATTTCATTTCTTGCATTCAGGAACTTCTCCACGCGTTTCAGTCCATTCTCGCACTATGTCATGGAGTCACCGTATGGTATTGACGGGGTCTCAAGATAAACCTTATTTTCACATATTTTTACAATTGTAAGTAAGGGATTTTCTCGATATTCCTTAGCGCACCCTGCAACACCGCGTACAGCAGCAGCCGTTGTTCGCCCGTTACTGCTAACGGGGCTTCGCCGACTTCGCGCGCACTGTTTCACCAAACCTCGCACTGCTAGCCCGGCCGTGTCGGCCTACGCTTCGGGACTAGCCCGAGGCTCGCTGCCAGCATAGCACTAGCTAGCTCGCACGCACCGCGTTACCGTTTGCATGTTTCACATATAAATGTTCGCTCATGCCTTCGCTCATGTAAGGAAAATCCCTTTCCCTTCGCGTCCCCGCTAAGTGCGTACACCACTATAGTGTTGAGAATATGTTTGTATGCTTTTATTATAAGTGCACTGTTCGAAGTGTGTTTACAGGGGCTCGCCATAGTGAGGGATTTGAAACTGGTGGCGAGTCAACAGGGCGCAACCGAGCACAGCGGTTGCGACCCGCGTGGCAGCTCAAGAGTCGAATCGACAGCAGGAGTCATCGTCTACAGTACGCGAAACTGACCTGTTGGACGCGGCCGGATACCGCGCCCTTGCCGAAGCTGAAAAGTCTCGCCAGCGCGACTGTAACAAGGCAACCCAAGCGACGCAGCGCAACTGTTATACAGTTGCGCCTTGGTAACAGTTTGCCCTATGCGTTTGCTATATAACAGAATGTAATGCCTTGCTCATATTACACAATTCTCAAGCTTGTGTCCGGCCTACCCTCGGCCGCTGCTTTGGCACCACGTTACAAGCCAGGAGAGCTACCTCTGAGTGACAAATAGCCCCGCCGTAGGGACGACGTTAATTCCTAGAGCTTCCGCTGCGCTCTAGCGACTTCTTATTTCCAACATATAGCACCACAGTCAGCACCGTTACCACTCGCAACTCTCGCATCGACAATACTCCCGCCACCTTTGCACGTCGCACCCCGACCTCACGGCTCGGCGAGTAACCCGTGCTCCGGGCCTCCGCTTCGACACTTTTCCCAACCTCAGTCCTAGGCCCATCACGCGACAACCACAGTCCATTACAGTTACCACTGTAGTTTCGCTATACATTCTGAGAAAACTGAAACGAGAAAATGGAATGACTAAGTGAAAGTTGGGTACAAATACAAACCCTAGAAAGCTGTACCCAGTGCCTCAGATGTCAGGAATTTTACCCTGAATTCTTGAAGTTTCACCCCCGTTTTTTATCATGACCCTGATGCATCAGCCTTTTTTTTTCAATGACCCTGATGTTTCAGTGTTTTTTTATTTCGAACTCTGATTTTCCAGTGTTTTGTGTTTGAGGACACTGACGTTTCAGTGTTGTATCGGGGTCTACCCTGAAACCGAAAACTCCTTGTTTTGGGCCGCCGTCACCGTGCACCAAGGGGATTTCTGGCGAAACATGCTCTGACAAGGCAAATCTCTTGTATGAGGGGCGAATCTGCTGCAGTGTCAGGGAAAATAATGGCTGTGATTGGGCGAATTAGCTGTGCTGCGACAGCGCGTAACGACTGTGCAAGGTCGAATTTGCTGTTAGGGCGAATCTGCTGTGACGACCCAAGTCCGAATCATCAGTCAAGTACAACAACCAGAGAACGGAAACATCTGTTAACAATTGTCCTATTCAATTGGTCAGACAAGATTTCTGACCAATCAGACACGGAAGTAGCAAAATTTTGGCCGAATTTGGGAATTGTTAAGTGAGGGCAGTCTGATTCGCTGTGTTATGACAACATACCAGTATAAGCAACTATGCTGATCAGGGTTGAAGTTTTAGAAACCCTGATTGATCAGCGTTTTGTTTCTAACAACCCTGGAATATAAGTGTTTCACACTAGACGACACTGAAAATCAGTGTTACCCTCCTAGAGACAATGAGTGCTCACGGTACCCAAAAACCAATCTAAGGCCCTGGCTCTACCCCATATGTGCTACCCCACTATAGCCTACAATAGATATGTCATAAATCTGACACACCCCCATAGGCAAAGTGGGGGGGTACAAGGGGTCACAAGACCAGTCAAGCAAAGCAAAGCAAAGCAAGCTCAGGGTGGATCACAAAGTAACCACACAGTCCGAGCACAAGGTCAAGGCCACAAGACCAGTTCACATGCAGGAGTACACACATATATATAAAAGGCTAGACAAGCAAGACCAGGAGTATATATATATGTAGCAGTACAAGCAAGGTCAAGAGGTGAGCAAGTGAGGCAAGACAGGCACAAGACCCAGCTGAGTACAGAAGCGCTAATGATCACAAGGCACAAGCGCCTTGGTGAAGATATCAGCAGTGTTGGCCTCAGAGGCCACGTACGCAAGACGCAGCTGACCACGCTGCTGCAGCTCACGAGCAAGGAAGTAGCGAAGAGCAATGTGCTTCGTTCTGTGCTCCAGTCTCTTCTCTCGACACAAGGCCAGCATGGCCTTGTTGTCTACGTACAGCACTGGAGGAGAACGAGGCGGCTCTCCGAGGTCAGTAAGCAGGTAGGTGAGCCAGCCAAGCTCCTGTGCAGCCATGGCCCCGGCGTAGATCTCAGCCTCACAACTGGAGCCGAGAACAGAAGACGAGCGCGTAGCCTGCCAAGAAACACAGCCGGAACAAAGGCTGAAGGTGTAGCCCTGTGACAACCGCTGCGTAGCCTGGTCGTCGGCCCAAGAAGCGTCTGCGTGCCCAGTGAGGACCACTAGACTCTGCCCTCCAAGCACAAGCCTCATGCCCGACGTACTGCACAAGTAGCGCAACACCCTCTTCGCTGCGGCCATGTGCTCCGGTCTGTGTCTCCCAGAAGCAACATAGCGCACGAGAATGCTAAGAGGGTATGCAAGGTCAGGACAAGTACAGGTCATCAGGTACATGAGACAGCCAACAAGCTCTGGATACGGGCCACTCGACTCTACGGCTCATCCGAAGGCACAGTTGAGAGCGAGTGGCGAGTAGGCAGAGGAGTGGCCTGAGGCGAGGAGTACGTGAAGCCGAAGTGCTGAAGGACCTGCTGCACCATGTGTGACTGAGTGAAGGTGATGGTGTGGCGTGCTCTGTCCCGAGTGATCCGCAAGCCAAGATAGCTTGTCGGTTCACCCAGGTCTGTGCACGTGTGTCTCTTCTGCAGCTCCGACTTCACGTGAGCGAGTGCCGCAGTGTCAGCAATGGCAAAGACCAAGTCGTCGACGCACACGAGGATGTAGAATGCTAGCAGTGAGGTGTCGATGCGTAGAAACAGCGACGGGTCAGCACTAAAAGGCGCGAACCCAAAAGCCGCAAGTGTAGTCCTCAGTGTGTCGTACCACTCACGTGGCACCTGGCGGAGACCGTAGACTGGCCGTTGGAGGCTCCACTGGGTACCAGGAGGGAACGACCCAGTGAAGCCAGGTGGGCGGCGCACCCAGATCTCCTCGTGCAGGCTGCCCTGTAGGAAAGTCGTGCTGAGGTCAAGAGAGTGGAGCTCGTAGTCACGCTGAGCGGCGACGTGCAGCAGAACCCGAAGAGTGGTCATCTTCGGGGTCGAGGAGAAGGTGTGGAAGAAGTCAACTCCCTCTCGCTGACTGAAGCCTCGTGCAACGTAACGCGCCTTGAAGAAAGGCGGAGAGCCCGGCGGCCGCTTCACCCTGAAAATCCACATGCCACTGACGATGTTCGCCCCTGGGGGGAAAACCTCGTCGACGCAGGTGCCTGTGGACTTCCAGGAAGCCATCTCTGAGTCCATGGCTGTCTGCCACTGAGAGGAGTAGGGACCGGCCATCGCCTCTGCGAAAGAGCGTGGGGTCGGGATGTCTGGTGCATCCGGGTCTCCCTCAGGGGCAACAAGCATGGACACGAGATGGGGCAAAGCGGCAGCAAAGCACTCAAACTCCTCCTGCCCGTCCTCAAGGACGGCAGTGCCAAGAGCACACTCACCTCCGACGGACGGATGACAGACAGACTCAGACTCAGCAACTAGGCTAGCGGCGTAGTCGAGACGACAGGTGGCAGCAAAGTCGACAAGCTAAGCAACTAAGGCAGACGCAGCAGCGGACTCAAAGGAAGGGTGAGTGACAACAGTAGCCAGGAGACGCGTGACAGTAGGACTGGCAGCACGAAGGGAGTCGGACCCCGGGTCAGCAAGAGTAGAAAGAGAGAACGGAGGAGGAGACGGCAGTGGGACACGCTGTGGAGCAGTGGAAGGACGAAGCGCCATCCAGTGAGTGCGTGGGACAGCAGGAAGACGCTGACGCGGGACACGACTACCAGTTAGAGCAGCACGAACAGGCGACGCACGACGAGACTCAGGCGACGCAGGAGGAGACTCAGGCTCACGACGCTCAGTAAGACCTCTAGTCGGACCAATGTAAGGAGCAGGACCAGGGAGAGAGGAGGCTGACGGTAGCTGCGACTGTAGCTGGACAGACGAAGGACACCCTAAGGAGGGAGGAGGACAAGGAGGAGGGAGCTGACCAAGAACCTGCTGAAGGAGCGGAACGAAGTACGGCCGCGGCCGTGCAGCGACTCCAGAACTAGCAGAGACACCAGCGCCAGGGTCCTCAGCACCAGCAGCACCACTAGCAGCAGCGGGGTCCGAGACACCAGGCGCGCCACTCCGAAGAGTGCAGCGCCGCTCGTACCACTCACGGATCCGCTCACGGGAGGGGAGCTCCCGACTAGGAGGAGAAGCACTAGCACCAGTCCCAGTAGTACGCCTGGCTCCAGAGGTACCTCTCCTGAGGCTACAGTACTGTAAGTACCACTCACGCAGCTGCTCCGAGGAGAGGGCTCCTCTAGGTGTAGGACTCCCAGGCTCAGCACCTCCAGACTCAGAACCCCCAGACTTCGGACTCTGCGCCTCAGCTCCCCCAGGCTCAGCACCCCCAGGCTCAGCACCCCCAGGCTCAGTACCCCCAGGCTCAGCACCCTCGGGCTCCGCACCCCCAGGCTCCGCACCCCTAGGCTCCGCACCCCCAGGCTCAGCACCCCAAGGCTCCACACCCCCAGGCTCCGCATCCCCAGGCTCCGCACGCGCAGCAGGACCAGAGTTGTCAGCTACCTAAACAGGCTCAACCGGGTCTACCTGAGACACACCTGAGGGAGCGACACCCTGAGGGGGGAGGTGATCTACGACAGCAGCACCTGGCGCGAGGAAGAGAGGCGGGGGGGGGGGAGCAGGGCAGTGCGGTAGGGGAAGAGGTGGTAGTAAGGGACAGACTCGTCAAAAGTGACGTCCTGAGAGGGCAAGACTCGGCGCGAGGTGGCGTGGTAAAACTGCCAACCTGGCGCATCCGGGAGAAAGCCGAGGAAGACGCAGGAAACATCACGGGAGGAGAGCTTGTCCGCAAACGTATCGCGGACAAAAGCTCGAGATCCCCAGACCCGGAAACGCGACGCATCACCAACCTCTCCGTCCACAGCAGTGTGGGTGAGGTCTCCGGCAAGGAGACACGGGGCCAGAGGTTGAGCTGATGCGCAGCGTACCGGACCGCAAACGGCCACAGAAAGTGGGGGGCAGCCGCATGGATCAAGGAGGTACGGGCGACCTCCATGACCAGGCCAATGCGGCGCTCCGCAATACCATTCTGCCGTGGAGAGGCCGGAAGCGTAAACGACTGCTCAATGCCGTGCTCAGCATAGTAGGCTGCCAAGAGGTCGGAGGAGAACTCACCACCTCTGTCAGAGTGCAAGTGCAGGACAGGAAAGTCCGAGTGGAAACGCTCGTTGAGTTGGAGACGGGCTCTACGGATCCAAGGGATCAAGACATCAGGGACCTCACCCTTGGTGCGCAAGGGGAAGACCGTGGTGTAGCGCGAGTAGTCGTCAACAACTATCAGGAAGTACCTCTCCTGACCCTGACCACGGACGCGGGCTGGGCCCCACACGTCCATGTGGAGCGTCTGCAAGGGAGCAGTCGTCGGGGGAAACGATGAGGAGTGAGGAGCGGCGCGCTGCCGCCCCTCGACACAGGGAAGACACGGAGGAGCAGTTGAGGGAGGGAGGGGAGGAAGGATCCTGGGAAGGCCACAGACAAGGTACTGGGAGTGCATGGCACGAAGCCGCTGCACAGACGGGTGGCCAAGGCGGTGGTGCCAGAGGACGGTCTCGTGTGCCAGAGAGCGACACGAGCAGGGGGCCGACAGCTGACCTGACGCGGACGCAGACGCAGACGCAGCAACCTGAGGGGACTTAGTGGTCAGTGTGTACAGGTTCGACCCCGGCTGCCGAGTGAAGGTAGCCAAGTGACGGCCCGTACGAGCACATGTGCAGTGTGAGAGTACGACGGCTTATGCCAGCTATGCTTGCTTGCCTCTACTTTATTATGCTATTTCTAGCATAGGATAATCATATGCATGCATGAATTGTTTGATTTCCTAGGCTAGGTGCTTTCCTATATTTTATTATAGTTATAGCACCGAGCTAGGTTGCGTGCACCGAATTCTGGCCTTTTCGGTTGCCACCGAATTGCCTTCTACCGAATTCGGTAAGGATCTTTTCGGGACGCTACGCGACCCGCGGAACCTTCGCGTAACACCTGGTTACGGGGCTTTGTGTCGAGCCTATATTCAGCCTCGTGTTGTACCCAGGTGATCATATTCAATCACATTCTCTTTTCTGAACTCGATCCTAGATCCTCAAACTTGGTAATCAGAGCCTGTTTAGAAGCGAAGTTTTTCGACCGCTAAAACCTAGCTTTTAAAACCGCGGGGCCGACGACGGGAAGCGCCGATTTCGGGTACGTAAACCAGTTCCGCGCTATTTTCTAACGCCCCCCTCGAACCGGTTTTTGAACACTCCTCAGCTCTAGAATAAAAAAAGTTGGAATTTCGACCGTCGGATCGATTCGAATCTCAACGGCCCTGAGAATTTCGCCCAAAACAGTTGGAGTTTGGAGCGTCGGATCGAATTTCTTCTCAACGGCCGAGATCAGACGCAAATTTCGACTAAGGGAGAATAACGCGACCTACAGAAACAGCCCTCGTCATTTCTGCAGTCAACTCGACTCACAGTAAGATGACCAGCGCCTGAAATTCATTTATTTTGGTCGCAAATCTTCCTATAAATCGCCAAATGGAAGGCCAGGGCGACAACTATGCGACCACGAGCGACGTCGCGAGCCTCCGCACCGACATGGAGCAGACGCAGGCGACGCTTCGTCGACTCGAGGCTTTTTTTACAAGCCACCTGGCGCTCGCCACGACAGCAGCAGCGACTGCAACCACTGCAGCACCGACAAATCCAGCAGCAGTGACAACACCGATATTTCACGGCCCAATGGCACCACCAACGCCGAACCTCGAAGCAGCACGACCGAGGCTCCCGGAAGCGTTCGATCCAAGCGCAAAGGGATCCGACGTCCGGCGTTTCGTGGCAATCCTCGAGATCTACTTCGAGGCCATTGGCTGTTCGACCCCGACATACGACGCAACACGAATCCGGCTCGCAGCAACACTGTTACGCGGACCAGCACTCGAGTGGATCTACAACACTGACGTGGCCCGCGGGGAGAAAACGTGGCAGTAGTTTCGGGCAGAATTTATTGGGCGTTTCGAACCAGTTAATACTACCTATATGGCGCGGCAACAAATTCATCGGCACAAGCAGTACGGCAGTGTAGCGCAGTACACGCAGCAGATGGAGCTCCTGTTCACCCGCATCCCCGACCTGACCGAAGGCGAAAAAATCACGGCATATTCGGAAGGGTTAAAATTGGGGGTTCAGCGGCAGGTGATCGCGTCAAATCACGAAAGCTACAAGGACATCGTGCGTGCAACCGAGCATTACGACGCGCTGACCCGAAGTCAACCCGAAACACGACGTTTCACGCCGAACCGTACATTCGGCACGGAGCGATCGGCACCCCCCACGTTCGCCGAACCGATGGATATCGACAAATTCGACGCGAAGCGGCAGCCGACCAAATGCGAATTTTGCGGCGCAGCAGGGCATCAGATTTTGTCGTGCTACAAGTTGAAGAAAGTACGTGCGATCATGCAGGATGGTAACAGTGGAGCACCCCCGAAGTCAAAAAACGGGAATCGCCACTAGCCGCGGATCGAATTGGCGATCGCGTAAAGATCCGAAAAGCGAAAAAGGGCGACGACGTGGCGACTTCGGAGCGGGCGAAAAAAGGAGAAAATGATGGCGCGAATATAAAACGTCACGACCGGCCGGCAACAGGGGAAATCGCCGAGACAAATGGAGGCTCCGCGAAACAAGACTTTGCACCGACCGAGAAACTCCAGCCGAACACCCCCGAGAGTAAGAATATTCCCTCTCGAGGTTTTCAAGCCTTTAAAAAATTCAGGGGAGATTTCAAGGCCAAGAAAAAGCCTTCAGACATTATTCAGGTACCTGAGAAGTTGGGCAAACCACTCCGGAGCGTTGAAAAGGGTCGTGCGTTCCAAGGAGTTCATATTCTCTCCCCGCAGCAAAGTGTTAAGGCTCCCCATTGGCCATAGGAGAAGCCTACACAACTGCAAAGGCTTAAGGGAAGGTTCTTGGCCATGACGAAGCTGAATCGGCCTCGGATAAATCCTTCTAACCCTGCTCAGTTGGAAACTGATGTGGAGTCAGCAGCTTCGAGCGCAGGACCGAGGAATGATCTATTCGACATACCCTACGATCCTATAAGCGAGACCATCTACGGTTACTCGGAGCGGCAACAACCACTACTACTCGAGGTGATCTGCAACGGGCGACGCCTCCAGGCAGTGGTGGACAGCGGTGCATCTCACTCGGTGTGCGACCGCAGGACGTTGGAGAAAATTGGAGAACCTTCGGAGGAGACCAAGTTCATGGCAACAATGGTGGACGGTACGAAACTTCCCATCCACGGCAAAGCATCACTGCAACTGCACATAGGGGCGCTGAGGTGGAAGCCGACGTTGCCGATCACGAACATCAAGGGCTTAGATTTCATCTTGGGGCGAGATTTCTTGAAGCGGTTCAACCCCGAGATCGACTGGGTCAACAGGAAGGCGTGCATCTACAACAACGGGAAACGAGTGGAGCTGCGAAGCTGGACGGATACAGGGAGCATTCCTGAAACGACACTGGCACGGTTCAAACAGATGGTGAACGAGAGTAACACGGGTTACCTAGCACTGGTCATGGCAGCAGCAGAGGAGGAGATGCCGAACACGGAGCTACCTGCAGCAGTGAAGGAGGTCTTGGAGAAGGACAACGATATAATGCCCGACGACCTACCCGCAGGCGTACCTCCAGCGCGCACCCACGAGCACGAGATCGTGGAGGAACCAGGTGCGAAACCCGTCTCACGTGCACCATACCGACTGAGTCCGACCGAACTGACAGATATGAAGAAACAGATCGAGTATCTATTGGACAGACAACTGATCCGACCCTCCACCTCTCCCAATGGCGCACCAGTTCTCTTCACACCAAAACCAGATGGCAGTTTACGGATGTGCATCGACTACCGCGCACTAAACAAACAGACTGTAAAAAACAAATACCCCATACCGCGCATCGACGACTTACTGGACCAACTGCGTTGTGCAACAGTCTTTTCGAAGTTGGACCTACGGTCGGGTTACTGGCAGATCAAGATGGCGGACAACTCGATCCACAAGACGGCGTTCCGTACCAGATACGGCTCCTACGAATACTTGGTGATGCCGTTCGGACTCTGCAATGCACCAGCAACGTTTCAGGCGGAGATGAATCACATCTTACGGCCCCTGCTGGACGAGTGCGTGGTGGTGTACCTGGACGACATTCTCATCTACTCCAAGAACATGAAGGAGCACGTGGAGCATCTGCGGAAGGTGTTCGAGATCCTGCGGAAGAACAAGTTCTAAGTGAAGCTGTCAAAGAGCGACTTCGCCCTGAAGAAGGTGCAGTTTCTCGGGCACATGGTGAGTGCCGAGGGCGTACACGTGGACCCGCGGAAGATCGAAGCCGTCAAAAAGTGGAAAGTACCGGAGAACGTGAAGGAGTTGCAGCAGTTCCTAGGCTTCGCCAACTACTACAACAGGTTCGTGCCACAGTACGCTAAGATTGCAGCGCCACTGACCGACCTACTGAAAAAGGATACACCCTTCAAATGGGATACTCCTCATCAGCAAGCCATGGAGCAGCTACAGACCGCACTGACCACAGCCCCGGTACTCATCCTACCAGACCCTGAGAAGGACTACGTAGTTGAAGCTGACGCTAGTGACCAGGCAGTCGGATCAGTACTGATGCAGGATCACGGAAAAGGGCTACAGCCTATCGCCTACCTCAGTAAGAAGCTACACGGAGCAGAACTGATCTACCCCATTCACAACAAGGAAGCCTTAGCCATAGTTGTAGCCTTCAAAGCGTGGAGGTGCTATCTAGAAGGAGCCAAGACTACAGTCTATCCTGACCACTGCAGTCTCAAATACCTGAAGTCGCAACCAACACTCTCACGACGACAGGTGCGGTGGGTGGACTTCTTGGAGACCCACTTCCACTACGACATCATCTACAAACCCGGGCTACACAACAAAGCAGACGCGTTGAGCCGCCCAGGACATGTAGCAGGCATCCAACTCGACGGGATGAACCCTCTGCTCAAGGGTCTATTCCAACATGGGTACTCCGTGGACGGCGAGATAGCAACGGCAGAGAAACAGAAGCTGTTACAGTGGGAGAAAGACTTAGCTCTAAGGAAGGGTTCATGAAAGATTTGGGTACCGAATTACGCCCCGCTACGACAGATCCTATTGGAGGAGTTTCACGACGTACCTTACGCGGGACATTTCGGGAGCAACAAGACGTTAGCAGGGATAGCGAAGTATTACTACTGACCCGGGATGGCAGCAGACGTGCAGCAGTTCGTCACCTCTTGCGACACGTGCCAGCGGATGAAGAGTAGCAAGCAGAAAAAAGCAGGGTTATTTCAGCCTCTACCCATACCGGAGCAGCCATGGCAGGTCGTTAGCCTCGACTTCATCACCTGACTTCCTTCGACCTCACGGGGGCACGATTCCATCCTCGTAGTCATCGATAAGTTCTCTAAAAAGGGTCACTTCATCACGACCAACGCCACCGCTACTGCTCGCCTCTTCTTTGACCGCATCATCACCATCCACGGCATCCCCGCTACACTCATCTCAGACAGAGACCCCAAATTCACGAGTAAGTTCTGGAAGGAGCTCATGGGATTATTGGGGACTAAACTGGCAATGTCCTCAGCATACCACCCACAGACTGACGGACAGACAGAGCGACTCAATCAAGTGGTTGAACAGTTACTGCGCACAGCTTGCAAGGACGACATCAGCCACTGGGACACACAGTTACCGACCCTAGAGTTCGCTTACAACAACGCATCACATGCGGCCACAGGAAAAACTCCTTTCTTCCTGTGTTACGGACGGGAACCACTCACACCACAGCAGCCAACCACACCGGCACACGTCCAAGCCGCACATGACTTCGTCACCACCATGCAGCAGCTATGGGAGAAGACTCAGCGACGACTCACCACGATGCAGACCTCCCAGAAGCAGTATGCCGATCGTCAGCGATGTGATCACTCAGTAGCAGTCGGAGATCAGATGCTTCTTGACACGCGCAACTTGAACCTGTCTCACCTCCCATCCAAACTCCGGCCTCGCTTCTGTGGTCCTTTTCTCGTTGAGGCACAGGTGACACCAGTTACATTCCGCTTGCGCTTACCAGATACATGGAAGCTTCACAACGCTTTCCATGCTCAGCTAATGAAGCCCTACAAGGACCCCAACCAACAGTTCCAGGGACGGCAGCTACCGCCACCACCACCTGTTCTCATATAGGATGAACCCGAGTACGAAGTTGAGCGCGTTCTCTCTCATCGGTGTCGCGGCGGCAAGACTCTCGAGTTCCTGATACGCTGGAAGGGATACGACCCCACTGAGGACAGTTGGGTTGCAGAAGCTGATATGGGCAACGCACGCCGTGCTCTCAAGGACTATCTTGTCAAGCAGGGTGTATCTCACGCCACCCAGCTTTGAGGGGGGGACGTGTGAGAGTACGACGGCTTATGCCAGCTATGCTTGCTTGCCTCTACTTTATTATGCTATTTCTAGCATAGGATAATCATATGCATGCATGAATTGCTTGATTTCCTAGGCTAGGTGCTTTCCTATATTTTATTATAGTTATAGCACCGAGCTAGGTTGCGTGCACCGAATTCTGGCCTTTTCGGTTGCCACCGAATTGCCTTCTACCGAATTCGGTAAGGATCTGTTCGGGACGCTACGCGACCCGCGGAACCTTCGCGTAACACCTGGTTACTGGGCTTTGTGTCGAGCCTATATATAGCCTCGTGTTGTACCCAGGTGATCATATTCAATCACGTTCTCTTTTCTGAGCTCGATCCTAGATCCTCACATGCAGTGTGTCACGCACTCGTAGGCAGGGGTGAACTGGTGAACACCCCCGTCCTGGAGCGCACATCCTGCCACCAGGTTCGAAGAGAACGAGGGGAGGTGGAGACCTGACATTGTGCCTGACGGGACCACAGGACAGGGGAGGACAGTGGAGGAGGTCGCAATGACCGGACCCCCAGAGGGGTCAGCGAGGGAGACAACAACTGGCCGAGCAAGTGGCTCAAGGGCAGTGCGGTCACGAAAGAAGCAGCGAGAAGCACCTGAGTCCAGTGTGAAGGTGTGCAGTGCTGCAGTCGACTCAGTACCAGGGGGGGAAGACGCACAAGCACCTAGAGCAGCTGCCTCACCAGCACCTGGGGTAGTAGACATGCGAGTACCTGGAGCGGCAGACGCACTAGTCCTAATGCCCGGGTCGGGCGGCACACACAGGTACTCAGCACCCTCTCCACTAGTAGACATCACATACATAGCAGTGAGAATAGCATTTAAGTCTAGAGCATAGATATCAATCCCCTTCTTCAGGAGATCAACCCAGCGCGCCAGCTTAGTGGCCTGAGGGAACTGAACACGCCTAGCGTCGTTGAGACGAGCGAAGCACCCCTGTGTGGCGTGCGGTCCCCCACACGGTTGACCAGTGCGGTCACTAGTGCGAATGACGTACGTGTAGCTAAAAGCCCCCCCCCCCCCCCGTGCTGAGAGTACCACTCATGGACCTCCTGGGGCGACGGAGTGTGCTGCTGGCCCTGGCCACCGCCAGTGCCTCCACGACCACCACCGCCGCCGCCACCTCCTCGTCCGCCACCCCCACCACCGCCTCCGCCCCTGCCACCTCCCCCGCCGCTGCCGCCACCACCCCCACCGCTGCCACTAGCCCCTCCAGTCGCGCCACCACCCCCACCGCCGCCACCGCCCCTACCACGGCCTCCCCCGCCGTCACCGCCACCGCCCTTGCCCCCTTTGCCCCTGCCGCTGCGGCGCCCGCTCGAAGCAGATGCAGTCCCGACCTTCTCAGCACCAAGGAGGTCGAGAGCAGCAGCAGAGGCGACAGAGGGAAGAAGGGGGGAAGGAGAACACCCCTCAAATAACGGGGTACGGAGGTCGCCACAAGAGGCACCTACAGCTACTATACTAGCCTCAGCTGCAAGGAGTTCCTTCTTGAGGAGGGCAATGGTGAGCTCAGTGGGGCAGCGAGCTAGGAAGTGGTCCCTAACTGAGCGCAGAGTGTCAGGGAGGCGGGTGACTAGGTGGTAGAGAGTGAGCCAGAGCGGGGGTGGGTTCTTGGCAAGGAACTCATCAGGCATAGCGGCGCGAAAGCGAGCCTCACTAGTGCGGAGGTGCGTAATGAGGTCAGCAACTGTGTGGAAAGAGGCCAAGTCGGGGAATAGGTAGGGAAGAGAGAGACGGCCTAGTGCGGTAGAGGCCGGTGAGGAGTAGCGGGCAACGACAGCAGTGTATAGTGCCTGTGCAGTCTTGTGCTAACCAAAGTGCTCGCGCTCATCTATCGGCAGGGAATTGCGAATAGCAAAGTGAGCGTGGGCGTCACGAGTCTGCCACTGTGAGCGGGCAGTGCTGTAAGCAGTAGCAGCAAGGGCAGTGACATGGCCTATGGCATGGTCGTACAGTGAGATGTCGTCCTTGGCAGTGAGTTGTAGATAGAGGTGCAGGTCATCTAGCCAGGTGTCAAACTTCACTAGGCGGCCCTCAGAATCGAAGACTAGCACAGGTGGGCTAGCCATAGGAGCACTAGGAGCAGGAGGATGAGACAGGTAGGGCGGCTCGGTCAGTACATGCGGCGCAGTTCGGTTCAGGTAGGGCGGTGCGGCTCGGGTAGGGCGGCGCGGTTCGGTTTAGGTCGCGCGACTTGGCTCGGATTGGGCGGCTCGGTTCAGGTTGCGCGGCTCTGCTCGGTCCTGGAGGGGCTCTGGTGGTCACAGGCCGTTCGGGGCCTCTAGGGGCGAGCGCGGGGCGGATCGTGGCCTCTAAGGGCGAGCGCGGGGCCGTAAGGGGCCGCTAAGGGCGAGCGTGGGGACGTTCGGGGCCTGTAGGGGCGAGCGCGGGGCCGTAGGGGGCCGCTAGGAGCGAGCGTGGGGCCGTTCGAGGCCTCTAGGGGCGAGCGCGGGGCCGTAAATGGCCTCTAGGGGCAAGCGCGGGGCCGCTCGGGGCCTCTAAGGGCAAGCGCGGGGCCGTAAGGGGCCTCTAGGGACGAGTGCGGGGCCGACGGGGGCCTCTAGGGAGGTGAGCGCTGGGACGACGGGGCCGTTAGGGGGGATCGCGGGTAGGTTCAGCACCCGAAGAGTGGTCATCTTCAGGGTGGGAGAGAAGGTCTGAATGTAGTCAACTCCCTGCCGCTGACTGAAGCCACGAGCCATGTACCGCGCCTTGAAGACATGTGGAGAACCTGGCGGCCGCTTCACCCTGAAGATCCACATGCCACTGACGATGTTCGCCCAAGGCGGGGGAACCGCGTCAACGTAGGTGCCTGTGGACTTCCAAGAAGCCATCTCTGCGTCCATAGCTGCCTCCTACTGAGAGGAGTAGGGACCCTCTACCGCCTCCACGTAAGAGCGCGGAGTCGGGATGTCAAGTGCATCCGGGTCTCCCTCAGGGGTAAGCAGTACGGACACGAGATGAGGTGAAGCAGTAGCCAGACACTGGAACTCCTCCTGCCTGTCCTCAAGGACGTCCGTGCCAAGGGCACACTCACCCCCGACGGACGAAGGACAGACAGACGCAAACTCAGCAACGAGACTAGCAGCGACGTAGTCTAGACGACAGCGAGCAGCAAAGTCGACGAGCTCAGCAACCAGGGCAGACGCAGCAGTAGGCTCAAAGGAAGGGTTAGTGATGACAGTAGCAAGGAGACGCGTGACAGTAGGACTGGCAGCACGAAGAGAGTCCGACTCCGGGTCGGCAAGAGCAGGAAGAGAGGACTCAGGAGGAGAAGGCAAAGGGACACGCAGAGGAGCAGTGGACGGACGCAGAGACATCCGGTGCGTGCCTGGGACAGGAGGAGGACGCTGACGCGAACCGCGACCACTAGTGCGAGCAGCACGAACAGGCGACGCAGGATGAGACGCATGCTTACGACACTCAGCAAGACCTCCAGTAGGACCAGTGTAGGGAGAAGGAGCAGGCAGTGGGGAGGCCGGCGGGAGCTGTGACTGTGACTGGACAGGCGGTGGACACTCTAAGGGAGGAGGAGGACCAAGAACCTGCTGAAGGAGCAGAACAAAGTACAGCCGAGGCCGCGCGGGGAATCGAGACACAACAGGGACAGGAATTGCACCCCCAGCGGGAGTACCAGCGCCAACAGCACCTCCAGCTGCAGTACCTCCAGCGGCACCAGGAGCACCCCCAGCAGGACCGCCGCCAGGACCGACAGTAGTAGCATTAGCGGCAACACCTTCAGCAGCTCGTGCTCCAGTCGTACCTGCAGGCCCAGCAGCTCCAGTACTCCCAGTACGAGCACCTCCGGGACCGGCGGCACCAGAACCCTCAGCAGCCGAAGAAGCTCCAGCTCCAGCAGTACGCCTCCAGCGCCGGGTAAACCACTCGCGCAGCTCCTGTGGAGAGAGTGGCTCCCGTCGAGACGAAGCACCCGGAGAACCTCCAGGCCCAGCACCGTCAGACGCCACACGAGCAGGCCCAGCGCCCGCACACTCCGCACCCCCAGGCTCAGCACCTCCAAACGTAGCACCCCCAGGCTCAGCACCCCTAGGCGTAGCACCCCCACGCTCAGCATCCCCAGGCTCAGCACCCCCAGTCTCAGCACCCCCAACCTCAGCACCCCCAGTAGTACCACCCGTAGGCCTAGAACCCCTATGCTCAGCACCCCAAGAGTCAGCACCCCCAGGCTCAGCACCCCCAGCAGCACCAGATTCATCTGTAACCTTGACAGGCTCGACTGCGTCTACCTGGGACACACCTGAAGGGGCAGGACCCTGAAGGGGGAGGGGGTCTACCGGAGGGGGACCTGGCACAAGGAAGAGCGGTGGCGGGGGGAGGGACGTAGTGTGCTAGGGGAAGAAGCGGTAGTAGGGGACCGACTCGTCAAACAAGATGTCCTAGGATGACAGAACACGGCGAGAGGTGGGGTGGTAGAACTGCCACCCTAGCTCGTCAGTGGGAAAGCCAAGGAAGACGCAAGGAGCAGCACGAAGTGACAGCTTGTCCGCAGACAAGTCGCGGACAAACGCCCGAGATCCCTAGACACGGAACACAGACGCATCGCCAACCTTTCCCGTCCACAGCAAAGCTGGAGAGGTCTCCGGCATGGAGACTCTGAGGTGAAGGTTGATCTGATGCGCCGCGTACCGAACCGCAAACGGCCACAGAAAATGGGGGGCAGCCGCATGCATCATGGACGTACGTGCGACGTCCATGACCATGCCAATGCGGCGCTCAGAAATCCCATTTTGCTATGGAGATTCCGGAAGTGTAAAGGTCTAGCGGATGCCTTGTGCACGACAGTAGGCTCAAAGAAGGCCAGAGGAGAACTCTCTGCCTCGGTCAGAGTGCAGACGTAGAACAAAAAATTCCGAGCCGAAGCTCTGCCTGAGCTGGAGATGAGCTGCGCGGATCCAGTCGATCAACACCTCAGTGACAACACCCTTGCTGCGCAAGGGGAAGATTGTGGTGTAACACGAGCAGTCGTCAACCACCAGCACGAAGTAGCACCCGTGACCCTGTCCACGGACGCGGGCCGGGCCCCACACGTCCAAGTGAAGCGTCTGCAGCGGGGCCTCTGTCGGAGGAAACTGGGAGGAGTGAGGGGCAGCCCGCTGCCGCCCCTCAACACAGGGGATGCAGGTAGGGCCAGGCCCCGGAGGAAGGGGAGGGAGGGACCAGGGAAGACCAAAGACAAGGACACGGGAGGCCATGCCTCGGAGACGAAGCAAGGAGGGGTGACCAAGGCGGTGGTGCCACAGGAGAGTCTTGTGAGACAGGAGACGACACGAGTAGGGGGCAGACTTAGGTCCAGACCTGGACGCTGCAGCAAATACCTGACCCGACGTAGAGACAGGAGTAGACTTAGTGGTCAGTTTGTACAGGCTCGACCCCGGCCGACGTGCAAACGTGGCCAGGTGTCGGCCTGTGCGAGCGTTCGTGCAGTGGGTCACCCACTGACTCGCAGGAGTGAACTGGTGAACCCCCGCATCCTGTAGGCCAGCACCACTCACCAAGTTCGTAGAGAACGGAGGGAGGTAAAGACCCGACAAGGTGCTAGAGGGGGCCGCTGGACACGGAACGACAGTGGAGAAGTGAGAAAGGACAGGACCCCTAGAGGGGTCGGCCAGAGAGACTGCAACTGGCCAACCAAGCGGCGTGAGTGTGGTGCGGTCTCGAAAGAAGGAGCGAGAAGCCCCAGAGTCAAGGGTGAAAGTGAGGGAGGGCGAAGCCGACGTGGTACCTGAGAGTGCAGACTCACCAGCACCTGAGGGAGCAGACTCACTGGCACCTACAGCAGCAGTCTCAATGCCGGGGTCGGGCAGGAAACACCGGTAACAGTCACCCTCATAACTAATAGTCACAGCATACATGGCAGGAAGAATAGCACCAAAGTCAAGGTGAAAGATAGCTACTCCCGCCCTAGACAGCTCACCCCAACGGGGGATCTCAGTGGCCTCTGGGAATTGGTGACGGTAAGCGTCCGTCATGCGGCCAAAGCAGCGCTGTGTGGGGTGCGCACCCCCGCACTGCTCACCCGCGCGGTCGCTGGTGCGTAGGACGTAGGTGCACGGACCAGTACCCCCACCCCGCTGACGTGCAGCGTACCACTCACGGAGCTGTTGAGGGGGGGGGGGTGTCCCGAGTGCGCTGCTGCTGCTGCTGCTGCTGCTGCTGCTGCTGGCGCGGACCACCACCGGAGCCGCCCCGCTGCGTAGCGCCACCTCGACCAGCTCCACCTCCCCCGCCACCGCCTCCTCCACCGCCTCCACCGCCGCCACCGCCTCCGCCGCCTCCGCCTCCACTGCCGCCAACGACACCTCCACTCCCGCCACCACTCCCACCGCCACCCCCACTCCCTCCGCCGCCTCCACCGCCGCCTCCACCGCCCTCGCTAGCTTCTCCATCGCCCTTGCCCCCCTTGCCCTTGCCCGAGCGGCGTCTCCCGCTAGGGGCAGACGCCGCACCGACCGACTCAAGACCAACGAGGTCGGCCGCAGCAGCACAGGCGACAGAGGGCAGAAGGTGTGAGGGGGAACACCCCTCAAAGATGGGGGTGCGAGGGTCACCACGAGAGGCTCCTACAGCGACTATGCTCTTCTCTGCAGCCAGGAGGGCCTTCTCGAGGAGGTCAATGGTGAGTGTGGTGGGGCAAACTGAGAGAAAGTGGTCCCTGACTACGCGAAGAGAGTCAGGGAGCCGGGTGACTACGTAGTAGAGGGTGATGTACATGGGGGGGGGGGGGTTCTTGGTGCAGAACTCAGTAAGAAGCGCAGCGCGGTAGCGGGTGTCAGTAGTGCGGAGGTGCGTAATGAGGTCAGCGACTGTGGGAAAGGCAGCAAGGTCAGGGAAGAGGTACGGTAGTATGAGGCTGTCGAGAAGTGAGAATGGATGAATGAACTATGAAACAGTTGGGTACAAGTACTAACCCTAATTGGGTTGTACCCCTTATGGGCTACCCCACTACAGCCTACACAAATGTATCAGCTATAATGTTCTGGCACACCCCCATAGGCAAAGTGGGGGAGAACAAGTGGCCACAAGACCAGTCAAGCAAAGCAAAGCAAGCTCGGGGTGGATCACAAAGTCACCACACTGTCCGAGCACAAGAGTAGGGCCATAAGGGCGGTTCACATGCAAGAACACATATATAAAGGTAAGCAAGCAAGTGCAGGTATAGAAGGAGGACAGTACAAACAAGATCAAGAAGTGAGCAAGAGAGGCCAGGTACGCACAAGACCTAGCACAGTACAGAAACGCTGATGATCACAAGGCGGAAGGGCCTTGGTGAAGATATCAGCATTATTGGCCTCAGAGGCCACGTAGGTGAGGAGGGGTTGACCACGCTATTGCAGCTCACGAGACAGGAAGTAGCGGAGAGCAATGTGCGTCGTTCTGTGCTCCAGTCTGTGCTCCCGACACAAGGCCAGCATGGCCTTGTTGTCTACGTATAGAACTGGAGGAGAACGAGGCGCCTCTCCTAGGTTAGTCAAAAGGTAGGTGAGCCAGCGTAGCTCCTGTGCAGCCATGGCCCCTGCGTAGATCTCAGCCTCACAGCTGGAGCCGAGAACAGAGGACGAGCGGGTAGACCGCCACGAAACAGAGCCGGAGCCAAGGCTGAAGGTGTAACCGTGTGACAACCGCTGCGTAGCCTGGTCGTCAGCCCAAGAAGTGTCAGCGTGACCTGTGAGGACTACTCGACGACACCCTCCAAGCACGAGCCCCATGCCCGACGTACTGCACACGTAGCGCAACACCCTCTTCGCTGCAGCCATGTGCTCTGGTCGGTGTCTCCCAGGAGCAACATAGCGTGCCAAGATGCTAAGAGGGTATGCAAGGTCAGGTCGTGTGCAGGTCATCAGGTACATGAGGCAGCGAACAAGCTCTGGGTACGGGCCACTCGGCTCTACGGACTTATCCGAAGGCAGAGCTGAGAGCGAGTAGACAGAGGAGTGGCCCGAGGCGAGGAGTACGTGAAGCCGAAGCGCTGAAGGACCTGCTGCACCATGTGTGACTGAGTCAGGGTAATGGTGCGCTGTGCTCTATCCCGGGTGATCTGCAAGCCAAGGTAGCTGCGCAGTTCACCCAGGTCTGTGCACGTGTGTCTCTTCTGCAGCTCGGACTTCACATGGGCAAGTCCAGCAGTGTCAGCAGTGGCAAAGACCAAGTCGTCGACGTACACGAGGATGTAGAACTGCGGCAAAGAGGTGTCAGTGCGTAGAAACAGAGACGGGTCGGCTGTAGATGGAGCAAACCCAAGAGCCGCAAGTTTAGTCCTCAGTGTGTTGTGCCACTCACGGGGCGCCTGGCGGAGACCGTAGACTTGCCGCCGGAGGCTCCACTGGGTACCAGAAGGGAACGACCTAGTGAAGCCAGGAGGGCGGCGCAGCCAGATCTCCTCGTGCAGGCTGCCCGGCCGGAAAACTGTGCTGAAGTGAAGAGAGTGAAGCTCGTAGTCGCGCTGAGCGGCTATGTGCAGCAGCACCCAAAGTGTGGTCATCTTCGGGGTGGGAGAGAAGGTCTGAAAGTAGTCAAGTTCCTGCCGCTGACTGAAGCCTCGAGCCACGTAACGCGCCCTGAATACAGGCGGAGAGCCAGGCGGCCTCTTCACCCTGAAAATCCACATCCCAGTGACGATGTTCGCCCGAGGTGGGGGAAAGTCGTCCACGTAGGTGCCTGTGGACTTCCAGGAAGCCAGCTCTGCGTCCATGTCCGACTGCCACTGAGAGGAGTAGGGACCCTCGATCGCCTCAGCGTACGATCGAGGAGTCGAGATGTCTGGTGCATCCGGGTCTCCCTCACAGGCAATCAACGTGGACACGAGATAGGGCAAAGCAGCCGCAAAGCACTGGAACTCCTTCTGCCTGTCCTCAAGGAAGTCCGTGCTAAGTGCACACTCACCCCCGACGGACGGAGGACAGACAGACTCAGACTCAGCAACAAGACTAGCAGCGTAGTCTAGACGACTGCAAGAAGCGAAGTCGACAAACTCAGCAACTAGAGCAGACGAAGCACCGCCGGCGGCCACACGAGCAGACTCAGCACCCCCAGGCTCCGCACCCCCAGGCTCAGCACCCCCAGACTCAGCATCCCAAGACTCAGCACCCCCAGTCTCAGCACCCCCAGATTCAACACCCCCAGACCCGGCACCCGCAGACCCGGCACCCGCAGGCTCAGCACCTCTAGCAGCACCAGAGTCAACAACTACCTCAACAGGCTCGACTGTGTCTACTTGGGACACAACTGAAGGGGCAGGACCCTGAGGAGGGAGGGGGTCTACGTGGGTAGCACCTGGCGCAAGGAAAAGCGGCGGCGGGGGGAGGGGCGCAGTGCGGTAGGGGAAGAGACGGTAATAAGGCACCGACTCGTCAAAGGTGACGTCCTGGGAGGACAGAACACGACGCGTGGTGGGGTGGTAAAACCGTCAGCCAGGCGCGTCGGGGGGGAAGCCAAGGAAGACGCAAGGAACAGCATGGGGGGACATCTTGTCCGTAGACAAGTCGCGGACAAACGCCCGAGATCCCCAGACACGAAACGCAGACGCATCGCGAACCTTCCCTGTCCACCGCAATGCGGGGGAGGTCTTTGGCAAGGAGACTCGGGGCTGAAGGTTGAGCTGATGTGCGGCGTACTGAACCGCAAACGGCCACAGAAAATGGGGGGCAGCCGCATGCATCATGGACATACGAGCGACGTCCCTGACCATGCCAATGCGGCGCTCAGCAATCCCATTTTGCTGTGGAGAGGCCGGAAGCGTGAAGGTCTGGCGGATGCCCTGTGGACGACAGAAGGCTGAAAGACAGGCAGAGGGGTTGGGCCCCACACGTCCATGTGGAGAGTCTGCAGCGGAGCCTCTGTCGGAGGAAACTCGGAGGAGTGAGGGGCGGCGCGCTGTCGCCCCTCGACGCAGGGGACGCAGGTAGGGCCAGGCCCCGGAGGAAGGGGAGGGAGAGACCGAGGAAGACCAGAGACAAGGACACGGGAGCCCATGCCTCGGAGACGAGGCAAGGAGGGGTGACCAAGGCGGTGGTGCCAAAGGAGAGTCTGGTGGGACAGTAGACGACACGAGCAGGGGGCAGACTCAGGACCAGACCTGGACGCTGCAGCAAACACATGACTCGACGCAGCTACCTGGGCAGACTCAGTAGTAGGAGGAGACTCAGCAGTAAGGGTGTACAGGCTCGACCCTGGCCGATGAGTGAACGTGGCCAAGTGTTGGCCTTTCCGAGCACACGTGCAGTGGGTCACTCGCTGACTCGCAGGAGTGAACTGGTCAACCCCTCGATCCTGTAGGTCCGCTCCACTCACCAAGTTCGTAGAGAACGATGGGAGGTATAGACCAGACAGGGTGCCAGAGGGGGCTGCAGGGCACAGAAGGACAGTGGAGAAGCTAGCAAGGACAGGACCCCCAGAGGGGTCTGCCAGGGAGACCGCAACCGGCCGACTAAGTGGCGTAAGAGTGGTGCGGTCTCGAAAGAAGGAGCGGGACGCACCCGAGTCCAGGGTGAAGGTGTGGAAGGCCTGAGCGGACGTAGTACCTGAGAGAGCAGACACACCAGTACCTGGGGCAGCAGACGCACTAGCACCTAAAGCAGCAGCCTCACCAACACCTAGCGCAGCAGCCTCAATGCCCGGGTCATGCGGTACACACAGGTAACAGGCACCCTCAACACTATCAGCAACAGCATACATGGCAGCAAGAATAGCATCAAATTCAAGATCAAAGTTAGCAACCCCGGCCTTAGCCAGATCTCCCCACCGAGGGATCTCTGACGCCTCAGGGAACTGGCGACGCCACGCGTTCGTCAGGCGACCAAAGCAGCGCTGAGTGGAGTGCGGACCTCCGCACTGCTCACCAGTGCGGTCGCCGGTACCGAGAATGTAAGAGCAGGGACCAAAACCCCCACCGCGCTGGCGTGCAGTGTACCACTCACGAAGGTGCTGAGGGGACATGGTCACACCGCTCCGCTGCTGCTGCTAGCGCTGACCACCACCGGCGCCACTCCTCGGCGCAGAGTCGCGACTCGCCCCACCACCGCCGCCTCCGCCGCCTCCGCCGCCTCCGCCGCCTCCGCCGCCTCCTCCACCTCCGCCTCCTCCACTACCTCCGCCGCCTCCGCTCCCTCCGCCACCTCCACCGCCTCCGCCGCCTCCACTGCTGCCGTCGCCGCCACCACCCCCACCACCACCCCCACCACCACTCCCACTCCCTCCACCGCCTCCACCACCACCTCCACCGCCCCCTCCACCCCCTCCAGTGCCCTTGCCCCCCTTGCCCTTGCCGGTGCGGCGTCTCCCGCTCGGGGCAGACGCAGCTCCGACCGACTCGAAACCAACGAGGTCGGCCGCAGCACCAGAGGCGACAGAGGGCAAGAGGGGGGAGGGAGAACACCCCTCAAAGATGGGGGTGCGAGGGTCACCACGAGAGGCTCCTACAGCGACTATGCTCTTCTCTATCGCTAGGAGGGCCTTCTCGAGGAGGTCAACGGTGAGAGTGGTGGGGCAAATAGAGAGGAAGTGGTCAATGACTACCCGAAGAGAGTCAGGGAGCCGGGTGACTATGTAGTAGAGGGTGATGTACATGGGGGGTTGGGGGGGTTCTTGGCGCAGAACTCAGCAGGAAGCGCAGCGCGGTAGCGAGTGTCACTAGTGCGGAGGTGCGTAATGAGGTCAGCGACAGTGGGAAAGGCAGCAAGGTCAGGGAAGAGGTACGGTAGCATGAGGCGGCTCAGTGCAGCAGTGGCAGGGGAAGAGTAGCGTGCAACTACAGCGTCGTACAAGGTCTGAGCACTCTTATACTGGCTAAACTGTGCACGCTCAGTGGTCGGTAAGTGGCGGCGCACAGCAAGGCAAGCAGCAGCATCTCTTGTGTCCCACTAAACGAATTGTGGTGTAAGCATCAGAAGTAGGGGCAGGGGAGGCACCAGAAGTGAGGTCAAACAGGGAGAGGCCGTCTGCCCTATCGCACTGCAGGAAAAGCTGCAAATCATCTACCCAGACCTCAATGTCCACTGCCCGACCCTCAGCCTCAAAGGTGAGAACGCTAGGGGAAGCCATAACAGCAGTATGTAGGGCAGTGCAGTGGCAGAGACTGTGCTCTTACTAGGTAGGTGGAGCGATCGGGCTGCTCGGCGGCTCGGCTGTCGGGCGGCTCGGCTGCAGGGCGGCTCGGCCGCTGGGCGGCTCGGTTGCTGGGCGGCTCGGTTGCAGGGCGGCTCGGCTGCTGGGCGGCTCGGCTGCTGGGCGGCTCGGCTGCAGGGCGGCTCGGCTGCTGGGTGGCTCGGCTGCCGGATGGCTCGGTTGCTGGGTGGCTCGGGCGGCTCAGCTGGCCGGCGGTTTGGCTGCTCGGCGCTGCGGGCGCTGGGAGGTGGGGTTGCAGGTGGTGGCGAGGTCATAGGTGGCGGCGGGCCGCAAGGGTGGGCGGGGCCGCATTGGCAACGGGGCCAAAGTGGGCGACGGGGCCGCAGCGGGGCCTAAGAGGGGCCGACGGGGCCGACGGGGCCGAAGTGGGCGACGGGGCCGAAGTGGGCGACGGGGCCGAAGTGGGGTCGTAGCGGGGCCGACGGGGCCGAAGGGGCCTTAGCGGGGCCGTAGTGGGGCCGCAGCGGGGCCGAAGTGGGGCTGACGGGGCCTTAGCGGGGCCGTAGCGGGGCCGACGGGGCCTAAGTGGGGCCGACGGGGCTCACGGGGCCGTAGTGGGGCCGACGGGGCCTAAGTGGGGCCGATGGGGCCGTAGTGAGGCCGACAGGGCCTAAATGGGGCAGACGGGGCCGTAGCGGGGCCTAAGTGGGGCTGTAGCGGGGTCGACGGGGCCTAAGCCGGGCGGACGGGGCCGTAGCGGGGCCGTAGCGGGGCCGTAGCGAGGCCTAAGCAGGGCCGACGGGGCCGTAGTGGGGCCAACGGGGCCTAAGCGGGGCCAACGAGGCCGTAGCGAGGCCGTAGCGGGGCCTAAGCGGGGCCGACGGGGCCGTAGCGGGGACGAAGCGGGGCTGTAACGGGGCCGACGGGGCCGTAGCGGGGCCGTAGTGGGCGGCTCGAGGAGCAGTAAGGGCGGCCAAAAGGGACCACTCAGGCGACTCGGGGCGCTACTCGGGTTAGGAGCTAAGCGCGCTCCGGGCAGGGAAGGAAAAAAAAATACGTGGTGGGCCCTAGGCAGAATTCCCATTTGGGAACCTGCTCGATACCATGACGAGAAGTGAGAATGGATGAATGAACTATGAAACAGTTGGGTACAAGTACTAACCCTAATTGGGTTGTACCCCTTATGGGCTACCCCACTACAGCCTACACAAATGTATAAGCTATAATATTCTGACAGATGCGGCTCAGTGCAGCAGTGGCAGGGGAGGAGTAGCGTGCAACTACAGCGTCGTACAAGGTCTGAGCACTCTTGTACTGACTAAAGTGCGCACGCTCACTGGTAGGTAGGTGGCGACGCACAGCAAGACGTGCAGCAGCATCGCGTGTGGCCCACTGGGAGCGAACAGTGGCGTCAGCATCAGCAACAGGGGGAGGAGAGGCACTAGAGGTGAGGTCAAAGAGGGAGAGACCGTCCGCCCTATCGCACTATAGGAAAAGCTGCAGGTCATCTATCCAGACGTCAAAGTCAACGGCCCGACCCTCAGTGTCAAAAGCGAGGACACTAGGGGTGGCCATGACTGCAGTAGGCTAGGAGCGCGAACAGAGGGGTAAGGGCAGTGCAGTGGTAGAGGCGCTGCTCTTACTAGACAGGGGCGGCTCGGGCGGCTCGGCGGCTCGGGCGGCTCGGCGACTTGGCGGCTCAGGCGGCAACTGCGACTCGGCGGCTCAGGCGGCTCGGGCGACTCGTGCAGCTCGGGCGGTTCAGGCGACTCGGCGGCTTGGGCGACGCGGCGGCTCGGGCGACTCGGCGGCTCGAGCGGTACGGGTAGGCGACGGGGCTGGGGCCGCAAGTAGGCGACGGGGCCAGGGCCGCAGTTAGGTGACGAGGCGGGGGCCGCAGGTGGGCGACGGGGCCGGGGCCGCAGGTAGGCGACGGGGCCGGGGCCGTAGTGAGGCGACAGGGCCGTAGGTAGGGGACGGGGCCGTAGGTAGGGGACGGAGCCGCAGGTAGGCGATAGGGCCAGGGCCGCAGGAAGGCGACGGGACCGGGGCCGCAGGAAGGCGACGGGGCCGGGGCCGCAGGTAGGCGATGGGGCCGTAGGGCCGCAGGTAGGCGACGGGGCCGCAGGGCCGCAGGTAGGCGACGGGGCTACAGGGCCGCAGGTATGCGTCGGGGCCGTAGGGCCGTAGGTAGGCGACGGGGCCGCTAGGGCAACGGGGCCGCGAGGGCGACGGGGCCGCTAGGGCGACGGGGCCGCTAGGGCGACGGATCGGAGCCGCGAGGGCGGCGCGACGCAGCCGCTAGGGCGGCTCGACAGGATCAGAGAGGGGAGCGCGACTCGGGCTGAGCGCGCTCCGCGCAGGGAAAAAAAAATCGACTTGGTGGGCCCTAGGAACAGTTCCCACGAGGGAACCTGCTCGATACCATGAGAAACTGAAACGAGAAAATGGAATGACTAAGTGAAAGTTGGGTACAAATACAAACCCTAGAAAGCTGTACCCCATATGTGCTACCCCACTATAGCCTACAATAGCTATGTCATATAAATCTGACATATTCTTCGCTCATGCCTTCGCTCATTGTACTCTTGCTTCGATAGTGCAATTCTCGCTCGCTCACTCAATTGTGTTCATAACACTTGGTATTCAGAGCCTACAATCTCTTCTCGGACCGCACCTGTTGATTGTGTAGGTGGTTGTGGTATTTTGCTCTAGCTGGTTGTGGGCTAAGGGTTTGGGCAAAATGTGGTAATTAGACTTGTTGCAGGCTGGTATTGATCTCGCACCCAACAAGCACCAACAAACCTTTGCTATTCACTACAACACCTTTGGTGTTGTTAGTTCAGCACTTTGGGTTGTTGGGGATTGTTGTAGGGCGAGGGTTGGGTTGGTAGGGTTTGAACAACTGTCACTTTTCAGATCTGAACTCTTGCTAAAGCTAGTCTTTTGGTCTAATCCATGGCTGCCTACTAATTCCGCCAGAATACACCGTCGCACTGAAATCGCGATAGCGATCGGCCTAGATCTTGGTTGAAAGCGTGCGTTACTATTCTGGAAAGTAGAGATTAAGACCGTTCCAACGCGTACCTGCTCATAGTTTAAGGTTCCGTCGAAGTCGGCGGACTTAATCTCTTGTACGCTCTCCAGATTCACGCACTTTACATCAGTGGTATCAGAGCTGGTTAGGCCTGCGACATTCCCTCCTATTATCATATTACGAATTGGCTTAAGAATCTCCAGATCTAGGTTTGGTTATGGCCCAGAAATTAGATGGCCCTTCTAGGTTGACCGGCTCGGATTTTTCGCTATGGCGGTTCCATTTTACGCTTTGGCTAGGTATCAAAGACCTAGAAGGCGTTTTGGAGGGATCGGAGCGACGACCTGAAGCTGATGAAGGAAAGGCATCTACTAGAGTCTCTAGCCAAGTGGGAGAAAGGGTTGGGGGAGCCTCTAGCTCATCCATAACTGAGGGAAGTGGAGGTGGACCAGTAGCACCGCGAACCGGAAGGCAACGGCTTAGTACAGAGGAGCTTCTTAAGGCACAAGAAGCATGGGACCACAAGGACAAGCAAGCGTTCCAGTACCTGTGTTGTGCCTTGGAAGGCCAACTAGAGCTCCTAAAGATGCTGATTGACCTGAAGGGCAAGCAAGGAGCAGCTGCACTAGCATGGAAGAGAGTTCAAGATCGACATTTGCAAAAAGGGTTGTTAAGCATACTCACCTGGAGGAAGCGGTTCTACACCATGGAACGCAACTATGGCGATGGGGAGACCATGGTGCAGTACCTCCAGAGGGTGGATGAGTATGTGAGGGCATTGGAGGAGCTGAACTATGAAGTAGATGAGAAGGAGATCATCTACACTGCACTCCAGGGGCTGGACCAAGAAGCAAACGAGGCTCTACTACAATACCTTCACCTGGAGCAGCAGAAATGGACCAAGGCCTGGATATGGGAGGTGTTGGTTTCTGATGAGGCTCGCAAGCGTGATGCTGGTAGAGGAGTTGAAGGGGGAATGGGGGCAGGTGATAGGGTTCCCTCTAAGAAATACCAGCAGCGGCACGGAGGTGGGGGGAAGAAGAAGGAGCTCGACAAGTGCCTTGTCCCTGGATGCAACCGGAAGCACTCTTGGAAGGAGTGCTGGAGTCGACCAGATGGGTGGAAGCCTCAAGGGTACCCAGGAGAGGCTCCACCTGTCACTAGGCCTGAGTGGGTGGAGAGGAGGATGAAGAACGGAGCATGGAACAAGAAGGGCAGCAAAGAGAAAGCGGCAGCAGCGGCGGCAAACGAGGATAAGAAGGGAAAGGAGGACTTATCGGATGATGGCTTCTCCTTCTTATCCTTAGAGAAGGAGACGGCGCTTGCTGGTCGTACGTTGGCTGACCCCAATCACCTCATTCTAGACTCTGGAGCAACCTGTGGAATGGTACCTCGGCGCGACCTCTTCACCACTTATCACTCCCTCCCACCTAACTCCAGAAATATGAATGTGGGGAGCGGAGATACGCTGCAAGCAATCGACATCGGCACCATCACCGTCATGGGGAAGGAGGGGGAGGTGCTAAATGTGAAGGGTGTGCTTCATGTTCCTGATTTGGCAGCCAACCTTCTCTCATGCTCTCAACTTGCGAGGCAAGAATACATATGCACTTTCACCATGGAAGGTGTCACCGTTCGCAAGGGTGGAGTTGTGGTGATGGAGGCCAAATTAGAGAAGGGCCTATACCTTGTTCCAGTTTGTATGCCTCGGGTGGAGAGGGCACATGGATTTGAAGCCGAGGAAGCCGCTTGTAGCAGCCGTTGGAGGGACGTGGAGCAGGTGACGACAGATTTGCTGCACCTACGCATGGGGCATGCAGGAAGGCAGCAGCTTGTGGAGTGTGTGAAGAAGGGGGAGCTGAAGGGTGTGGAGATCATGGAGGGTGGTGGGTAGCTAAGCAAGTGCCCTGATTGCACGACCGAGAAGCTGCCAATGACCTCTTTCCCTATCTCCACCACTAGAGTTGGTGCACACGGATGTGTGTGGCCCCATGCAAACACCGGATAGGGAGAAGGGCAGCAAATACTTCATCACCTTCTTGGATGACTTCAGCTGCCTATGTTGGGTTACCTTGGTGAAAACCAAGGATGAGGTGGCCAAGGTGTTCAAGCGTTGGATATGCTATGCGGAGAGGGAAGCCGGGGCCAAGGTGAAAATACTTAGGTTCGATCGGGGTGGGGAGTACATGGGGAAGGATCTGGAGTCTTTCCTTGAAGACAAGGGCATCACCCACCAGCTTTCAGTCGCCTACATGCTGCAGCAAAATGGGGCAGTGGAGCGGCTAAACCGGACCCTCATTGACCTTTCCCGAGCCATGCTTGCTCATGCGCAGCTGGACCATACTTGGTGGGGGGCAGCAGTGCAATATGCCAACTGGGTTAAGAATAGAATGGGAATAAGGGGCTAGGGGGCAAGAGCCCTTACTTCATGTGGACCAGGAAGGTGCCTAGTGTGTCCATGGCACGAGTGTGGGGGTGCATGGCGCAGTACAAAGTGCCCGACCAGCAACGGAGGAAGCTGGATCCTAAGGCACAATGGGGCGTTTTTCTTGGGGTGTCGGAGAGGAGCAAAGCTTGGATGTTGTGGAGTGTGGCGGATCAGCGGGTGGTGGAAAGCAGGGATGTGGTTTTCCACGAGGGGCTGAGCTATAAGGGGTGGAAAGAGCATGGTGCTAGTACAGTTGGGAACTCCCTTCAGGATCCCTACACCTCTTCCATCTTTGAGGGGGCATGGGAGGACCCTGGAGAGGAGGTAGAGGAGCAGCAAGAGGAACAAAAGGCAGCTGCACCTCACCATGAGGAGTCACCAACTGCTGGCTCTACCCCTGACCCTAACGCACCAGCCCATGACCCGGAGCACCCACAGGGGCAGTAGCAGCAACAAGAGAAGCCGCAACAGCCACCAGAGGAGCATACACCACCTGTTCGTGTGGGTAGGTGGCAGCAAATACTGCAGCAGCAGCTGTCCAAGTCACCACGGTCCCCCATGAAGAGAGTGACTTGGAAGGAGAAGCTGCAAAGTTTGGAGCAGGGGGAGGCATCACCTCTGCGCCGCACCACACGCATCTCCCGGTCACCCGAAAGGTTCACACCAAGTGCACAGTATGCTTGCATGCATGATCATGAGGTGCATGATATGGAGGAGTGCATGCTTGTGGATGCTGAGGGGGGTGAGCTTGGGCTTGATTTGTGTCTCATGGGTCAGGTGCATGAGCCTAAGTCGGTCAGGGAGGCCTTGTCCCGTCATGACTGGGTCGAGTCGATGCGTGAGGAGCTTGAGTCTCATAGGGTGAACGAGTCTTTTGAGCTGGTTGATCCAGCTTGTGTGCCACCTGGAATGGAGGTCTTGAGGTGTCAGTGGGTGTGGAAGTATAAGCACATGGCTGATGGGAGTATTGAGAGGCCTAGATCCAGGTTGGTGGCCATGGGGAACACTCAAACACGAGGCGTTCACTATGACCAGGTATATACCCCGGTGGGTAAACCTACCACCCTGAGAGGTTCCCTTGGGATGGCAGCATCCTCGGGGTCTCACATCCATTACATGGATGTGACCACCACCTATCTTCATGGGGTCTTGAAGGAGGAGCGTTACATGAGGCAGCCACCTGGTTTTGATGATGGGTCCGGCAGAGTTTGCCGACTCAAGAAATCAATCTATGGGCTAAAGCAAGCTCCAAGGCAGTGGTACCTCAAGTTTGATGAGGCGCTGATGGATTTTGGGTTTGAGAGGTCGGAGTGTCACCCCGCCTTGTACCACTTGGTGAGGCATGAGGGCAGGCTGTCCCTTTACCTCTATGTGGATGACATTCTGCTCATGTCTTCGAGCATGGTCTTGCTGGACGATGTGAAGGGTCTCTTGTCCTCTCGTTTCCGCTAAGGACTTGGGGGAGGCTAAGTACTATTTGGGGGTGCAGATTGAGTTTGATGAGAGTGGCATCTTGATTCATCAGGAGAGGTACATTCTCAACATGCTTGAGTCCTTCGGGCTTTCAGAGGCTAACCCCGTGCGTACCCCTCTCCTCGCAGGGTTCGACGTGCATGCAGATGCTGAGGAGCCCTTGCTGCGAGATGAGCTGGTCAAGCTCTATCAAAGCATTGTGGGGTCTCTCATGTATGCAAGCACGACCACACAGCCGCAGATTGCTTATGCAACGTCACAGCTGTCCAAGGTTGTGTCTTGTCCCAAGGCATTTCACTTGCAGGCTGCTAAGAGAGTGCTAAGGTACCTGAAAGGTTGTGTCAAGTCCGGTATCTTCTACCCCGCACACAACAAGCCTCAGGTTGAGTTGGTGGGCTTTAGTGATGCTGATTATGCTGGAGATTCACCTGATCGCAAGAGTCACACCGGCTATGTCTATTGCCTTAATGGTGCAGCCGTCTCTTGGCAGAGCAAGAGGCAGCCAGTGGTTGCATTGTCCACCACTGAGAGTGAGTACATCAGTCTGTGTCAGTGCATTCATGAGGGTGTGTGGCTGAAGCGTTTGTTTGGGGAGTTTGGGCATGAGTTTGCTGGTGGTGTGCCTGTGTTTGTGGACAATCAGTCCGCCATTGCCCTTGCACAGAATGCATGCTTGCATGGCCGCACCAAGCACATGCAGGTTCGGTGGCATTTCATCAGGGAGATGGTGGCGTGCGGCGAGGTGATCCTCCGGTGGTGCCCCACCAACCGTCAAGCAGCAGATATACTCACCAAACCCCTTTCTTTTGAGCGGCATGGTGTGTGCATGTCCTTGATGGGGATGCAGCCCCATGTCAGCATGGTGCCTGAGCAGGATGTGGGAGGACTGGTGCGTCTCTGCATACGCGACCTCATGCTGTGGATGGCGCCCTTCCCTGGGCAAGGGGGAGTGAAGTGAAGGATTTTGCTCAGTGGTGTTCAGTCACCTCCAGCACGAGCAAGGGGGAGTGTTGATTGTGTAGGTGGTTGTGGTATTTTGCTCTAGCTGGTTGTGGGCTAAGGGTTTGGGCAAAATGTGGTGGTTAGACTTGTTGCGGGCTGGTATTGATCTCGCACCCAACAAGCACCAACAAACCTTTGCTATTCACTACAACACCTTTGGTATTGCTAGTTCAGCACTTTGGGTTTTTGGGGATTGTTGTAGGGCGAGGGTTGGGCTGGTAGGGTTTGAACAACTCGTCACTTTTCATATCTGAACTCTTGCTAAAGCTAGTCTTTTGGTCTAATCCATGGCTGCCTACTAATTCCGCCAGAATACACCGCCGCACTTAAATCGCGATAGCGATCGGCCTAGATCTTGGTTGAAAGCGTGCGTTACTATTCTGGAAAGTAGAGATCAAGACCGTTCCAACGCGTACCTGCTCATAGTTTAAGGTTACGTGAGCTGCACGCAATGTTCCGTCGAAGTCGGCAGACTTAATCTCTTGTACGCTCTCCAGATTCACGCGCTGTCCATCAGCACCCACACCTTCGCTTCCTCACTATCTCAATTTTTGGGAGAGGGTAGACGTCTCTCAGCGACACAGCACCACCGCTCATAGTGCTCTCTCGGAAGCACGCACGGCCACGACAGAGGCTCTTGCTGAGCTTGCCCGACACCCCCGCCATGGTCAAATTCAGGCTCGCAACATTGACGCAGGAGCAGCTCGACGGCCGGGTGCGCCAAATTGAAGATTCGGCGCTCGAAATCGCGACGCTCATGGCGGAACGTGACTCCACGCATCAGCAATCAACGGTGAACACTCCGACACCACCACACGCATCGACAAATGCATCTACACAATCGGACAAGCCGATCGTGATTTCGTCCGGCACACCAACACAAAACAACAGCATGGGACATCGCTCAGGTGCAGTCAGTGATGGCGCCGCCCAGCCGATGCCTAGCATGGGAGGAAACAGGGTCGTACCCAGCCCGCGGCAGCCTTGCGAAGCCCGTCGGCACGTGGAATTCGCGGCGACAAGTCGCGAACAGGCCATTATGGCACCAATGCCACTCAAGCCGCAACGCCCGCCCTGCTTCTGTCAAATTATAATGTTGTGTAGGCTGTAGTGGGGTAGCCCATATGGCGTACATATTCCTAGGGTTGCATATTTGTACGACTTTCATTCCTTAGTGCAGTCATTCTCGTTCCAGCTTTCTCAATGGTATCGAGCAGGTTCCCTCGTGGGAACTGTGCCTAGGGCCCACCACATCGAAAGTTTTTTTTCCTGCCCGGAGCGCGCTCCCCGAGTCGCGCTCCCCTCTCTGCCTTTGTCGAGCCGCCTTAACGGCCACGTTGCGCCGCCTTAGCGGCCCCTGATTCGTAGCCCTAGCGACCCCGTCGCCCTACCTACGCCTCGGCCCCGTCGCCCTACCTGCGCCTTGGCCCCGTCGCCCTACCTGCGACCCCGGCCCCGTCGCCCTACCTGCGACCCCGGCCCCGTCGCCCTACTTGCGACCCCGGCCCCGTCGCCCCACTGCGACCCTGGCCCCGCCGCCATACGTGCGGCCCCGGCCCTAGACCCGTCGCCCTACCTGCGCCCCGGCCCTGGCCCCGTCGCCCTACTTGCGACCCCGGCCCCGTCGCCCCACCTCTGGCCCCGGCCCCGTCGCCCTACCTGAGTACCGGCCCCGTCGCCCTACCTTCGACCCGGCCCCGTCGCCCTACCTTCGACCCGACCCCGTCGCCCTACCTTCGACCCGGCCCCGTCGCCCTACCTGCGGCCCTGCCGCCCTACCAACGGCCCCGCCGCCCTACTAGCGGCCCCGCCTTCCCACCTGTGGCCCCGCCGCCCTACCAGCGGCCCCGCCACCCTACCAGCGGCCCCGCCGCCCTACCAGCGGCCTTGCCGCCCTACGCAGCCGAGCCGCCCGCACCGCCCGAGCTGCCCAAGCCGCCCGTTGAGCCCGAGCCGCCCGAGTCGCCCGAGCCGCCCGAGCCGCCCGAGCCGCCCGAACCCCCCGAGCCGCCCGAGCCGCCCGAGCCGCCTGAGCAGCTGAGGAGCCGAGCCGAGGGTGCCGCCAAGCCGCAGTTGCTGCCGAGCCGCCCGAGTCGCCCGAGCCGCCGTGTTACCGAGCTGCTGTGCTGCCGAGCTGCCCGAACCGCCCTGTCTGGTGAGAGCAGCACCTCTGTCACTGCACCGCCCCTACTCTAGAGTTAGCGCTGCTAGTCTACTGCTGTCATGGCCACCCCCACTGTTCTCGCTTTTGACGCTGAGGGTCGGGCCATTAACTTTGACGTCTGGGTAGATGACCTGCAGCTTTTCCTACAATGCGATAGGGCAGACGGTCTCTCCCTCTTTGACCTCACCTCTAGTGCCTCCCCTGCCCCTGCTGCCGATGCCGACGCCACTGTTCGCTCACAGTGGGCCACACGCGATGCTGCTGCACGTCTTGCTGTGCGTTGCCACCTGCCTACCACTGAGTGCGCACACTTTAGTTAGTACAAGAGTGCTCAGACCTTGTACGACGCTGTAGTTGCGCACTACTCTTCCCCTGCCACTGCTGCACTAAGCCGCCTCATGCTACCGTACCTCTTCCCTGACCTTGCTGCCTTTCCCACAGTGGCTGACCTCATTACGCACCTCCGCACTAGTGACACTCGCTACCGCGCTGCGCTTCCTGCTGAGTTCTACGCCAAGAACCCCCCCCCCATGTACATCACTCTCTATTATATAGTCACCCGCCTCCCTGACTCCCTTCGTGTAGTCAGAGACCACTTCCTCTCAGTCTGTCCCACCACTCTCACTGTTGACCTCCTAGAGAAGGCCCTCCTAGAAGCGGAGAAGAGCATAGTCGCTGTAGGAGCCTCTCGTGGTGACCCTCGCACCCCCATCTTTGAGGGGTGTTCCCCTTTCCCCCTTTTGCCCTCTGTCGCCTCTGCTGCTGGGGCCGACCTCGTTGGTCTTGAGTCGCTCGGTGCGGCATGTGCCCCTAGCGGGAGACGCTGCTCTGGCAACGGCAAAGGGAGCAAGGGCACGGGAGGAGCTAGCAAGGGTGGTGGGGGTGGCGGTGGAGGCGGCGGAGGGAGTGGGGGTGGCGGTGGGAGTGGTGGCGGGGGTAAAGGTTTTGGTAGCGGCAGTGGAGGCGAAGGCGGCGGAGGCGGTAGCGGTGGGAGCGGAGGCGGCGGTGGTGGCGGAGGTGGAGGAGGCGGTGGTGGAGGAGGTGGAGCTGGTCGGGGTGGCGCTTCGCAGCGGAGCGGCTCCGGTGGTGGTCAGCGCCAGCAGCAGCGTTCTCGGGACATCCCCCCCCCTCAGCAGCTCCGTGAGTGGTACACTGCACGTCAGCATGGTGGGGTTTTTGGTCCATGCACCTACGTCCTACGCACCGGCGAGCGTGCGGGTGAGCAGTGTGGGGGTGCACACCCCACCCAGCGCTGCTTTGGCCGCCTGTCGGACGCTTGGCGTCCACAGTTCCCGGAGGCCACTGAGATCCCCCGCTGGGGTGAGCTGTCTAGGGCGGGTGTAGCTATTTTTGATATTGACTTTGATGCTATTCTTAATGCCATGTATGCTGTGGCTATTAGTGATGAGGGTGACTGTTACCAGTGTTTCCCGCCCGACCCGGGCATTGAGACTGCCGCTCTAGGTACTAGTGAGGCTGCTGCTCTAGGTGCCCGTGGGGCTGCTGCTCTAGGTGCCAGTGGGGCTGCTGCTCTATTAGTGATGCGTCTGCGTCCTCAGGTGCTGGTGAGTCTGCGCTTTCAGGTACCGCGTCGGCTTTGGCCTCCCTCACCTTCACACTTGACTCCGGGGCTTCTCGCTCCTTCTTTTGAGACCGCACCACACTCACGCCGCTTGGTCGGCCGGTTGCGGTCTCCTTGGCATACCCCTCTTGGGGTCCTGTCCTTTCTCACTTTTCCACTGTCCTCCCATGTATGGCTGCCCCCTCTGGCACCTTATCTGGTCTTTACCTCCCCTCGTTCTCTACGAACTTGGTGAGTGGTGCTGACCTACAGGATGCGGGGGTTCACCAGTTTACTCCTGCGAGTCAGCGGGTGACCCACTGCTCGGATGCTCGCACAGGTCGGCACCTGGCCACGTTTACGCGCTGGCCGGGGTCGAGCCTGTACACCCTGACCAATGAGTCTCCTCCTCTCCCTGCGTCTGGTCAGCTGCGTCGGGTCAGGTGTTTGCTGCAGCGTCTAGGTCTGTTCTTGACTCTGCCCCCTGCTCGTGTCACCTCCTGTCTCACGAGACTCTCCTGTGGCACCACCGCCTTGGTCACCCCTCCTTGCCTCGTTTCAGGGGCATGGCCTCCCGGGTCCTTGTCTCTGGTCTTCCCCGGTTCCTCCCTCCCCTTCCACCGGGGCCTGGCCCTTCCTGCGTCCCCTACATCAAGGGGCGGCTTCGGGCTGCCCCTCACTCCTCTCAGTTTCCCCCGACAGAGGCCCCGCTGCAGACGCTTCACATGGACGTGTGGGGCCCGGCCCGCGTCCGTGGACAGGGTCACAAGTGCTACTTTCTGCTGGTGGTTGACGACTACTCACGTTACACCACAGTCTTCCCCTTGCGCAGCAAGGGCGATGTCACTGAGGTGTTGATCGACTGGATCCGCCCAGCTCGTCTCTGAGGAGGAGCTTCGGCTTAGACTTTCCTGTTCTGCGTCTGCTCTCTGACCGAGGCGGAGAGTTCTCCTCTGGCCTTCTTCGAGCCTACTGTCATGCACGAGGCATCCGCCAGACCTTTACGCTTTCGGACTCTCCACAGCAAAATGGGATTGCTGAGCACCGCATTGGCATGGTCATGGACGTCGCTCGTACGTCCATGATGCATGCGGCTGCCCCCCATTTTCTGTGGCCATTTGCGGTTCGGTACGCGGCGCATCAGATCAACCTTCACCCCAGGGTCTCCATGTCGGAGACCTCCCCAGCTTTGCTGTGGACGGGGAAGGTAGGCGGTTCGTGTCTGGGGATCTCGGGCGTTTTTTTGTGACTTGTCTGCGGACAAGCTTTCCCCTCGTGATGCTCCTTGCGTCTTCCTCGGCTCCCCCACTGACGCGCCAGGGTGGCAGTTCTACCACCCCACCTCTCGTCGTGTTCTGTCCTCCCAGGACGACACGTTTGACGAGTCGGTCCCCTACTACCGCCTCTTCCCCTACCGCACTCCGTCCCTCCCCCCGCCACCGCTCTTCCTTGTGCCAGGTCCCCTTCCGGTAGACCCCCTCCCCCCTCAGGGTCCTGCCCCTTCAGGTGTGTCCCAGGTAGACGCAGTTCAGCCTGTCGAGGTTACTAGTGACTCTAGTGCTGCTGGGGGTGCTGAGCCTGGGGGTGCTAAGCGTGTGGGTGCTACGCCTAGGGGTGCCGGGCCTACGGGTGGTCCTCCTAGGGGTGCTGAGCCTGGGGGTGCTGCGGGTGGCGGTACTGGGCCTGGGGGTGCTGAGCCTAGAGGTCCTACGCCTGGGGGTGCTGAACCATGGGGTGCTATGTCTGGAGGTGTTGAGCCGGGGGGTGCCACGACTGGAGCTGCTGAGCCTGGGGGTGCGGAGCCTGCGGCTACTAGGCCTGCTCACGTGGCGTCTGGTGGTGCTTGGCCTGGAGGCGAGAGGCTTGCCCGTCGCTGGAGGCGTACTACTGGAGCTTCTTCGGCTGCTGAGGCTGCTGGTGCTGCCGGTCTCGGGGGTGCTCGTACTGGGAGTCCTGCAGTTGCTGGACCTGCGGTTTCGACTGGAGCTGGAGCTGCTGAGGGTGTTGGCGCTGAGGCTACTGCTGTCAGTCCTGGAGGCGGTCCTACTACGGGTGCTGCTGGTGCTGCTGGAGGTACTGCAGCTGGAGGTGCTGTTGGCGCTGGTACTGCCGCTGAGGGTGCTGGTGGTGTCCCTGCTGTGTCTTGAGTCGCCGCGCGGCCTCGACCGTACTTTGTTCCGCTCCTTCAGCAGGTTTTTGGTCTTCCTCCTCCCTTAGAGTGTCCACCGCCTGTTCAGTCATAGTCACAGTTACCGCCGGCCTCCCCACTTCTTGCTCCTTCTCCGTACACTGGTCCTACTGGAGGTCTTGCTGAGCGTCGTGAGCCTGCGTCTCGTCCTGCGTCGCCTGTTCGTGCTGCTCGCACTAGTGGTCGTACTGCCCGTCAGCGTCCTCCTCCTGTCCCTGGCACGCACCGGATGTCTCTGCGAGCATCCAATGCTCCTCTGCGTGCCCCTTTGCCTTCTCCTCCTGAGTCCTCTCTTCCTGCACTTGCCGACCCGAAGTCAGACTCTCTTCGTGCTGCTAGTCCTACTGTCACGCGTCTCCTTGCTACTGTCGTCACTGACCCCTCTTTTGAGTCCACTGCTGCGTCTGCTCTAGTTGCTGAGCTCGTCGACTTTGCTGCTCGCTGTCGTCTAGACTACGCTGCTAGTCTTGTTGCTGGGTCTGCGTCTGTCTGTCCTCCGTCCGTCGGGGGTGAGTGTGCTCTTGGCACGGACGTACTTGAGGACAGGCATGAGGAGTTCCAGTGTTTGGCTGTTGCTTCACCTCATTTCGTGTCCGTACTGCTTACCCCTGAGGGAGACCCGGATGCACTTGACATCCCGACTCCGCGCTCTTACGCGGAGGCTGTAGAGGGTCTCTACTCCTCTTAGTGGCAGGCAGCTATGGATGCAGAGATGGCTTCCTGGAAGTCCACAGGCACCTACGTTGACGCGGTTCCCCCTCCTGGGGCGAACATCGTCAGTGGCATGTGGATCTTCAGGGTGAAGCGGCCGCCAGGTTCTCCACCTATCTTCAAGGCGCGGTACGTCGCTCGTGGCTTAAGTCAGCGGCAGGGAGTTGACTACTTTCAGACCTTCTCTCCCACCCCGAAGATGACCACTCTTCGGGTGCTCCTCCACATAGCCGCTCAGCGCGACTACGAGCTTCACTCTCTTGACTTCACCACTGCTTTCTTGCAGGGTAGCCTGCACGAGGAGATCTGGCTACGCCGCCCACCTGGCTTCACTGGGACTTTTCCTCCTGGCACCCAGTGGAGCCTCCGGCGGCCAGTTTACGGTCTCCGCCAGGCACCGGGTGAGTGGCACGACACACTGAGGACTACGCTTGCGGCTCTTGGGTTTGCTCCTTCTACTGCCGACCCGTCGCTGTTTCTGCGCACCGACACTTCACTGCCGCCGTTCTACATCCTCGTGTACGTCGACGACTTGGTCTTTGCCACAGCGGACACTGCTGGACTCGCCTACGTGAAGTCCGAACTGCAGAAGAGACACACGTGCACAGACCTGGGTGAACTGCGCAGCTACCTTGGCTTGCAGATCACCAAGGACAGAGCACGCCGCACCATTACCCTGACTCAGTCACACATGGTGCAGCAGGTCCTTCAGCGCTTCGGCTTCACGTACTCCTCGCCTCAGGCCACTCCTCTGCCTACTCGCCACTCGCTCTCAGCTCTGCCTTCGGATGAGTCCGTAGAGTCGAGTGGCTGTCAATGTTATTTTATGTAACTGCTTGTGGTTTAGGTGTAGTGTATTTATCTTGTCTTCTTTTTGGTGGTGCAGCTCTAGTTTCTTGACTACATCTTGTATCTCTTTACTATTATTCAACATTCCTCTCGACATTCTCTCCTTTTTCAACTTGCTCGATACCCAACTCACTCGACCTACTAGCTATGGCTCCTTAGCCTAGCTAAGATCTTCCACATGCTATCAGAGCGTGTTAGGTTCCTGACTTGTTGCTTCCGCTGCTACTCTGTGTACTGCACGCCCCGTAGCGTGCCCCTCGCGAGACCCTTAGTGGCCCCTCGCGGCCCCCCTTCGCGGCCCGTCGCCGCCCTCGGTTGCGGCCCCGTCGCCGCCCTCAACTGCGGCCCCGTCGCCGCCCTCACCTGCGGCCCGTCGCTGCCCTCAATTGCGGCCCCGCCGCCCTCACTTGCGTCCCCGCCGCCCTCTGTTGCGGCCCCGCCGCCCTCTGTTGCGGCCCCGTCGCCGCCCTCAGCTGCGGCCCCGTCGCCGCTCTCACCTGCGGCCCGTCGCCGCCCTCAGCTGCGGCCCCGTCGCCACTCTCACCTGCGGCCCGTCGCCGCCCTCAGCTGCGGCCCCGTCGCCGCCCTCACCTGCAGCCCGTCACCGCTCTCCTCTGCGGCCCCGACGCCGCCCTCAGCTGCGGCCCCGTAGCCGCCCTCACCTGTGGCCTCGCCGCCCTCATTTGCGGCTCCGCCGCCCTTTGTTGTGGCCCCGCCGCCTTCACCTGCGGCCCCGCCGCCCTCAGCTGCGGCCCCGCCGCCCTCACCCACGGCCCCGCCGCCCTCAGTTGCGGCCCTGTCGCCTACCTTGCGGCCCCGGCCCCGTCGCCTACGTGCGGCCCCGGCCCCGTCTCCTAAACCTGTGGCCCCGGCCCCAAAGCCACCTGCGGCCCCGCCCACCCTTGCGGCCCCGTCGCCCACTTAGGCCCCGATGCCACCTACGGCCCCGCCCACTTGCGGCCCCAACCCCGCCCCGGCCATGCCCCGTCACCAGCTGCGGCACACTGGGGGCACGTGCACCGCCCCCCCCCCCCCCCCCTCTTCCCGTCACCTGTCGAGGTGACCTGGAAGGGGGGGGCAGGCGTCGCCCCCTCTGCCGCCTGCTTTGGCGCCCGGGGAGGCCGTGCGTCGCCCCCCCCCCCCCCCCCCTCCCCCCCTCTCCTCCTCCTTTTGTTCCCTCTGCTGCAGCTGCCGCTAGGGGGGAGGGTGTGAGGGTGCGGGGGAGCCCGGGGAGGGACTGGGGGTGGCGGGTATGAGGGTGATGGGTGATGTGTGGTCTCCCCTTCCCATCCTCCTCCGTTCGCCCCCCTCTGCTGCTCCTGCAGCAGTGTGGGGGGGAGGGGGAGGGGGAGGGTGAGGGGATGTAGGGGGTGACCAACCAGAGCCTACCACCTCCTCTCCTCTCTCTCCCTCTCTCTCTTCTCCTCCTTGCCTGCCCTCTCCCATTCTGCTGCGCACTCTGCCTCGTGTACCCCTTCACAGGGCGATAACTACACTTCTTCCCACAAGCAATTATGGGGGCGTGTCAATGTAATTTTATGTAACTGCTTGTGGTTTAGGTGTAGTGTATTGATTTTGTCTTCTGTTTGGTGGTGCACCTCTAGTTTCTTGACTATATGTTGTATCTCTTTGCTATTATTCAACATTCCTCTCGACATTCTCTCCTTTTTACACTTGCTCGATACCCAACTCACTCAACCTACTAGCTATGGCTCCTTAGCCTAGCTAAGATCTTCCACAGTGGCCCGTACCCAGAGCTTGTTGGCTGCCTCATTTACCTGATGACCTGCACATGACATGACCTTGCATACCCTCTTAGCATTCTTGCACGCTATGTTGCTCCTGGGAGACACAGACCAGAGCACATGGCTGCAGCGAAGAGGGTGTTGCGCTACTTGTGCAGTACGTCGGGCATGGGGCTAGTGCTTGGAGGGCAGAGTCCAAAAGTCCTCACTGGGCACGCAGACGCTTCTTGGACTCACGACCAGGCTACGCAGCGGTCGTCACAGGGTTACACCTTCAGTCTTGGTTCCGGCTCTGTTTCGTGGCGGGCTACTCACTCGTCTTCCGTTCTCGGCTCCAGTTGTGAGGCTGAGATCTACGCAGGAGCCATGGCTGCTCAGGAGCTTCGCTGGCTCACCTACCTGCTGACTGACCTCGGAGAGCCGCCTCGTTCTCCTCCAGTGCTGTACATAGACAACAAGGCCATGCTGGCCTTGTGTCGGGAGCAGCGCCTGGAGCACAGAACGAAGCACATTGCTCTCCGCTACTTTCTTGCTCGTGAGCTGCAGCAGCGTGGTCAGTTGCGACTTGCGTACGTGGCCTCTGAGGCCAACACTGCTGATATCTTCACCAAGGCACTTGCGCCTTGTGATCATCAGCGCTTCTGTACTCAGCTTGGTCTTGTGCCTGTCTTGCCTCACTTGCTCACTTCTTGACCTTACTTGTACTGTCACATATATACACTCCTGCTCATTCTTCTTTAGCCTTTTATATATATATATGTGCTCCTGCATGTGAAGTGGCCTTCTGGCCTTGAACTTGTGCTCGGAATATGTGGTGACTTTGTGATCCACCCTGAGCTTTGCTTTGCTTGGCTTGACTGGTCTTGTGACCCCTTGTTCCTCCCACTTTGCCTATGGGGGTGTGTCAAATTATAATGTTGTGTAGGCTGTAGTGGGGTAGCCCATATGGGGTACACATTCCTAGGGTTGCATATTTGTACCACTTTCATTCCTTAGTGCAGTCATTCTCGTTCCAGCTTTCTAAGCTTCGACCCAAGCCAACGTGGAGGTCCGACGGTTCAATCGTGGGTCTTCACGATGAATGTCTTTTTCGACGCGAATTACGTCAAGTCGGACGCAGCGAAGATTCGGTATGCCGTTTCGCTCTTGAGGGGCCCCGCCATGGACTGGTGGCGAGTCATCGTGACGTCACCACGCGCCTACGAGCCAATGTCGCAAGAGGAAGGGCCCACGGGTCCAGCTGTCACCTGGAGTTCATCATGCGAGACCGCCCAGTAGAGCACGTGGGATGCGTGGTGCGCAGGGCTTCGGGCGCGTTTCGAGCCAATCGCCGCTTCTATTTCGGCGTGTCAGAGACTGCGTACTTGGCGACAGCTCGGATCGGTTCAAGACTACACGAGTGGTGTTCTCGCATTATGCGAGCAGGTTGGCTACATGCACTGAAGCCAGACATCTCGCACGAGATCATGCTACTCAGGCTCTCGAACTTTGACGAGATTCTCGCTCTCGCCGAGAAAATCGACATTTTACGACGTCCGAGACCGGCGTCCTACTACGGACATCGTCCTCGGGGACCGATCGAGCACGCTACTGTACATGCCGTTGCGACGAATGCAGCTGCCGCGCCATTTAAGGGGCGCTGCTTTACTTGGAATAGGCCGGGCCATCGCAAGAGTGAATGCCCAGAGGAGCTAAGGCGCCGCGGAGCAGAGCAGAGGAGGGAGTCTTCAAGGCACGGAAACGCCAGCAGTCAGTAGGAGTCGGGCCAACTACTGACAAGACTACCTGCTCGCCCAACCCCACCGACCCTTACCGAGTCAAAGTACCGATGCATGCTATCGATTGGACTCGGACGAATAAGGAGGGTATAGCGTCGGATTGCCCAGTACTGATCCACGGGAAAACACAGGGAGCAGCAGTGAAGATTTTTATCGACGGAGGAGCAAGCCACACTTTAGCTAATACCGCAACCACCAGAAAATTGCAACTGACACTTAGCCGCTGTTTACCTGAGATAGACGCATGCTTAGTCGACGGCACGCCATTGGCCATACTGGAAAAGGTGGAGAGAGTCAAAGTTCGCTGCGGGGGGAATTTCGGATTTACACAGGAAATGCTCGCGACGACACTCGATGGGCACGACATTTTACTGGGACGTGATTGGCTACCATGGTATAACCCGCGAATTGACTGGTCGACGGGTAGCTGCACTGTGCGAAGTAGCGGTAACTGGGTCGAGCTACCTCGTTGGCAGTCGCCCGAGTCTTCAACGGTACAGGTCAATGCCGTCTCCAAGCACTAGCCCCATGCCCGACGTATTGCACAAGTAGCGCAACACCCTCTTTGCTGCAGCCATGTGCTCAGGGAGGTGTCTCCTAGGAGTAACATAGTGTGCCAAGATGCTAAGAGGGTATGCAAGGTCAGGTCGTGTGCAGGTCATCAGGTATATGAGGCAGCAAACAAGCTGTGGGTATGGGCCACTCGGCTCTACGGACTCATCCGAAGGTAGAGCTGAGAGCGAGTGGCGAGTAGACAAAGGAGTGGCCTGAGGCGAGGAGTATGTGAAGTCGAAGCGCTGAAGGACCTGCTGCACCATGTGTGACTGAGTCAGGGTAATGGTGCGGCGTGCTCTGTTCTTGGTGATCTGCAAGCCAAGGTAGCTGCGCAGTTCACCCAGGTCTGTGCACGTGTGTCTGTTCTGCAGCTCGGACTTCACGTGGGCGAGTCCAGCAGTGTCAGCAGTGGCAAAGACCAAGTCGTCGATGTACACGAGGATGTAGAACCGCAGCAGAGATGTGTTGGTGCGCAGCAACAGCGACGGGTCGGCAGTAGAAGGAGCAAACCCAAGAGCCGCAAGAGTAGTCCTCAGTGTGTCGTGCCACTTACGGGGCGCCTGGCGGAGACCATAGACTGGCCGCCGGAGGCTCCACTGGGTACCAGGAGGAAACGACCCAGTGAAGCCAGGAGGGCGGCGCAGCGAGATCTCCTCGTGCAGGCTGCCCTGCAGGATAGTTGTAATGAAGTGAAGAGACTGAAGCTCGTAGTCGCACTGAGCGGCTATGTGCAGCAGCACCCGAAGAGTGGTTATCTTCGGGGTGGGAGAGAAGGTTTGAAAGTAGTCAACTCCCTGCCGCTTACTGAAGCCTCGAGCCACGTAATGCGCCTTGAAGACAGGCGGAGAACCCGGCGGCCGCTTCACCCTGAAAATCCACATGCCACGGACAATGTTCGCCCCAGGTGGGGGAACCTCGTCAACGTAGGTGCTTGTGGACTTCCAGGAAGCCATCTCTGCGTCCATGGCCGACTGCCAATAAAAGGAGTAGGGACCCTCAATCGCCTCAGCGTACGATCAAGGAGTCGGGATGTCTGGTGCATCCGGGTCTCCCTCAAGTGCAATCAGCGTGGACACGAGATGGGGCAAAGCAGCAGCAAAGCACTAGAACTCCTCGTGCCTGTCCTCAAGGACGTCCGTCCTAAGAGCACACTCACCCCCGACGGACGGAAGACAGACAGACTCAGACTCAGCAACGAGACTAGCAGCGTAGTCTAGACGGCAGCGAGCAGCGAAGTCGACAAGCTCAGCAACTTGGGCAGACGCAGCACTGGACTCAAAGGAAGGGTCAGTGACAACAGCAGCCAGGAGACGCGTGACAGAAGGACTAGCAGCACGAAGAGAGTCAGACTCTGGGTTAGCAAGAGTGGGGAGAGAGGACTCTGGATGAGACGGCAACAGGACACGCATAGGAGCAGTGGAAGGACGCAGCGCCATTTGGAGTGTGCCGAGGACCGCAGGAGGACGCGGACGCGTAGTACGACCACTAGTGCGAGCAGCACTAACAAACGACGCAAGACGAGACGCAGGCTCACAACGCTCAGGAAGACCTCCACTAGGACCAGTGTAGGGAGAAGGAGCAGGTAGAGGGGAGGCGGGATGTAACTGTGACTGCAACTAGACAGGCGATGGACAGTCTAAGGGAGGAGCAGGACCAGTAGAAGGTGGGAGACCAAGAACCTGCTCCAGGAGCGGAACGAAGTATGGCCTTGGCCACGCAGCGCCTCCAGAAGCACCAAGGACATCACCAGTACCCCCAGCGGCAGCACCAGCGCCAGCGGCACCTCCAGCTCCAACTGCGCCAACTCCAGCACCCTTAGAAGCACTAGTGCTAGTAGCACCGTCAGCGCCAACACTCACAGCAGCTCCTGCTCCAGCAGCACCACCTCCAGTAGGACCGTCACCTCCAGCAGCCTCAGCAACACCCCTAGACGCACCAGCGCTAGTACAAAAACCAGCACCAACACCCCCAGCAGCTCCGACTCCAGCAGCACCAGCCCCGCCAGCAGCTCCAGCTGGACCAACTCCAATAGCGCCAGTAGCACCCCCAGTCCCAGCAGCTCCAGGATTTCCAGTACAAGCACCTCTGGGATCAGGAGCACCAGTAGCACCTCCAGCTCCAGTAGCACGTCTCCAGCGGCGGGCAAACCACTCGCGTAGCTCGTGTGGAGGGAGTGGCTCCCGCCTCGACGAAGCACCGCCGGTGGCCACACGAGCAGACCCAGCGCCCCTAGGCCCCGCACTCCCAGGCTCCGCACCCCCAGACCCAGCACCCCCAGGCTTAGCACCCCCGGACTCAGCACCCCCAGACTCAGCACCCCCAGTCTCAGCACCCCCAGACCCAGCACCTCCAAACCCGGCACCCGCAGGCTCAACACCTCTAGCAGTACCAGAGTCAACAGCTACCTCGACAGGCTCGACTGCGTCTACCTGGGACACACTTGACACAACAGGACCCTGAGGGGGGAGGGGGTCTACCTGGGGAGGATCTGGCGCAAGGAAGAGCGGCGGCAGGGGGAGGGGCGCAGTGCGATAGAGGAAGAGACGGTAGTAAGGCACCGACTCGCTACGAGCAGTAGTAGTAGTAGAAAAAGCAGCAGTAGTAAGAGCAGCAGTAACTGCAGTACGGGCAAGGCAGTGCTCACCAGTGGCGAGAAGGGCAGGCGTACGACGGCGGCAACGGCGACGCCACTACCAGTGTAGAGGGAGAGCTCCGCGTCTGCTCCAGTGGTGGTTGCTCCTGGGGCGGCTGCTGCAGTGGCGGCTGCTCCAGGGGCGGCTGCTGTAGTGGCGGCTGCTCCAAGGGCGGGTGCTGCAGTGGCGGCTGCTCCAGGGGAGGCTACTGCAGTGGCGGCTGCTGTAGGGGCGGTTGTTGCAGTGGCGGCTGCTCTAGGGGTGGCTGCAGCAGTGGCGGCTGCTCCAGGGGCGGCTGCTGCAGTGGCGGCTGCTCCAGGGGCGGCTGCTGTAGTGGCGGCTGGACCAGGGGCGGCTGCTGCAGTGGCGGCTGCTCCAGGGGCGGCTGCTGCAGTGGCTGCTGCTCTAGGGGCGGCTGCTGCAGTGGCGGCTGCTCCAGGGGCGGCTGCTGCAGTGGCGGCTGCTCTGGGGGCGGCTGCTGCAGTGGCGGCTGCTCCAGGGGCGGCTGCTGCAGTGGCGGCTGCTCTAGGGGCGGCTGCTGCAGTGGCGGCTGCTTCAGGGGCGGTTTCTGTAGTGGCGGCTGCTCCAGGGGCGGCTCCTGCAGTGGCGGCTGCTCAAGGGGCGGCTGCAACAGTGGCTGCTTCTCCAGGGGCGGTTGTTGCAGTGGCGGCTGCTCCAGGGGCGGCTGCTGCAGTGGCGGCTGCTCCAGTGGCGGCTGCTGCAGTGGCGGCTGCTCCAGGGGCGGCTGATGCTGTGGCGGCTGCTCCGAGGGCGGCTGCTGCTGCTGGGCGGCTCGGCGGCTCGGCTGCCCGCCAGGGGCGGCGACGGGGCTGGGAAAGGGCGGCGACGGGGCCGCTAGGGGCGGCGACGGGGCCGCTAGGGGCGGCGACGGGGCCGCGTAGGGAGAGGAGCGGCGACCGGGCCGCTAGGGGCGGCGACGTGGCCGCGTAGGGGCGGCTACGAGGCCGCGTAGGGGCGGCGACGAGGCCGCGTAGGGAGGGGAGCGGCGACAGGGCCGCGTAGGGGCGGCGATGAGGCCGCGTAGGGGCGGCAACGAGGCTGGGTAGGGTTGTTAGCGGCGAGGGAGCCGCTAGGGGCGGCGACGGGGCCGCATAGGGGCGGCGACGGGGCCGCGTAGGGGCGGCAATGAGGCCGCGTAGGGAGGTGAGCGGCGACGGGGCCGCTAGGGGCGGCGACGGGGCCGCTAGGGGCGGCGACAGGGCCGCTTAGGGGCGGCTACGGGGCCGCGTAGGGAGGGGAGCGGCTACGGGGCCGCTAGGGGCGGCGACGGGGCCGCGTAGGGGCGGCTACGGGGCCGCAAGGGGCGACTACATGGCCGCGTAGGGGCGGCAACGGGGCCGCGTAGGTAGGGATGTGAAAAACAAAGAACGCGAATGAATGAACTATCAATGAACTGAGTACAAGTACTAACCCTAATTGGGTTGTACCTTCTATGGGATACCCCACTATAGCTTACACAAAAGCATAAGCTGACACACCTCCATAGGCAAAGTGGGGGAGAACAAGGGGTCACAAGACCAGTCAAGCAAAGCAAAGCAAAGCTCAGGGTGGATCACAAAGTCACCACACAGTCCGAGCACAAGGTCAAGGCCACAAGGCTAGTTCACATGCAAGAGGAGACATATATATATATAAGCCTAAACAAGCAAGAGCAGGTATATATATATATGCAAGAGTACAAGCAAGGTCAAGAGGTGAGTAAGTGAGGCAAGACTGGGACAAGTCCCAGCTGAGTGCAGAAACGCTGATGATCACAAGGCGGAAGTGCCTTGGTGAAAACATCAGCAGTGTTGGCCTCAGAGGCCACGTACGCAAGGCGCAACTAACCACGCTGCTACAGCTCACGAGCAAGGAAGTAGCGGAGAGCAATGTGCTTCGTTCTGTGCTCCAAGCGCTGCTCTCGACACAAGGCCAGCATGGCCTTGTTGTCTACGTACAACACTGGAGGAGAACGAGGCGGCTCTCCAAGGTCAGTCAGCAGGTAGGTGAGCCAGCAAAGCTCCTGTGCAGCCATGGCCCCGGCGTAGATCTCAGCCTCACAGCTGGAGCCGAGAACAGAAGACGAGCGAGTAGCCCGCCACGAGACAGAGCCAGAACCAAGACTGAAGGTGTAACCCTGTGACGACCGCTGCGTAGCCTGGTCGTCAGCCCAAGAAGCGTCCGCGTGACCAGTGAGGACCACTGGACTCCGCCCTCCAAGCACTAGCCCCATGCCCGACGTACTGCACAAGTAGCGCAACACCCTCTTCGCTGCAGCCATGTGCTCTGGTCGGTGTCTCCCAGGAGCAACATAGCGTACAAGAATGCTAAGAGGGTAAGCAAGGTCAGGTCGTGTGCAGGTCATCAGGTACATCAGGCAGCCAAGAAGCTCTAAGTACGGGCCACTTGACTCTACGGACTCATCCGAAGGCAGAGCTGAGAGCGAGTGGCGAGTAGGCAGAGGAGTGGCCTGAGGCGAGGAGTACGTCAAGCCGAAGCGCTGAAGGACCTGCTGCACCATGTGTGACTGAGTCAGGGCAATGGTGCGGCGTGCTCTGTCCCGGGTGATCTGCAAGCCAAGGAAGCTGCGCAGTTCACCCAGGTCTGTGCACGTGTGTCTCTTCTGCAGCTCGGACTTCACGTTGGCGAGTCCAGCAGTGTCAGCTGTGGCAAAGACCAAGTCGTCGACGTACACGAGGATGTAGAACGGCGGCAAAAAGGTGTCGGTGCGCAGAAACAACGACGGGTCAGCAGTAGAGGGAGCAAACCCAAGAGCCGCAAGCGTAGTCCTCAGTGTGTCGTGCCACTCACGCGGTGCTTGGCGGAGACCGTAGACTGGCCGTCGGAGGCTCCACTGGGTGCCTGGAGGGAAAGTCCCAGTGAAGCCAGGTGGACGGCGCAGCCAGATCTCCTCGTGCAGGCTGCCATGCAAGAAAGCAGTGCTGAAGTCAAGAGAGTGAAGCTCGTAGTCGCGCTGAGCGGCTATGTGCAACAGCACCCGAAGAGTGGTCATCTTCGGGGTGGGAGAGAAGGTCTGAAAGTAGTCAACTCCCTGCCGCTGACTAAAGCCACGAGCAACGTACCGCCCCTTGAAGACAGGTGGAGAGCCAGGCGGCCGCTTCACCCTGAAGATCCACATGCCACTGACGATGTTCGCCCCAGGAGGGGGAACCGCGTCAACGTAAATGCCTGTGGACTTCCAGGAAGCCATCTCTGCATCCATAGCTGCCTGCCACTGAGAGGAGTAGGGACCCTCTACGGCCTCCGCGTAAGAACGCGGAGTCGGGATGTCTAGTGCATCCGGGTCTCCCTCAGGGGCAAGCAGTACAGACGCGAGATGAGGTGAAGCAGCAGCCAGACACTATAACTCCTCCTGCCTGTCCTCAAGGACGTCCGTGCCAAGAGCACACTCACCCCCGACGGACGGAGGACAGACAGACGCAGACTCAGCAATAAGACTAGCAGCGTAGTCTAGACGACAGCGAGCGACAAAGTCGACAAGCTGAGCAACAAGAGCAGACGCAGCAGTGGACTCAAAAGAGGGGTCAGTGACAACAGTAGCAAGAAGACGCGTGACAGTAGGACTGGCAGCACGAAGAGAGTCTGACTCCGGGTCGGCAAGCGCAGGAAGAGAGGACTCAGGAGGAGAAGGCAAAGGGGCACGCAGAGGAGCAGTGGACGGACGCAGAGACATCCGGTGCGTGCTAGGGACAGGAGGAGGACGCTGACGCGAACCGCGACCACTAGCACGAGCAGCACGAACAGGCGACGCGGGACGAGACGCAGGCTCACGACGCTCAGCAAGACCTCCAGTAGGACCAGTGTAAGGAGAGGGAGAGACCGGGGGAGACCAGAGACAAGGACACGGGAAGCCATGTCCCTAAGACGAGGCAAGGAGGGGTGGCCAAGACGGTGGTGCCACAGGAGAGTCTCGTGAGACAGGAGGCAACACGAGCAGGGGGCAGACTCAGGACTAGACCTGGACGCAGCAGCAAACACCTGACCCGACGCAGCTACCTGGCCAGACGCAGGGACAGGAGGAGACGCAGTGGTCAGGGTGTAGAGACTCGACCCCGGCCGACGTGAAAAGGTGGCCAGGTGTCGGCCTATGCGGGCGTCCGAGCAGTGGGTCACCCGGTGACTCGCTGGAGTAAACTGGTGAACCCCCGCATCCTGCAGGTCAGCACCACTCACCAAGTTCGTCGAGAACGAGGGGAGGTACAGACCAGACAGGGTGCCCGAGGGGCAACCGGACACGGGAGGACAGTGGAGAAGTGAGAGAGGACAGGATCCCCAGAGGGGTCAGCCAGGGAGACCGCAACCGGCCGACCAAGCGGCGTGAGTGTGGTGCGGACCCGAAAGAAGGAGCGAGAAGCCCCTGAGTCAAGTGTGAAGGTGAGGGAGGCCGAAGCCGACGCGGTGCCTGAGAACGCAGCCTCACCAGTACCTGAGAGCGCAGACGTGGTGGCACCTAGAGCAGCAGCCTCACAAGCACCTAGCGCAGCAGTACCAATGCCCGGGTCGGGCGGGAAACACCGGTAACAGTCACCCTCATCACTAATAGTCACAGCATACATGGCAGCAAGGATAGCATCAAAGTCAAGATCAAAGATCGCTACGCCAGCCCTAGACAGCTCTCCCCAGCGGGGAATCTCACTAGCCTCGGGGAACTGCAGACGCCAAGCGTCCGACAGGCGGCCAAAGCAGCGCTAGGTGGAGTGGGCACCCCCACACTGCTCACTCGCGCGGTCGCCGGAACGAAGAACGTAGGTGCACGGGCCAAAACCCCCACCACGCTGACGCTTCGTGTACCACTCACGGAGCTGTTGAGGCGGGGGGGCGTCCCGAGAACGCTGCTGCTGCTGCTGCTGCTGCTGCTGACGCTGGCCACCACCAGAGCCGCTCCGCTGCGGGGCACTACCCTGACCGGCTCCACCTCCGCCACCACCGCCGCCTCCACCTCCGCCACCACCGCCGCCTCCGCTCCCACCGCCGCCGCCGCCACCGCCTCCGCCTCCGCTGCCGCCACCACCGCCACCACCCCCGCCACCACTCCCACCGCCACCCCCACTCCCTCCGCCGCCTCCACCGCCACCTCCACCACCCCCGCCAGCTCCACCCGCGCCCTTGCCCCCCTTGCCCTTGCCAGGGCGGCGTCTCCCGCTAGGGGCAGACGCCGCGCCGACCGACTCAAGACCAAGCAGGTCGGCAGAAGCAGCAGAGGCAACAGAGGTCAGCAGGGGGGAAGGAGAACACCCCTCAAAGATGGGGGTGCGCGGGTCTCCACGAGAGGCTCCTACAGCGACTATGCTCTTCTCTGCCGCTAGGAGGGCCTTCTCAAGGAGGTCAACAGTGAGAGTGGTGGGACAGACTGAGAGGAAGTGGTCCCTGACTACGCGAAGGGAGTCAGGGAGGCGAGTGACTATGTAATAGAGAGCGATGTACATGGGGGGGGGGGTTCTTGGCGCATAACTCAGCAGGAAGGGCGGCGCGGTAGCGAGTGTCACTAGTGCGGAGGTGCGTAATGAGGTCAGCGACAGTGGGAAAGGCAGTAAGATCAGGAAAGAGGTACGGTAGCATGAGACGGCTCAGTGCAGCAGTGGCAGGGGAAGAGTAGCGCGCAACTACAGCGTCGTACAAGGTCTGGGCACTCTTGTACTGACTTAAGTGCGCGCGCTCAGTGGTAGGGAGGTGGCGACGCACAGCAAGATGTGCAGCAGCATCGCGGGTGGCCCACTGAGAGCGAACAGTGGGGTCAGCATCAGCAGTAGGAGCAGGAGAGGCGCCAGAGGTGAGGTCAAAGAGAGAAAGACCGTCCGCCCTATCGCACTGTAAAAACAGCTGCAGGTCGTCGACCCATACCTCAAAGTCAATGGCTCGACCCTCGGAGTCAAATGTGAGGACACTGGGGGTAGCCATGACGACAGACTAGCAGTGCAAGCAGTAGGGGTAGGGCACGCAGTAGTAGTGGGGCGTGCTCACCAGACAGGGCAGGACAGGCGGCTCGGCAGAAGGGCGGCTCGGCTGCAGGGCGGCTCGGCTGCGGGGCGGCTCGGCGGCTGGGCGGCTCGGCGGCTCGACAGCAGGGCGGTAGGGCGGCTCGGCGGTCGGGCGGCTCGGCGGCTCGGCTGCTGGGCGGCTCGGCTGCACAGCGGCTGGGCGGCTCGGCTCCTCCGGTACTCGGCGGCGCGGCGGTCGGCTACTCGGGAGCACGCTGCAGGGTGGTGCAGTGGGCGAGGAGAGCGGCCGGGCCGCTAAGCAGGGCGGCGGGGCCGCGCAAGAAGGGCGGCGGGGCCGCAAAGGAAGGGCGGCGGGGCCGCGAAGTGCAGGGCACCGGGGCCGATGAAGCTGAGGGCGGCGGGGCCGCGACGTGCAGGGCGGCGGGGCCGCGACGTGCAGGGCGGCGGGGCCGCAAAGGAAGGGCGGCGGGGCCGCTGTAGTAGGGCGGCGGGGCCGCTTAGCTGAGAGCGGCGGGGCCGCGAGAGCAGAGCGGCGGGGCCGCGAAGGAAGGGCGGCGGGGCCACTAAGGAAGGGCGGCGAAGCCGCGAATTGCAGGGCGGCGGGGCCGCTTAGCAGAGAGCGGCGGGGCCCCGAGAGCAGAGCGGCGGGGCCGCGAAGGAAGGGCGGCGGGGCCGCTAAGGAAGGGCGGCGGGGCCGCGAAGTGCAGGGCGGCGAGGCTGTTGTAGCAGGGCGGCGGGGCCGCTTAGCAGAGGGCGGCGGGGCCGCTTAGCAGAGGGCAGCGGGGCCGCGAAGGAAGGGCGGCGGGGCCGCGTTAGCAGGGCGGCGGGGCCGCGAAGGAAGGGTGGGGGGCCCGCTTAGCAGAGGGCGGCGGGGCCGCGAATGAAGGGCGGCGGGGCCGCTTAGCAGAGGGCAGCGGGGCCGCGTGAGCAGAGCGGCGTGGCCGCGAAGGAAGGGCGTCTCGACGGGCCGCTAGGGGCGACACGAAGGGTCGCTAAAAAAAAAGGAAAACGCGCCTCGGGGCACGCTTCGGTGGGCCCTAGAAGCAGTCCCTAGGGAACCTGCTCTATATCATGTGAAGAAATGAGGAATGAAAGAACTAGCAAGCGTTCGGGCCCAAGGAAGCGTTCCCACTAGGGAACCTGCTCTATATCATGTGAAGAAATGAGGAATGAAAGAACTAGCAAGCAGGTGGGTACAAGTAGGAAAACCTAGAAGTGTTGTACCCCATATTGTCTACCCCACTACAGCCTACACAGACTATAGCATATGAGTTTGACAATAAAGGGTTCCAAGTGCGAGTTTTTTTCAGGATAGACTAGAGTTTCTGGGGCACGTTATTTCGAAGGCTGGGGTCGAAATTGACGCAAAGAAATTAGACACGGTAAAAGCCTGGCACCCCCCGACGAATATCACGGAACTACATAGTTTTTTGGGTTTCGTAAACTACGTGCGTCGGTTCGTCCCCGACATGACACGATTAACCGCACCGCTGACGGATTTGTTACGGAAAGGGGTCACTTTTACGTGGGGGGAGAAAGAGCATGCTCCCTTCTCTGCCCTGAAAAAATGTTCTCTGTTCACCGCCCGTCCTGCGCATCGCCGACCCACACCGCCCATTCGAAGTGGTTACTGACGCAAGCGACATCGCCATCGGAGCCGTACTGCTACAGGATTTCGGCAACGGCCTACAGCCCATCGCATACGAGTCACGAAAACTTCATCCGCCCGAGAAAAATTACCCGATACACGACCGCGAAATGCTTGCGATCGTGCACGCGTTCAAAGTGTGGCACTATTACTTGACCGGCGCGGACGTGACAGTACGGACAGACCATAAATCACTACAGTACCTCCGCGCACAGCCCCACCTCAACCCACGACAGATTCGTTGGCTCGATTTTCTCTTGTCAAATTTCCACTACACGGTCACCTACAAAAAATGGGCGTTGAGCATCGCCGACGCACTGACCCGCCCCACTGCCCAGATCCATGCAATATTACTCGCCCAGACCTATTTACCCACGGGTACCAAACAGACTCATTCTTCACAGGAGGAAATTGACAGCGGTTTGCAGCAGCAAGGGGAGTCTATGACGTAAAAATCGGGACCAACTGCATCTGGGTGCCTGTGTATACACTGCTATGGGAATTACTGTTACAGGAGGCACATGACGGAGTTACATCGGGACATTTTGGGGTAGAAAAAATACGGCAGCATCTGCAACGGTATTATTACTGGCCCGAGATGTTGACCGATGTACAGCGACACGTGGCATCGTGTCCCACTTGCCAGCTCATGAAATCATTAAGGCAGCGGCCGCCAGGACAGTTGTAGCCGATACCACCCCTAGAGCGTGCTTGGCAGCAGGTGACGATGGACTTCGTCACGGGGTTACCGGTCGGGGCGAGTGGGAACGACGCGATCCCGATCGTCGTCGATCGACTGACGAAAATGGCACATTTCGCAGCTTGCAAAAAATCAATCACAGCCAAAGAAACAACACGCCTCTTCATCTCCACCGTCGTCCGACTGCACGGGATACCAGCAGCAATAATCAGCGACCGCGACACGAAATTTGTTAGAATCATGAGGAATGTTTAGAAGCAGAAAGAGGAGTTGCACTAGCAAGCAGTTGAGTACATATAGGAAACCCTAAGTTGGGTTGTACTCGCTATAGAGTACCCCACTGTAGGCTAGACAAATACAGCATTCAGACACACCCCCATAGCCAAAGTGGGGTGTAATCAGCACAAGAAGCATGCATAGCAACAGTTCACAATTATAAGCAAAGCTAGAGGCTATCACAGAGGGCAAGTGAGGAGGAGGAGAGACTGTGGGGGCGAGAAGATGGGAGGCGACTGCTGAAGCTGCAGACACACAGGAGCTGCTGGCTCAATGGCTACCGAAGCAAAGGCCCGGACTACAGGAGTAACTGGCTCCGCGGAGATTGTATCCTCCTGACTGGAGCAACTAACCCACAGGCGACTGGCGACTACCGGAGATTGTAGCCTCCAGACTACTGGCGCTGCTGACGAGAGTTGCACTAGCAAGAATGGGGATACAAATAGCAAACCCTAGAAGGGTTGTACTCGCTATAGAGCACCCCACTACAGGCTAGAGCATAAGATAATATTCAAACACACCCCCATAGCCAAAGTGGGGTGTAATCAGCAGAGCAAGTAAAGCAGTACAAGCTCAGGGTGGATCACAATGTCACCACACATTCTGAGCACAAGTTCAAGAAGCAATAGTTTAGAGTTCACAATTATGAGCAAAGCTAGTGGTAGTCACAACGGGCAAGTGAGGAGGAGGAGAGAGAGTGAGGGGAGAGGAGATAGGAGGCGACGGCTGAAGCTGCAGACACACGGGCAACAGGAGGCACACTAGCACAGCGGCTACCAGGCGAAGTCCCCGGAATACAGGAGTAACAGGCCCCGCAGCTAAAGTAGCGGCAGACGAGCAACGGACCCACGGGCGGCTGGCACAGCTGGCTACGACTGGGCTACCGGACGAAGTCCCCGGACTACAGGTGCTGCTGGCGACACGACGGCAACCTCCGTGCAACTTCCCCAAACAGTCCCACTCCCCCGACACACACCCGCTGCTACACCCCTAGCTCCACTCCCACGCACCCCCCTTAAACCCTAAACCCCAGTCTCCCACACATCCACCCCCCTCAGCGACAGCTGCAGCAGTGGGAGACGAAGGAGGAGGAGGAGCAAAGGGAGGAATGAGGAAGTGCCACCCCCATACTCGCCACCCCCTGCTTGCCACCCCCAAACCCTAACACAGACAGGGTGGGATGGCGGGTAGGCAGGGTGGGATGGCGGCGCTCGCCCCCCTCCCCCAGGTAAGCGGCCCCCGAGGGAGCCGCGACGGGCGACGGGAAATGGGGTCGGGGCGCAAGTAGGACGGCGGGGCCGCAGGTGTAGGGCGGCGGGGCCACAGGTGTAGGGCGGCGGGGCCGCGAACGTAGGGTGGCGGGGTCGCGACAGAAGGGCGGCGGGGCCGCGAAGTGGGGCGGCGGGGCCGCGAACGTAGGGTGGAGGGGCCGCAAAGTGAGGCGGCGGGGCCGCGACGTTAGGCGGCGGGGCCGCGAAGTGGGGCGGCGGGGCCGCGACAGAAGGGCGGCGGGGCCGCGAAGTGGGGCAGCGGGGCCGCGAACGTGGGGTGGCGGGGCCGCGAAATGGGGCAGCGGGGCCGCAAAGTAAGGCGGCGGGGCCGCGACGTGAGGCGGCGGGGCCGCGAAGCGGGGCGGGGGGGGGCCGCGACGGGTCCCCGTCGCCCGTCGCGGCGCCTCCAGAAGGCGACGCGGCGAACGACGGGGCAGAAGCCCGCCGCGCGCCTCGGGGCGCACAGCGGGCAGAGAACCGCCGCGCGCCTCGGGGCGCACGGCGGGAAGGAAAAGTTTCAGCGGAAGCGAGGAGGTGGTAACCCACCCACAGGATCGATCCAAAGGGATCGACCTGCTCTGATAGCATGACAAAATTAGAAGAAAGAAGAGAGTTGCACTAGCAAGAATGGGGATACAAATAGCAAACCCTAGAAGGGTTGTACTCGCTATAGAGCACCCCACTACAGGCTAGAGCATAAGATAACATTCTGACAGTATCCTCCTGACTGGAGCAACTAACCCACAGGCGACTGGCGACTACCGGAGATTGTAGCCTCCGGACTACTAGCGCTGCTGACGACACGACGACTGCCTCCACTCAACCTCCCCTAGCTGTCCCACGCCCCTATCACACACCCCCTGCTGCACCCCTAGCTCCACTCCCACGTCACCCCCCTAGCACCACTCTTTCGGCTCCCACACACCCACCCCCCTGAGCGGCACCTGCAGCAGCGGGAGACGGAGGAGGAGGAGGAGGAGGAGGAGGAGGAGGAGGAGTAGGGGACGGCGCGCACAACCGGCACCCCAACAACCACCACCCCCACACTCCCCACCCCCAAACCCTAAAACGGGTGGCACGGGGTAGGAGCGCGAGGGACGGCGAGGGGGGCGGCGCGCGGCCCCCAGGGCGACACCACAGGGCAGCGAGGGGCCGCGCGCGGCTCCCCAGGGCGCCGCGACGAGGCAGCGGGGGGGTCGCGCACGGCTCCAGGGGTGGCGCGTGGGTCCCCGGGGGCGACGTGAGGGTCGACGGGGGTGGCGCGCGGGTCCCCTGAGGCGACGCGAGAGTCGACGGGGTGCGGCGCGCAGGTCCAGCGGGGCCGGCGCGCTAGGAAGAAAAGGGGCCACGCGCTAGAGAGTAAACTGCCGCGCTTCGCTCGCCACGGGGCGTGCTACAGATCGAGTAGCAGCGGAAGCAGGTTGGTGGGCCCACAGGCCAAGGAAGGACAGGCTCTGATAGCATGTTGGAATCATGAGGAATGTTTAGAAGCAGAAAGAGGAGTTGCACTAGCAAGCAGTTGAGTACATATAGGAAACCCTAAGTTGGGCTGTACTCGCTATAGAGTACCCCACTGCAGGCTAGACAAATACAGCATTCTGACAAAATTCACCAGCAACTGCTGGCGGAACCCTATGGCACAGTTTGGCACGCGACTACAGTTCAGCTCCTCGTACCACCCCGAAACCGGCGGGCAGACAGAACGGACAAATCAGATCATGGAACAACTCATCCGAGCCACGTGCGACGACCCAACCAGCTGGGAACAGCAACTGCCACTCATCAAATTCGCGTACAACAATTCACCGTCCACCACGACCCAACAGTCACCATTTTACCTGAACTACGGACAAGACCCAACAGTACCCATGTCCCCGAATCCCGACAACCCAGTGCCACGAGCACAACAGTTCGCCGAAGTATTACAAGCAGCACGGACCCGGGTAGCAGACGCAATAAAAAAATCCAACATCATCGCTAAACGTAATGCCGACCACCACTGCAGACCTCTCACTTACCAGCCCGACGATCTGGTTTTACTTGACACCCAGAACCTCCGCCTGCCCATCACCCCAAAACTCCGTCCCCGATACAGTGGACCATTTCGCATCAGCCACATGCTTACACCCGTCACCGCCTGTCAGAATCCCAGCCACAAACCACTGGGACAAAAGGGCTTGTTTGTGTAACGGATAAGTGCGCCCATAACCCCCCAGGCAAACGTGCCTAAAACCCTTCCCTAGGATCAATCGGGAATCGCCAGTGGACCTTTGACGCCCCCCCGCACTGGGATACCCGAAGTGCACACACTAGGATTCGAACCTGAGACCTTTGCTCTAATAACATGTCAGAATCCCAACCACTAGACCATTGGGATAAAAAGGCTTGTTAAATAGCGGGTCAGTGCGCCCATAACCCCCCATGCCAACGTGCCTGTAACCCTTCCCTAGGATCAATCGGGGATCACCAGTGGACCTCTGATACCCCCCCGCACTGGGATGTCCGAAGTGCATACACTGGGATTCGAACCCGAGACCTTCGCTCTGATACCATGTCAGAATCCCAACCACTAGACCATTGGGATAAAAGGGCTTGTTTCAGTAGCGGGTCATTGTGTCCATAACCCCCCAGGCGAACGCGCCTGTAACCCTCTCCAAGATCAATCGGGCATCCACAGTGCAGATCTACTGACACCCCCCCACACTGGGAGGCCCAGGACTAAGCAGAGCGGCAACGGCCTACATGTGCATACACCGAGAATCGAACCCGAGACCGCTCTGATACCATGTCAGAATCCCAACCACTAACCACTGGGATAAAAGGGCTTGTTTGTGTAGCGGATAAGTGCGCCCATAACCCCCAAGGCAAACGTGTCTGTAACCCTTCCCTAGGATCAATCGGAGATCACCAGTGGACCTCTGACACCGCCCACCTCCTCCTCCCCGCTGACTGGTACGTCAGCCCCTCGTTCCACGTCAGCCTGCTTCGCCCCTACGTCCCGTCCACAAGCCAACTCCCACGAAATCGTCCAGCCAGCATGACACGACCGCCGGCTAAACCAATCATCACCCCCGAGAAGATTCTGAGTCACAGAGTTCGCGACCCTCGAGGAGCCTGAAGGATCGAGTTCTTGCTCCGCTGGAAAGACCATACACCCACCAAAGACAACTGGGTTCCCCTGGACAGAATTGAAAACCACCCCGTCCTCACCGAGTATCTGCGCAGCCAAAACTTCGAGGATGTACACGCACTTTCGTAACGGACGACCTCCTTAAGGGGGGGGGGGAGGGGTAGTGTAGGGAAAATCCCTTTCCCTTACTTCGCGTCCCCGCTCAGCGCGTACAGCACTGTAGTAGCACCATAGTCAGCACTGTTACCACTCGCAACTCTCGCATCGACAATCCTCCCGCCACCTTCGCACGTCGCACCCCGACCTCACGGCTCGGCGAATAACCCGCGCTCTGGGCCTCCGCTTTGATACCTTTCCCAACCTCAGTCCCAGGCCCGTCACACGACAACCAGAGTCCATTACCGTTACCACTATAGTTTCGCTATATATTCTTCGCTCATGCCTTCGCTAATTGTACTCTTGCTTCGATAGTGCAATTCTCGCTCGCTCACTCAATTGCACTCGTAATAGCTAATTTTGTACTCATTTGACACCTTAGGGTGCGTCAGATCCGCTACAATGTGATTTGGCTGCAAATTTGTCGCCCTTTTGGTCGACTCCTTTTTCGCCAAAGTCGACAGAATGGTCGAATGCTAAACCAACCACCATCCAGCCACATTTACAAGGTGTTGAAATCTGACAGATTTGGTGGCCGATTTACAGGCCGGCCGGTTTGCAGAAGTGTCAAATTTACAGGTCTTACAGTTGGCCGGATTGTGCGACGGAGTCGCACGTATTGTTACTGAAGTGACACAACCGCGATTGTGCACACTACGATCAGGGAGTCAAGATGTGAGCTGCGGCCCCATTTACAAACCGGCTCGGCGAGATCGTGTCGTCTACCCGAGCTGAGTGTGACGAGAGCATACAAAAACCGGAACGTCCCTACACTCTAGCCATTATCCAACATGGCGGATCCTTTCACACCCAGATGGGCACGACGTTTAGCAATCGGACTCACTCACGTTGTGCTCACCCCTTGGTTGCTGCAGTCGGTGTCATGGTGCCCTTGCTCCTTGACTTAGCTGACGAGAGAGATTACCAAGTGTTCCGGTCATGTTCAACGGCGCTGAAAGCGCCGTGCGAGTCGTCCTTGTGACACGTTGAGTCGCTTGGGTATGTTGGCCAAGTCGCATAGGTACTGTAGCGCTGATGAGTCGACAAAGTGGTCGACTCTCGATTCGTTTGCACGTCGGAAAAGTTGTCGAATGCTAAACCGGCCATCAAACCGGCCATCAAAATTTTAGCAAGTGGCCGGATTGTGTGAAATTAACGAAATACCTTACGAATGTCGTGAATGTGTAACCTTCGCTAGATCCGGCCGGCCGGATTGATCCGGCCAACGGATCTGACGCACCCTTAGTGCAATTCTCGCTACTTCTATTCAGGGGGGGTCCAGCTCGTACATTTACTGTTCGTAAACCCCCTCAGTTACCACATTTTTTGTGGTAACCCTTTATTGAACGTGTCCAGCGGACACAATCAGCTTCTGTTCGCAAGACGGCACGCCCCATGCACGTACCTAGAGTAGTCTGACTCACGTTACTGGAATCAGCAGGGACGCGAACAAGGGTACAGCACCGCGTCCTGGCCACTACAGTTCGTTTCCCTTGCATCGCTTGCAAGATTTCGTCAGTTTTTCGCTCTACTCGCCAGCGCCCCCTGCGCCTGCACAAAAAATTTCAAGCTATGATTGACGAGGGAAACTGTTACCTCGTTTTCAACGTGGTCAGAGCACTGCTGATTCGTGTGGCGGGGAATGTGTCCGCGCTTCTGAAATTACAGGAAGGCTGGACTCCACTCACAATGCACTCGTTTCTAGGTACGGTAGTCATTTTTTAAACTCGATACGTGCGTTGGCACGAAAAATCCCGAAATGAACGAACTGGACACGCCCTCATTGCACCCGTAACAACAATTCATATCACTGTCTCTGCTCTTCAAGCGTTCAGCGGGGGATCAAGTGTTCGTGTGGTAGGATTCAGTCTGGTGCGCAACGGTCAAAAGGATTGGAAGGCATAAACAGCCGTTGCTCAACGCTTTGTAACGTGTTGAACCCTGCTAGACGAACAATTAGGGCGTGTCATGGCGAGGGAGCTTACAGCTCATGAATCACTGTTTAGGCTGGTATGTAGCGGTTCAGAGCGGTGAAGAGGACAAACCGCTTTAGAAAACACAATATCGTAGTGAACCGCTTTGAATGAACCGAAAGTTCACCAAGCATGACACGCCTATACGTAGATTGCCTGTGTTCTGCTCATCTCATTGTGTAGCCGGAAAAGTCGTCATCAGCTGAGATCTACGCCTGTTTCAGCAAATTCCGGCTAGAGAACGATTCTCAAACGAACTTCGTCAACATCCATTGCTCGGGCATACGCTTGTTCGCAACGTCTAAGAACGTGACACATGGTACACTTGCCCTGCCTCTGTCGGCTTTCGTTGACGAATCAAACGTATTGTAACCCATCACAATTTCCAGTTCTGACCAATCCGAAGCTGCTGCTGTGTTCAGACCAATCAAACGCTGCTGGTGTGCTGCCGTTGATCCTCGTCAGCATTTCGCCTCTCCAGCTGTCCCTCCCTCGGTCTGGTCTGGTCACATTTCTTCCCCACAGCCTCCAAGTCTCCCTGATTTCTCCACTGAAGCAAGCTGAAATCTGAGAAGCCATAGATATTGCCGCTCAGATTACTTCTGCTGCGGGCTGGTCTTGCGTATCCATTCTGCTTCAGTCGAGCTTTTAGCAGCTTTTCATATCAGCGTCGCGTTCTTGTCATCAGGCGCGAAGCTGCTCGAATTCGCTCGCAAGAGCCATCTTTCCAGGTGGGTCCGGCGAAACTCGGTTTTGAGAAATTTACAGAACGAATCGCACAACAAGCGAAGCTGCTCATTTTCACCTTCTTTAGCCATCTCTCGAGGTAAGTTGGTGCTCCGACATTCTCGTAAGATTTGCGTTTTGGAACTCGGACTTGTCATAGACGCTCGTGGGCTTCGTATCGCTCCCAAGTCCACCGAAATATTTGACAAGAGCAGCGACTTAAAATGCTGCATTTTGTACATATGCCAGCTGTCGAGGTCTGGAACTTAACGAGAAGCTGGAAACTGAGCGGTGAGTTCGATGATTCGTGTTCGCCGTTACCCGTAGCGAATGAGAGAGGACCGAAGGACTTCACTCTGGACCCGGCCATAAACTTGTGTATATCCTCGGTTCGCTTCCCTCCATCATCATATCGCAGAGGACCACATTCTGCAAGTTCAATCCAGTCTTGGGGATGTTACAAACATATCCTACAAAAAACGTGGAAAATCAGCTCAACAATGCATCTTGTCTCCGTCTTCTACCTCGCAGGCTGCCAACGAAGCTCGACTAAAGCCAGATCTCAGTCCAAGCGAGCTCAAACCCACCCCCAAGCCTACCATGGTACGCTTTCGCTTCGTTTCGGAATTCAAAACTTCCAGCCTCTCTTATTATGTTAGGACCAGTCAGCCGCGCCTCTTTCTTTGTCTCGCGACATCAGCTGCGCCTTTTGGCCCAGCCGGATCGCGTGCATCTCGTTTTTAGGAGTTTCAAGACTGGAATCCCGAGGGTGGTCTTCTCAAAACTGCAGCCACTCTGACACCTTGTCCCGGACTGGTCTTATTCTCATGGTTCCTCTTCCATTTTTGGATCCTCTTGCAGGCCGCCTCTGCGACTGCGACTAAGTCGCTCATCAGCGAATCCGCTGCATGGAGCGGCCTCAAGGTACAAATTTGTTTTGAGTCGACTTAACACACACTTAGTTCCGAGTTTACTCATAGAACATTTTGTTCTGAGACTACTCAAAACACACATGGAGCGGCCTGAAGGTACGCGTTTTAAGGTTCCTCTCAAATGATTGGTTGCATTGCAACATGGGCTCACCCCATGGCTCAAGCTTCTGTTTCTCACGTCAAGGCTCAAAGTTCTGCTTCTCCTTTTGAGGCTCAAGGACCTATAACATCTGAAAGGGCTTGTTCTTAGATTCTGAAATGCAGGTGAAGCTCCACATTTCTTTCTCACAGTCTGGCATTGTCGTTTTTGCGAATTTCAGAAGATGCCTGTGACTCGCGCCGCTGCTTCGCGGAAACTTGCCATTCGTTCTCCTGCCAGATCATCAGTTTCCGTTCGAGGTACGTGCATACATAAAGGGCTTTTTTTCATAGAAGCTGACTCTGTATTCCTTTCTCTGTATCTGGTCCGTTGCATTCCTAGTGTCATCTAGTACCTTATGAATCAACCAAAGAAAATCACTCTTCTGTAGCCATCTCACAACCATTGCCTCAAACCCATGTTCCCGCAGCTGCTGCAGCTGCTCCCACGCATTTCCTCCATATTGACGACTTCGATAAGGATACTATCCTCCACATCCTCAACCGCGCCAAAGAAGTGAAAGCGATCATCAAGTCTGGCGATCGCTCCTACCAGCCCCTTAAGGTCAGTCAGTTCACCATAGAGTTGCACTCCAGAAACGTTTAAGCCGCCTCAGAGTCCTAAGCCCAAGGTCAGTTGACTACAGAGCTGCAGGGCGTGTTTGGTTGTTAAAAAAAGAACCCTGAAACATAGGTGTATTTCGGTCAACTTAGAATGCATCCTCGATCAAGCCTGTCAATAAGGAAAAGAACGCAGTCAATTAGTCCCGAGATCACTCTACTGCATTATACCTCTCAACCTCATTCATCCTAGGAGGGGAATCATATATGTACACAATCACATGCGCATAGTGGAAATCACATGTCTTCCAAGTCCTGTAAGTGTTTATCATGTGAAGGCCAACCCTTGTCCAATTTGCCCCCCCATACGCCAAGTTCAGCCGCTCGGCTCGTCCTCCTCAACATCCATTTCCCCCTCCCCCGTCCTCCTGACTTGCCACTCCATACACGCGTGACATCATGTCATAAACCTTTTCCCCCCTCCCTCCCACCCCCAGGGTCACACCATGTCGATGATATTCACGAAGCCCTCCATGCGCACGCGTGTGAGCTTCGAGTCGGGCTTCTTCCTGCTGGGCGGCCACGCGCTCTACCTGGGCCCCGACACCATCCAGCTGGGCAAGCGCGAGGAGACGCGGGACATCAGCCGCGTCATCAGCGGGTACAATGATATCATCATGGCCCGGCTGTTTGCCCACCAGGTACGTCTGGCACACTCCTTGTTGGATTTGAGGTGTCTCAAGAGCAATTCTTGATCACAGGAACATCAGCCACCTGATTATTAGTGCATAAATGATATCGTCATGGCCCGCCTCTTTGCACGCCAGGTACGGTTGGCACACTCCTCTTGGCTGGATGGTTCTGATCTGAAACGAACCAAAGCTCTCTGCACACCACCAGGGTACACGTCTGTTGAGGCGACTCAAAAAACACCATCCAGCTAGGGAAGCGCAAAGAAACGCGGGACTTTGGCCACATGATAAGCGGGTACTGGGGCATCTTTACGTGGGGAACTGGCTGACGGCCTGCTGTGATTGTGTTCATCTTCATTCTCCCGCAGCCCCTCCTCTCGCTCCCCTCCCCAACCCTCTCGCTCCTCCTTGACTCCCGCTTATCCAGCTTTCGCCCCTGCAGGACATTCTCGATCTGGCCAAGCACTCAAGCTCTCCCTGTGGTGAAAATAAGCTTGACTTTTCGTGAGACGTATCAAAACTATCCTCCTTTTCCCCCCTTCTTGACTCCCCCTTCAATCCTTTTACCCCATCAGGACATCATCGATCTGGCCAAGTACTCGAGCATCCCTGTGGTGAACAGGCTCAGTCCTTTTTTTTAGTCGTCTCATAAAATCTTCCCCCTTCCCCTCTTCTTGACTCCCCCTTTCCCCCTTTGTATCCCCCACAGGACATCATCGACCTGGCCAAGTACTCAAGCATCCCCGTGGTGAATGGGCTGACGGACTACAACCACCCGTGCCAGATCATGGCGGATGCCCTCACCATCATCGAACACCTGGGGCAGATCGAAGGCATGAAGGTGAGTGCGATGGGAAGGGGTAATCACTTGTGTGAGTCAATGTCATGAATGGCAAGATTGTGAGACGAGTGGTGAGCACTGAGCACATGCAATGGACGTGGGAAAGGGTTCAGGTAGGCAATGATAAGGCTATTTCAATACAACCACCCGTGCCAGCTCATGGCGGATGCCCTCACCATCATGGAACACCTGGGGCAGATTGAAGTGATGAAGGTGAGTGCGATGGGATGCGTGGGCAACAGCAACAGCATTGTGCACAGCTGGTTGCGCCTGGCCGCACTCATCCCCATGCACTTGGTCTGCTTCCTCTCCTCCCCTCTCCACACCCGTTCCCCCATACAACTCTAACTCCATCCTCTTCCCAACCTCAACTCCCATTCCACAGGTGGCCTATGTGGGCGATGGCAACAACATAGTGCACAGCTGGCTGCGCCTGGCAGCAGTGATCCCCATGCACTTCGTGTGCGTCTGCCCCAAGGGCTTCGAGCCCGATGCCGCCACCGTGGAGCGAGCGAGAGCAGCAGGGATCAGCACGATCGAGATCACGAATGACCCGGTGGAGGGGGTGAAGGGGAGTAACGTGGTGTACACAGACGTGTGGGCGAGCATGGGGTATAAGGAGGAGGCTGAGACGCGGAAAAAGACCTTTCAGGGCTTCCAGGTGCGTGGGGGGGAGGGGAAGGGGAGGGAGGAAGAGGGAAGGGAGACAGAGAACGTATGAGGGAGGAGGAAGGGAGGGTGGGGGAAAGGGGCAGCATGAAAAAGATTACGAATGATCTGGTGGAGGGGGTGAGGGGCAGCAACGTGGTGTACACGGATGTGTGGGCGAGCATGGGGCAGAAGGAGCAGGCTGAGGCGAGGAAAACCGCTTTCCAAGGCTTCCAGGTGCGTTGGGGGGAGGGAGGGCACGCATGGTAGGGTGTGTGTGCATGTGCGTGCTTGCGTGGTTTCTGACCAAATCTGTTTGATGGTTTCCCCCTCATCAAAACTCTTCTATCGCCTTGACCCGATGATTGTTGCCAGGTGGATGAAGCGATGATGGCGCGCGCCGGCAAGGACTGTTTGTTTATGCACTGCCTACCAGCGGAGAGGGGGGTGGAGGTGTCAGACGGGGTTATGGAGGCTCCTTACTCCATTGTTTTCCCTCAAGCTGAAAACCGCATGCATGCGCAAAATGCCATCATGCTGCACTGCCTGGGGAAGTAGGAACTATTCCCCCCTAATTTCAAAAGTTGGAAATCCACCTAGTTAGCGTAGAATCACTATTTGTTATTTATAGGGAAACCTCTTTGAAAGATTTCCGCTTATGCTCAAATGGTACAGTATATGAAATTTGCGGGATCTAGCCTGCCTAAAAGCCTGTGAAAATGACTTTAAGCTTTGGAAAACCTGCAAGTGGTCAGCCTTGTTTTAGCTGGACTGAGAGAAACTTGGCAGCCTGTCTCATAATCTGATCTGATCAGAGAGCCCTAAACCCTGTAGTAACTAAAGATGAATTCCTACTTTTACACACTTGTGTTTACCTCGATAGTGTAATCCTCGTTCGCTCAATACCAAAGCCGGCGTTCCATGGATCTTTTCCCTTGCACCTTCCATGTGTATTTCAGCGGAAGTTTCCCGCCAATTCTCGCGGACACGTCAGCCTAATTGTCCCCTTCCCCTTCCCCTTCCCCTTCCCCTTCCCCGTTTGCCCCCCGCGCGTCGCTCGCCCACTTCACCCAGTCATATCACACCTGTCGCTCGCCCGCCTGCCCCTTGTAAGCCAGTCCCGTTCAACCGCGTGCTTGAACTTTCATTCTTGAACCATCGAACAGACAGAAATCATTCTCACAACCAGCTCGCAACCCCAACAACACCTTTCCTGCCTCACTCCCCGCTTCGCCTCGCCGCACAGCGTTGCCTTTCCTCCCTTCCCGCGTCGTCTGTTTTCCGATCCGCCCGTCCCAAGCAAATCGTCGCGACCAAATCGTCTTCCCCGGATCTTCTCACTTGAATCTCTCTCCCCACCGAATTTCTCTCAAATCTCCTCTCACCGAATTTCTCTCGAATCTCTTCTCCCGGCGGTCGGCGCGATGGTGCTCGGGCAGCTTCAGGCGAAGTACCAGGAGATCGAAGGGCGCGCCAAGGCGTGGGTCGCGCGCCAGCCGCCGCCCGTGGAGGTGGCGATCGTGGCGGCGGCGAGCGCGCTGCAGGGCGGCGCGATCGGCGCGATGATGGGCAGCCTGACCTCGGAGGCGGCCGGCAGCATGCCGTCGCCGGCCACCATGCCGGGAATGACGCCGGAAGCCGCGGCGTCGATGAAGCAAATGCAGGTGCGTTGCGAGGTCGATTCAGTGTGGTCGAGTGTGGTTGGATAGTTTTCTAGCGACTTCGACGTGCAGGCGAGTCGCTCATTTAATCTCTGAAATCGGGTCAGGTTTTGGATCGCCCACTGTTACTGGAGGAGCGACGGAGGGAAGCGGATCCTTGATAGTGCGCCTTGAGAAGCCAGATCTGGTTTTCGCGCAGAGTTGTGTCTGGATCCAAGAGGCTAGAAGCAGCGTGGATATAAGGCGACTCACATGCAGCCTCTGATGCTCGTGGCGCCATGCGCGCGTGACGTTGGGCGTGGCATGGACGTTCATTTGCCGGCGGCTTTGACGCGTATTTCGGGAGCGATTGCGCCTTGTTGCTCATCATATTGCGGATGCCGGAGCCGCATTGATGACAAAACCCTTTGACGTGTCGCCTGGTGGTTGGTTCGGATCCGCCGGTTCGAATTCACTGGTTTTCGCGAATCTGAAAAAAAAACATGTACAAAAAGACTTGCACAAAGCCAGCGGACTTCGTACGTTTCAACGCTAGCGTCGCGCAATGACATTTTTGCACATCAACATTGTCGCACAACAATCCAGTCGCAGAGCGTCGAACCCCGCGCGCACAGCAGCCCATCCGAAGGACAGCGGTGCTACTGCTGTCCGTCGTGCTGCCGCCGTCGATCACGTCGCTAACCCCTGAACCTTCCCCATCGCACCTTCCCCGTCGCACCTTCCTAAGCAGCGTCGTTCTTAGCTGCAGATACCGCTCTTCAGCCCCACTTAATTGGCCCTCCAATGCTGGGATTGCCTCCCGTGGGTCGTTTGGATCTGTGGCGCAGTAGGCTGCGAGATGAATTCGAGTCGACTCGAAAGGGATCGTGCGTCGTTGTATCGAGATGACTTTAGAGTGACCACGAGGGGTGGAGTATGGCGGTTCACGCTGCCTACAGCGAGATGACTCAAAAGGGATTCGTGGCGTAGCAGGCTGTGTGGACCGGCTTTTCGAACCCTCGTGGCCTGGTGTGTGTGCAGACGATTGTTCATCCGACGCAAGAATCGTCTCGTCTCACATCAACCGTGCCACCCACCACCCCCTCCTCCACCCCTCCCTCGTGCCCTGGTCCTGGTGTGTGCGTGCAGGCGCCCACAGGGGGCGCGTGGACGACTTGTGAGGCGCGTCAAAACACATGTCGACCGTGCCAACCGTCCTGGTGTGTGCGTGCAGGCGCCCACAGGGGGCGCGTGGACGACTTGTGAGGCGCGTCAAAACACATGTTGACCGTGCCAACCGTCCTGGTGTGTGCGTGCAGCCCACCCACCCACCATCCCCTTTTCCACCCCTCCACGCCGCGGCCTGGCTCTGGTGTGTGTGTGTTTGTACAGGCGCTCACAGGGGGGCCGTGGACGCAGGCGCGAAACTTCGCGGTGATGACGGGCGTGAACGCGGGCATCACGGCCGCCATGAAGCGCGCCCGCGGCGGCGTCGAGGACCTGCAGACGAGGTGAGGGGTGGGATGCGGTGGAGATGGATAAGGGGTGAAGGGTGGGGACTGGATCTGCAGAGGAGGTGCGCGGTGAAAAGGGGTGGAGACGGGTAAGGGGGTAGGTGACGAGGTGGGAGGGGGTCGAGGTGAGAGGTGAGGTGGAGGTGAGAGGTGCTGCAGACGAGGAGAGGGAGGAGTGGTTTCGTGGTAGGTAAGGGAATTGGTGGTGGGCACTTGCAGAAGTGGTAGGTGAAAGGAGGTGAGGGGTGCAAGGACATGCCTTTTGAGGCGGCTCAATAGAATGAGGGTGATACGCGACGAGAAACGAGTAAAAGGAAAGAAAAGGAAGTGGCGGGAGTCACAAAAGAAACGGTCGAGAAACGCATGAGCAAGCCAGCTGTTGATTGTGACGCCAAACCGACTGGCTCCTAAGGGGCGTGAGATAAAAGCCTTTTGAGGCGCCTCATAAGGCGATGCCGAACCAACTGTCTCTCTGTCTGTCTGCCATGACACGAGAAAGACATCTGATTCAAGTAGTCTGTCTGGAGACCGACTGTCTGTCTGTCTGTCTGCCATGCAAGGAACCGAGAGAGAGGAGGGCGAGGCAGGCAGAGAGCAGGGCAGTCGATGACGGGTAGGGAGAGCAGAGCGGGGCGTTTGAGTTGAGAGGGGCAGGATGGAAGGCATGGAGGCACTGAGGCGTGGCAGTGGATACAATATCTGATTCAACTGCACGTTTCTCTTTCCATAAGAAACCACCAGTCTGCAATGCTGCCTTCTCCTTCCCCCTCCATGCCTCCTAATTCCCCTCTCCATGCATCTCCTCTTCGTGCCGCCCTTACCTCCCCACATCCCCATTCACCGTCCCCTCCCCACCTTGCAGTGCGGTGGCAGCGTTTGGATCAGGGATAGCGTTCTCGGTGGCGAGCGTGGTGGGCGGGGGCCAGCCGTAATCCCTCCTCTCCTGCTCCTTACCTTCCCTCCCCACGTTCCCCTCCTCGTCCCCCCCCTCTCCCCTGCTCTCAGTGCGGTGGCGGCCTTCGGGTCAGGGATAGCGTTCTCGGTGGTGGGCGGGGTGGGCGAACCACTTCCTGAGCCCTCGTCTTCCCCCCATCATTCCCTCCCTGCTCTTTTTCCTTACCTCCTCGTCCCCCCCCTCTCCCCTTCTCTCAGTGCGGTGGCGGCCTTCGGGTCAGGGATAGCGTTTTCGGTGGTGAGCGGGGTGGGCGGGCCGGCAGGCAACGCGGTGCTGAATGCTCTCTCCACGGGCGTCGGCTTTGCCATCTTCCAAGGGGCCTTCTTCCAGGTGCGCGCCTTTGGAGTAGTGTGTGTGTGTGTGTGTGTGTGTGTGTATGTGTGTGTGTGTGTGTGTGTATGTGTGTGTATGGGGGTCGAGGGGAGGGGTGTGTGGCTGTGTTGGAGGGTTGAAGGGTGTATGTGTGTGTGAGTGGATGGGTGGGTGTGTGTGGGGTGGGGGAGTGTAGGTGTGTGTGGGGTGGGGGAGTGTAGGTGTGTGTGGGGTGGGGGAGTGTAGGTGTGTGTGGGGTGGGGGAGTGTAGGTGTGTGTGGGGTGGGGGAGTGTAGGTGTGTGTGGGGTGGGGGAGTGTAGGTGTGTGTGGGGTGAGGGGGTGCAGGTGTGGGTGGGTGGGTGTGTGAATGTGGCGTTTTCAGGCGAGATCACGACAGCAAACTGCTGTGCACATACTCCCCCTCCCCTCCCTTCTCTCCCATCCGCAGAGAATGCGTTTTCAGAAGAGGGCGACGCGGCCGACGGAATACGTGGAGTGGAAGGCAATGCAATGCTGCAGGCGCACTCCTATGCACACACACGCTCTTCCCTTCCCCTTCATGCGCCCCCTCTCCCCTTCTCTCCCATCTGCCTGCAGCTAGGCAATGCATTCTCAGGCGAGGGTGATGCAGCGCCGCTGGAGCACATGGAGTGGAAGGTCATGCTGCACGCAAACCCACTCCTCCGTGTAAACAGAGTTCACACGAAGGCCATGCTGCAGGCAAACCCCCTCCTCCGCCACACTCAATCCATCAGGCACTGGGGCATGGGAGAAGCCCCCGTGCACTTACCCTTCCTTTCCCCCCACCCCCCATCCTCCCACCTCCCCTGAGCACAGCTGGGCAAGGCATTCTCAGGCGAGGGCGACGCAGTGCCGTCAGAGTACGTGGAGTCGAAGGCAATGCTGCAGGAGCTGGGGCTGGGCAAGTACGAGAAGAACTTCAAAAAGGGGCTCCTCACTGACCGCACGCTGCCGCTCCTGAATGACAGGTGGGTGGGTGCCCGATGACAGGTGCTGCAGTGACAGCTGGGGCTGGGCAAGTACGAGAAGAAGTTCAAGAAGAGGCTGCCCACTGACCGCACGTTGCCACTGTTGAATGACAGGTGGGTGGGTCATCAGCCCATCACCTCGCCCAGGTCAGGTCAGCTGCTTGAAGCTTAGGGCGTGAATGGTGGAATCCTCGTTCGAGGTTCCATGCCCAGACCAAAGCGGTTTCCCTGGCTCGTGCCTGGGCGAGGCGACTGAGTTGACCTCAACTCCAGTGCTCAAACTGGGGACCATTTGGTCCCACGTGCTGTAATCTGGGTCCATGCTTTGATTCAGTGAAGGCCTCTCCCATCCTCTCATTCCCTCAACTTGACATCGGAGATTTGTGATATCACAACACAAGATCCCAACACCCACCCGCCTCTCTTTCCCTTCTTCTCTTTCCCCGCTTCTCTTTCCCTGCTTCTCTTTCCCCGCTTCTCTTTCCCCGCTTCTCTTTCCCTGCCTCTCTTTCCCTGCTTCTCTTTCCCTGCCTCTCTTTCCCTGCTTCTCTTTCCCTGCCTCTCTTTCCCTGCTTCTCTTTCCCTGCCTCTCTTTCCCTGCTTCTCTTTCCCTGCCTCTCTTTCCCTGCTTCTCTTTCCCTGCCTCTCTTTCCCTGCTTCTCTTTCCCTGCCTCTCCTCCTGTCTGCCCTCTCCCAGTGCACTGCAGGAGGTCAAGATCCCTCCCGGCCCTCGCTTGATCATTCTCAACCACATTCAAAGGTACCTCGCACGTTCCAAGTGACAACTTTGCTTGTTGAGAATTCTCAGTTACCAATTTGAGAAATCTAACTTACCAACCCTGTTCTGACCATCTTCGACTGCTGTGTGTCCAATGCGCAATGCCCTATGCGCAATGCCCTCTGCGCAATGCCCTCTGCGCAATGCCCTATGCGCAATGCCCTCTGCGCAATGCCCTCTGCGCAATGCCCTATGCCCATTCCCCACTGTCTGGCATCCATTGCTGATTGGTGTGCAGAGCTCAAAGGTGCTATGGACAAGCACCCTCCAGTGCCAAGCTCAGCAGCAGCAGCAGTGGACCAATCGGGATAGGCCACCTGGGGGGTCACCTGGGGGACAGCAGCAGTAGCAGCAGCAGCACTGGTGGTGAAAGCGGAGCTATGGTCGCGTCATTCTAAACTAATGTACACCATTTTTTTTTTATACCATTTAGAGTGTAGGCTGTTTGTTGTGAGTGCCATGTAGTAGGTGGTTATAAGCCGGTCGGTCGGTCACCTGTGTGTGTAGCCATGCTCTCATAGTCAATGACCCCCCCCACCCAGGTTCATTAGGTCTTGAAAGGGGAATACACCATAGCTTTTGCGGTAAGCTTGTTCATCACGCAAGTGCTCCTGACTCTCGATCCACAGATGTGTTTGGAAGCTCTATCTTTGAAGGCTCTTGCTAGAATATTCGGCCCGTTTGAAACAAAGACATATGAAAATATGTCTGAAGGAATTATGTCTCAGAGACTGATGGATGTATCACTGTGGGTTGTGGTACGGTACGAGGAGATGACAGAGCGCCGTGTTTTCAAATTCCGATTTCCAATGAGCAGTTGTTTTGACAGCGCATTGCTCTGCGCTCGCGTCCAATACAGGGCTAATTTTTGGATTTTGACTACCCTTATGATTATCAGTGTGACCCCTTCTGAAAACCCTGTTACATCAGGGTTTATGTCGGTTTTCAAAAATTTACCCTGTCGCATCAGTGTTCTTAAAAGACAAACCCTGGAGAAACCGCAAGTCTGGCCTATGGTGGCCCACTTTGAGCCAGCACATGCGTTGTCAAGGCCGAAATTACGGTTTCGCCAGTTGGCAATCGGGATTCGGGAATCCTGGGTTACTGGAAAAAGGGGGGGTGGGGGAACTGGGGGGGGCGGGGGGGGGGGGGGGGGGGGGGGGGGGGGGGGGGGGTGGAACTCGCTTCAGGGAAAAACTCGTTATTGAATACGGGAACCAGGGCTCAGGTTTGCAGTGTAATTTACCCTTCTACGGTACACTGATTACAAGGGTGAAATTTTGGGTCTACACTGATGTGTGTCAGAACATATAGCTTACTTGTTTCTGTAGGCTATAGTGGGGTATCCCATACGGGGTACAACCCAAATTAGGGTTTCCTATTTGTACTCACTTCGTTCATAGTCATTCCATTCTCGTTCATATCTTCTCATGGAATCAGAGCAGGTCCCTTCCTAGGGACTGTTCCTAGGGCCCACCGAAGCGCGCCCCGAGGCGCGCGTTTTTTTTTTTTAGCGACCCTCCGTGTCGCCCTTACCGCCGTGCTCCCGCTTAGGCCCCTCGTCGGCCCCGCTTAGGCCCCTCGTCGGCCCCGCTTAGGCCTCTCGTCGGCCCCGCTTAGGCCCCTCGTCGGCCCCACTTAGACCTCTAATCGGCCCCACTTAGGCCTCGTCGGCCCCGCGTAGGCCCCGTCGGCCCCGCTACGACCTCGAGTCGGCCCCGCTAAGGCCCACTCGGCCCCGCTTAGGCCCCGCTACGGCCCCTCGTCGGCCCCGCTTAGGCCCTGTCGGCCCCGCTTAGGCCTCGTCGGCCCCGCTTAGGCCTCACTACGGCCCCGCATCGGCCCCGTTTAGGCCTCGTCAGCCCCGCTTAGGTCCCGCTACGGCCCCGCGTCGGCCCCGCTTAGGCCCCGTCGGCCCGCCTAGGCCCCGCTACGGCCCCTCGTCGGCCCCGCCTAGACCCCGTCGGCCCGCCATCGCCCTCGCTACAGCCCGCCGTCGCCCCCGCTACAGCCCGCCGTCAGCCCTGCTACAGCCCGCCGTCGGCCCCGCTACCGCCCGCCGTCGGCCCCACTACAGCCCGCCGCCGGCCCTGCTACAGCCCGCCGTCGGTCCGCCGTCGGCCCCGCTACAGCCCGCTGCCGGCCCTGCTACAGCCCGCCGTCGGCCCGCCCTCGGCCCCGCTACAGCCCGCCGTCGGCCCCGCTACAGCCCCGCTACGGCCCGCCGTCTGCCCCGCCGCTCGTGCTGCAGCCCGCCGCGCCACCGTGCAGCCGCCCGTGCAGCCGCCCACCGTGCCGCCCGTGAGCAGCCCCAGCCGCCCGTGCAGCCGCCCGCGCCGCCCGTGAGCCCTTGCGTCACCCGAGCCGCGCGAGCCGCCCGAGCTGCCCGAGCCGCCCGAGCCGCCCGACCCGCCCGAGCCGCCCGAGCCGCCAGAGGAGCCGCGCTCCTGCTCCTGTGGAACCACTGCTGCTCCTGGGCTGTGTTACTGTGCCGCTGACCTACCCGACTTTTCCTGCCCGGTGAGACTGTCAGCTGCTGTCATGGCCACCCCCACGGTCCTAGCTTTTGACGCTGAGGGTAGAGCCATTGACTTTGCAGTCTGGATTGAGGACCTGCAGCTGTACTTACTGTGTGATGCGATAGATGAGGTCTCTCTCTTTGACTTTGTCTCTGGCGCTGTCCCTGCCCCTCCTGCTGATGCTGACCCCGCCGTTCGCTCCAAGTGGGCGACCCGCGATGCTGCTGCACGTCTTGCTGTGCGTCGCCACCTCCCTTCCTTCGAGCGTGCCCACTTTAGTCAGTGCAAGACCGCTCAGACCTTGTACGACGCTGTAGTTGCACGCTACTCCTCCCCTTCCTCCGCTACGCTTAGCCGCCTCATGCTACCGTTTCTCTTCCCTGACCTCGCTGCCTTTCCCACTGTTGCTGACCTCGTTACCCACCTCCGCGCTAGTGACGCTCGCTACCGCGCTGCCCTTCCTGCTGAGTTCCGCGCCGCAAACCCTCCACCCATGTACATCACTCTCTACTTTCTCGTCACTCGTCTCCCTGAGTCCCTTCGTGTAGTTAGGGACCAGTTTCTCTCTGTCTGTCCCACCACCCTCACTGTCGACCTCCTTGAGGAGTCCCTGCTAGCGGCTGAGAAGAGCATCGTCGCTGTAGGGGCCTCTCGGGGTGACCCTCGCACCCCCATTTTTTAGGGGTGTTCTCCTTCCCCCCTGCTGCCCTCTGTCGCCTCTGCCGCTGCGGCCGACCTCGCTGGTTTTGAGTCGGTCGGTGCGGCGTCTGCCCCCAGCGGTAGACGCCGCAATGGCAAGGTCAAAGGGGGCAAGGGAGCGGGTGGAGCTAGAGGGGGCGGTGGCGGGGGAGGTGGGGGGTGGCGGGGGGAGTGGGGGTGGCGGTGGAGGTGGTGGCGGGAGTGGAGGTACTGGTGGAGGCGGTGGAGGCGGAGGTGGCGGCGGAGGAGGTAGCGGAGGAGGCGGGGGTGAGGGTGCCGGTGGGGGCGGTGGCGGTGGAGACGGGGGTGGCGGTGGAGGCGGGGGTGGCGGTGGCGGCGGGGGTCGGGGTGGCTCGTCTCAGCGGAGCAGCTCTGGGGGTGGTCAGCGCCAGCAGCAGCAACAGCAGCAGCAGCCACAACAGCAGCAGCGCTCTCGCACCGTCCCCGCCCCTCAGCAGCTCCGTGAGTGGTACTTGCAGCGTCAGCGTGGTGGTGCGTTTGGTCCCTGCCCCTACGTTCTTCGCACCGGCGACCGTGCGGGGGAGAGGTGTGGAGGCACCCACACAGCCCGCCGCTGCTTTGGCCGCCTGACCGACGCCTGGCGTCAGCAGTTTCCGGAGGCCGCTGAGATCCCTCGCTGGGGGGAGCTGTCTAGGGCTGGTGTAGCTATTTATGATCTTGAATTTGATGCTATTCTTTCTGCTATGTATGTTGTGACTGGTAGTGATGAGGATGACTGTTACCGGTGTTTCCCCCCCGACCCGGGCATTGGTACTACTGCGTCAGGTACTCGTGAGGCTGCTGCTCTAGGTGCCAGTGCGTCTGTGCTCTCAGGTACTGGTGAGTCTGCCCTCTCAGGTACTGTGTCGGCTTCGGCCTCTCACACCTTCACCCTTCACTCTGGAGCGTCTCGCTCCTTCTTTCGGGACCGCACCACTCTCACGCCGCTGAGTCGGCCGGTTGCGGTGTCCCTGGCTGACCCCTCTGGGGGGCCTGTCCTGTCTCGCTTCTCCACGGTCCTTCCGTGTCCGGCGGCCCCCTCTGGCACCCTGTCTGGTCTCTACCTCCCCTCGTTCTCAACAAACCTGGTGAGTGGTGCTGACCTACAGGATGTGGGTGTCCACCAGTTCACTCCTGCTCGTCAGCGGGTGACACACTGCACGGAGGCTAGCACAGGTCGCCACCTGGCTACGTTTACACATCGGCCGGGGTCGAGCCTGTACACACTGACCACTGCTTCTCCTCCAGGTCCTGAGTCTGGTAGGGTCCCTTCGTCTGGTCAGGTGTTTGCTGCAGCGTCCAGGTCTGGCCCTGAGTCTGCCCCCTATTCGTGTCGTTGTCTGTCTCACGAGACCCTCCTCTGGCACCACCGCCTTGGCCACCCCTCTCTGCTTCGGCTCAGAGGTATGGCCTCCCGTCTTCTTGTGTCTGGTCTTCCCCGGTCCCTCCCTCCCCTTCCTCAGGGCCCTGGCCCTGCCTGTGTCCCCTGCGTCGAGGGGCGCCAGCGTGCTGCCCCTCACTCCTCCCAGTTTCCTCCGACAGAGGCCCCGTTGCAGACGCTTCACATGGACGTGTGGGGCCCAGCCCGCGTCCTTGGACAGGCCCAGGAGCGCTACTTCCTGCTCGTTGTTGACGACTACTCGCGTTACACCACAGTTTTCCCCTTGCGCAGCAAGGGTGAGGTCACTAAGGTGTTGATCGACTGGATCCGCGCAGCTCGTCTTCAGCTCAGGCAGAGCTTTGGCTCCGACTTTCCTGTGTTGCGTCTGCACTCGGACAGAGGCGGAGAGTTCTCCTCTACCCTTCTACGTACCTACTGTCGTGCGCGAAGCATCCGCCAGTCCTTCACGCTTCCAGACTCTCCGCAGCAAAATGGGATTGCTGAGCGCCGCATTGGAATGGTCATGGACGTCGCCCGTACGTCCATGATGCATGCGGCTGCCCCCCATTTTCTGTGGCCGTTTGCGGTCAGGTACGCAGCGCATCAGATCAACCTCCACCCCAGGGTCTCCAGGCCCGAGACCTCCCCAGCCCTGCTGTGGACGGGGAAGGTTGGCGATGCGTCGGCGTTCCGGGTCTGGGGATCTCGGGCGTTTGTCCGCGACTTGTCTGCGGACAAGCTGTCCCCTCGCGCTTCTCTCTGCGTCTTCCTGGGGTTCCCCCCCGACGCCCCTGGGTGGCAGTTCTACCACCCCACCTCTCGACGTGTTCTGTCCTCCCAGGACGTCACGTTCGACGAGTCGGTACCCTACTACCGCCTCTTCCCCTACCGCACTCCTTCCCTCCCCCCGCCCCCGCTCTTCTTGGTACCAGGTCCCCCCCCGGTAGACCCCCTCCCCCCTCTGGGTCCTGCCCCTTCCGGTGTGTCCCAGGTAGACGCGGTCGAGCCTGTCGAGGTCACTGGTGACTCTGGTGCTGCTGCGGGTGCTGAGCCTGGGGGTGCTAGGCCTGGGGGTGCTGAGCCTGGGGGTGCTGAGCCTGGGGGTGCTGAGCCTGGGGGTGCGGAGTCTGGGGGTGCTGAGCCTGGGGGTGCTAAGCCTGGGGGTGCTGAGCCTGGGGCTGCGGAGTCTGGGGGTGCGGAGTCTGGGGGTGGTGAGCCTGGGGGTGCTGAGCCTGGGGGTGCTGAGCTTGGGGGTGCTGTGCCTGGATGTGCTTCGTCTCGCCGTGAGCCACTCTCACCACAGGAGCTGCGTGAGTGGTTTGCTAGGCGCTGGAGGCGTGCTGCTGGTGCTGGAGTTTCTTCGCCTGCAGAGGGTGCCACTGCCGCGGGTCCCGGAGGTGCTCGTCTTGGGAGTACTGTAGCTGCTGGGTCTGAGGTTTCTCCTGGAGCTGGTGCTGCTGAGGGTGTTGGCACTGGGACTGCCGCTGGCGGTCCGCCTGGCAGTGCTCCTGGTGGTGCTGCTGGAGGTTCTCGAGCTACTGGAGGTGCTGCTGGAGGTGCTGCTGGAGCGGGTACTCCTGCTGGGGGTACTAGTCCTGTCCCTGTTGTTTCTGGCGTCGCCGCGCGGCCCCGACCATACTTCGCTCCGCTCCTGCAGCAGGTTCTTGGTCTTACGCTTCTCCTGGTCCTCCTCCTCCTCCCTTAGAGGGTCCGCCGCTTGTCCAGTCACAGCCACCGTTACAGCCTGCCTCCCCTTTGCTTGCTCCTTCTCCCTACGCTGGTCCGACTCGAGGTCTTACTGAGCATCGTGAGCCTGCGTCTCGTCGTGCGTCGCCTGTTCGTACTGCGCGCGCTAGTGGTCGCGGGTCGCGTCAGCGTCCTCCTCCTGTCCCTGGCACGCACCGGATGTCACTGCGTCCGTCCACTGCTCCTCTCGTGCCCCTTTGCCTTCTCCTCCTGCTTCCTCTCTTCCTGCTCTTGCCGACCCGGAGTCGGACTCTCTTCGTGCTGCCAGTCCTACTGTCACGCGTCTCCTTGCTACTGCTGTCAGTGACCCTTCCTTCGAGTCGTCTGCTGCGTCTGCCCTTGTCACTGAGCTTGTCGACTTTGCTGCGCGCTGTCGTCTAGACTACGCTGCTAGTCTTGTCGCTGAGTCTGAGTCTGCCTGTCCTCCGTCCGTTGGGGGTGAGTGTGCCCTTGGCACGGACGTCCTTGAGGACAGACAGGAGTGTCAGAATATTATTCTTATGCTCTAGCCTGTAGTGGGGTGCTCTATAGCGAGTACAACCCTTCTAGGGTTTGCTATTTGTATCCCCATTTCTGCTAGTTCATTCCTCTTTCTTTCTTCTAACTTTTGTCAAGGAGGAGTTCCAGTGTTTGGCCGCCGCTTCACCTCATCTCGCGTCTGTACTGCTAGCCCCTGAGGGAGACCCGGATGCACCAGACATCCCGACTCCGCGCTCTTACGCGGAGGCGATAGAGGGTCCCTACTCCTCTCAGTGGCAGGCAGCTATGGATGCAGAGATGGCTTCCTGGAAGTCCACAGGCACCTACGTTGACGCTGTTCCCCCTCCTGGGGCGAACATAGTCAGTGGCATGTGGATTTTCAGGGTGAAGCGGCCGCCGGGTTCTCCGCCTGTCTTCAAGGCGCGTTACGTGGCTCGTGGCTTCAGGCAGCGGCAGGGGATTGACTACTTTCAGACCTTCTCCCCCACCCCGAAGATGACCACTCTTCGGGTTCTACTGCACGTTGCTGCTCACCGTGACTACGAGCTCCACTCTCTCGACTTCAGCACCGCTTTCTTGCAGGGCAGCCTGCACGAGGAGATCTGGCTGCGTCGCCCACCTGGCTTCACTGGGTCTTTCCCCTTGGTACCCAGTGGAGTCTCCGGCGTCCAATCTACGGTCTCCGCCAGGCGCCACGTGAGTGGCACGACACACTGAGGACTACGCTTGCGGCACTTGGGTTTGCTCCTTCTACTGCCGACCCGTCGCTGTTTCTGCGCACCGACACCTCGCTGCCGCCGTTCTACATCCTCGTGTACGTCGACGACTTGGTCTTTGCCACAGCTGACAATGCTAGACTCGCCCACGTGAAGTCCGAGCTGCAGAAGAGACACACGTGCACTGACCTGGGTGAACTGCGTAGCTACCTTGGCTTGCAGATCACCCGCGACAGAGCACAGCGCACCATTACCCTGACTCAGTCACACATGGTGCAGCAGGTCCTTCAGCGCTTCGGCTTCACGTACTCCTCGCCTCAGGCCACTCCTCTGCCTACTCGCCACTCGCTCTCAGCTCTGCCTTCGGATGAGTCCGTAGAGTCGAGTGGTCCGTATGCAGAGCTTGTTGGCTGCCTCATGTACCTGATGACCTGCACACGACCTGACCTTGCATACCCTCTTAGCATTCTCGCACGCTATGTTGCTCCTGGGAGACACCGACCAGAGCACATGGCTGCAGCGAAGAGGGTGTTGCGCTACTTGTGCAGTACGTCGGGCATGGGGCTAGTGCTTGGAGGGCGCAGTCCAGTGGTCCTCACTGGGCACGCAGACGCTTCTTGGGCTGACGACCAGGCTACGCAGCGGTCGTCACAGGGTTACACCTTCAGCCTTGGTTCCGGCTCTGTTTCGTGGCGGGCTACTCGCTCGTCTTCTGTTCTCGGCTCCAGTTGTGAGGCTGAGATCTACGCTGGGGCTATGGCTGCACAGGAGTTACGCTGGCTCACCTACCTGCTGACCGACCTTGGAGAGCAGCCTTGTCTCCTCCAGTCCTGTACGTAGACAACAAGGCCATGCTGGCCTTGTGTCGAGAGCAGCGACTGGAGCACAGAACGAAGCACATTGCTCTCCGCTACTTTCTTGCTCGTGAGCTACAGCAGCGTGGACAGTTGCGACTTGCGTACGTGGCCTCTGAGGCCAACACTGCTGATGTCTTCACCAAGGCACTTGCGCCTTGTGATCATCAGCGTTGTTGCACGCAGTTGGGTCTTGTGCCTGTCTTGCCTCACTTGCTCTCCTCTTGACTTTGCTTATACCTTCGCCTATATATACTCTTGCTCTTGCTTACTTGACTCTTGTATATCTCTATATATGATCTGCATGTGAACTGGCCTTCTGGCCTTTAAACTTGTGCTCGGAATGCGTGGTGACTTTGTGATCCACCGTGAGCTTTGCTTTGCTTTGCTTGACTGGTCTTGTGACCCCTTGTTCTCCCCCACTTTGCCTATGGGGGTGTGTCAGAACATATAGCTTACTTGTTTCTGTAGGCTATAGTGGGGTATCCCATAGGGGGTACAACCCAAATTAGGGTTTCCTATTTGTACTCACTTCGTTCATAGTCATTCCATTCTCGTTCATATCTTCTCAATGTGCTGGGGTAATGTTTTTATGAGTTAGTGTTACACTGATCTGTAAGTGTATCGTTCTAGGCCACACTAATGCCTTGGGGTAATTTTTTACTTATCGTAGATTACACTGAAGTGCGTACAGAGCACCCCTTCCCCTCCCCTCCCCCCCCCCGCCACCGCTCCCCCCCCCCCCCCACCGTACTTGCGTTGGCCGCTGTCATGTGTCCGATTGGTCAGTTAGGAATAATTTCCTTGCCAGCACGACACGCAATCCCACATTGGCAGCAACTACAGTATTGCTGTCTGAACTAAGTCCTGGGAGTGGGACCACATTCAGATTGTCGGTGCTTGGAGATGCAAACCACGGTCCCCGACCGTGGCGCTCTGTGGCAATGTACGGAAAAATCTCACACTGGAGTTGCAGGATAAAATTTTAAAATGGATATGTTACACTGCTCTGGCAGTGTAACGAGAAAGTTCACACTGCTCAGAAGGGTTTTTAACAAAGCTACACTGCCAATCGTGAGTTTGCCAAATCCAAAACGAAGCCCTGACGGGAACCCTTAGTCATCAGTGTGCCTACTGTATTCTCCCGGACATAACACCCTAGGGTATAGCTAAAAATACAGTGAAAAAATGGGGGGGGTCTCCTCATAGGAAAAAAATACATTATACCCGGGTCTTTACATATGGCATATCTTAGTGTTAGTGTTTTTTTAATTAGTCAAAGTGGGTGTATTGCTGGTCGTTTTAGCATCACTGCCTGAGGCACGAATGTGAGTTTCGGCCTCGAACTTCATCGCCCCCACGAAAATGGCATGTGGCACCTCTTTTGCCACTTGCAACGGAAGATTCACCTGCACGTGGCGAAAGAGAAATAGTGGGAGGGGGCAAATCTCGGCAGATTGCCTTTGAATGTACCGCGAAATTTCATTGAGGGAGAAATTCACACGACATTTTTCCGTATTGCAGCTACTCGTTAACGACTATAATAATGAATCCGTAAGAAAAGGGGGGGTGTTATAGAAAATCAGCCAAAAAGGGGGGTATAGTAGAAACGAGGTCTATCATAACACCCACCCCGCACAAGCTACCCGGGGGTGTACAATTATGGGGGGGTGTTTTGTCCGGGAGTATACGGTATATTGTAAACCTTGACACATCAGGGTAATCTTGACTCTCAGAAAAATTACCCTGGACCATCAGTGTTACTCCCAAAAACCACCCTGATTATCAGGGTATCAGGGTGATTTACACTGATAAAAATAGCCCTGGTCCAATACCTTGGGGCATATTCTTTCTCAGTTTTCCCTTGTAAGTCCACAAATACAAGTTGTTTTTAGGTTACGGGGTATTAAAAATGTATTCGTCGAGTCCATGGCAAAGGCTCAGCTCGTGAAAAAAAAAAATATAACCCTCATGGATGCTATGCCACGAAGAGAGCATCAACCCTAAACACCATGAGGCAAGGTGTTTAGGGTTGATGCCTCCCAAATGGCTTGCCATCCGAGCGGGTTTGAGGTTTTCCACTGGCCTCTATACTGAACCCAGGTAATCTTAATATTTGCCCTTCTATACGTTTGGTCATGAAAAACGGGAAACAACAATATAAACTGACCGCGGGAATTGGGCGCGAGCGCGGTGGAGGTCGCTGTCAAAGCTGTTACGAATAGTAATGCTTGATATTACTATGCACTCCTCACCGTAGCAAAGCACGCGCAATATCGGGAACGAACGCGAAGCGTCAGACAGTTGGAATCGAGTCAAAGAGTCGGACGGTTGCAGCACATCTGAACCGTCGAAAGCAAACGGTATCGAGCAACTGCAAGAGGGATGGTTTTGGCGGGAACAGTTTCAAAACTGTACGCGCCGAACGGTTGGAAGCACTTGAATAAGGGAATGTACCCCTTAGAGTACATGGCTAGTTAGGTCGTTTCGAATTCCCTTGTACTCATATATATCGCTGTATTTGCATGCTCTCATCATCTCAAGCATTTTATATTCACTCTGCTATTGAGGTCACGGGCCCACCAACACTACCTACTGTGTGCGAACCTACCAGAGCAGATCCTGGATTACGATCAACTTCTGATCGCAACATGGTATGAGAGCGACCCTGGAATCCTTCGCACCATCACTACCGAAAACTACAACATCTGAAAAGTGGCGACCGGCACACGATCTCGCACGAGGATGGCCGGAGGATCTGGTGGTCAGACTAATCTGACGGCTGAAGCACAACCCAACCCGGTTGGGCCAAGCGGGAACACGACGACAATCGACTCCGAAGTTCTCGCACAACTTCTTCAGCGACTCACCAGCTTGGAGCAGGGACTCCAAACATTGCGGAATGGCGATGCGGGAACCCCCTCGCAACCCTCTCAACCGGCCCCGACTGGCCAAAACACCGCCCCGCAAACATTCTCCCTCGACACCAATGGCTCAACCCCTAAGACTCCCCGTCCCAGTGAAGAAGCAATTCTCTCCGCTCAATCAAGGTTTCTCAGCATATCAAAAATAAAGATGTAAATTTTTTTGAAGTTAAAAAATTTGAAGATTGTGATTCGACTAGTAGAGGAGTTTGCTGTAAAGGAGACAAACTCCTTGACATTCCGGCAGGCCTCTCAGACCTGCCACCTAGTCTCATTTGCATTTTCTAGATCTCTAAGATTGAGAGGCGCAGGGTTGGGTTTGAGTCTAACGGGATTACCTTCGTCGAGGTTCTCGGCGTTTGCGCGATCGTCGTCGTCGTCGCGATCGTGATTGAGAGGAGGAGGAGCACGAGGACGAGGTGCTGCTGTAGCCGCTGGACGAGGATTTTGAGGCGCTGGCACCGGGTCGTCAGTGTTGTTGCGTTGAAGCGCCGCAAGAAGACCGAGAGCGTGCCGAATGGCCTCGTTGTTGTTTGCTTCCGCTCCAATATTAACTTGAGTATAACGTGCAGAATTGATTTCTGCAGTGCGCCGCTCCGTCGATGCGCTGGATCGTGCTGTAACGCGTTCGCCGGCGGTTTCAGCGAAAATTCGCCTCAGATGTTGCTGGCTGGCGGGGTCAAGGCGAGCAATGATGTCGGCGATTTCCGCGATCCCTTGCTGATTGCGCAGATCCTGCTGCCCGCTCTGATTCGCGCGACGATTTGCAGAATTGGGGCGACGGTCGTCACGCGCATGGTCTCGATTCTGACGCTCCGTGCGCAGATTCTCGCGATCTGCACGGGCAGAATCCCGCTCGCGTTCTGCACGTGCAGAATCGCGATCGCGATCTGCCCGAGCAGAATCGCGTTGATTGCGATCTGTTCGGGCAGATTCGCGATGATTGCGATCTGCCGGCGCAGGACCGCGATCATTACGGTCCTGCGCCTGGGCTGCAGTGGCCGGCCGCGCTGGGGCGTTTTCGCCATGATCGAGTTGTTCGCCCGTTGCACGTGGGGCTCGTCCTTCGCCGTGAAACCCGGGGGGGCCGCGGGTAAAAAGCCAAAAGCCAATGCCGAAAGGAATAAAAAACGCGCAAACACGGCGGTCCGTCATTTCCTCTACATATACGGTAGCTAACCCTAACTTTTGTACTCCACATGACATGCCTCACTACAGGCTACAACATTTGACACACCCCCATAGACTACCGTATTTACCCGGGTAATGAACCCGGGGGTCTAATCCTACCCCGGGAAAAAAGGGGGGTGGGTCTATTAAGTGGATGTAAATTCAATAGACCCAGGGTCTAGTCCTATGTGCATTTAAAGTTTCAAAGTCATGTAAAATACCAGTGCTCTAGGGCAGAAGCGAGAAATCCAATGTTGAGTCAGGGAAATTTTGACCACAGCCTGACGCGAGGCACGCGCGCGTCAGATTCTGCAGTCAAGTAAAGGAAATTTCCCTACAGCAAGCTATCCCTTACTATATTTTCGCTAAAAATAGAAGTGTATACAGTGCGGGGGGTCTAATCCAGATTCGTTACGAAAAAGGGGGTCTATTACAAAACTGCATATAGCATTAGAACCCCCCCCCCATTTAAAGACCCGGGGGTCTATAATTTTGGGGGGTCCATTACCCGGGTAAATACGGTAAGTGAGGGGTGTCATGCAACAGCAAAATTGTACGGTCATAAGATCAGTCACAAAGTAACAATGCTCAGGGTGGATCACAACGTCATGACACAGGCCGAGCATAAACAGAAGGCCACAAGGACAGTTCAAGGGTTCAAAGATGTATATGCAAAGAGTACAAACAAAGCAAGCAGAAAAAACATGTGGTGATCACAAGACGAAAGGTCCTTGGTGGAGATGTCTGTAGTGTTGGTCTCGGAGGCGACTGTCCAAATGAGCCTGTTTACGCCTATGCATTTCACGAAACAGAAAGTACCTGACGTCAATGTGCTTCACTCTACTTTCCAGTCGAGGCTCTCGACACAGAAGAACCGCCGTGTTGTTGTTAGTGAACAAGGTCGGTGCAGAGCTCGGCCGCTCACCAAGGTCAGTGAGCAAGTAGGTCAACCAATGCAGCTCCTGTGCGGCCTCAGCGGTAGAGGTCGAGACAGAGGAGGACTGAGTAGACCTCCACGACACAGCTCCAGAGCCTAGACTAAAACAGTACCCCTGCGTGGACCTGTGAGTCTCAGTGTCGTCGGCATAAGAAGAGTCACAGTGGGCCAGTGAGCACGACACGCTGTCTCCCTCCAAGCACCAGCCCCACGCCTGATGTCGTCGCTAGGTACTTCGCCAACCTTACAGCAGCTGTCTTGTGAACAGGACGGTGTCTTCATAGCGCAACAAATCGGGCAAGGATGCTGAGAGAGAAGGCGAGGTCCGGGCGAGTACAAGTCATCAAGTACATGAGGCAACCCACAAGCTCTGCGTAAGGACCACTAGGCTCAAACAACTCGTCAATAGCAAGAGGAGTAGGCTGTGGAGTGGAACCCGAACCGCTGAAGGACTTGCTGCACCATGTGTGATTGGGTCGGAGTGATGGTGCGAGCTGCTATGTCCCTGGTGATCTGCAGGCCAAGGTAGTGGCGCAGCTCACCAAGGTCAGTGCACGTGTGTCTCTTCTGCAGTTCGGACTTCACGTCCGTCAAAACAACCGTGTCAGCAGAGGCGAAGACCAGGTCGTCACTGTAGACCAGTACAAAGAAAGGTGTGGAGCCGCAACGAACAAACAGCGACGGGTCGACAGAAGACGGCTGGAAACCGAGGTCAGACACGGTAGAGCGAAGAGTGTCGTGCCACTCACGAGGTGCTTGGCGAAGACCGTAGACCGAACGTCAGAGCCTCCGCTGAGTCTTAAGAGGGAAAATGCTAGTGAAGGCAGAGGGATGACGCAACCTGACCTCCTCGTGTAGGCTACCCTGAAGGAAGGTGGTGGAGAAGTCGAGAGAGTGTATGAAACGGAATGATTGATGTACTACTGTGGGTTGGGGTATATATAGCTTACCCTAACTTTTGTACCCCACATGACATGCCTCACCTCAGGCTACAACATTTGACATTACGGTACCATGTATGGGCAACTTTGGGTGGTGTGAATTTCTAGAGCTCATTTCTCAGATGGAACATTGCTGGTTGCTTGAGTTATCATATGAATCCTTCTAGGCATAAACATTGGTGCTATTTCTGCGGTAGCTTGTTACGACAGTAAGCAGAGTGAGGAGCCATAGCTAGGGTGTAGCTAGCTAGGCAAGAGAGAAATGAAGAAAGGAGAGGGGTTTCACTAGCAGCAGTTGGGATACATATAGCAAACCCTAACAGGATTGTACTCGCTATAGAGCACCCCACTACAGGCTAGATAATAACATTCTGACACACCCCCATAGCCAAAGTGGGGTGTAATCAGCAGAGCACACAGTCATAGAGCAGGTTCACAATGGCAAGCGAAGCTAGAGGCTATCACAGAGGGCAAGTGAGGAGGAGGAGAGTACTGTGGACGGAGAGAAGATGGGAGGCAACGACTGAAGCTGCAGAGGCACGGGCACAGGAGCGGCTGACTCAGTGGCTACCGAAGCAAGGGCGACGGACTACTGGAGTGACTGGCTCCGCGGCTATAGACAAGCGGCAGGAGCAACGGAGCCATTGGCGACTGGTGCAACAGGCTCACTGGCTACCGAAGCAAGGGCGACGGACTACAGGCGCTGCAGGCGACACGACAGCTACCTCCACACAACCTCCTCCAACTGACCCACACCCTTGACACACACCCCCTGCTGAACCCCTAACTCCACTCCCACGTCACCCCCCTAGCACCACTCCTTCGGCTCCCACACACCCACCCCCGTGAGCGGCAGCTGCAGCAGTGGGAGACGGAGGAGGAGGAGGAGGAGCATGGGACGGCGCACACAACCGGCACCCCCACAACCGTCACTCCCACACTCCCCACCCCCGAACCCTAAAACGAGTGGCATGGGGTAGGAGCGCGGGGGACGGCGAGGGGGACGGCGCGCGGCCCCCAGGGCGCCACCACGGGGCAGCGAGGGGCCGCGCGCGGCTCCCCAGGGCGCCGCGACGTGAGGGGCGGGGGCCGCGCGTGCTCCCCAGGCCGCCGCGACGTGAGGGGCGGGGGCCGCGCGTGCTCCCCAGGGCGCCGCGACGAGCAGGGCGGGGGCCGCGCGTGCTCCCCAAGGCGCCGCGACGAGCAGGGTGGGGGCCGCGCGCGGGTCCCCAAGGAAGGAAACCGCCACACGCCTCGGGGCGCACGGCGGGTAGAAAACCGCCGCGCGCCCCGAGCGCATGGCGGAAAGAAAAACCGAAAAAAAAATCGCGCGGCAGGAAGGAGGAGTCGCACGCCACGGGGCGTGCAACAGACAGAGTAGCAGCGGAAGCAGTTAGGTGGGCCCACAGGCCAGGAGCGTAGATGCTCTGATAGCATACGATAGTAAGCAGAGTGAGGAGCCATAGCTAGGGTTTATCTAGCTAGGCAAGAGAGAAATGAAGAAATGAGAGGAGGGTTTTACTAGCAGCAGTTGGGATACATATAGCAAACCTAACAGGGTTGTACTCGCTATAGAGAACCCCACTACAGGCTAGATAATAACATCCTTACATAGCTTTGCACGTCATTTTCACAACACTGAAAAAATCTAAATACCGTACAAGACAAAAGGGCTAGGAAGAGAAGGGCAGGAAGGGAAGGGGAGATTGGCGGGCAGGGAGAAAATTTGGGAAGGCACGGAGGGAGATGGGAAGGTAGAGAGGGGAGATGGGAAGGTAGAGAGGGGCGATGGGAAGGCAGAGAGGGGAGATGGGAAGGCAGAGAGGGGAGATGGGAAGGCAGAGAGGGGAGATGGGAATGTAGAGAGGGGAGATGGGAAGGCAGAGAGGGAGATGGGAAGGCAGAGAGGGGAGATGGGAAGGCAGAGAAGGAAGATGGGAAGGTAGAGAGTGTTAAACTAAGTTTCTATGTTATAGGCTGTAGTGGGGTACCTCTACTGAGTACAACACTTTAGGGTTTGCGGAGAGACACTCTACAACGGTAGTGAGCTAGACTACGGGGGTTGGCACGAACTACTAGAGGTGATCGTAGCTTTGCTTGGTTCCTTAGTGCTTGCACATTCACGGGAGAGATTGGCAAGAGTTTCCACTAACAAAGTTGGAATTACAGAATGATTGAACAAGCAATGACAGAATGACTACATCAGGCACCTAGCAACCCTACAGCTAGCCTAGTCGATCGCCAGCACAGCTCGGTCGACCTCCTGTCAGCGTTGCGTAGAGGGGCCGTGCCAGCACTGCGGAAAGGTGACCTGCCAACAGAGCAGGTCGACGGCGTGCCAACGCTGCAGCGGAGCGGCTGTCCAGCGTTGCCCCTTAGAACACAGCAGTGCGCACGCTCGCAGGTGCGCGCAGACAATTGGCCCGACTTGCCTCGTTGGACATCTGTCGGCTGTTGTCTGCGCCTGACGAGCCACATCGACTTCGGGTTACCAGCCCGCATTCGCCTTCGCCATCGCGACCTTGACGACGTTCGGGTGCCTCCGCAGAACTCGTCGAGCAGGTTATCCGGTCGATCCGGAGGACCACCAGGTGCTTCCGGTCGACCACCACTGCTTCTGGTCGACCCCAAGTGTCAAATTATAATGTTGTGTAGGCTCTAGTGGGGTAGCCTATATGGGGTACACAATTCTAGGGTTGCATACTTGTATCACTTTCATTCCTTAGTCATTCATTCTCGTTCACATTTTCTCATGGTATCGAGTAGGTTCCCTTGTGGGAACTGTTCCTAGGGCCCACCGATCACTTTTTTTTCCTGCCCGGGGCGCGTCCTGCCCCTACCCGAAGCGCGCCTAGGGTCGCGCCCTTCCTAGCGGCCCCGTCGCGTCCCCTTAGCGGCCCGTCGCGCCGCCCTTACTGTCGCGGCGCGCAGCCCTAACAGCCGCGTTGAGCCGCCCGTTCACCAGCGGCCCCGTTGCTGCCCTAGTAGCGGCCTGTCGCCGCCCTCCTCACGGCCCCGCCGTCTCGCTACACGGCCCCGCCGCTCTCGCCTGCGGCCCGCCACCCTGCGGCTCCGCCGCCCTCACTTGCTGCGGCCCCTGCCGCCCTTCTCTGCGGCCTCGCCGCCCTCTGCTGCGGCCCCGCCGCCCTCAACTGCGGCCCCGCCGCCCCCTGCTGCGGCCCCGCCGCTCTCATCTGCGGCTCCGCCGCTTTCACCTGCGGCCCCGCCGCTCTCAGCTGCAGCCCCGCCACTTTCACCTGCGGCCCCGCCGCCCTCTGCTGCGGCCCCGCCGCTCTCAGCTGCGGCCACGCCGCTTTCACCTGCGGCCCCGCCGCCCTCTGCTGCGGCCCCGCCGCTCTCAGTTGCGGCCCCGCCGCTTTCATCTGCGGCCCCGCCGCCCTCTGGTGCTGCCCGACCCGCCCCACCCAGCCGATCCCCGCGCCGCCCTGCAGCAGCACCGCCGAGCCGCCCGGGCAGCCGAGCAGCCGCACAGCCGAGCCGCCAGGCCGCCCAGCAGCCGGACAGCCAAGCCGCCCTGCAGCCGAGCCGCCCAGCAGCCGAGCCGCCCTGCAGCCGAGCCGCGCAGCACCCGAGCCGCCGTACAGTCAAGCCGCCGGGCCGCCGAGCCGCTCTGCAGCCGAGCCGCCCAGCCGCCCAGTCGCCGAGCCGCCGAGCTGCCGAGCCGCCCTACTGCCGAGCCGCCCGAGCTGCCCTGTCCGGTGAGCACAGTGCCTCTTTTACTGCACTGCCCCCACCCTACTGTTGCACTGCTAGTCTACTGTGGTCATGGCTACCCCTAGTGTCCTCGCTTTTGACGCTGAGGGTCGAGCCATTGACTTTGAGGTCTGGGTAGATGACCTGCAGCTGTTCTTACAGTGCGATAGGGCAGACGATCTCTCTCTCTTTGACCTCACCTCTGGCGCCTCTCCTGCCCCTACTGCTGATGCTGACGCCACTGTTTGCTCCCAGTGGGCCACGCGCGACGCTGCTGCACGTCTTGCTGTGCGTCGCCACCTCCCTACCTCCGAGCGTGCGCACTTTAGTCAGTACAAGAGTGCTCAGACCTTGTACGACGCTGTAGTTGCGCGCTACTCCTCCCCTGCCACTGCTGCATTGAGCCGTCTCATGCTACCGTACCTCTTCCCTGACCTTGCTGCCTTTCCCACAGTAGCTGACCTCATTACGCACCTCCGCACTGGTGACACTCGCTACCGCGCTGCGCTTCCTGCTGACTTCTGTGCCAAGAACCCCCCCCCATGTACATCACTCTCTACTACATAGTCACTCGCCTCCCTGACTCCCTTCGCGTAGTCAGGGACAACTTCCTCTCAGTCTGTCCCACCACTCTCACTGTAGACCTCCTCGAGAAGTCCCTCCTAGCGGCCGAGAAGAGCATAGTCGCTGTAGGGGCTTCTCGTGGTGACCCGCGCACCCCCATCTTTGAGGGGTGTTCCCCCTCCCCCCTTCTGCCGTCTGTTGCCTCTGCTGCTGCGGCCGACCTCGTTGGTCTTGAGTCGGTCCGTGCGGCGTCTGCCCCTAGCGGGAGACGTCGCTCATGCAAGGGCAAGGGGAGCAGGGGCACTGGAGGAGCGAGCGAGGGCGGTGGAGGTGGCGGTAGAGGCGGCGGGGGGAGTGGGGGTGGTGGTGGGAGTGGAGGTGGGGGTGGAGGTGTCGGTGGCGGCAGTGGAGGCGGAGGCGGCGGCGGCGGCGGTGGTGGGAGCGGAGGTGGCGGAGGTGGCGGCAGTGGAGGAGGCGGCGGAGGCGGCGGTAGTAGCGGAGGCGGCGGAGGCGGCGGAGGCAGCGGGGGTGGCGGTGGAGCTGGTCGCGGGTCTGCGCAGAGGGGTGGCTCCGGTGGTGGTCCGCGCCAGCAGCAGCAGCGCGGTCGTGAGACCATGTCCCCTCAGCTGCTCCGTGAAAGGTACACTACACGCCAGCGGGGTGGGGGTTTTGGTCCGTGCACCTACGTCCTACGCACCGGCGACCGTGCGGGTGAGCAGTGTGGGGGTGCGCACCCCACCCAGCGCTGCTTTGGCCGCCTGATAGACGCGTGGTGTCACCAGTTCCCGGAGGCCACAGAGATCCCTCACTGGGGTGAGCTGTCTAGGGCGGGTGTTGCCATCTATGATCTTGATTTCGATGCTATTCTTTCTGCCATGTATGCTGTGTCTATAAGTGATGAGGGTGACTGTTACCGGTGTTTCCCGCCCGATCCGGGCATTGAGACTGCTGCTCTAGGTGCTGGTGTGGCTGCTGCCCTAGGTGCTTGCGAGGCTACTGCTCTAGGTGCTAGTGCGTCTACGTCCTCAAGTACTGGTGAGTCTGTAGTTTCAGGTTCTACGTCGCCTTCGGCCTCCCTCACCTTCACCCTCCCTCACCTTCACCCTTGACTCTGGGGCTTCTCGCTCCTTCTTTCGGGACCGCACCACACTCACGCCGCTTAGTCGGCCGGTTGCGGTGTCTTGGGGGTCCTGTCCTGTCTCACTTCTCCACAGTCCTCCCGTGTCCGGCGGCTCCCTCTGGCACCCTGTCTGGTCTCTACCTTCCCTCATTCTCTACGAACTTGGTGAGTGGTGCTGACCTGCAGGATGGGGGAGTAGACCAGTTCACTCCTACGCGTCAGCGAGTGACGCACTACACAGAGGCTAGCACAGCCCGACACCTGGCTACGTCTACACGTCAGGCGGTGTGTGGATCTAGGATCGAGCTCAGAAAAGAGAGTTTGAATTCAATGATCACCTGGGTACAACATCAGGCTATATATAGGCTCGACACAAGGCAGGTAACCCAGGTGTTACGCGAATGTTCTGAGGGTCGCGAAGCGTCCCGAACAGAACCTTCCCGAACTCGGTAGAAAGCAATTCGGTGGCGACCGAATAGCTTGAGTTCGGTGCACGTAACCTGGTTCGGTGCCTATAACTATAATAACTATAGTATAGCAACGAACCTAGGAAATCAAGCAATTCATGCATGCAGAAAATAATCCTAAGCTAGGAATAGCGTAAGGAAATAATAGCAAGCAAGAATAACAAGCATAAGCCGACGTACTCTCATACGTCCCCCCCTCAAAGCTGGGTTGCGTGAGATACACCCTGCTTGACAAGATAATCCTTGAGAGCACGGCGTGCGTTGCCCATATCAGCTTCTACAACCCAACTGTCCTCAGTGGGGTCATAACCCTTCCAGCGTATCAGGAACTCGAGGGTCTTGCCGCCGCGACGTCGATGAGAAAGAACACGCTCCACTTCATATTCAGGTTCATCCTGGATGAGAACAGGAGGAGGTGGCGGAAGCTGCCGTCCCTGGAACTGTTGGTTGGGGTCCTTGTAGGGCTTCAGTAGCTGGACATGGAAAGCGTTGTGAAGCTTCCATGCATCTGGTAAGCGCAAGCGGAATGTAACTGGTGTCACCTGTGTCTCAACGAGAAAAGGACCACAGAAGCGAGGCCGGAGTTTGGATGGAAGGTGAGACAGGTTCAAGTTGCGCGTGTCAAGAAGCACCTGATCTCCGACTGCTACTGAGTGATCTCGTCGCTGGCGATCGGCATACTGCTTCTGGGAGTTTTGCATCGTGGTGAGACGTCGCTGAGTCTTCTCCCATAGCTGCTGCATGGTGGTGACGAAGTCATGTGCGGCTTGGACGTGTGCCGGTGTGGTTGGCTGCTGTGGTGTAAGTGGTTCCCGTCCGTAACACAGGAAAAAAGGAGTTTTCCCTGTGGCCGCATGAGACACGTTGTTGTAAGCGAACTCTAGGGTTGGTAACTGTGTGTCCTAGTGGCTGACGTCGTCTTTGCAAGCTGTGCGCAGTAACTGTTCAACCACTTGATTGAGTCGCTCTGTCTGTCCGTCAGTCTGTGGGTGGTATGCTGAGGACATTGCCAGTTTAGTCCCCAATAATCCCATGAGCTCCTTCCAGAATTTACTCGTGAATTTGGGGTCTCTGTCTGAGATGAGTGTAGCGGGGATGCCGTTGATGGTGATGATACGGTCGAAGAAGAGGCGAGCAGTTGCTTCAGCAGTAGCGGTGGCGTTGGTCGGGATGAAGTGACCCATTTTAGAAAACTTGTCGATCACCACGAGTATAGCATCATGCCCTCGTGAGGTCGTAGGAAGTCCCGTGATGAAGTCGAGGCTAACGACTTGCCATGGCTGCTCCGGTACGGGTAGAGGCTGAAGTAACCCTGCTTTTTTCTGCTTGCTACTCTTCATCCGCTGGCACGTGTCGCAAGAGGTGACAAACTGCTGCACGTCTGCTGCCATCCCGGGCCAGTAGTAATACTTCGCTATCCCTGCTAACGTCTTGTTGCTCCCGAAATGTCCCGCGTAAGGTACGTCGTGAAACTCCTCCAATAGGATCTGCCGTAGCGGGGTGTAATTCGGTACCCAAATCTTTCCTGAACCCTTCCTTAGAGCTAAGTCTTTCTCCCACTGTAACAGCTTCTGTTTCTCTGCCGTTGCTATCTCGCCGTCCACGGAGTACCCATGTTGGAATAGACCCTTGAGCAGAGGGTTCTGTCAGATTACTATAGCTTATACATGTTGTAGGCTGTAGTGGGGTAGCACTTAAGGGGTACAACCCAATTAGGGTTGGTACTTGTACTGTTTTCATTTCATAGTTGATCATTTTCCTGTTCCTTACTTTCACATGGTATCAGAGCGGGTTCCCTGTGGGAACTTCGCCTAGGGCCCACCGAAGCGCGCCCCGAGGCGCGCGATCGTTTTTTTTTGCGACCCCCCGAGTCGCCCTTCCCCACGCGGCCCCGCTGCCCTTCACGCAGCCCCGCCGCCCTTCCTAGCGGTCCCGCCCACCCTTCGAGCGGCCCCGCCTATCCTTCGCGGCCCCGCCTCTCCTTCGCGGCCCCGCCGTCTAGTCGCGGCCCCACCACCTCCTCGCGGCCCCACTACGACGCGGCCCCGCCGCCTGCTCGGACGCGGCCCCGCCGCCTGCTCAACCGCGGCCCCGCCGCCCGCTACGACGCGGCCTCCGCCGCCTGCTCAGCCGCGGCCCCGCCGCCCTCTACGGCGCGGCCTCCGCCGCCTGCTCAGCCGCGGCCCCGCCGCCCGCTACTACGCGGCCCCGCCGCCGGCTCAGTCGCGGGTGCTCCCAGCGGCCCGCCGCTGCACCTCTGCCGGCTCCGCCGTCTCCTGTCCCGGCCCCGCCGTCCCCTATCCCGGCCCCACCGCTGCTCCCTGACGGCCCGCCGCTACGCCCTGACGGCCCGCCGCTGCACCTGTCCCGGCTCCGCCGCTGCACCCTGACGGCCCCGCCGTCCCCTATCCCGGCCCCGCCGCTGCACCCTGACGGCCCCGCCGTCCCTTGTCCCGGCCCCGCCACTACACTGCAGCCGAGCCGCCCAGCAGCAGCCGGACCGCCCAGCAGCAGCCGAGCCGCCCGGCAGCAGCGGAGCCGCCCAGCAGCAGCCGAGCCGCCCAGCAGCAGCCGAGCCGCCCGGTACCCGAGCCGCCCGAGCCGCCCGAGCCGCCCGAGCCGCCCGATCCGCCCGAGCCGCCCGAGCCGCCCGAGCCGCCCCACCAGCCCGAGCCGCCTGCTGCTGACCTACCCGACTCTCCTAGCCCGGTGAGACTTTCAGCTGCTGCCATGGCCACCCCCAATGTTCTTACTTTTGACGCTGAGGGGAGGGCCATTGACTTTGCCGTCTGGATCGAAGACCTGCAGCTGTACTTACTGTGTGATGCGATAGATGAGGTCTCTCTCTTTGACTTTGTCTCTGGCGCTGTCCCTGCCCCGCCTGCTGATGCTGACTCTGCCGTTCGCTCCAAGTGGGCGACCCGCGATGCTGCTGCACGTCTTGCTGTGCGTCGCCACCTCCCTTCCTCTGAGCGTGCCCACTTTAGTCAGTGCAAGACCGCTCAGGCCTTGTACGACGCTGTAGTTGCACGCTACTCCTCCCCTTCCTCCGCTACCCTTAGCCGCCTCATGCTACCGTTTCTCTTCCCTGACCTCGCTTCCTTTCCCACTGTTGCTGACCTCGTTACCCACCTCCGCGCTAGTGACACCCGCTACCGCGCTGCCCTTCCTGCTGAGTTCCGCGCTGCGAACCCTCCTCCCATATACATCACTCTCTACTTTCTCGTCACCCGTCTCCCTGAGTCCCTTCGTGTCGTTAGGGACCAGTTTCTCTCTGTCTGTCCCACCACTCTCACTGTCGACCTCCTTGAGGAGTCCCTGCTAGCGGCTGAGAAGAGTATAGTCGCTGTAGGGGCCTCTCGGGGTGACCCTCGCACCCCCATCTTTGAGGGGTGTGGTCCTTCCCCCCTGCTGCCCTCTGTCGCCTCTGCCGCTGCGGCCGACCTCGCTGGTTTTGAGTCGGTCGGCGCGGCGTCTGCCCCCAGCGGCAGACGCCGCTCTGGCAAGGGCAAGGGGGGCAAGGGAGCGGGTGGAGCTAGAGGGGGCGGTGGAGGAGGCGGTGGGGGTGTAGGGGGGAGTGGGGGTGGCGGTGGGGGTGGTGGCGGGAGTGGAGGTACTGGTGGCGGCGGTGGAGGCGGAGGTGGCGGCGGAGGTGGTAGCGGAGGAGGCGGTGGGAGCGGTGGGGGCGACGGTCCTGGTGGGGGAGGTGGCGGTGGAGACGGGGGTGGCGGTGGAGGCGGGGGTGGCGGTGGAGGCGGGGGTCGGAGTGGCTCGTCCCAGCGGAGCAGCTCTGGGGGTGGTCAGCGCCAGCAACAGCAGCAGCAGCAGCCGCAGCAGCAGCCGCAGCAGCAGCAGCGCTCTCGCACCGTCCCCGGCCCTCAGCAGCTCCGTGAGTGGTACTTGCAGCGTCAGCGCGGTGGTGCGCTTGGTCCCTGCCCCTACAGCCCGTGTGGAGGCGCCCACACAGCCCGTCGCTGCTTTGGCCGCCTGACCGACGCCTGGCGTCAGCAGTTTCCGGAGGCCGCTGAGATCCCCCGCTGGGGAGAGCTGTCTAGGGCTGGTGTAGCTATTTATGATCTTGACTTTGATGCTATTCTCTCTGCTATGTATGCTGTGACTGGTAGTGATGAGGATGACTGTTACCGGTGTTTCCCGCCCGACCCGGGCATTGGTACTGCCGCGTCAGGTACTAGTGAGGCTGCTGCTCTAGGTGCCAGTGCGTCTGTGCTCTCAGGTACTGGTGAGTCCGCCCTCTCAGGTACTGTGTCGGCTTCGGCCTCTCACACCTTCACCCTTGACTCTGGGGCGTCTCGCTCCTTCTTTAGGGACCGCACCACTCTCACGCCGCTGAGTCGGCCTGTTGCGGTGTCCCTGGCTGACCCCTCTGGGGGGCCTGTCCTGTCTCGCTTCTCCACGGTCCTCCCGTGTCCGGCGGCCCCCTCTGGCACCCTGACTGGTCTCTACCTCCCCTAGTTCTCGACGAACTTGGTGAGTGGTGCTGACCTCCAGGATGCGGGTGTCCACCAGTTCACCCCTGCTCGTCAGCGGGTGACCCACTGCACGGAGGCGGATACAGGTCGCCACCTGGCTACGTTTACACGTCGGCCAGGGTCGAGCCTGTACACACTAACCACTGCTTCTCCTCCAGGTTTGCTGCAGCGTCCAGGTCTGGTCCTGAGTCTGCCCCCTGTTCGTGTCGTCGTCTGTCTCACGAGACCCTCCTCTGGCACCACCGCCTTGGCCACCCCTCTCTGCTTCGGCTCAGAGGCATGGCCTCGCGAGTCCTTGTGTCTGGTCTTCCCCGGTCCCTCCCTCCCCTTCCTCCGGGCCCTGGCCCTGCCTGTGTCCCCTGTGTCGAGGGGCGCCAGCGTGCTGCCCCTCACTCCTCCCAGTTTCCTCCGACAGAGGCCCCGTTGCAGACGCTTCACATGGACGTGTGGGGCCCAGCCCGCGTCCGTGGACAGGGTCAGGAGCGCTACTTCCTGCTGGTGGTTGACGACTACTCGCGTTACACCACAGTCTTCCCCTTGCGCAGCAAGGGTGAGGTCACTGAGGTGTTGATCGACTGGATCCGCGCAGCTCGTCTTCAGCTTCGGAGGAGCTTTGGCTCTGACTTCCCTGTTTTGCGTCTGCACTCGGACAGAGGCGGAGAGTTCTCCTCTGCCCTCCTGAGTGCCTACTGTCGTGTGCGAGGCATCCGTCAGACCTTCACGCTTCCGGACTCACCACAGCAGAATGGGATTGCTGAGCGCCGCATTGGCATGGTCATGGACGTCGCTCGTACGTCCATGATGCATGCGGCAGCTCCCCATTTTCTGTGGCCGTTTGCGGTCAGGTACGCTGCGCACCAGATCAACCTCCACCCCAGGGTCTCTCGACCGGAGACCTCCCCAGCTCTGCTGTGGACGGGGAAGGTTGGCGATGCGTCGGCGTTCCGGGTCTGGGGATCTCGGGCGTTTGTTCGCGACCTGTCTGCGGACAAGCTGTCCCCTCGTGCTTCTCCCTGCGTCTTCCTGGGTTTCCCCCCCGACGCCCCTGGGTGGCAGTTTTACCACCCCACCTCTCGACGTGTTCTGTCCTCCCAGGACGTCACGTTCGACGAGTCGGTACCCTACTACCGCCTCTTCCCCTACCGCACTCCGTCCCTCCCCCCACCCCCGCTCTTCTTGGTACCAGGTCCCCCCCCGGTAGTCCCCCTCCCCCCTCAGGGTCCTGCCCCTTCAGGTGTGTCCCAGGTAGACGCGGTTGAGCCTGTCGAGGTCACTGGTGACTCTGGTGCTGCTGCGGGAGCTGAGCCTGGGGGTGCGGAGCCTGGGGGTGCGGAGTCTGGGGGTGCTGTGCCTGGGGGTGCTGAGCCTGGAGGTGTCGAGCCTGGGGGTGCTGAGCCTGGGGGTGCTGTTCCTGGGGGTGCTGAGCCTGGGGGTGCTGTACCTGGGGGTGCTGAGCCTGGGGGTGCTGAGCCTGGGGGTGCTGTTCCTGGGGGTGCTGAGCCTGGGGGTGCTGTGCCTGGGGGTGCTTCGTCTCGCCGGGAGCCACTCTCCCCACAGGAGCTGCGTGAGTGGTTTGCCCGGCGCTGGAGGCGTGCTGCTGGAGCTGGTGGTTCTTCGGCTGCAGAGGGTACTGCTGCCACGCGTCCTGGCGGTGCTCGTCCTGTGGGTGCTGGAGCTGCTGGGTCTGAGAGCTCTCCTGGAGCTGGTACTGCTCAGGGTGTTGACGCTGAGCCTGTAGTTGTAGGTCCGACTGACAGTACTCCTGGTGCTGCTGCTGGAGGTTCTGGAGCGTCTGGTGGTTCTGCTGGAGGTGCTGCTGGAGTGGGTGCTCCTGACAGGCCTGCTGGTGCTGTTCCTGCTGTTTCTGGCGTCACTGCGCGGCCCCGACCGTACTTCGTTCCGCTCCTGCAGCAGGTTCTTGGTCTTGCACCTCCTCCTCCTCCCTTAGAGGGTCCGCAGCCTGTCCGGTCACAGCCACAGCTACAGCCTGCCTCCCCTTTGCCTGCTCCTTCTCCCTACGCTGGTCCGACTGGAGGTCTTACTGAGCGTCGTGAGCCTGCGTCTCGTCCTGCGTCGCCTGTTCGTACTGAGCGCGCTAGTGGTCGCGGGTCGCGTCAGCGTCCTCCTCCTGTCCCTGGCACGCACCGGATGTCACTGCGTCCGTCCACTGCTCCTCTGCGTGCCCCTTTACCTTCTCTCCTGCTTCCTCTCTTCCTGCTCTTGCCGACCCGGAGTCGGACTCTCTTCGTGCTGCCAGTCCTACTGTCACGCGTCTCCTTGCTACTGCTGTCAGTGACCCTTCCTTCGAGTCGTCTGCTGCGTCTGCCCTTGTCACTGAGCTTGTCGACTTTGCTGCGCGCTGTCGTCTAGACTACGCTGCTCGTCTTGTCACTGAGTCTGAGTCCGCCTGTCCTCCGTCCGTCGGGGGTGAGTGTGCCCTTGGCACGGACGTCCTTGAGGACAGGCAGGAGGAGTTCCAGTGTCTAGCCGCTGCTTCACCTCGTCTCGCGTCTGTACTGCTAGCCCCTGAGGGAGACCCGGATGCACCAGACATCCCGACTCCGCGCTCTTACGCGGAGGCGGTAGAGGGTCCCTACTCCTCTCAGTGGCAGGCAGCTATGGATGCAGAGATGGCTTCCTGGAAGTCCACAGGCACCTACGTTGACGCTGTTCCCCCTCCTGGGGCGAACATCGTCAGTGGCATGTGGATTTTCAGGGTGAAGCGGCCGTCGGGTTCTCCGCCTGTCTTCAAGGCGCGTTACGTGGCTCGTGGCTTCAGTCAGCGGCAGGGGGTTGACTACTTTCAGACCTTCTCCCCCACCCCGAAGATGACCACTCTTCGGGTTCTGCTGCACGTTGCTGCTCACCGTGACTACGAGCTGCACTCTCTCGACTTCAGCACAGCTTTCTTGCAGGGCAGCCTGCACGAGGAGATCTGGCTGCGTCGCCCACCTGGCTTCACTGGGTCTTTCCCTCCTGGTACCCAGTGGAGTCTCCGGCGTCCAGTCTACGGTCTCCGCCAGGCGCCACGTGAGTGGCACGACACACTGAGAACTACGCTCGCGGCACTTGGGTTTGCTCCTTCTACTGCCGACCCGTCGCTGTTTCTGCGCACCGACACCTCTCTGCCGCCGTTCTACATCCTCGTGTACGTCGACGACTTGGTCTTTGCCACAGCTGACACTGCTGGACTCGCCTACGTGAAGTCCGAGCTGCAGAAGAGACACACGTGCACTGACCTGGGTGAACTGCGTAGCTACCTTGGCTTGCAGATCACCCGGGACAGAGCACGCCGCACCATTACCCTGACTCAGTCACACATGGTGCAGCAGGTCCTTCAGCGCTTCGGCTTCACGTACTCCTCGCCTCAGGCCACTCCTCTGCCTACTCGCCACTCGCTCTCAGCTCTGCCTTCGGATGAGTCCGTAGAGTCGAGTGGCCCGTACCCAGAGCTTGTTGGCTGCCTCATGTACCTGATGACCTGCACACGACCTGACCTCGCATACCCTCTTAGCATTCTCGCACGCTTTGTTGCTCCTGGGAGACACCGACCAGAGCACATGGCTGCAGCGAAGAGGGTGTTGCGTTACTTGTGTAGTACGTCGGGCATGGGGCTAGTGCTTGGAGGGCACAGTCCAGTGGTCCTCACTGGGCACGCAGACGCTTCTTGGGCTGACGACCAGGCTACGCAGCGGTCGTCACAGGGTTACACCTTCAGCCTTGGTTCCGGCTCTGTCTCGTGGCGGGCTACCCGCTCGTCTTCTGTTCTCGGCTCCAGTTGTGAGGCTGAGATCTACGCTGGGGCTATGGCTGCGCAGGAGTTACGCTGGCTCACCTACCTGCTGACCGACCTTGGAGAGCAGCCTCGTTCTCCTCCAGTCCTGTACGTAGACAACAAGGCCATGCTGGCCTTGTGTCGAGAGCAGCGACTGGAGCACAGAACGAAGCACATTGCTCTCCGCTACTTTCTTGCTCGTGAGCTACAGCAGCGTGGACAGTTGCGACTTGCGTACGTGGCCTCTGAGGCCAACACTGCTGATGTCTTCACCAAGGCACTTGCTCCTTGTGATCATCAGCGTTGTTGCACGCAGTTGGGTCTTGTGCCTGTCTTGCCTCACTTGCTCTCCTCTTGACCTTGCTTGTACCTTCGCCTATATATACTCTTGCTCTTGCTTGCTTGACTCTTGTATATCTCTATATATGATCTTGCATGTGAACTGGCCGTCTGGCCTTTGAACTTGTGCTCGGAATGCGTGGTGACTTTGTGATCCACCCTGAGCTTTGCTTTGCTTTGCTTGACTGGTCTTGTGACCCCTTGTTCTCCCCCACTTTGCCTATGGGGGTGTGTCAGATTACTATAGCTTATACATGTTGTAGGCTGTAGTGGGGTAGCACTTAAGGGGTACAACCCAATTAGTGTTGGTACTTGTACTGTTTTCATTTCATAGTTGATCATTTTCCTGTTCCTTACTTTCACAGGTTCATCCCGTCGAGTTGGATGCCTGCTACATGTCCTAGGCGGCTCAACGCGTCTGCTTTGTTGTGTAGTCCGGGTTTGTAGATGATGTCGTAGTGGAAGTGGGTCTCCAAGAAGTCCATCCATCGCACCTGTCGTCGTGAGAGTGTTGGCTGTGACTTCAGGTATTTGAGGCTGCAGTGGTCAGTATAGACTGTAGTCTTGGCTCCTTCTAGATAGCACCCCCACGCTTTGAAGGCTACGACTATGGCTAAGGCTTCCTTGTCGTGAATGGGGTAGTTCAGTTGTGCTCCGTGCAGTTTCTTACTGAGGTAGGCGATAGGCTGTAACCCGTTCCCGTGATCCTGCATCAGTGTTGCTCCGACTGCCTGGTCACTAGCGTCAGCTTCAACTACGTAGTCCTTCTCAGGGTCTGGTAGGATGAGTACCGGGGCTCTGGTCAGTGCGGTCTGTAGCTGCTCCATGGCTTGCTGATGAGGAGTATCCCATTTGAAGGGTGTATCCTTTTTCAGTAGGTCGGTCAGTGGCGCTGCAATCTTAGCGTACTGTGGCACGAACCTGTTGTAGTAGTTGGCGAAGCCTAGGAACTGCTGTAATTCTTTCACGTTTTCCGGAACTTTCCACTCTTTGACGGCTTCGATTTTCCGCGGGTCCACGTGTACGCCCTCGGCACTCACCATGTGCCCAAGAAACTGCACCTTCTTCAGGGCGAAGTCGCTCTTTGACAGCTTCACGTAGAACTTGTTCTTCCGCAAGATCTCGAACACCTTCCGCAGATGCTCCACGTGCTCCTTCATGTTCTTGGAGTAGATGAGAATATCGTCCAGGTACACCACCACGCACTCGTCCAGCAGGGGCCGTAAGATGTGATTCATCTCCGCCTGAAACGTTGCTGGTGCGTTACAGAGTCCGAACGGCATCACCAAGTATTCGTAGGAGCCGTATCGAGTACGGAACGCCGTTTTGTGGACCGAATAGTCTGCCATCTTGATCTGCCAATAACCCGACCGTAGGTCCAGCTTCGAGAAGACTGTTGCACCACGCAGTTGGTCCAGTAAGTCGTCGATGCGCGGTATGGGGTATTTGTTTTTTACCGTCTGTTTGTTCAGTGCGCGGTAGTCGATGCACATCCGTAAACTGCCATCTGGTTTTGGTGTGAAGAGAACTGGTGCGCCGTAGGGAGAGGTGGAGGGTCGGATCAGTTGTCTGTCCAGTAGATACTCGATCTGTTTCTTCATATCTGTCAGTTCGGTCGGGCTTAGTCGGTATGGTGCACCTGAGATGGGTTTCGCACCTGGTTCCTCCACGATCTCGTGTTCGTGGGTGCGTGAAGGGGGTACGCCTGCAGGTAGGTCGTCGGGCATTATATCCTTGTACTGCTCCAAGACCTCCTTCACTGCTGCAGGTAGCTCCGAACTCGGCTTCTCTTCCTCTGCTGGTGCCATAAGCAGTGCTAGGTAACCCGTGTTACTCTCGTTCACCGTCTGTTCGAACCGTGCCAGTGTCGTTTCAGGCACGTCCCCTGTATCGGTCCAGCTTCGCAGTTCTATCCGTTTCCCGTTATTGTAGATGCACACCTTGCTGCTGACCCAATCGATCTCGGGGTTGAACCGCTTCAGGAAATCTCGCCCCAAGATAAAATCTAACCCTTTAATGTTAGTGACTGGCAGCTTCGGTTTCCACCTTAACGCACCGATATGCAGCTGCAGTGATGCTTCGCCGTGGATAGGAAGCTTCGTACCGTCCACCATGGTTGCTGAAAACTGGGTCTCCTCCGCCTTCTCTCCAATTTTCTCCAATGCTCCGCGGTCACACACCGAGTGAGATGCACCGCTGTCCACCAGTGCCTGGAGGCGTCGCCCATTGCATAACACCTCGAGGAGTAGTGGTTTCTGCTGCGCTGAGTAGCCAAAGAGGGTCTCATTAATAGGATCATAGGGTACAGTAAAATGAATACCTTCCCTGTTTCCTATACCCGACTCAGCACTTTCCAACTTCACCTGGGGGGTAGGAGGATTTTTCCGAGGCTTGTATATCTTCTCCTGAGCCTGGAATTTTCCTCTAAGCCTTTGCAGCTGTGTAGGCTTCACCTGTGGGCAACGGGGAGCCTTAACACTCTGCTGCGGGGAGAGAATATTAACACCACGGAACGCACGACCCTTCTCTACGCTCCGTAATACTTTGCCCATATTTGCAGGTACCTGAATGACTTCTAAAGGCTTTTTCTTGGCCTCTAGTTCTCCCCTGAATTTTTCAAAGGCTTGAAAACCACGAGAAGCGATATTTTTCGTTAGAGTATCTTTATAGGATACTTTTAACGATTTCTTACTTTCATGGGGGTCCGGCTGGAGTTTCCCGGTCGGTGCAGAGTCTTTTTTCGCGGAGCCACCAGTCGCCTCGGCGATTTCCCCTGATACCGGCCGGTCGTGACGTTTTATATTTGCGCCATCATTTTCTCCTTTTTTCGCCCGCTCCGAAGTCGCCACGTCGTCGCCCTTTTTCGCTTTTCGGATCTTTACGCGATCGCCAGTTCGATCCGCGGCTACTGGCGATTCCCATTTTTTGACTTCGGGGGTGCTCCACTGTTACCGTCCTGCATGATCGCACGTACTTTCTTCAACTTGTAGCACGACAAAATCTGATGCCCTGCTGCGCCGCAAAATTCGCATTTGGTCGGCTGCCGCTTCGCGTCGAATTTGTCGATATCCATCGGTTTGGCGAACGTGGGGGGTGCCGATCGCTCCGTGTCGAATGTACGGTTCGGCGTGAAACGTCATGTTTCGGGTTGACTTCGGGTCAGCGCGTCGTAACGCTCGGCTGCACGCACGATGTCCTTGTAGCTTTCGTGATTTGACGCGATCACCTGCCGCTGAACCCCCAATTTTAACCCTTCTGTGTATGCCGTGATTTTTTCGCCTTCGGTCAGGTCGGGGATGCGGGTGAACAAGAGCTCTGTCTACTGCGTGTACTGCGCTACACTACCGTACTGCTTGTGCCGATGAATTTGTTGCCGCGCCATATAGGTAGTATTAACCGGTTCAAAACCCCCGATAAATTCTGCCCGAAACTGCTGCCACGTTTTCTCCCCGCGGGCCACGTCAGTGTTGTAGATCCACTCGAGTGCTGGTCCGCGTAACAGTGTTGCTGCGAGCCGGATTCGTGTTGCGTCGTATGTCGGGGTCGAACAGTCAATGGCTTCGAAGTAGATCTCGAGGATTGCCACGAAACGCCGGACGTCGGATCCCTTTGCGCTTGGATCAAGCGCTTCCGGGAGCCTCGGTCGTGCTGCTTCGAGGTTCGGCGTTGGTGGTGCCATTGGGCCGTGAAATATCGGTGTCGCCACTGCTGCTGGAATTGTCGGTGCTGTAGTGGTTGCAGTCGCTGCTGCTGTCGTGGCGAGCGCCGGGTGGCTTGTTAAAAAAGCCTCGAGTCGACGAAGCGTCGCCTGCGTCTGCTCCATGTCGGTGCGGAGGCTCGCGACGTCGCTCGTGGTCTCGTAGTTGTCGCCTTGGCCCTCCATTTGGTGATTTACAGGAAGATGCGCGACGAAAATAATCGAATTCTAGGTGCTGGTTGACTTACTACGAGTCAATTGACTGTAGAATCGACGAGCGCGAATTCTGTAGGTTGCGTAAATCTCCCTTAAGCGAAATTCGCGTCCGATCTCGGCCGTTGAGGAGAAAATCGATCCGACGCTCCAAATTCCAACTTTTTTGGGCGAAATTCTCTGGGCCGTTGAGATGAAACTCGATCGAACGGTCGAAACTCCAACCTTTCCACTAGTAAATCTGAGGGGTGTTCGAAAACCGAATCGAGGGGGACTTGGAAAAATTGCGCGGAACTGGTTTTACATACCCGTATCGGCGCTTTCGTCGTCGCCCCCGCGGTTTTTAAAGGCCGGAACTAAGCGGTTGAAGACCTTGTGTGTAAACCCGCTCTGATTACCAAGTGTGAGGATCTAGGATCGAGCTCAGAAAAGAGAGTTTGAATTGAATGATATCCTGGGTACAACATGAGGCCATATATAGGCTCGTTAGAAGGCAGGTAACCCAGGTGTTACGCGAATGTTCTGAGGGTCGCGAAGCGTCCCGAACAGGACCTTCCCGAACTCGGTAGAAAGCAATTCGGTGGCGACCGAATAGCTTGAGTTCGGTGCACGTAACCTGGTTCGGTGCCTATAACTATAATAACTATAGTATAGCAACGAACCTAGGAAATCAAGCAATTCATGCATGCAGAAAATAATCCTAAGCTAGGAATAGCGTAAGGAAATAATAGCAAGCATGAATAACAAGCATAAGCCGACGTACTCTCACAGCCGGGGTCGAGCCTGTACACACTGACCACTACGTCTCCTCCGGTTACTGAGTCTGGCAGGGTAGCTGCGTCCGGTTAGGTGTTTGCTGCAGCGTCTAGATCTGGTCCTGAGTCTGCCCCCTGTTCGTGTCGTCTCCTGTCTCACGAGACTCTCCTCTGGCACCACCGCCTTGGTCACCCCTCTCTGCTTCGTCTCAGAGGCATGGCCTCCCGTCTTCTTGTTTCTAGTCTCCCCCGGTCCCTCCCTCCCCTTCCTCAGGGCCCTGGCCCTACCTGTGTCCCCTGTGTCGAGGGGCGCCAGCGGGCTGCCCCTCACTCCTCCCAGTTTCCTCCGACAGAGGCCCCACTGCAGACGCTTCACATGGATGTGTGGGGCCCAGCCCGCGTCCGTGGATAGGGTCACGAGCGCTACTTCCTGCTGGTGGTTGACGACTACTCGCGTTACACCACAGTCTTCCCCTTGCACAGCAAGGGTGATGTCACTGAGGTGTTGATCGACTGGATCCGCGCAGCTCGTCTCCAGCTCAGGCAGAGCTTGGGCTCGGACTTTCCTGTTCTGCGTCTGCACTCGGACAGAGGCGGAGAGTTTTCCTCTGGCCTTCTGCGAGCCTACTGTTGCGCACGAGGCATCCGTCAGACCTTCACGCTTCCGGAATCCCCGCAGCAAAATGGGATTGCTGAGCGCCGCATTGGCATGGTCATGGACGTCGCTCGTACGTCTATGATACATGCAGCTGCCCCCCATTTTCTATGGCCGTTTGCGGTCAGGTACGCGGCGCATCAGATCAACCTCCACCCCAGGGTCTCCAGGCCGGAGACCTCTCCAGCCTTAATGTGGACGGGGAAGGTTGGCGATGCGTCGGCGTTCCGGGTCTGGGGTTCTCGGGCGTTTGTCCGCGACTTGTCTGCGGACAAGCTGTCCCCTTGTGCTGCTCCTTGCGTCTTCATGGGGTTCCCCCCTGACGCACCTGGGTGGCAGTTCTACCACCCCACCTCTCGGCGTGTTCTGTCCTCCCAGGACGTCACGTTTGACGAGTCGGTTCCCTACTACCGCCTCTTCCCCTACCGCACTCCGTCCCTCCCCCCCCTCCGCTCTTCCTTGTACCAAGTCCCCCCCCGGTAGACCCCCTCCCCCCTCAGGGTCCTGCCCCTTCAAGTGTGTCCCAGGTAGACGCAGTTGAGCCTGTCGAGGTTACTGGTGACTCTGGTGCTGCTGAGGGTGCTGAGACTGGGAGTGCTGAGCTTGGGGGTGCTGAGCCTGGGGGTGCTGAGACTGGGGGTGCTGCGCCTTGGGGTGCTGAGCCCGGGGGTGCTGTGCCTGGGGGTGCTGAGCTTGGGGGTGCTGGGCCTGGGGGTGCTGAGCTTGGGGGTACTGAGCCTAGGGGTGCTGTGCCTGGGGGTGCTGAGCCGGAGGGTGCTGAGCCTGGGGGTGATGTACCTGGGGGTGCTATGCCAGGGGGTGCTACGCCTGGGGGTGCTGAGCCTGCGGGTGTGGAGCTTGGAGGTACTACGCCTGGAGGTTCTCCGAGTGCTTCGTCTCGACGGGAGCACTCTCTCCACAGGAGCTACGCGAGTGGTTTTCCCGGCGCTGGAGAAGTGCTGCTGGAGCTGGAGGTTCTTCTGCTACTGAGGGTGCTGGTGTCGCGGGTCCCGGAGGTGCTCGTACTTGGAGTACTGCAGCTGCTGGACCTGCAGGCTCGACTGGAGCTGGTGCTGCTGAGGGTACTACTGGTGCTGCTGGAGGTTCTGGTGCAGCTGAAGGTGCTGCTGGAGCGGGTGCTCCTGCTGGGGGTACTCGTGCTGTCCCTGATGTGTCTGGCGTCGCCACGCGGCCTCGACCGTACTTCGTTCCGCTCCTGCAGCAGGTTCTTGGTCTTCCGCCCTCTACTGGTCCTCCTCCTCCCTTAGAGTGTCCACAGCCTGTCCCGTCACAGTTACAGTTACAGCCGGCCTCCCCTCTGCCTGCTCCTTCTCCCTACACTAGTCCTACAGGAGGTCTTGCTGAGCGTCGTGAGCCTGCGTCTCGCCCTGCGTCGCTTGTCCGTGCTGCTCGCACTAGTGGTCGTGGTTCGTGTCAGCGTCCTCCTCCTGTCCCTGGCACACACCGGATGTCTCTGCGTCCGTCCACTGCTCCTCTGCGTGCCCCTTTGCCTTCTCCTCCTGAGTCCTCTCTTTTTGCTCTTGCCGACCCGGAGTCGGACTCTCTTCATGCTGCAAGTCCTACTGTCACGCGTCTCCTGGCTACTGTCGTCACTGACCCTTCTCTTGAGTCGTCTGCTGCGTCTGCCCTTGTCACTGAGCTCGTCGACTTTGCTGCGCGCTGTCGTTTAGACTACGCTGCTAGTCTTGTCGCTGAGTTTGAGTCTGCCTGTCCTCCGTCCGTCGGGGGTGAGTGTGCCCTTGGCACGGACGTCCTTGAGGACAGGCAGGAGGAGTTCCAGTGTCTGGCCGCCGCTTCACCTCATCTCGCGTCTGTACTGCTAGCCCCTGAGGGAGACCCGGATGCACTTGACATCCCGACTCCGCGCTCTTACGCGGAGGCGATAGAGGGTCCCTACTCCTCTCAGTGGCAGGCAGCTATGGATGCAGAGATGGCTTCCTGGAAGTCCACAGGCACCTACGTTGACGCTGTCCCCCATCCTGGGGCAAACATCGTCAAGCGCATGTGGATTTTCAGGGTGAAGCGGCCGCCGGGTTCTCCGCCTGTCTTCAAGGCGCGTTACGTGGCTCGTGGCTTCAGTCAGCGGCAGGGAGTTGACTACTATCAGAACTTCTCCCCTACCCCGAAGATGACCACTCTTCGGGTACTGCTGCACGTAGCTGCTCACCGTGACTACGAGCTGCACTCTCTTGACTTCAGCACTGCTTTCTTGCAGGGCAGCCTGCACAAGGAGATCTGGCTGCGCCGCCCACTTGGCTTTACTGGGACTTTTCCTCCTCGCACCCAGTGGAGCCTCTGGCGGCTAGTCTACGGTCTTCGCCAGGCACTGCGTGAGTGGCACGACACACTGAGGACTACACTTGCGGCTCTTGGGTTTGCTCCCTCTACTGCTGACCCGTCGCTGTTTCTACGCACCGACACTTCTCTGCCGCCGTTCTATATCCTCGTGTTCGTCGACGACTTGGTCTTTGCCACAGCTGACACTGCTGGACTCGCCTACGTGAAGTCCGAGCTGTAGAAGAGACACACGTGCACAGACCTGGGTGAACTGTGCAGCTACCTTGGCCTGTAGATCACCCGGGACAGAGCACGCCGCACCATTACCCCGACTCAGTCACACATGGTGCAGCAGGTCCTTCAACGCTTCGGCTTCACGTACTTCTCGCCTCAGGCCACTCCTCTGCCTACTCGCTACTCGCTCTCAGCTCTGCCTTCGGATGAGTCCGTAGAGTCGAGTGGCCCGTACCCAGAGCTTGTTGGCTACCTCATGTACCTGATGACCTGCACACGACCTGACCTTGCATATCCTCTCATCATTCTCGCACACTATGTTGCTCCTATGAGACACCGACCAGAGCACATGGCTGCAGCGAAGAGGGTGTTGCGCTACTTGTGAAGTACGTCGGGCATGGGGCTAGTGCTTGGAGGGCGGAGTCCAGTGGTCCTCACTGGGCACGTGGACACTTCTTGGGCTGACGACCAGGCTACGCAGCGGTCGTTACAGGGTTACACCTTCAGCCTTGGTTCCGGCTCTGTTTCGTGGCGGGCTACTCGCTCGTCTTCTGTTCTCGGCTCCTGTTGTGAGGCTGAGATCTACGCAGCGGCCATGGCTGCACAGGAGCTTCGTTGGCTCACCTACCTGCTGACCGACCTTGGAGAGCTGCCTCGTTCTCCTCCAGTCCTGTACGTAGACAACAAGGCCATGCTGGCCTTGTGTCGAGAGCAGAGAGTGGAGCATAGAACAAAGCACATTGCTCTTCGCTACTTCCTTGTTCGTGAGCTACAGCAGCGTGGTCAGTTGCGGCTTGCGTACGTGGCCTCTGAGGCCAACACTGCTGATTTCTTCACCAAGGCACTTGCGCCTTGTGATCATCAGCGCTTCTGCACGCAGCTGGGTCTTGTGCCTGTTCTTCCTCACTTGCTCACCTCTTGACCTTGCTTGTACTGTTGCATATATATACACCTGCTCTTGCTTGTCTAGTCCTTTATATATATGTTCTCCTGCATGTGAACTGGCCTTGTGGCCTTGAACTTGTGCTCGGAATGTGTGGTGACTTTGTGATCCAGCCTGAGCTTCTTTTGCTTTGCTTTGCTTGACTGGTCTTGTGACCCCTTGTTCTCCCCCACTTTGCCTAAGGGGGTGTGTCAAATTATAATGCTGTGTAGGCTCTAGTGGGGTAGCCTATATGGGGTACACAATTCTAGGGTTGCATACTTGTATCACTTTCATTCCTTAGTCATTCATTCTCGTTCACATTTTCTCACCAAGGTCCCTCTGGTCGACCACAACTCCCGTTGAGCTACCCCCTGGTCGACGGACCCCTTCCGTCGACCAGAACCATCTGCGGTTGTCGCCGAGCTCCCCTCGTCGACCGCTGCTCACTTGTCAGGTCGACGGACTGCTCAGTCGACCTCTCGGTCAAACGGCAGGTCGATGGGATGCTCCGGAGAGCTCCCGGTCGAACGGCAGGTCGACGGGATGCTCCGGAGACCTCCCGGTCGAGCTGTAGGTCCTGGTCGACGTCCCACCCGTCGCCCAGACCAGTCAGTTGTAGTTGTCGAGCTCCCTGGTCGACAGCAACACCACAGCTGTCCCCTGCAGCTCGACGAAGCCTGTCGAGCAGCTCTCCCACTGTGAACGGTCGGCTGCTACTCCCGTACATCCGACCAAGTCGTCGGCGTTGCCCAAGCGAGGGCGGGGCCAACACTCCATTCCTGTTAGCAGGGATGGCATTGCCCTACTTGTACTCATCCATCCTCCCTAATCACTTATTCTTGCCTACTATTTTTGACAGAGAGGGGAGGGCAGGGATGAGTGAGGCGAAACCTCGAGGCAAGGCGAGGCAAGGCAAGGGGAGGCAAGGGGAAGTGAGGCGAAGCGAGGTGAGGTGAGGAGAGGCGAGGTCTCTAAGGGACGCACATACTTGAGCAATCTACCATCACTGCTCACTGGAGCGAAGACATCCCTGCATTATCCGAATCACAATAACCCATTTGTGTGCTTTCCGATGTCAGAGCAATGCAGCATCGTCGCAAAAACCTATGCGAACTCAACTGGGAACGCCATGCCTTTTTTGGCACAATCGTTCCCAACAGTGCTATAGAACATATAACCACCAGTCTTCTCAAGTGGGATCATCATCTTAGTCCTGCCCGTGGGTATCACAAACACATTCTTGACCGCCTTTTTGTCACAATTCTCCATCGCGGCTTTCGTTTTGGTGACCGCCAGATTGTGCTTCGGAAAAAAAAAAAAAAAAATGGTCCCAGCGAGTTTTGCCCCGCTTGAAGACTGCGCGATGGGGAAGAGCCGTGGAAATGAGATGAGATGAGATGAGATGAGATGAGATATTGGAAGCACACGCGCGCGAAGAGCAAAGGAAAGGTGTGGGGCAAGGAACAATGTGGGAAGGCGTTTGGCAAATCAGGTTCCGTGCTTTGACTTAGATGAGGCTGATCGTTTCTTATTGATAGTGACAAATGAAGAAGGAAGTCTCGCAGCAGTATCAATAACATGCAGAATGAAGCCTTGTCATTGTTGACCGTGACAAATGAAGAAGGAAGTCTCCCAGCAGTATCAATAACATGCAGAATGAAGCCTTGTCATTGTTGACCAATGGAGCCGCAAGTAGGAGGCATGGCGTAGCGTGGCAGCAGCTGTGTTTAACAAACAGTTGTTTAGTTTGGTTTTAGGCTTGCTTGTAAAAAACCTTAGTGAAAAAAAAATTGGCGGTAACTAGTTTCGGCTCTTCGAGCCTTCTTCAGACCACGGGTTCAAATGAGAAGCAAGCTGGGCTAAATACCAGCCCGTAGGGCTCAATCGCGATGCATTCCTCCGCGTGGCCAGGGAAGGTGGGGGAAGATGAAAACAGTAGAGAACAGATGTACAGAAAGCTAGCACTTATGAGCTGAAATTAGATAATTACCGACTCATTTTAGTAAACTTCAAGCGAGAATTGCCGTACGTGTAGAAAAAACACCGTGTGACATTATACCGAGTTGACTTTTAGATCGACTCAAAAGTTGACTTTTGAGTCGACTCAAAAGTCAACTCGAAAGTCTCGCAGCAGGATCAATAACATGCAGAACGAAGCCTTAGGGATCTTATCGCTGTTGCACGTGATCTTATGCGGGAACACGGGCCAGGGAGACTATAACGCATACCTAAGATGTCGGTAGTCTCAATATCAGGTCTGGTCCAAGGCTTGACGCCAGGCCATCCATTGGTGCCGCCGGCCACTATCGTTGCGACATGCTGCATGGAATGACAGGGTGTTGAGACTTCATAACCATTGCATCTATCAGTGTGTAATGCACCGAAAAGAGATTGAGTAAAAGGGTCAAGAGGGTATTTAGTGCGATAAGGGTAGTAAGGGCAATGCGGACAGCGAGAAGGTGAAAAGGGGAACGGGAAAGGCGGAAAGGACTTGTGGTAGCTCATTTACCTTGACTGCAGGACGGGTTGTTCCTGCAGGTCCAACGAGCACCCTGCACAGTAATGCAGGCGACAGCACGCAGCACCCCCGCTCAGCACCGTACAGCACAGCACATCACAGCACTGAACAGCACATCATAGCACAGAGCAACAATACCGTAAGAAACACCCGAATGTTAGGTTTGACATAGACTCAGACAAGAATGTATAGACTTAATCTGACCAATCACAAAGCCCTAAGGCCTACACGGGAGGAGTCGGTGCAGAATAGTGTACGCATGTTAAAATCTAGTATTTGTGGCTGGGGGTCGAATATCATGTGGACCCTCAATGATTGAGTGATAGGCATGTCGTATGCTACGATAAGGTTCGAGTTCGTACATGCCAGGAGAAGCAGTAGCGCGACCAGAGTTAGGGTACGTTCTTGGCTAGTGTATAGCTTTGGGCCAAGCTGCTAGACACGAGGTGAAATTGACGGGCATGAGGGAAATTTTTCGATTTGTGTCAGACGTTACTGGAGGGGTCTGACACCAGGCAAACTTGGCCCGAAGCTAGACACCAGCCAAGAACGTGCCCTTAGCCGAGACATTTTTCCACGAGAGTAGAGGAGGCGTCGGTCGTCGAATTCGGATTTCTGAATGCAGGCGAGGTTGCTAGTACTGCGCTGGCGTTTGCTGAAGGTTCTTTCTGATGCTAATGGGCGGAGTCATGTCTGTTTTATCTACGGAAAAGGACGCGCCATCCCTGTTTGGCAAACTTCCCGTGGCGGAAGCAAGGAAGGCGTCGATCGAGCGGGCCCCGCTCAGCCATTGCCGGATTTGGTCTGGGCTCAATCAAGTCGCTGTCCCATGGTTTTGAAGGTGTACTATGGCGGTGTATGGCGGGCCCGCCATGGATGGTTGTGATGGTTTGGTGATAATGGTCGGACTGTTGAAAAAAAAAGGAGGAACAAAGCAGGGCGTTGCCAAGGTGTCCGGACCTGACACCATCCAGCTGCCTTCTATGCCGTGTGAAGGCTCACTTGCCACCATGAGACTCGTGGCCTGCGATCTCGCAACATCGTCGCCGCGGCTTTTACCGTACATCTACTACACTCTCCCTCCAATGACGTTAGCGCCATTGTCAAGCTTGTCTGCTGAACACAGGCGAGGTTGCTTACTTGTGCTCTCTGCCATAGCATAGCTCCGGTATACATTTGAAAGTAGAGGCTCAAAATCCTTAGCAACTTGAAAAGTTGCCCCAAAACTGTGAGGAACAATGTAAAACCCTGAACCTCACTGACAATTGTATACTGGAGCTTTAAAAAGACTTTCTTAGATTTGATGCGTTGGCATTGAAATGTTCTTTTAGGCCGTGTTCCTACGCCTCGTGTCAAGCTAACCTCATATCAGGCTCACATTGAAAATTCTCCTGAACCCAAAATCCCTCTCTAGTTGACCAGGCTAGTCTGATATGAGGTTTCCTGATATGAGGCGTAGGAACACGCCCTTATTGTACGGCCAGGGAGAGGACACCACACCGAGAGTCCCGCCCTGGTATAAACTCGCGGAAAAATCGTGGAAGATGTTGGTCGAGCGGGGTGCGCACCAGGGCTATTTTTATCAGTGTAAATCACCCTGATGCCCTGATAATCAGGGTGGTTTTTGGGAGTAACACTGATGGTCCAGGGTAATTTTTCTAAGAGTCAAGATTACCCTGATGTGTCAAGGTTTACAATGTAGGCACACTGATGACTAAGGGTTCCCGTATTCAATAATGAGTTTTTCCCTGAAGCGAGTTCCATACCTCCCCCCCCCCCCCCCCCCCCCCCCCCCTCCCCCCCCCCCCCCCGCCCCCCCAGTTCCCCCACCCCCCCTTTTTCTAGTAACCCAGGATTCCCGAATCCCGATTGCCAACTGGCGAAACCGTAATTTCGGCCTTGACAACGCATGTGCTGGCTCAAAGTGGGCCACCATAGGCCAGACTTGCGGTTTCTCCAGGGTTTGTCTTTTAAGAACACTGATGCGACAGGGTAAATTTTTGAAAACCGACATAAACCCTGATGTAACAGGGTTTTCAGAAGGGGTCACACTGATAATCAGGTTTTTGACCTTGTACCACACTGCTCATAAGGGTAGTCAAAATCCAAAAATTAGCCCTGGTCGTGAGTCACGACCCATCACAGGCTGATTTTCTGCATAAAAGAATAGATCAGTAACAAATTGTAACCACTTCATATTACCGTATGTTCTTTAATTCACTATATTGCATTCTGAGAAAAAAATGAAGTCCCACACGCTTGCTTTTCAACAGCCTACCAGCCAACAACACCCGGATATTATTATTCGACTCAAAGCTTGTTGGGCAATGGCCTACTGGTGAACACACGGACCAGCCTAAGCTCATCTCCCTGCCCTCCCTTCCACTCGCTGCCTCACGTGTGCGTCTTGCAGTGACCTGACGCCCTCACGTGTGACTGTAAATGGCTGCAGTGGTGGCCTGACGTGGCCTAAAGGTAACAGCTTGTTTGGCAGCACCCTACTAGTGACCACCCGGACCTTGCAACAACACACCCCTTTCACTCCCTTCCACTCGCTGCCTCTTGTGTGCATCTTGCAGTGACCTGACGCCCTCAGATGTGACTGTAAAGGGGGCGGTGCCCGCCCGCAGGTAGGGTGACTTAAAGAGGTGAGCAAATCGCTGTCCCCCGCTCCAAAAGAGGATCACGCGATTGGTGCACGCGTGCGCCCAGCTCTCGCCTGATTGGAATGCGGAGGGCGGGAGATTTGTGGGGAAAGGAAAGGGGGAATAAGAGGGTAGCACATACACTTCGTTCTCATTAAATGTATGAGCTGCTGCCAATCCGCTCGAAAGAGGATGATGTGATCGGTACACGCGTGTGCACAGTTCTGCCCTGATTGAAGGGCGGATTGGGGGGATGTGGATCATGATGCATGGCGGCAGATGGACAGCGGCAACTGCGCATGGCGGCAGATGGACAGCGGCAACTGCGCATGGTGGCAGATGGTTTTGCGAAACGCAAAGCACCTAATGTGAAGCAAAGTGAATAGGGATGCACACACACCAAGAGCAGGAACAAGCCGGGACACCTCGCCCTCCACCTTGGTTGTGACTTGATTCACCAACACCACCTGCACATCAATGGATTGAATGTCCCATGCCCCATGCCCCATGCCCCATGCACATGACATGTGGACACAGCGCATGAAGCCACTATGAGGTCATTGTCTCGAGGAAACATATAATAGGAACGTTATGGTCATCTCCAATGGTGAGAAGCTCTCTTTCCATGGAGGCCAGCAGGCGCGGAGGTAAGTCAATGCAGCACACGCACAGGTCATGCAACAAGGAGAGGACACATGCATGCATGCAACAAGGAGAGGACACATGCATGCATGCGATGAGCAACACTCAAAGCCACGTTGTGTTGTCGGCAATGGCGAGCAGCTCCCTTGCCATGAAGGCCAGCAGGCGCAAAGGTGAGGAGGGTGGAGGCGAAGAGGCTAGCACGGTGGCACAAGTCATGCAAGGAGAGCACTCATGCATGCACTGAGCCACACTCACAGCCACATTGTGGTTGTCAGCGATTGCAAGCAGCTCTCTTGCCATGGAGGCCAGCAAGCAGGCAGAGAGGGAAAGAGGCTGGCATGGTGGAGCCGTTCATGCAAGGAGAACACTCACACATGCAGCGTGAAAGGAGAGGAGTACCGAGACACACTCACACATGCAGCGTGAAAGGAGAGGAGTACCGAGACACACTCACACATGCAGCGTGAAAGGAGAGGAGTACCGAGACACACTCACACATGCAGCGTGAAAGGAGAGGAGTACCGAGACACACTCACACATGCAGCCTGAAATGAGAGGAGTACCGAGACACACTCACACATGCAGCATGAAAGGAGAGGAGTACCGAGACACACTCACAGCCACGTTGTGCTCGTTAGCGATCGCGAGCAGCTCTCTTGCCATGGAGGCCAGCAGGCGCGGAGGTAAGTCAATTCAGCACCCTAAACCCTCCACACATGCATTGCAAACACTCACAGCCACGTTGTGCTCATCAGCAATGGCGAGCAGCTCTCTCGCCATGGAGGCCAGCAGGCGCGAGCGCAGACCCATGTCTGTGAAGCCGTGGCGGAAATGGAATGTGACACTGTCGATCACCACTAGCTTCACCTGTAGTATGGGTTATGTGGAGTGGATGGGAAAGGAACAGGGAAAGTAGCAGGGAAGGGAGCAGGGTAAATGAGAACATGTGAGCGCAGGCCCATGTATGTGAATCCGTGGCAGAAGCAGAAGGTGGCACTGTCGATGACCACCAGCTTGACCTGCCGTGTCAATCCTGTGTGCAGGACTCGTCAAGAATAGACAGGTGGGCTGCAAAGGCCTTACTTCCATCAACTTAGGTAGTGATGTGCGACGCACATTGTGCGTTCAAAACAACGAAATGGACCCATGATGATCATGATGGAGATCGAAAGGCAACATGGTTAAGAAAGTGCCCCTGTATAAAGGGGGTATTCCGAGAATTGAACTAGGGACCTCTCGCACCCTAAGCGAGAATCATGCCACTAGACCAAACACCCTTGCACTTGGCAAGGTGAAGACCATAAAGGTAAGCATCTGACTCTCAGGCAACAAACCCCTCCTTACTGTTGCTAATGAACATGCCACCGGCACACAGCACTCCTGCCCTGTGATACCCATGCCAGCACAGCATGCACCTTGGGGTGCAGGGCGAGCAGGTGAGGCAGCGAGAGCAGTCTGTTCTGTGTGATCATACACTCGCAGCGCCACCCACGCATACTGCTGCTGCTGGTACGCATGCCACGCCATCAACAAGACTGCCAACCAAACCACCACGCACCTTGGGGTGGAGAGCGAGAAGGAGAGGGAGCGAGTGCATGAGGGCAGTCTGCTCCGTGTGATCATAAACGCGCAGGTAATGCACCCCTGCCAGCGCTGCTGCTCTCGATGCCACCCACGCGCTCCTGCCACTGCTACTGCTGATACACACATGCCATCCCAGCACGCACCTTGGGGTGCAGAGCGAGCAGGTGCGGCAGCGAGTGCACGAGAGCAGTCTGCTCCGTGTGGTCATACACTCGCAAGTAATGCACCCCTGCCAGCGCTGCTGCTCTAGACGCCTTTGATGCCACCGCTGCTGACACTGCCCCCGGTGCATTCGGAAACATGTGTTGCTGCTGCTGAGACCGGTTATGTGACTGTTGGTGTTGTTGCTGAAACTGCTGCTGTGAGTGCTGCTGGTGGGGTTGAAATTGCTGGTGGTGGATGGAGGCTTGACTGGGGGCGGTGGTATCTGGGGTAGGTGCATCTATGGCAGTGGCAGCAGCAGTGCAGTGAGCAGCCCATGCGTCAGCCATCTCTGCTGCCCGTTCCACCATAAAGCTCCCCTCTGTGTCTGGAGAATAGGGAGGGGCGTAGAGTGGGGATTTCAGTGTGCTGTGGAGTGCACAGGGCAGAGACAGCAGCATGGCAGTGCAGTGAGCCGCCCTTGCGTCGGCCACCTCTGCTGCCCGCTCCACCATGAAGCTTCCTTGTGTGTCTGGTGGGCAAGCGGGAGGATGAGAACGTTCAAGGTGTGAGAGGGGGCTTAATCTGCATGCAGGGCAGATAGTAGCAGCAGTGGAGTGTGGGGCAGAGGCAGCTGCAAGGCGCAACAGCCATATATGCATCGGCCACCTCTGCTGCTCGCTCCACCATGAAGCTCCCTTCTGTGTCTGGTGGGCATCTTGAAGCGTTGCGTGAGTTGTAAGCAGACCCGACGAAGATTGCATGTGAATTAAATTGAGAATGCTTGCAGATTTGACTGAGATCGCATGCAGATTGAGTGAGATGGTGAGGGGAGAGGAGAGGGAGGGCGAGTCTCACTCACCAACGTAGACTGCTTCGCCTTCCACCCCTCTCAGCACAGCAGGCGTCTGCACGTTAATAGCCAGCTGCATGCTGTCAGGGAGACACAACACAAGCAGCAACACAGCAAGAGAAATATCAGAGCCAGGACCAACACGGGCGAATTCTTTCGTCAACTCCAAGTCACCTTGCTGCCAGGGAGACACAACACCAGCACCAGAACCACAGCGCAAACACCAAATCAGCCTCATCTCATCCCATCCCATCCCATCCCATCCCATCCCATCCCATCCCATCCCATCCCATCCCATCCCATCCCATCCCAACCCATCCCAACCCAGCCTTACCCCAGCTGTGTCTTGCCAACTCCTGGCGGCCCACCTGGACAGAAGAGACGAGGAGAAACGGCACGAGGGGAACTGATCAACACATGACCTCTCAGTGACCTTTACAATTTGTTTTAAAACCCCTACAATCATGTTGCTGGAAAGAAAAAAAAGAGATCACAGATCACACCACCACAGTGCACACTACGACGCCTCACAGCACCTCACCGCACCCCACTCACAAATCTCTGTGAGTTCCTGCAGAGCCACCCCCCCTCCCAGCATCGCAGTGCACCCACTCTTCCTCCTTCTCCACACATACTCCATACAACTGCATGCATCGCACATTACCGCACCGCACACCACTGAACTAAACCACACACCACTGCACCATACTCCACTCACATAGCTCGGTGAGCTCCTGCAGAGCCACTCCCCCACCCAGCATCGCATCCAGCTCAGCACACATCGTCTGCACCCTGCCCCTGCCCCTCTCTGCCTCTAATAGCTCCCATGCCGATCGCGCTCCTGCACGGATACAATACAGGCACATACGTGCGTACAGTGCTCCATTTAAGGCCCTTCGGCACACATGGTCTGCACCCTCCCTCTGCCCCTCTCTGCTTCTAGCAGCTCCCACGCGGATCGGGCTCCTGAACACAAATGGATGAACGGGACGGGATGCACTTGCGGTCACTACTTCAGCACACATCGTCTCGTCTGCACCCTCCCTCTGCCCCTCTCCGCCTCTAAAAGCTCCCACGCGGATCGGGCTTCTGCACGCATGCAATACAGATGCAGATGGAAAGGGAGAGATGCACATGCACTCAGTGCCTCATTCATTCAGCACACATCGTCTGCACCCTGCCCCTGCCCCTCTCCGCCTCTAGAAGCTCCCGCACTGATCCAGCCCCTGCACGGAAATTGGAAAAGGATGGATGAGAATGGACGGGAATAGCAGGAAAACAGCGGAACTGTTGGGGGCAGGTTGTTCTAATCTGGAGGTATTTTGAAGCGCCTCAAAACTCCCATGGGAATCGAGCCGCTGCACAGAAATTGGAAAGGGATGGATGAGACTGGACGGGAATGGGCTGCAATGAACGGGAAACAGAGGAGCTGTTGGGGGCGGGTTGTTCTGATCTTTGCTCATTGCTTCAGCTAGTCTGAGGTGGCATTTGTGGGACGAAAACCCCTGCCCCGGGCACAGAGGCATGTGGACAGTGGAATGACACAGCGCGTGAGGTGTTATGCGATAGCAAGAAATGGTGTGGTGTGGTGTGGTGTGGTGTGGTGTGGTGTGGTGGGACGTCCATCAGAGTCCATAGGCGGGAACTGAACTGCAATTCAGCACACCGTGGGTGCACAGACACAGACCTGGCACAAGAAGCACCCACCCACCCACCCACCCACCCACCCACACCCACAGATGCAAATACCTGCAATGCCAGCAGCGGTGGGAATGATGCTCGTCTGAATGCTCCCCGCTGCCACCCCCAACACATGCTTCGCATCCTCCAGGGACAGAGACGCATCTGGGGGAGAGGGTGGAGAAGGGTGGGGAGGGGAGATAGTGGGTGGGAGCATCAGACGGACTTGCACGTCGTCTTGCTCCCCGCTGCCACCCCCAGCACATGCTTCGCATCCTCCAGGGACAGAGACGCATCTGCTACACACGGGAGGAGAGGAGGTGGACAGAGGGGAGGTTCAATGGCGGCACATGGCTGGTAGATAAGCTGACACAGGCATGCACTCGCTGCCACCCCCAGCACATGCTTCGCATCCTCCAGGGACAGAGACGCGTATGGAGATGGAAGCATTGGAGGGTGGAGGGAGGACGGGATTACTGGGAGCATCTCGGAAGGATTTGCACTTGCATGCACTTGCTCCCCGACTGTGAGAAACAGGCAGCGAGAGAACGGCTACAAGTTGCATCTTAGCGGGATTTCACAAGCTCAAGCCGAAATGACCTCTCTCTTACTCACCCTCTCACACCCATACACTCACCCCGAGCGAGGTCCTCCGGTTTGAGCGTGTGGAAATCCGCGACTGTGAGAAAGCCGGCGGCGAGGAGACGCGATCGGAGCGACGGAGGCAAGGGCAGCGAAACCGTTTCCCGCAGGTCCATTGCGGTGAAAAGCGGTAAGGAAGGTCGAGTGCACGGGTGGATCGGAAGCGGGAAACCGAGGCGGAAGCAGGCAGACAGAAGCAGGCTGGCGGAAGCTGGCAGGCGGAAGCTGGCGAGCGGAAGCTGGCAGACGAAAGAGGGCAGGCTGGAAACAGACAGATGCTACTAGCAGCAAGTAATTAGTGGCCACCGAAAGGCTTCACACGAAAGGACGAATCGCCAACTCGGAGTCAAAAGTTCGCGATAGCACTTGCGAAACTGACTTGACTAGCTCACGATGCGAATTTCGCACGAGAGTGTGTTCTTGCATAAGCGAATTCGCAGTTCGTCATGGAGGAGGGGGCACGGAGAGGAACGAGCGACTGAAACAGAATGACTGAAACGGTTAGCTAGCGGCGACCTTGATCGATTCAAATAAACGTCGTGCTGAAACGCCGAGAGGAAACTAAAATGCCACCGAGACTGCGTCTTGCGGAAAACGAAGAGGCTTTGGTATGAGGGCGTTCTAGTAAGGAAGGCGTCTCACTCACTGCCTCGATCCCAGTTCCGTATAGGAGAGCACTGAGCTGTGCATCGCACACAGCCGCTGGACATTTGTTTACATTAATGCGGTTGGTTGCGATTTGTCGCGTTCGAAAAGGTTTTGCAGGAACAAACCCCATATTTGTCATCAAAATTGAACGAAGTGGAGAATGTCTTTATGCTTGAACGAGGTTCACTGTAAGGAGTATTTTCGTTCAAATACCCAAATCGAATCATTATTTCCCGCCATATTTTACACTTGATCCCCCCCATCTCAAGCATTTTGTGAGGACATAGAGACGTAGGCGAATAGTTGAGTTCCCAAAGCCTTCCCGGTGTGTTCGGCTCTTGTAGCAAGCTCTCTGACTGCTGCCGCTCTCTCGGTAACTTCAAGGAGCGCCTAGCCAATGAGATGACTGGGTTGACAGAGCAGCTGCTAAAAGGTTCGCCAGTCACCAGCCGAGCTTCGCTAGTAGCGCGCCGAGCTTTCTTGCCTGACAGGCAGATCTACCCACCCAGCCGCAGCTCCACGTTGCAAACCCGCGCACGACCATTACGATTCGCTTCAACACGGCAACAGATAGTAAGGCCGCAACAGATACGTTCGAGATTCGACGTCGGACCCTTGGATGCTAGCATGAGGCCACGTTTCGCTGTTCTGCTGGCTGCCGGGAGAGGGAAATGGACCAGTACAGTGACGGCTGGCGCCGGCAATGTCTCCCGTGACGCATGGCGGAACGTAACTGGGCGATCCGCGCACGCGGGGCTAAGCGAGGACCGTTGGGTTCCGGACAGGGTCAGCAGCGGCACTCACGACCAAAGTGGAGCTACAGTGCGCGATCCCCGCCGCGAACTCGCTGCTGGTAGTAGCTCGACTAGTAGTAGTGCGAACAGCGTGGTCGGCAGCAGTAATCGCGCTGTTAGTGCTAGTGCTAGTACTAGTAACCGTCAGACCGATGCTACTCGGAAAGTGGGAGCGACCACAGAGCCGTCTCACAGAGACTTTTCCGCCCCCCGCCGCTCCGCGCCGTCTCTCCCCGTAACGCCTGCCGCCGTCCCTGTTGAAACAACGGGAGTACTTGTAGCGGGTATGACGACGTTCCGAAGGGAAATGTGGAGCCGCGCAGCTGCAGCTGCTTCAGAAGAGGAAAGGCAGGAAGAGGAACTACAAGGAGGGGAGAGGCAGGGGGAGGTGAGGCAGGGGGAAGGAATGCGGGGAGAAGGGAGGCCGGGAGAGGGGCTCGCGGTGAGGGACGGTGACAGGAGAGACGCTGAGACGGACGGGAGCGGAAGGGAGGCTGAAAGAAGGGGAGAAGGAAGAAGGGAGGCGTCTGAAAGAACGGGAGGGATGCAAGGCGTGGTGGTGAACAGAGGCCGAGGGAGCATCGTCATCCCAGCAGGTAAAGGACCTTTTGCATCCCTTATTCCCATTATTTTCGGCGTTCGCAACTCACCATTGATTGCCGCCCTTCTGCCATTGCTACTGGGTGCGTGCGTCCCTTTGATCCTCCATTCCCCCATACGTGGCTCGTCAAGTTCTGCACGTTTTCTCTCCTTTTCCCCCAGTGACTTTCGATCATGCACTAGGTGCTACTCTTTCATTCTTCTCCTCGTTCCTGAGTGCTGGCAGTACGTGCAGCAGCAGCTGGCGGCCATTCACAGCCAAATGACCATTCTCATTCACACTCACATTCACATTCACATTCACATTCACATAATCACATTCACATTCACATGCACATGGACATGCACATGCACATGCACATGCAGGGCACATGCACATTCACATTCACATTCACATTCACATTCACATTCACATTCACATGCACATTCACATTCACATAATCACATTCACATTCACATTCACATGCACATGCACATGCACATGCACATGCACATTCACATGCACATGCACATGCACATTCAGATTCAGATTCAGATTCAGATTCGGATTCACATGCACATGCACATGCACATGCACATGCACATGCAAACTCACTCACATTCACATTCACATTCAGATTCACATTCACATTCACATTCACATTCACATGCACATGCACGTTCATTCACATGCACATGCAATGCACATGCACATGCACATTCATTCACATGCACATGCAATGCACATGCACATGCACATTCACATTACAAATTCAGATTCACATTCACATTCATATTCACACTCACGATCACATTCAGATTCGCATTCACATTCCCATTCACACTCACATTCATATTCATATTCACATTCATATTCACTTCCTTCTTTTCGCTCACATTCTCTTCTGCATCTCTTCGACGTCCCCCAGAGCGCTGGCAGTACGTGCAGCAGCAGCTGGCGATCATTCGCAGCCAAATACCACCACCGGCGTTCAAATCGGGGCCAGCACAACAGCAGTCAGCGTGGCGGAAAGCAACGCCATCAGCACCATCATTAGTAAATGCAGGAAAGTCTGCGGCAGGGGAAACGCCCCTAGGGAGGTACAGCACTCGAGAGGATTCTCTTCACAGCAAACCAATACTTTCTTGGCCCCAAAAACCAGTGCTAATCATACCCGTAACGGGGAACACAGAACCGCTGATAACCGCGCAGGGGGAGGATGCAGTGAATCTGGACAAGGGCGGCGAGGAGCAGCGCACAGACGAGTGGTACGCTCTCAGAGCCAACCGGCTGACAGCCAGCGCGTTTGAGAAGGCTGTGGGGTTCTTTCCAGGGGGCCGGCAGCAGCTGTGGGAAGAAAAGCTGGGGCTGAGAGCGCCGTTTGCCGGGAATGATGCGACCGCGTGGGGCCAGGGGAAGGAGGAGGAGGCGCTGATGGAGTATGAGCGGCTGACAGGCGGACACGTGGAGCATAGGTCATTCCAGGTGAGGCTGTGTGTGGGGTAAGGGAGTTGTAGAAAGGCAACGATGAGCATGCAGTGGGGCCAGGCGAGGAAGGGGAAGGTTCTAAGGGAGTATGAACGGCTGACAGGCGGGCGCGTGCAGCATAGAACGTTCCGGGTGAGGCTGAGTGTGGGGCAGGGAGCTGCACGTGCGGCCTTCTCTGCTTCTCTTCCTTATTTCCGTCTCCCTGTCTGTCCCTCTTCTCCTCATCTCTCTCACATCCCGTCAAATTCACCTGCACCACAATCCGACCTTCTCCTGCCTCGGTGCTTCCCCCCTACAAACTCTCCCCATCTGAACCTCGATGCTTTAATTCCTCGCATTCCTCGGCGTTCGACCTCTGTGTTCCCCGCCTTCCTGGCTGCCCTTCCGTATTGGCAACCACCACGACTCAACCTTCTCTCAGTGCGTCTCCCGAGGTCTCCTCCCCTTCGACACTCCGCGCCACAGTCATACCTTGCGGCTTTCCCCATATCCTGAACAGTGACTTATTCGTCGTTCGAACGTGCCTGTATCTCCACCGACTTCCGTCCCTCTCCGTTCTCCTGGCTCAGTGCCTCCCCTCACGTGCTCCTCCCCTCTGACCCTCTCTGCTTTCACTCCTTGCCTCCTTCCCGTCTCAATTGTGCCTTCCATGCCCTTCCAGGTGTACAGGGATGCTGACCCAACTTTCTCCTGGCTCGGTGCATCCCCCGACGGTCTTCTCCCCTCCGACCCTCTCTCACTGCACTCCTCTCCCCACTCGCCTGGCGTCCTCGAAATCAAGTGCCCCTGGAACCGCGGTTTACCACTCTCAGCCGCTCCTTACCCCTCCGTACCGCACTACTACATGCCCCAAATCCAAGGCCTGCTAGAAATATTCGACCGCGATTGGTTGGATTTTTTCGTGTGGACGAAAATGGGCGGCAGTGCACTGTTCAGGGTGGAAAGGGACAAGAAGTACTGGGAGTTACTGTTCACGGCGTTAGAGGAGTTCTGGTGGGTGCATTTGGTGCCTGCCAAGGAAGCCTTGACACAAGGGCAAAAGGAGGAGGATGTGAGGGGGAGGTTTTATCCAGGGCAGGCACATGTGCTGATGAGGGAGATAAAGACGAGAAGCGAGCAAATCTCGAAGGGGTGCAGAGTGGTTCTGAGGAGTGATGCAGTAAAGTAAGGATTCAATAGTTTGCTTGCATAGCTACTGGTGCCACAATGGATTGTTTGCCAAGTTGTTATCATCGCCTCATTGCAGGCCTCTGGATAGGTTTGGAAGCACTCTTAGTCGAAAGGGCAGTTTGCCCTACCTGGTCTTTCAGTAAGGGTGGGACAGCCATGTCAGTCTTGCTTATCAGGGTTGGCTGCAGTGTTACTCGTGCTCGTCAGTGTGCTATGCGCCTCGATTAGAAATTGTGCATTGTCTAGACAAAGAACTACAGCTACACGACTACAACTAGAACAATAACTGCAGGACTATATGGTTCCATCTTAGCAGAATACCACACACAATTCAATACAAGAATTCCTGGCCGGGACGTCGCTTCTTGGCAGCATTGAACAGGGCTACCACATTCACCCAGTTCAGACCTTCACTGGGCAGGAGTGCTGCAGTCATCAGATCGCACAGTTTGGCGTCGCCCAGGCAGGTCCGTTTCCAGGTCTTGATACGGTTCTGGCGACTGAAGCCACGCTCGCACTCCACCGTGCTGAGGGGGAGCACCGCTACGGCCTGCCACAGCTGCACAAGGTTCGGGTAAGCGCCCATGTAGTCGGTTGACTGCAGCATAAGCGAGAGGGACTTGTGGAAGCTCATGTTGCCGTGGTTGGTATCCATGGTGTGGAGAAACAACGGCAGCTCCCTCACGCACGCCTTGAAGCACACACCTGACAGTATGGGAGAGCAGTGAGGGGGGCGGTCGGTGCGTATAAGAGGTGTTTAGCAGCAGACCAGGGTACACACACACACACACACACACACACACACACACACACACAGCAGACAGCACATGTCAGGCTCAACTAGGTGGCGTACCAGGGAGGCGGCGGTGAAACATGTGGTCCAACATGCCCAACCACTCGCGGCACTTCTTCATCCGCTGCGCGTTGTCGTCGGGATAGCACGAAGGCCGGAAAAGCTTGGACCCGGCCAGGTCGTTCAGGTCTTCAAGGCGGAACTCGAGTCGCTCAACGCAGGCCTTTGCAAACTCCTGGCACACCGCCTTGCAGGAGTAGTAGTCACCACCAGTCGTATGCCCAGGGATCTTGCGCTCATGAAGCACGAACTTGTGCTCAGCAGCATCGCCATTCTGGTCCACGCCTTTGACGGTGACCTCGCGGTGGTCGGGGTTGCCATGCTTCTTCAAGAACGCGCAGAGCAAGGGCGATTGCTCGTTGCCGAATCGATCCTCGCAGTCCACGTAACGCACTTCGATCGTCCTGCAAGCGAGCGACACCTCCCCTGCGACCACCGTGATGTCTACCTGTGAGTGGGAATGGGATGTGGAGTTGCTGCCAGAGGTTGATTTACGATGGTTAACAACGGCAACCTTCCGCCACTAACAACAACGGGGAACTAGACCGGTAAACATGCTACCAAGATGGGAAACGACGGCAAATATGTACAAAATCAACACCCCACACGTCACCTGCTGCTTCTGGAACTTGGCGTTGAGGTCGTTGAGCACGGCAAGAATGTCTGCAAGGAAGAAGAGCATGAAGTGGAATTTGAACGAGGTAACAACTTCATAGAGCGCGTGCTTGAAGTCGTTTAGCAACACGATCGTGGCCGGCAGAACCTTGGCGAACCGCTTGACTGCCTCCCCTCGAGAGAGCCAGCGCACGTCGTTGATCCCCTGCAGCTCCAAGTTGGTTTCGCAGATGTACTCCTGAAGATGCTCGAAGCGCCTGTGCCAGTTGCTCGACCTAGATAGCTGCTCCGCCACATTGCGCACCGCCTGGTCGATGATGTTGAACTCTGGCACCTTCTCCGCGGCATCCTTTGCGGCCAAAGCCTCCCTGCTCAATGCAAAACAGAGAAAAGGAGTGATTAGAATGAGTGAGCAGGGCATGAGCAGCACAACACACCTGCCTTAAAGCCAATACCACAGATCGACTTACCTGTGTGCGACGCAGTGGCACGACACGAGGTACGGATTCTTCGCCCGGAGTCGTGCCACAACACCGTTGTTGCTGCCCGTCATGACAGCAGCGCCGTCGGTGCTGATTCCGACGATCCTGGCAATGTCAATGCCCACCGCGTCTAGGTGGGTCAAAAGCACGTCGGTGAGAGTTGCCGCGTCACATTTGCCAACCGTCAGCAGCGTGAGAAACTCACAGACGCTCTCCCCGTCCTTCATGAAAGTCGCGTAGACTATCATGTGCTTGCCGCGCGCCTTGTCTGTACTCTCGTCGAGCTGTATGGAGAGGTACGGGCTCGCCCCGATGTGCTTCAGTTGCTCTTGCCGCATGTACTTCGCGACCGCATCTAGTAATTCCGCGAAACCGTACCAGCGAAGGTCAACCAGCGAAGCTCCTGTGCCGCCATGGCACCAGCGTAGATCTCTGCCTCTGCGCTGGAAGTAGCCACAGACGACGACCGTGTAGACCTCCACGACACAGCACCAGCTCCCAGGCTGAAGCAGTAACCCTGAGTCGAGCGCTGAGTCTCCACGTCGTCAGCGTAGGAAGGGTCGCAGTGACCAGTCAACACCACTGGCTGAGTCCCTCCAAGCACAAGCCCCATGCCTGATGTAGTCGCCAGGTACTTCGCCACCCTCACAGCTGCTGACCAGTGGACAGGACGGTGTCTCCCAGTCGCAACAAAGCGAGAGAGGACGCTGAGGGGAAAGGCGAGGTCCGGCCGAGTACAAGTCATCAGGTACATGAGGCAGCCCACCAGCTCTGCGTAGGGACCACTGGACTCAAAAGGCTCGTCGGGAAAGGGGCCAGTGAGTCTGTGGTCAACAGCAAGAGGAGTGGGCTGTGTGGTGGAGAACTGGAAGTCGAACCGCCGAAGGACCTGCTGCACCATGTGTGACTGCGACAGTGTGATGGTGCGAGCGGCTCTATCCCGGGTAATCTGCAAGCCAAGGTAACGCTGCAGCTCACCCAGGTCAGTGCACTTGTGTCTCTTCTGCATTTCGGACTTCACTTGAGCCAGGGCTGCCCTGTCTGCTGTAGCAAACACCAAGTCGTCAACGTAGACAAGGATAAAGAAGGGAGAAGAACCCCCTCGAACAAACAGCGACGGGTCGGCGGAGGACGGGCTGAACCCAAGGTCACGAAGCGTGGAGCGAAGAGTGTCGTGCCACTCACGGGGCGACTGGCGGAGACCGTAGACTGGTCGCCTCAGGCTCCACTGGGTCCCAGGTGGGAAGGTGTCAGTGAAGCCAGGAGGACGGCGCAGCCAGATCTCCTCGTGCAGTCGGCCCTGGAGGAACGCAGTGGAGAAGTCGAGGGAGTGCAGCTCGTAGTCTCGCTGCGCTGCTATGTGGAGTAACACCCGAAGAGTAGTCATCTTCGGGGTCGGGGCGAAGGTCTGGAAGAAGTCAACTCCCTCACGCTAACTGAAGCCCCTAGCCACGTAGCGCGCCTTGAACACCGGCGGTGCTCCAGGCGGCCGCTTCACCTTGAAGAGCCACATGCCATCGACTACGTTCGCCCTGGGAGGGGGAACTGCGTCGACGTAGGTGCCTGTGGATCTCCAAGACGCCAACTCTGAGTCCATAGCCGCTTTCCACTGAGAGGCCCACGCCCCTGACACTGCCTCGCGGTAAGTGCGAGGAGTCGGTATGTCAAGGGCGTCGGGGTCTCCCTCAGGGGAGAGCAGCATGGCACACACAGAGGGAGAAGCGGCTGCCCAGTACTCCAGCTCAGACTCTCTGTCCTCTAGGACGTCACAGCCAAGGGCAAACTCACCCCTGACGGACAGAGGACGGTAGGGAGGAGCTGGCACCACACGGGTGGCGTAGTCAAGGCGGCTGGCGGCAGCAAACTCAGCGACAGCGGCAGTGAGAGCAGAGACCGACGACGGAGGGAAACGAGAGTCGGTGATAAGAGTGGCGAGGACACGTGCGGCAACAGGACGAACAGTGCGGTAGTAGTCAGTGATAGGAGTGGGGAGGGCTAGGAGAGAGGACGGAGAAGGAGACGGGAGAACGGACACAGGAGAAGGAGAACGACGACGAGACGTACAAAGGAGGGCAGTGTGGAGGTCAGTAACAGGGGACGAGTGACGAGCACGCGGAGGACAACGAGTGACCAAGTCGCGACGGACCGAAGGAGGAGGAGACTGGGGAGGAGTAGAAGACCAGACCGCCGGACGGTCGTCAGGAGGAGGCAACGGAGGAACAAACACAGGAGGAGACTGGGGGCGGACAGGAGGAGAGGAGGAAAGGCCAAGGGCCCGCAGGCCACTCACAGGTGGGAACAACTGCCGCTCCAGAGGAAGCTGCGGTGGCGGCGGCGGCTGCTGCTGCGGCGGCGGCGGCTGCGGCTGCGGCTGCTGCTGCTGCTGCTGCCGCTGCTGCTCCAGAAGTTCCAGTACCCGCAGCTCCTGCCGCTCCCTCTCCAACCGCTCCTGCTCCTCACGCTCACGCCGGCGGGCAGCCTGGAGACGTGTGTCGTGGCGGTGGGGAGGCGGAGTGGACTCCGCAGAACCTGGGTCAGACTCCTCAGACTCAGCACCCCCAGAACCAGCACCTCCAGTGCCAGGACCTCCAACTCCAGCACCCCCAGAACTAGCACCACCACTGCCAGCACCTCCAGCTCCAGCACCCCCAGAGCTAGCGCCACCTGCGCCAGCACCTCCAGCTCCAGCACCCCCAGAGCTAGCGCCACCTGCGCCAGCACCTCCCGCTCCAGCACCCTGCGACCGAGTACCCCCAGACCGAGCACCGCCAGCGGCTGCACCTCCAGCTCCAACACCAACCGAGTCCACAGTAACCTGTCGCGGAAGTGCCGAAGGCTGCTGAGGGGACTGTGAGGAGGACTGTGGGGAGGGAGCCGCTACCTGACGCGCGACCGAGGGTAGAGGGGTAACGTGGGACACACCAGACGGGGCAGGACCAGGGGGGGGCGGGGGTACCGGAGGGGCGGGAGCAGGAGGAGGAGAGGGTGCAAGGAAAAGAGGGGGAGGGGGTACCGGGAGACCTCGACAGGGGTACCGGGTGTAGTAGGACACAGACTCGTCAAACCGGACGTCACGAGAGTCTAGGAACTGGTGGAGGGGCGGGTGGTAAAAGGACCAGTCGGCAGAGTCCACTGGGAAACCAAGGAAGACACAGGGGACGGCGCGTGCCGAGAGCTTGTCCGCGGAGGTGTCGCGAACAAGCGCAAGGCAGCCCCAGACTCGAAAGGACGACCCGACACCAAGGGAACCAGTCCAAAGACTGGTCGGTGAAGCCTCGGGCCGCGAGACACGCGGCTGGAGGTTCAGCTGGTGTGCGGCGTAGCGAACCGCGTGAGGCCACAGAAAATGGGGCGCACGGGCATGGATCATGGACGTGCGGGCGATGTCCATGACCAAGCCTATGCGGCGCTCAGCAACCCCATTCTGCTGTGGGGACTCTGGCAGCGTCCAGGACTGGGTGATGCCCTGTTCGCCGCAGAATCCGCCGAGAATGCCGGAGCAAAACTCGCCCCCACGGTCGGAGTGGAGACAACTGACTCGACGACCACGAGTGCCCTCAGTGGCTAGAAGCCACCTGATCAGCGTAGCAGTCACCTCGGACTTCTTCGCAAGAGGGAACACTGTGGTGTACCTGGAGAAGTCGTCGACGACCACCAGAAAGTAACGCTCCCTTCCAGACCCCTGCGTTGGGGCAGGGCCCCAGACGTCCAAGTGGAGAGTCTCGAAGGGAGCGGTGGCCGGACGAAGGGAGGAGGAGTGGGGAGTGGCGCGTAAGCGACCGGCGACGCACGGAGAGCAAGGAGGGGCAGGCAAGAGAGGGAGCGACGGGAAGGTGCGTGGGAGACCTGAGACAAGTCCCTGACTGAGCATGCTACGTAGGCGAGGGAGCGACGGGTGGCCAAGGCGGTGGTGCCACAGGACGGTGCGGTGGGTGAGAGAGCGACAGGAGCACCACGCAGCGACGGGACTGGACACAGCGACCGGACCGGACACTACTGCCTGACTAGACACAGCAACTGGACTGGGGACCTGGGCCAAAGAGGACGCAACGACCTGAGGGGAGGACGCGACCGGGGAGCGCTCGGTGTGGAGGACGTAGAGACCGGAGCGGGGCTCCCGGGTGAACGAGGCCAGAACAGCACCTGTGGTAGCGTCTGTACAGACTGCAGTCCGCCCACCCCCCACGAAGGTAACCGTGATCCCCCTGTCCTGGAGGTATCCAACACCCACCAAGTTCCGAGTGAACGAGGGAATGTGGAGGCCGCGCAGGACACCAGAGGGGACCACAGGGCAGGGGAGGGTGGTGGAGCTGCGCGCAACGGCTGGTCCAGAGGTGGGATCAGCCAGAGCCACCGACACAGGGGTGAGGAGTGGTGTAAGGGTCGTGTGGTCGCGGAAGAAGCACTGAGACGCGCCCGAGTCCAGCGTGAACGACAGAGAGGCCTCAGCTAGGTCACCTGACTCAGTCGCTACACAAGCACCTAGAGCAGCAACACAAGCACCTAAGCTAGACAGGCACAAGGCTACACTAGCAGGAGGCAAGCAGGCTAACCTACGAACACGCGAGCACACAGATCCATCAGCACTATAGTCAGCATCAACACCTACGTTCTCCGCACCGGCAACCGCGCTGGTGAGTAGTGCTGGGGCCCGCACCCCACCAAGCACTGCTTCGGCCGCCTAACGGACGCGTGGCGTCACCACCTCCCTGGGGCCTCTGAGATCCCTTGCTGGGGAGAGCTGTCTAGGGCGGGGGTCGCTATCTTTGATCTTGACTTTGATGCTATTCTTGCATCCATGTATGTTGTTGATGATAGTGTTGTGGGTGACTGTTACCTGTGTGTACCGCCTGACCCGGGCATTGAGGCTACTGCTCTAGGTGCTGGTGAGGCTGCTGCTCTCGGTGCTAGTGCGTCTGCTGCCCAAGGTGCTGGTGAGTCTGCACTCTCAGGTACTATGTCGGCTCAGGTCTTACACACCTTCACCCTTGACTCGGGTGCGTCCCGCTCCTTCTTTCGAGACCGCAGCATGCTGACGCGCATCGTCCATGGACAGATCAAAGACATCAATCTTACGGGCTAACAGACGAGACCAGCGAGGCGTGACCGCCAGAGGGCCCCAATGAGCTCGGTAGAGGTCGTCGAGGCGGCGGAAGCACCGCGCGGCAGAGTGGTCGTCGCGACCACAGAGACAGGGGCTGCCCGGCCCGGTGACGCACCAGTGGGTGCAGGGGCCAGCGTCACGGCGAGGGGGGCGAGGGGCCCAGCTGGAAGAGCTGCTGCTGCGGCCGGTGCTCCCAGGGCCTCCCGGACCCCACTGCGGTGGGGGACCCCAGTGCTGCTGCGGACCCCACTGCATTGGGGGCCCCCACTGCTGGAACTGCTGCGGTGCCTGCTGCTGCTGCTGTCCCAGCTGCTGCTGCTGTCCCTGCTGTGGCTGGTGCTGCTGTGGCTGGTGCTGCTGTGGCTGCTGCTGCTGGGGGGCAACGCCCCCGCCGGTCGGGCCACCACCTGTGGGTGGGCCTGTCTGTCCTGCACCTCCTCCAAGGCCCCCTCCCCCTGGTGCACCACCGCCGCCGCCTCCGCCTTCTTGCCACTCTTGCCCCGTTTCTGCCAGTCTGCGGCAGAAACGGCAGCAGTGTCCTCAGAGACCGACACAGCAGCAGAAGCGCGGGTAGCGGTGAAAGTGGGAAGCTGAGGGGCGGCACACCCCGCAAAGAGACGGGGGGCCACCGCATCAGTGGCGGAGGCAACGGTGAGGAGACTGCTCTCGATGGTCCCTAGAGCAGTCGCTAGGAGGTCGATAGTGAGCTCAGTGGGGTGCTTCTGAAGAAGCGTGTCGCGGGCAGTGGCAAGGCGGTCAGGGAGGCGGGTGACTAACCAGTGAAGAGTGAGCCACATGGGGGGGGGGGCAACAAGAAGCTGTGCGTCGGTACAGGCAGCGCGGAAACCGGCGTCAAGCGAGCGAAGGTGAGTCACTAGGTTGGAAACAGTCGCAAACGAGCCTAGGTCGGGAAACACAAACGGCATGAGGAGGCGACTGAGGGAGGAAGAGGAGGGGGTGGAGTAGCGAGCAACAATAGCCTCCCAAACCCCCTGTGCAGTCTCCACCTGGTCAAAGTGGGCGGCCTCAGTCGGGGGGAGAAGCTCCGACAGAGTGAGAGCGGCGGCTGCGTCACGCGAGAGCCACACGTCCCTGGCCAGGACCCGACGGTCGTAGTCCACCTGGGCCGTAGGGGTCGGCTCCGGGGCGGTCGGCAGGGCGGCGGGGGACGGGGGGGCCTGTAGGGCACCAGACGCGTGAGCCCACAGAGTGACACCGTCCTGCCGCTGGCTGGTGAGGAAGCGCGTGGTCTGGCGTTGCCAGGAGCTAAACTCTATTGGGCGTCCCTCCGCGTCGAAACGGAGGCGACGAGACTCCATGACTGATGCCATGCTAGAGGCGGCTGGAGCTCGGCAGAGGCTGAGCTAAGAACGAGGAGGAAACCTACGGAGCGCCAGGAGGGAGAACGGCGGAGAACTGCTGGAGCACGGAGGAAAACAGAGCTAGGAACGCCAGTCTAGTAAACGGCTGGAGGAGGCAGGGCTGACGAGCCGATCGAGGAGCAAGAGAGTCGTTCGAGGGGCTGGCGGAGCGAGGAGAGACCTAGCTAACAACGAACGTCAAGGCTACCCTAAACAGCTAAGCGGAGCGGCCTCCAGCCGCGACGGTGCGAAACACTGTGAGTATGAGTGACGCGAGTGACGAACCAACGGAGGTCGGGTGGTCCTAGGTGGTGTGCGCGCGAGATAAGGGGATGTGAGCGGTTGGAAGGGGCTGTGAGCGGTTGGAAGGGGCTGTGAGCGGTTGGAAGGGGCTGTGAGCGGTTGGAACGGGCTGTGAGCGGTTGGAACGAGCTGTGAGCGGCTGGAAGGGGCTGTGAGCGGGTGGGAGGTGCTAGCTGGCGCCAACTGCTGGCGGCTAGGTTCCGGTGGCTAGCTGTTGCTGGCGGCTAGCTTCTGCCTAGCCGTGCTGCTGCTGCAGGAGCACGCGCTGCTGCCTAGCCGTGCTTCTGCTGCAATGCACGCGCTGCTGCCAAGTCGTGCTGCTGCAGCAATGCACGCGCTGCTGCTGCAATGTGCGTGCTGCAGTGGCGTGCGCGGCTGCCGCTGGCTAACGCGCGCGCTGCTGCGGGCTAAGGACGACTACGCGGGCCCGCGGGTGGGGGGGGGGGGGGAGATTCCCCTCTGGAGCGCGACGAAACGAGGGGCCAGCGGGGCCCTTTAAGCGCGACGAAAAACGAGGCCCGCGGGGGCCCGTAAACGTGACGAAAACGAGGCCCGCGGGGGCCCTTCAACGCGACGAAAACGAGGCCCGCGGGGGCCGTCCTACCCGCGACGAAACGGGGCCTAAGGGACGGGCGCCACGGGACTGGCTAAGGGAGGGAGCGGAAGCGTGGGAGGGATTAAAACCTACTCTAATACCATCATAAACTAGGCTAGGAGAGAAGTATCGAGAGTGGGTTGGTTGAGTAGTGAGAGGCAAGGGATACAAGTGTCGACCTAAAGTGTTGTACCCTTTAGAGGGCAACTCACTGTAGCCTAGACTAACAATATAAAGAATATATAACATTTGGCTCGGTGCATCCCGTGACGGTCTTCTCCCCTCCGACCCTCTCTCACTGCACTCCTCTCCCCACTCGCCTGGCGTCCTCGAAATCAAGTGCCCCTGGAACCGCGGTTTACCACTCTCAGCCGCTCCTTACCCCTCCGTACCGCACTACTACATGCCCCAAATCCAAGGCCTGCTAGAAATATTCGACCGCGATTGGTTGGATTTTTTCGTCTGGACGAAAATGGGCGGCAGTGCACTGTTCAGGGTGGAAAGGGACAAGAACTACTGGGAGTTACTGTTCACGGCGTTAGAGGAGTTCTGGTGGGTGCATTTGGTGCCTGCCAAGGAAGCCTTGACACAAGGGCAAAAGGAGGAGGATGTGAGGGGGAGGTTTTATCCAGGGCAGGCACATGTGCTGATGAGGGAGATAAAGACGAGAAGCGAGCAAATCTCGAAGGGGTGCAGAGTGGTTCTGAGGAGTGATGCAGTAAAGTAAGGATTCAATAGTTTGCTTGCATAGCTACTGGTGCCACAATGGATTGTTTGCCAAGTTGTTATCATCGCCTCATTGTTTAGGTATGCGCGTAGTATAGAAGCCGGGCTACAATATTCTATTCCCATACCACTGTTGCTACAACAACCTGAATCAAGCTGGCTATAGAACAAGAAATTGCCAACAGCCATACAACACAAGGTCTCAATAATTTGTCTGTGTAAAAGATGGTAGGGAAGTCCTGCACTACTCTGTAACGTACTACTATGGCGAAATACTCCAAGTTGGGGATGGATGGATGTAGATCGCCCCTCGAGAGCAGAACACGTCATACAACTCAACCAAATCACCCTCTCACAGTCAGACGCAGTCACACTGTTATGAGTTTTACTAGACAGAGTGCGCGGAAGACTTCTATAAAGAGAATGAATTACCAGAATTACTGAATGACGATTGAATGAACAAGAGAAGCATTTATATGGCGAATACGTGCTAGGCGCGGACCTCGGAACGTGGATGGGTTGGGAGTGTCGCGATTGGTGCGGGGCGACTCGGGAAAGTGGTTCGGGCCGAAATGTAGGCCGAACCCAACTGACGCGAAGTTCGGGCTGTCCTCGCTAGGAGCAGCCTCTACAGTAATGAATGTATATTCATTACACACACAGTCACAGTACAGCACAAATAGGAGACCAGACCAGCAAGGCGCGGCTTCTGATGACGAAACCCCATGGCGTGCTTTCCACGCGCACGCCATGTCAGCTGCATCCGTACATGGTTTCCAAGGCGACTCGTAGAACACGCATCTCAACCGTCTAATCTAGTCGAATCAGCTAGTTCTGGTCGTAGGCCGTGCGATTTGAACACCAAGCCTCATGGTTGATCGTACGGCAACGCGGGTCCAAGTTTGCCAATCGCCGCTGGCGGATCGCCACGGAGAAATGAACAAGAGTCATTCTCCAGCACCACTCGTGAGATTCTCCAGCACAGCAACGAGAGCTTTTGCTTCCCATTGGTGTCGTCCTTGCATTCGATGCCTCTGCTAGCTGTACTACTAATGTTCCTCTAGCCGCATCCTGGAGTATGCATCTACCGCCGAACGTGCCTAGATCTGCGTCCTTTTGGTCTAGGACCGTCCGATCCACTGACAGACAAGTTCCGTACGTCGCGACACGACGGTGTGTCTCGCCAACTACCTACCATCAGCCGTGCCACGATAAAAGTAGTAGGGTCGTTTAGCAATGACGACAAGCATTGCATTTTTGCCTAGCCGTTTCGATCTGAAAGACAGACATTCGCTTCTACCAGTTGTGGTACTATCTCCGCTGAACTCATGAGGCTACTGTGCCTGGTGCTGCTGCTCCTGCTGGCAGGTACGCTTCATGATCCAGTCGTCCATCCCCTTGTCTTTTCAAAGATGTCCATTTAATCCTCAGCAGCAGGCTGCTTCTCCACAACGAGTCCGTCCTTCCAACTCATGAAGGCCTTCGGGTTCAAGGCAGGACGAGTCAGCGTCTTTGCTTCAATGCTGCCGTGTTTTTTATCAATCTGCTCATTGGCTTGGTGTTTTTTTGGCTATTGTTTTTCTGCTGCGTTTCGTTCCACCTGAATTTTCTCCTTTTTCTTCTTTTCTGCTTTCCATACTGTATTTTGCCGTGCCTTGCCGTGCTGTCGCGCTCTGCTATGCCGCGGCGTATGATGCAGCAACGATGCTGACGCGTGCTGAGATGCTGTCATTTTGGCTGATGTTTGTGCTGAAACCCTGTCTCTCGGCCTGGTGATATGCAAATTGCTCGTTGGACCTTCCCGGCGCAACGCACCCTGCAGTTGCGGTAAGTGCGCTTTGCAAGCACCTTCCCGTCTTCCCCCCTCTTCCCCCTGTTCCCCCTTTTTCCCAGAAAAGGCTCCTCGCTGTGCAAGGAGGCTCCTCGCTTTTCGTCCCAGTTGACCTTTCTTCTTACGCTTGGACGTCACGTCCTCGCGCGCTGCGTCAATGTCGACTGGCTGCATCACATCTGGCTGATTAGTTGTCGCAGCCTGGCAGGCTGCTCGTATGAACAACTTGTACCATCGAAGTCGCATTACAACCCCACCCCGCACGCCGTCTCACCACCCCACTCCGCACGCCATCTCACTCCACATGCCGTCTCACTGCCACCCCACCCCACACGCCGTCTGTTCCACACTCATGTTCCCAATGCTGCCTTTGCTTCTCTCGCGCTGCTTGCTTCAAGCAGCTTGCCTCAACTATAGCGAGTCCCTCCTGCTGTCCCTGCTCACACGCAGCATGCCGCAACGGTTGTGGTTGGCGGCAAGAAGGGCTGGCCCGGCGTCAAGGGCTGGAAGAGTCTGTCACTCGATGCAAATGATGTTCTAGGTTCGTGCTTTTAAGTATTTCAGTGCTGTGCTATCCTCGCAAGAAAGGATTCTATAGCCATTATTCGACCTTGCATCGTTCTCGTACTGTCCTGTCTAGCCTGCTTAACTTCCATCTGCTTACCTCGTCTCACCGTTTGACCATTCGTTGAATCATATTCGCGACCAATTGCCACCATTAACGACCACAGCTCGGTCCCATGCACACTGGTGCGCAAATCCCTCTTATACCGTATTCCCTTTCGTTCTTTTCCGCGTGTGTGGTTCCTCCATTTCTGCTCGGCAGTCTTCCAGTGGGGCGGCGGTCCCATGGGTGGCCTCTTTGGGCGCAAGCACAGCGTCGCAATTCCTAATGGCCCGGCGTCAATGAGCAACTGCAGAACCAATAAATATTCCTATTTTCTCGCGAAGCCCGCCAAAAAGGCGAAAACGTCTTACACGTATACAACGACAATTGGATTTTTCAGCACCGTTGGAGACGACTGTGCCAAGCTTGGGATGAAATGGGTGACACCTGATGGCTGATGCTATCAGAAAATGTGTTCTAGTAACCCTATAGTCACTAGACCTTATAGTCTTATTTGTTTGACAATCAGTTCTAGTGACTTCCTGTCTGATTTTGGTGTCCACACATATGGCTTTAGTGTTCGCACATATGGTTTTTAGTGCTTGTACATGTGGTTGTAGTGCTCCCACATGTGCATTGCACATAAACGCGAATTCTCTGCTACCAACTCTGATTTTCCAGCGTTTTTTAGGACCCTCTAGTTAATCCCTTCTTGCGCAGAGGTTTGGTTAGGACGCGTCACAATTGAAATACCGAGGAAGGCTTGGGGGTATTCACCGACCCTGCCAAATCGATCGCCACATGGGTGTGCCACGACTGCATTTTTGCAATCGCGGGCCCACAGCAATTCTCAAGGGACACGTTTGAAAAATCATGGGGCAAAATTGCCGAGGGGACGACTGTACATTGGTGAGCGATAACGAAGTCCGGTAACCATTAATTCGCAACTTAACGAATTAAAATACCCGCGAAACACCGAACCTGCGCAGGTTCTATGTTTCAATTGTGACGCGTCCTTAGTTCCGAGCTTCTTGGCCCTTGTGATCGCCCCTCTGGCACTGTTCGGGTCCCCATGATCTTTTCCCGCTGCCAAATGTACCTACTGTTCAAGTTGGCCCAAGCATGGTGTTCGGATCGGACCAAGAATGCGATCTTTAGGTTTCCGATCCGATCTTAGTCCACCTTAGGTTTCCCACGTGGCGCCCATCACGCCTCACATCACAGTTGATCGTTACGCCAGATCGCCACCACTGAGAAAGGAACAAAAGTCTTAGTCACTCACAAGTCGTGGGATTTACTAGTAACGAGGCGCCTTTGAGGATTTTGATTCCCATGGCATTGTAGCATGTCGTGCAGCGATGGTGTTGACTATTGAGTTCACTCAAGTTGATTCTCATGGCGTCGACCTTTCATGTCCCGCCACAGGAAACAGCCATAGGCTCCTCAAGTCGCATGATCGTTGATCAACCCGTCTAACGTGCCTGTACTTGCTTCGTACTGATCAGTGACCGTCCGATTCAACCGATCGCCGGCTCCGCAATGGCCGTCACGACTTGACTCGATTCACACAAAGTTCTGTGTATCGCCAGCTGCCTAGGCTAGCAGTACGATAAAAGGTGTGTCATTCACTCATACACGCGAAAGCATTGCAAGTTTGTCTAGCCACTCGTTTCGAAGACAGCCATTCGCTTCCTAGTTTCTCCCGCAGTGATCATGGCCCGTCGACTGTGCCTGCTGCTGCTGCTGCTGCTGCTGTTGGCAGGTACGCCGCCTTATGAAGTCGTCCCGTCCCATGCCAAGGGTGCTGCTGTTGTTGAGCATTTCAGTCCTTAGTCGTGAAAACCCTAATAGGCAAAGACGAGCGTGTTCCACCTGCTTTGTGCTATCCTGTACTGTGCCGTGCCTTGCCTTGCGGTGGTGTCACACTCTGCTGTGGCGCGGCGTACGATCATGCGGCGAACCTGTGCTGATGTGTGCTGAGACCCTGTCACTCGGGCTCATGGTGTTCAGGCTGCTCGTTCGAGTTGGACCTTCCGGCCGCAACCCGCCCTGCAGTTGCGGTAAATGCTCGCGCAAGCACCTTCCCCCTTCCCCCCTGGTCACTATTTTCCGCTTGACCATTCCCCTTAGCTAACGGGGTTCGTCCTGCCGCGCTTAATAGATCTCGAGTTGCTGCATCACGTGTGGTAGCTTTGCTGACGCAGAGTTAGCGTCTCACTGCCAGAGCTATAGCGTCTCACTGCCATAGCTATAGCGTCTCACTGCCAGAGCTGTTGCGTTCACTGCCAGACCCCGCACCGGCGGACTCATGTTTTCTCAATGCCGCCTTGTTTCTCCATCCGCTCGCTCCATGCAGCATGCCGCAACGTATGTGGTTGGCGGCAAGAAGGGCTGGCCTGGCGTTAAGGATTGGAAAAAACCGATTATCAACCTTGATGATGTTCTAGGTTCGTGCTTGATTGTTTTTATTTCCAGTGCCAGCGCAAGAAGAATTCTATCACCATGTAATCCATTTTGCATTCGACTGTCCCTGTCCCCCCTGAGTAACTGCCATCGCTGCCTGCCTTGTCACCGTTTGACCATCCTTTTCTTGCGTCCCCCCAAAAAAATGTGGATCGTGTGTAACACCATCAGCAAGCACTGCTTGGTTGCATGCAAGCGCTGAAACCCTATCTTCTTTTTCCGATTCGTTCTCGAATTCGTTGTGGTTCCTACTCTGCTTTGCAGTCTTCAAGTGGGGAAGCGACACCTTGACCGGCCTATTTGGCCCGGAGCACAGTGTTGCTATTCCGAAAGCGTCGGGTTCAATCGCTGTCTGCAATACCAAGGACGTTGCCACATTTGTCGTAAAGCCTACACGCAAAATTAGAAGGTCTTTTACAGTTACAAGCCCCCCCTATTTTTTTAGCACAGTTGGGAAGGACTGCAGCAAGCGTGGGATTAAGTTTTTTCTGGGAGCAGGCGTAGTCCCCTAGATTCGTTTAGGACCACGCTGATCCATCAGCCTTGGTAGGGAAAAAAGCGCTGACGATCAGTGTTTAGCACGGTGAAATTACAGCTTTCTTTCCGAGGTAAAAGACGCTGATTGTGTATGGCTTGAATTTCAAGCAGTAGTACAGATTACAGAACTGAAGTGTAATATCTCTCGTGGATGGATTGGGAGTGGCGAGAGAAGCAGGTGGGTTAGGGGGGCCAGAGTAACAGGTCTGCTGGGGGGACGGGCGAGAGAGGCACATGGGCTGAGGAGAGGGGAGAAACGGGATTGCTGAATGGAAGTTGGGGGCTGGGCTGGGGGGAGTTCCGAGTGGACGAAGTGGGCTGGGGGGAGTGGACGAAGTGGTCTGGGGGGGGTTTCGTACGAAAGAAATGGGCTGGGGGAGGGACAAGCGAAAGAAACGGGCCTGTCCGGAGGAAGGGAGAGTGGCCAAAAGAGTGGGTAGGGTACAGTGGGCGGGAGAGCAAAAGAAGTTTTCACAGACACCATTGGATACCAAAATCATGTACCCCCCAACAGAAGCTTATGTTACAGGCCGTGGAGAAATTGAAAGCAGACTTGACTACACCTTGTCAAATCACCTAAGGCCTTTCCTGGGTCTTCTTACACCTCCTTTCTTTCCAGGCGGTGGGTTGGGTGATCTCCTGCTTCCCCCTTTGCCCTTCCCCTTGTCCTTCCCCTTCTCCTTCTCTGCCTCTCTCCTCGCCCTCTCAGCTTCCTCCCTTTTCGCCTTCTCCTCTGCCTCCCTCGCCTTTCTCTCCTCTTCCTCCTGCTTTTTCTTCGCTGCAGCCTCCTCTTTCGCCTTCTCTTTGCTCTTTGCAAGCTGCTTTCGCTCCTCCCACTCTCTTGCCTTTCTCTCTTTCTCTGTCTCCCTCTTAACCCCACTCACCTCCCCCTCTTGCTTCTCTTCACTGGCAGGCCCCCCTGTCTTCTCCCCTCCCGTCTCTCCTCCCTTATCCGCCCCATTTTCCCCTCCCTTCTCTGCTCCCTTCCCACTTCCCTGCTCTGACTTGGTACCACTATCGCCCCCCCCAGCATCTCCACTCTTCTCTGACCCTTTCCCTTTCTTACGGGATGAGCCTGGGCGTGATGTGATGTTAGATGGCATAACAGGGTTACCGCTTACTGTGGTGGAGTTACCGCTCGCATTACCAGTGTTTGCAGCTGCTGCAGTTGAATTGTCGGCTTTATTTGCAGCAGCAGCAGCAGCCTCAGCAGCTGCCGCCGCAGCAGCGGCAGCGGCAGCGGCAGCAGCAGCGGCAGCGGCAGCAGCAGCAGCGTCTTTCTGAATCTTCGCCCATTCATTTAGAGCTGGGAGCAGAGTAAACACCAGGGGACAAGAGCAAGTGGAGGGGGGTTTTAAGTCGCCTCAAAGGTCATACACGTCTGCTCATCCAGAGGTGAGAGCAGTGCAAATACCAGGGGACAAGAGTAAGTAGAGAAACATTTTGAGTCACCTGAAAGGTCATACGTGCCTACTCACCCAGAGCTGGAAGCAGCCTTTTCTTACCAGTGCACTGGCCCTTCACCAGATCTTCACTCATGCTCCTGTTGACACAGTAAGGGGTGTTGTTGCACAGACGTAGGTAGGACCAGTAACGACAAATCTCGCTCCATTTCTCACAGAATCCATACTCTTCTTCATGCAACCATTGCCTGCTGCTGCTGCTGCTGCCATTTCCGCCAGCTAACGTGGCAGAGACGTTTGCTGATGCAGGATCCGTGCTGACGTGGCAGTCGATAACACCGTTGCAGAAGCGGGACTTATGCACGCACTGAACGCCGTTGGGGCACTTGTCGTAATCCCAGTGGCACCGAAACGTTCGGCACACCTCGGGATCCTCGTCATCGGTATAAGCAGGTCTGTTAGCAGCACTGGCGCTTGTATTACTGGGGTTGCTGTAATCTATGCAGTCATTGACCCCGTCGCACCACTTTTCCCGTGGCAGGCACGTGCCAGTAGAAGGGCACTGCTTGGTGCCTGTGTGTTGTTGTTCACAGTCAAATGCACGGCAAAGGGAAGGATCCTCGTCTGCTGTGTAAGGCAGTAGGGCAGGCGAACCGACAGTGCTGAGTGAACTCGTGCTGATGGAGGAACCACCACCTGTAGCCACCCCTTCCGAAGCAGAATTTGAGCCTTCAGCCGCACCATGCATCCCCTGAGCTGCATCATCAGTTGCACTGACGGTGACCGGGCAGTCGTTCGTGCCGTCGCACCTCTGTCTTTCCCGAATGCACAGGGTGCTTCCAGGGCACTTCCAGTATCCATAGAAGCAATTGTGACTCTTGCACATCACCGGATCTTCTTCATCACTTACAGCCGATGCTTCCATGCTTGTATTGGTCACAGCAGCAGCAGCTGCAGCAGCTCCAGTGGTGGCCCCTTCATCATCATCCCCTAAAGGACAATCGTTCTTTCCATCACAAACTTCCCAGGCATCAATATAAACATCGACCCACACGCCCCCCTCCTCCTCAAACCCGGGAACGATCACTTTCTGCTGCCGCTGGCACTTGAAGTACCCATTCTCCTTCGTCTTGCACACCTCAGGATTCTCGTCCTCGCCATAAGGCAGGGTCTGATTCGTTACAGGGTGCTTCATTAGTGGGCATCCGGATGCGCCGTCGCATGCTGGCACACACTTGTTGGTTTCGGTGCAGCGAACATGGTCTGAGTACAAGCAGCCCGGCCCGCAGACGTCGTCTGGGTCGCTATGGGGATCCACGCAGCAGTAGCCCGAGCCATAGGTGATGTTGCACGACCAAAGGTCATCACACACAGCCTGAAGAGGCAAGAAGAGGGACAAGAGGAGAGTTACGTGCATGAAGTGGGCTTGGGAGTGAAGGGAAGGCGCGATAGAAGGGAGGAGAGATTGGAAGAGGAGTGAGTGGGGGTGGAAAGGGTGGGAGCGATTCAAAAGAGAGTGGGAGAGGAGAGCGTGGAAGGGGAGATGGTATTAGAGGAGAGGGGATGTGAGTGGAGAGAAGAGTGGGAGAGAGAGACATGAGGTTTTAATGGGGGAGGCTGAGAGTGAGAAACACAGTGGGAGGGATTAATTGGCAGATAGGGGAAGTGCCGAAGCAGGAGGATGAGGGTCGCTAGGAATGTGACGCATCTAAGGCCAGAAAGTGTAGCTTACAAGGGTGTTTTGTGTATTCGCACACCTCCATTCCTCCTGCATGCACGGCTCGTTCTCACCCCGGCAGTACATGCCCCCAGGTGCCCCTCTGTCGTAGCACTCCCTCCCTCGAGGACCACACGGATAGTAATCATCGCTGCTGTTGCTCTCGCTGTCATTGCTGCTGCTGCTGTCGCTGTTGCTGCTGTCGCTGTTGTTGCTGTCGCTGTTGCTGCTGTCGCTGTTGCTGCTGTCGCTGTTGCTGCTGTCGCTGTTGCTGCTGTCGCTGTTGCTGCTGTCGCTGTTGCTGCTGTCGCTGTTGCTGCTGTCGCTGTTGCTGCTGTCGCTGTTGCTGCTGTTGCTGTTGCTGCTGTCGCTGTTGCTGCTGTCGCTGTTGCTGCTGTCGCTGTTGCTGCTGTTGCTGTTGCTGCTGTTGCTGCTGCTGCTGTTGCTGTTGCTGCTGTCGCTGTTGCTGCTGTCGCTGTTGCTGCTGTCGCTGTTGCTGCTGTTGCTGTTGCTGCTGTCGCTGTTGCTGCTGTCGCTGTTGCTGCTGTTGCTGTTGCTGCTGTCGCTGTTGCTGCTGTCGCTGTTGCTGCTGTTGCTGTTGCTGTCGTTGCTGCTGTTGCTGCTGTTGCTGCCACTGTTGTTGCTGTCACTGTTGCTGCTGCTGTCACTGTCGTTGCTGCTTTCACTGTTGTTGCTGCTACTGCCGTTGCTGCTGCTGTTGCTCTCAGTGCCGAGGCTGCTCTCACTGTTGCTTCCGTTGCTGCTCAAGCCTCCGCTGGCGCCATCTCCTGAACTGCTGATGTCACTGCTTGCGTCGCCCCTGTTGGGAAAGTCCCAATTAGGATCCTGAGCCGCCACCTTTTGTGAGGTTCGGGAAGAGGCAAAAGTGGGCCCGGTGGGGGGGAACAAAATGACGGGGGCAAGGTAGTAGAGCAATCCAGTGAGGCTGGGAATAGATGAGAGTAGGGGAAAAGAGTGCATAAGGGAGAGGTTGATTCCTGAAGAGAGGCCTAATCAGTGGAGCTAACATGAGATGCACTGTCCATGATGGAAAATAGAGAAGGATTGGGGGAAGGCGTCGTTAGGCGGGAAGCCGCACTGGAAAGGGAAATCTCCTGGAGGGGTTACGCGCCAGAAAGGAGGATTAACGGGAGGATGAGAACAGAGGCGGGTGCCAGGGAAAGCTGGAAGATTTGGAATCCGAGTCGGATATGACATTTTGTGATCAAAATGCCATTGGGTATGGAAACTAGGGATATCTGAAGGGCGGCTTCCGGGAAGCGCCTTACCTCTTCGTCCAGTGTGGACAGCGCTGAAGTCAGCGATGACGCCAGTAGAAGCGCGAGAAGCAGCCACGAAACCGCAGGTAACGACCTGGACGGCAACTGTCGCTGCACCATTATACTCTGACGGCCACGATCCGTCAGAGCTTTGCGTGTTTCTTCCTCTGAATAGGAAGGCCCCTTTGAGATCTTCAAATGCGTGTTGAACCGGGTTCGGAAGATAAGGTCAGGGTTTTTAGGGTTTCGGGTGTTGCTCGCGCCACTCAGTGAAGGCTGAAAAAACAACTGTAGTTTTTTTTTTTTTTTTTTTGGTAACATATTCTCGAGAATAATAAAAATCGATAGGCTAAACGAGCAAACGCGGGCTAGCTTGAGATGATCGCGACAAAGGAATGATTGAGAGCAAACAGATCTCGTACTACAAGTCATAAAAAAATGGGAAACTGGGATGCACAGAAATGGCTGTGCTAGGGGAGGAAGAGAGAGTTGGAGAAGAAACAGCTTGGGCGCGAAATGTGACGAGGCGCATCGCGGTAGATATTGCCATGCCTTGCTGTCAAACTGAGGTTGGTGGTGGGGCGGGCTGACGCTATATGACCCCCGACGACCGCGGTGGAGGGCAGTTTCGCCCTGGATGGAAGGGAACCACCTGAGCGCAACACCCCCAAGTAGATTTCAGGAGAAACAGCGATGCGAGTTTCAGGGGCTTTGAAGAGGTCGAGGAAGTCAACGCAGAAATGAGACTCGTGCGAACAAAAACGAAGATGCAAACGTTACGCTTCTGGGGAGTTATAAATGCATGCGGTTATGATTTTATAAACACGAATAATCAATAACGAAGCAGCGACTAAATCAACTGACAATGCAATGAAGGCCTTGCGAGGTAATATTGGAGGTTAAAAGAACTAAATTCCAGAAATTTGGGTTTGGCGCAGGTTGGGGAACTGAATGTATGCTTACAGATCCGCATGCGGAAAAAAAAAAAGTGTTACGAATAGTAGTACTTGACATTACTGTGCACTCCTCACCGCAACTAAGAGAAGCACGCAGTAAAGGGAACGAACGTGAAGCGTCAGACAGTTGGATTCGAACCGAAAGGTCAGACAGTTACAACACATCTGGACCGTCGGAAAGCAAACGGCATCGGGCAGCTGCAGGTAGGATGGCCTTGGCGGGAACAGTTACGAAACTGTACGCGCCGCACGGTTGGGAGTGAATTTGAATAAGGGAATGTACCTCTTAGAGTACATGGCTAGCTAGGACGTTTCAACTTCCCTGTACTCATATATATTTCCTTGTATTTGCATGTTTTAATCGATCTCAAGCATTTTACATTCACTCTGCTATTGAGGTCAAGGGCCCACCAATGCAACTACTGCGTGCGAACCTTCCTGAGCAGATCCTAGGCCACGATCAACTTCTGATCGCAGCATGGTATGAGAGCGACTCAGGAAACCTTCGCATTCCCACTCCCGAAAATTACGACATTCGGAAAGTGGCGTCCGGCACACGCTCGCGAACGAGAATGGCCGGAGGATCTGGTGGTCAGACGAATCTGACGGCTGAAGCGCAAGCCAACCCGGCTGCGACAAGCGAGAACACGACGACAATCAACTCCGAAGTTCTCGCACAACTGCTTCAGCGACTCACCAGCTTGGAGCAAGGTCTCCAAACATTGCGGAATGGCGACGCGGGAACTTCCTCGCAACCAGCCCAACCGGCCCCAACTGGCCAGAACACCACTCCGCAAACATTCTCCCTCGACACCAATGGCTCAACGCCCAAGACTCCCTGTCCCAGCGATGAAGCAATTCTCTCTGCTCAATCCAGGTTTTTCAACATATCAAAAATAAAGACAAGTGTGTGCTTTGACGGCAGAGACTTCTATACTTAGAGCTTCGAGCTGGAGTTGCTGCTGCAGAACGCGCAGATCTTCCATTATTTCGACGGGAGCTACTCAGGGCCCACTGAGGACACAGACGACGCCAGGATTCGCTACTACAACGAGTCCCTGATGGCGTACGGGATCCTTCTCCGCAACATGTCGCCGGCGGAGCAGCTGAACATTCGTTCGTACAAGACGTCAGCAGCTCTAGCCCTCGACGCTTGGCGACATCTGAATGGGGTGTATCAGCCCAAGGACTCCGTCTCCTCAATTCGACTGCTCCAGGAACTCCTGGAAAGCAAGATGACCACGGGGGAGAAGGTCAATACTTACCTTAACCGCTGTCGGAGCTTTCGCGATCAAATCGTGAAGCTTGGAAGCACGATTTCCGAGGAAATCTTTGTCAACATCGTGCTTCAAGGGCTTGGCCCAGAGTGGCGGCCCTGCAAGGCGCTTCTCCGACAGCAGGGGGTCATCTCGGAGGCCGCCCTTTGCGCCGCCCTTCTCGTCGAACAGAGGGATATGGACCAGCAGCGACCAGCGCCACGACGAGAACGCGAAAGGCTCGCCTTCTACGCCGACAACGCCGAAGAGCGAAAGCCACGGCGCCTCTACTGCAAGATTTGCAAAAACTTCGGGCACTTGGCGGATCGATGCAAGAGCCGATCCCGCCCCCGCCAGACCAATCCGAGCAACTGGTCCGGCCGACAAGACGCATGAGGCGACGTGCGATCAGCCCAGGGGTATCACTCCCCACATGCGCGCAACCTGAACCCCGCGGTTCAGCATCAGCAGTAGCAGCAGTCTTCACCGACTGCCCCCGTTCGCAATGTCATGAGCAACATGGCTATGACAGGCGAGTCGCGTCGTCGCCGTGTCCGCTCACCACCCCCTGAGCCGGCACCACACCCCATTGGCGCGTTCACCAACAACAACCCGTTCAGTCCGCGCCGCGCCTACAACGACGACGACGTCCAGGACTGGAACCTCCCAGTCCCGCTGCTTGAAAGTCCCCCGCACGTACCTGATATGCGGGTGGCGCCACTCGACTGGCTCTCGCGCGAGCAGTTTCTGAAATTTGACACTCCGCACATCGTCACGCCGCGACTGGCGCTGCTCGCACTTGACGATCGCAAGCGCTACAACACCTGGTACCTGGACAGCTGCTGCGGCCAGCATATGGTGGGCTCCGAGCGTTACATATCCAACGCCGTCCCCACCCCCACCGTCACTTACGTCACAGTGGCCAACAACACGCGCCTGCGCGCAAGTGCGCAAGGCATCGTCGTGCTCAAGGCACGCGGAAGCCGCATGCACATCACGCTCAACGATGTGCTGATCGTCCAGAACCTGCGCTTCAACCTCCTGTCCGCCGCACAACTCATGGACTGCGGCGTCGACCTCAGCACGGACCGCGAGACGCGAGACATCCTGCTGCACTACGAAGCGCGCAATTTCCCCCGCAGGCAGATCGGACGAGCACACTCCGAGAATGGAGTGTATGTCCTTGACTTCGACATTCCCGACTGCAGCGGCGATTCACACGAGCTAATCGACCTCGTGCCACTGCACTTCGAGCACATCCACCGCAGGGACTGGAAGCACCCTGACGGCAGACCGTGGGTGCCACATCATCCCCACCCACGCGAAACGGCACTACACAACCCCGATCCCGATGGGATCTGCAAGGATTGTCACACGACGACGACCTCGACGAGCGCGATCGCTGGACGCGGACTCGCAGCCATTGCTGAAGCAGTTCGCCACGCGCCCCCTGAGGAGGGCATGACTCAACTCGAGCTCGAGGCCACCACCCGCCACGTGTTCAACGCTGATCTGGGGCCTCATGCCGGCCCACCTTCCCAGCGGCTCGAAGGGATCCTGCGCGGACAACGCCGTGGCACTTTCGACGCACACGGAGTGGCGCGTCCCTACACCCTCGAAGAGTTCTTGAAGGTGTACCCCCACTGGCGCGACCCCACGATGAAGCTCACCGTGGAGCAAGAGGAGGAACTGGCGCGCCGCGAAGCCGAAGAGCTTCGCCAACAGAGTCTCGCCGAAGCACGCGGGACGTTTGCTTGCGGCGCCTGGGGAGCCGAAGCCAAAGAAAGCGCCTCCAATGAAGGGGGGTGGGGGAGCGTCGGCGGATGGGGCGACACCGGCGAAGCTGGCGGCTGGGGAGATACCGGCGGAACCCGGGCCAGCGCGAGCGGCGGTTGGGGCGCCGTAACCGACGTAGCCGCAAGCGGTTGGGGAACTTTCCGCGACGAACGAAGGGGGGAAGAGGAAACTGAAGCAGCACCTACAGTCGTTCCTCTCGGTCGTCCCCCGCGCAACGTCTCTCTCGCACCGCCTCCCCCCGATATTCCACCATGCCGCGATCCGTGGGACACCATCGACTGGGGTAACGAGCCATCAACCCCGCGTCGCACCGTCTACGGACCTGCCCCTGAGCCACGCGAACCAACCTTCGTCCCCGGAACCATCCCCGGAACCAACATTCCACTCTCTTAGATACGCGACAGAGAGTTTCTGGCGCTCATGCTGACTACCGCAGCAGAAGCAGCGGAAGAAGAAGCAGTGGAAGAAGCAGCAGAAGCTGCCCCCACACCTGACGAAGACCCTGAGGAAGCACGCGCGCGTTACATGCGCACCTCGAGCTTCCGCGCTGACGACGCACTCTGGCACCAGCGCCTCGGACATCCTTCCCGCGCGACACTGAAAAATTGCATCGACGCAGGCGTCTTCGCTCCTGGCGTACTCCTACGCCCTGACGGCTCCGAAGTGAGCGGCGCGACAGATCCGCGCAACTGCACCGTCTGTCCCGAAGCCGCGTTAAGCCACCAGCCGTTCCCGCTACTCGAACCTGGAACGAACCGCTACCCCAAGCTGCACAAGGTGTACAGCGACTTCTTTAACGTGGGGCACTGCGGAGTCGAGGACGAGCTGTACACCCTCACCTTCATCGACGCTGGAACACGCCATGTGTGGGTCGTAAACGTGGAGACGCGCGATAAAGCGTACGACGCATTTCGGCTCTGGCTGCCGCATGCGGAGCGGCAATCTGGAAAGAAGTTGAAAATATGGCAATCCGACGGCGCAAAGGAGTTCAGGAGCAACCAGATGCAGACCTTCCTGATGCAGAAGGGGATCGAGCATCACGTTTCTCTCCCCTACGCACATCAGCAGCAGGGCGTAGCTGAGCGAACGAATCGCACGCTGATGACGAAGGTGCGCGCGCTGATGAAGCAGTCAAAGCTGCCGCCAATCTACTGGACCTACGCGATGCACCACGCCGTGCGGGTGCACAACCTACTTTCAACCACCGCAATCACCGGGAACCTGTCCCCACACGTCAAGTGGAGCGGAACCAAGGGGGACACCTCGATGCTCCGCGTATGGGGATGCATGGTCCAATACCGCCCGCCGACCTCAACCATCGGGAAATTCGCCAGCCGCGCACGGTGGGGAATTCACCTCGGCATCAGTCACGAACACAAGGCATGGATCGTGCTGGATCTCCTGAGCCAGAAGACCGCTCATGCCCGCGACGTAATTTTCTACGAACGCCGGTTCCTCGACCAGTTCCGCGACGATGAGCAGAGGAACGCGGATCGCGTCTACGCAAACAACGGGCACAGCTACGCAACACCCGAAGTCGAAGCCGCCGCAGCACTCCTGGAGCAAGACACCAGGGCCGAGTTCGCAGGGGAGGACCGACGCAGCAGTGACGATGACGACGACGATCCTCCTAGCGGTGGAGCGGGTGGAACGGGCAACAGCGGAAGCGGGGCAGGGAGCGGAGGAGCAACAGGAAGCGGCGGAGGCGGAGCACCCCCAGCACCACCTGAACCCGAGAGCAATGACGACGACGTGGTGGAAATCACACCGCAGCATCGCCATGACAGCACAGTCTCGGCACTGCAGCTGCTCGGGCTTCACACAGCAACCACGAAGGCTACGTGCATCGTTGAGCCCCGAAACCCACGTGAGGCACTCTCTGGGCCACACAGCAAGGAGTGGCGTGAGGCAATGAATGCGGAGATCAGGGCACTGGAGTCACGCGACACTTGGGTGCTCGTCGATCGCGCAGCAATCAAAGACGCACGAATCCTCTCAGGAAAATGGGTCTTCCGTGTGAAGACCGCAGCGGACGGAACGGTCGAGCGCTTTAAAGCACGGTGGGTGGTTCGCGGCTATGACCAGAGGCACGGGATCGAATTTGACCAAACGTTTGCCCCAGTCAGCCGCCACACCTCCGTCTGCATCCTGCTTGCCATCGCAGCTGCACGGCACCTACCACTCTGTCAAATCGACGTGAAGAACGCATTCCTGTACGCGTTAGTAGATGCCGTGATCTACGTGGAACAACCACACACCTACGACGAAGGGGACTCGCGGGTGTGTCAGCTGCGCAAATCCCTCTACGGCATCAAGCAAGCCCCGAGGATGTGGCAGCAGTACCTGCATAACATTCTGCTTGAGATCGGGTTCAAGCAGATGCCGCACGACCCAGGGATGTACCGCCGCGATTTCCGCGGCGAATACATTCTTCTCACAGTATATGTCGACGACCTGCTCTACACAGGCTCGAGCAACGAGCTTCTCGAGCAATTCGAGAAAGCCTTGGCGGGGCGCGTCGACATCACGTGCAATTACGAGGTGAAGCAGTTTTTGGGCCTTAACATCTCCTACGCGCCTGAAGCCATTCACCTCACAGCGGCTAAGTACGCAGAGGAGTTAGGGAAGCGGTTCAACATCTCACCAGCATCCCTCTCAACCCCTTACCGAACCCCCGGACCGAACCACAAGCCTGACAACAAAGCCCTGTCCCCTGCTGGGATTCAGACTTAGCAGCAGCAGCTGGGATGCCTTCTCTTCGCCTCCGTCACCTGCAGGCCAGATCTCTCGTACATCGCCAGTCAGCTGGCACAGTACTCACGCAAACCAACGGCTGAGAATCATCTGGACCTGCAGCGCGCTCTTCAATTCTTCGTCTCAACGCCCACGATCGGATTGTGCTACTCAACTGCACCAACTCCATCTTTCAGCCTCATCGGCTACGTGGACGCCGATCACGCAGCAAACCCTGATAATCGACGGTCCAGGACTGGGTTTCTGTTCCGCCTCGAGCCCTCAGGACCAATCTCCTAGAATTCACAAAAGCAGGAATTGGTTGCCCTGTCATCTGCCGAAGCGGAATTCATCGCAGCAACCGCAGCAGTTCGCGAGGGTCTCTATCTGCAGGAACTTCTGCAAGAGGCGAAAATTCCGACTTCGCCGGCCTTCCGCCTTCACTGCGATAACCAGAGCGCGATTCGCATCGCAAACAAACCTGGTTTCGTCAACCGCACTAAGCACATCGCGCTGCGGTACTTCTTCGTGAAAGACGAGGTGGACAAGGGCAAGGTCAACCTGACCTACTGCCCAACCGGTGACATGGCAGCAGACTTCCTCACGAAGCGACTGCCACGCCAGCAGTATCAGCACTGCTCCGAACTCAGCGGCGTGGTCAAGCAAGTCAAGTCGAGCTACGGCCAGGAGTGAAGGGGGGTGTTACAAATAGTAGTACTTGACATTACTGTGCACTCCTCACCGCAGCTAAGAGAAGCACACAGTAAAGGGAACGAACGTGAAGCGTCAGACAGTTGGATTCGAACCAAAAGGTCAGACAGTTACAACACATCTGGACCGTCGGAAAGCAAACGGCATCGGGCAGCTGCAGGTAGGATGGCCTTGGCGGGAATAGTTACGAAACTGTACGCGCCGCACGGTTGGGAGTGAATTTGAATAAGGGAATGTACCCCTTAGAGTACATGGCTAGCTAGGACGTTTCAACTTCCCTGTACTCATATATATTTCCTTGTATTTGCATGTTTTAATCGATCTCAAGCATTTTACATTCACTCTGCTATTGAGGTCAAGGGCCCACCAATGTAACTACTGCGTGCGAACCTTCCTAAGTAGATCCTAGGCCACGATCAACTTCTGATCGCAGCAAAAAGAGGCGACGAAATCGTCTTAGGGTTGCGAAGCTGTTTTGAACAAGTATGTTTTGTTTGATTTTTATCTCTATATAAAATGCTAAGTTATGTGGGACTTCATGCTTGTTTTGTTGGGGTTAGATAAAATAGCTGGCATTGAGAATCAACATTGGCACTTTTTGATCGCGCACCAAAAATTTTTAAGGGCTGTGCTATAAAGTGTTCAGAAGGAATTGTTTTGTTTAATTATTGTTATCTTTGGTTTTCTCCTGTGCGTTTGTCACAAAGAAAGCTAATTATTCCCTCTTCTTCTTTTCCGCGCGCTCGGGAATCGGACACGCGACCTTTCGATCATACATTCGAACGCTACCCACTACGACAAACATCGCAATCTGTTCCTTGTTTTTAATATTCAAGTACATTGTTTCTGACGCGAACCAGAGCTACCTAGGGTTTCATAAACTTTCCTTTCCCGGTTCTGATGTCCTTCCTCAAGTCCCTAGTCCTCCCGTAGCTCCTACATCCTCATCTCTCATCTTCTCATGTGAGACTACTAAAGACTAGATTAATCCGTTCGTTGCGAGCCTTCTCTAGACATAACCGTTAGTATGTAGTGATTGGTCGTTTCTCATTGTTGCAACAAAGTTTCACCTACATTTAATGTATATTATATAGCCTTTTAAACATGTTCATTTTCCCTTTTTAACTCTCTTGCACGGCCATCTTTCCTTTGTCCGTCCGCCTTACCTCCGTTTTTTTTCTCTCACTCCGATTTCGTTCGAGCTTTCATCGATTTTTTTTTTCTGAAATTGTCTTTCCCGTCTTCTTCCTTCAACCGTATATCTATAATGTTCTGGTTCCTAACATGATCTTTCTTTTTGTTACGAAAAGTAATACTTGAATATTACTGTGCACTACTCACCACAGCAAAGAGAAGGACGCAGTATCGAAGCAAGGACGCGAACCGTCAGACAGTTGGAGATTGACTCGAAGCGTCAGACAGTTGGGGGCGCATCTGAACTGTCGGAGCTGACGGCATCGGGCAGTTACAGGCAGGATGGTTTCGGCGGGAACAGTTACGAAACTGTACGTGCCGCACCGTTGGGAATGCATTTGAATAAGGGAATGTACCCATTAGAGTACATGGCTAGTTAGGACGTTTCGCCTTCCCTGTACTCATATTTATATTTCCTGTATTTGCATGTTTTAATTGTCAGAATATTATGCTCTAGCCTGTAGTGGGGTGCTCTATAGCGAGTACAACCCTTCTAGGGTTTGCTATTTGTATCCTCATTCTTGCTAGTTCAACCCTCTTCTTCCTTCTAAACTTTAACATGCTAACAGAGCAGGTCGATCCCCTTGGATCGATCCTGTGGGTGGGCTCACCACCTCGTTGCTTCCGCTGCAACTCCTACTGCTACTCTCAGTGCCGCACGCCCCGTGGCGTGCGGCATTTTTTCTTCCCGCCGTGCGCCCCGAGGCGCGCGGCGGTTTTCTGCCCGCCGTGCGGCCCGAGGTGCGCGGCGGTTCTCTGCCCGCGGTGCGCCCCGAGGCGCGCCACGGGCTTCTGCCCCGTCACTCGCCGCGTCGCCCTCGAGAGGCGATGCGACGGGCGACGGGGACCCGCGCGTCGCCCCCGTCGCCGTCCTTTCAGGCCCCTCGCGGCTCCTTCATCGGCCCCGCGCGCCGCCTCTGCGGCCACCCTCGCGCCCTTCGACGGCCCCGCACGCCGCCCTCGCGGCGTACCGGGGGCGCTACAACGCCTCCCCTTCTGGGGGGAGGGGGCGAGCGCCACCCCTTCTGCCGCCTGTTTTGGCGCTCTGGGAGACCGCGCGTCGGCCCCCTCACCCCCCCCGTAATCTCCCTACCCGCCATCCCGCCCTGCCCTGTGTTAGGGTTTGGGGGTGGCGAGTAGGGGGTGGCGGGTGTGTGGTCTCCCCTGCTCCTCCTCCTCCTCTGTCTCCCACTGCTGCAGCTGCTGTTTAGGGGGGTGGGTGTGTGGGAGTCGACGGAGTCGTGCTAGGGGGTGAAGGGGGAGTGGAGCTAGGGGTGTAGCAGCGGGTGTGTGTCAGGGGGGTGGGACTGTTTGCGAGAGGTTGAGCGGAGGCTGCCGTCTTGTCGTCCGCAGCACCTGTAGTCCGGGGCGCTGTCCCGGTAGCCCAGTGAGCTCGTCGCTGCGCCAGTCACCTGTGGGTCCGTAGCTCCTGCCGCTCGTCTTAGCCGCGGAGCAAGTTACTCCTGTAGTCCCGCCACTTGGTCCGGTAGCCACTGTGCTCGCCACTCCTGTTGCCCGTGTGTCTGCAGCTTCAGCCGTCGCCTCCTATCTCCTCTCCTCTCACTGTCCCTCCTCCTCACTTGCCCGTTGTGACTACCACTAGCTTTGCTCATAATTGTGAACTTTAAACTATTGCTTCTTGAACTTGTGCTCAGAATGTGTGGTGACATTGTGATCCACCTTGAGCTTGTACTACTTTGCTTGCTCTGCTGATTACACCCCACTTTGGCTATGGGGGTGTGTCAGAATATTATGCTCTAGCCTGTAGTGGGGTGCTCTATAGCGAGTATAACCTTTCTAGGGTTTGCTATTTGTATCCTCATTCTTGCTAGTTCAACCCTCTTCTTCCTTCTAACTTTAACATTAATCATTTTACATTCACTCTGCTATTTGAGGTCAAGGGCCCACCAACATTACTGTGTGCGAACCTTCCTGAGTAGATCCTAGGCCACGATCAACTTCTGATCGCAGCATGGTATCAGAGCGGCTCGGGAATTCTTCGCAACACCACTCCCGAAAATTGCGACATTCGGAAAGTGGCGACCGGCACACGCTCACGTGTGAGAATGGCCGGAGGATTTGGTGGCCAGACCAATCTGACGGCTGAAGCGCACACCAATCCGGCTGCGACAAGCGAGGAAACGACCACGATCGGGACCGAAGTCCTCGCACAACTTCTTCAGCGACTCACCAGTCTGGAGCAAGGGCTCCAAACATTGCGGAATGGCGATGCGGGAACATCCTCGCAACCATCCCAACCGGCCCCGAAAAGCAAGAACGCCACCCTGCAAACATTCTCCCTCGACACCAATGGCTCAACCCCCAAGACTCCTCGTCCCAGTGAAGAGGCAATTCTCTCCGCTCAATCAAGGTTTTTCAACATATCAAAGATAAAGACAAGTACCTGCTTTGACGGCAGAGACTTCTATACCTGGAGCTTCGAGTTGGAGCTCCTGCTGCAGAACGCCCAAATCTTCCATTACTTCGATGCGAGGTACACGGAGCCTGCTGAGGACACCGTCGACGCCAAAGCGAGGTATTACAACGAATCAGTGATGGCGTATGGGGTGCTTCTGCGGAATATGTCGCCGGCGGAGCAACTCAACATTCGTTCGTACAAGACCTCGACTGCTCTAGCCCTGAACGCCTAGCGCCACTTGACAGGAGTGTATCAGCCTAAAGACTCCGTTTCTTCGAGCCGACTACTCCAGGAGCTATTGGAAACTAAAATGACCGCAGGGGAGAAGGTCAACAACTACCTTAATCGCTGTCAGAGCCTTCGTGATCAAATCGTGAAGCTGGGAAGCACGATTTCGGAAGAAATCTTCGTCAACATCGTGCTTCAAGGGCTCGGCCCAGAGTGGCGGCCCTGCGAGGCGCTTCTCCGACAGCAGGGGGTCATCTCGGAGGCTGCCCTTTGCACCGCCCTTCTCGTCGAACAGAGGGATATGGATCAGCAGCGACCAGCGCCACGACGAGAACGCGAACGGCTCGCCTTCTACACCAACAACACCGAAGAGCGAAAGCCACGGCGCCTCTACTGCAAACTCTGCAGAAATTTCGGGCATCTGGCGGATCAATGCAAGAGCCGATCTCGCCCTCACCAGACCAATCCGAGCACCTGGTCCGGCCGTCAAGACGCACGAGGCGACGTGCGTCCAGCCCAGGGGTATCAACCCCCTCTCGCGCGCAACCTGAACCCAGCGGTTCAGCATCAGCAGCAGCAGCCGTCATCGACTGCCCCAGTTCGCAACGTCATGAGCAACATGGCCATGACGGGCGAATTACGTCGTCGTCGTGTGCGCTCACCTTCACCTGAGCCGGCACCGCACCCCATTGGGGCGTTCACCAACAACAACCCATTCAGCTCGCGCCATGACTTCACCGACGACGACAACCAGGACTGTGTCAGAATATATTTGCTGTCTAGCCTGCAGCGGGGTACTCTGTAATGAGTACAACCCAATTTAGGGCAATGTACTTGTATCCCAACTCTTGCTAGTCACTTCACTTCCCTTCCAATTTCTCGATACTCTCCCCTAGGAGAAACCCCCACTCGAACTCACCTTGCCTACCTCCTAGTGTGGGCCTAGGCTACTAAGCCTAGGCCCCACCTTCTACTATTTTCACATGTTATCAGAGCCCGTTCTACCTTGGCCTGTGGGCCCCTATACTTCCGCTGCAGTCCTTCTTCCTGCCGCGCGCGGAGCGCGCGGCGAAATTTTTTTAGGGTTTCGGAGTTTTTCATCCCGCCGTGCGCTCGGGGCGCGCGGCGGTTTTCCCGTCTGTCGAAGCGCCCTCGGGGGGCCTGCGCGCTGCCCTCCCCGCTGCTCGTCGCGACGCCCGTGCGGGACCCGCGCGGCGTCGCCCTGCTCGTCGCGACGTCCGTGCGGGACCCGCGGGGCGTCGCCCCTGCTCGTCGCGACGTCCGTGCGGGACCCGCGCGGTGCCGCCCTACTTGTCGCGACATCCGTGCGGGACCCGCGGGGCGTCGCCCCTGCTCGTCGCGGCGTTCGTGCAGGATCCGCGGGGCGCCGTCAGAGCCAGCAGCAACCGCCGCCAGAGCCTACAACAGCGGCCGCCACCACCCAGCAGCAGCAGCCGCCGCCAGGCCTGCAGCAGCTGCTGCCACCGCGCCTGCAGCAGCAGCTGCCGCCGCTCTGCAGCAGCAGCCGCCGCTCTACCAGCAGCAGCAGCCGCCGCCACTCTGCAGCAGCAACCGCCGCCGCCCAGCAGCAGCAGCTACCGCCAGAGCCTGCAGCAGCAGCCCCTGGAGCCGCCACTGCAGCAGCAGCCCCAGGAACGGCCACCCCTGCAGCAGCAGCCCCTGGAGCCGCCACTGCAGCAGCAGCCCATGGAGCAGCCGCCCCAGCAGCAGCCGCCCCTGGAGCCGTCACTGCAGCAGCCGCTCCTGCAGCAGCAGCCCCAGGTGCAGCCGCCCCAGCAGCAGCCGCCCCTGGACCCGGTACGCCCTTTGCTGCCTGTGCCTGTGCTGCCCGTGCCTGCGCTACCCGTGCCTGTGCTGCCCGTGCCTGTGCTGCCCGTGCCTGTTGCTGCCCGTGCCTGTGCTGCCCGTGCCTGTGCTGCCCGTGCCTGTGCTGCCCGTGCCTGTGCTGCCCGTGCCTGTTGCTGCCCGTGCCGGTGCTGCCCGTGCCTGTGCTGCCCGTGCCTGTGCTGCCCGTGCCTGTGCTGCCCGTGCCTGTGCTGCCTGTGCCTGTGCTGCCTGTGCCTGTTGCTGCCCGTGCCTGTGCTGCCCGTGCCTGTTGCTGCCCGTGCCTGTGCTGCCTGTGCCTGTTGCTGCCCGTGCCTGTGCTGCCCGTGCCTGTGCTGCCCGTGCCTGTTGCTGCCCGTGCCTGTGCTGCCTGTGCCTGTTGCTGCCTGTGCCTGTGCTGCCCGTGCCTGTGCTGCCCGTGCCTGTGCTGCCCGTGCCTGTGCTGCCCGTGCCTGTGCTGCCCGTGCCTGTTGCTGCCCGTGCCTGTGCTGCCCGTGCCTGTGCTGCCCGTGCCTGTGCTGCCCGTGCCTGTGCTGCCCGTGCCTGTTGCTGCCCGTGCCTGTGCTGCCCGTGCCTGTGCTGCCCGTGCCTGTGCTGCCCGTGCCTGTGCTGCCCGTGCCTGTTGCTGCTCGTGCCTGTTGCTGCCCGTGCCTGTGCTGCCCGTGCCTGTGCTGCCCGTGCCTGTTGCTGCCTGTGCCTGTTGCTGCCTGTGCCTGTGCTGCCCGTGCCTGTGCTGCCCGTGCCTGTTGCTGCTCGTGCCTGTTGCTGCCCGTGCTTGTGCTGCCCGTGCCTGTGCTGCCCGTGCCTGTTGCTGCCCGTGCCTGTGCTGCCCGTGCCTGTGCTGCCCGTGCCTGTGCTGCCCGTGCCTGTGCTGCCTGTGCCTGTTGCTGCCCGTGCCTGTGCTGCCCGTGCCTGTGCTGCCCGTGCCTGTGCTGCCCGTGCCTGTGCTGCCTGTGCTGCCCGTGCCTGTGCTGCCCGTGCCTGTGCTGCCCGTGCCTGTTGCTGCCCGTGCCTGTGCTGCCCATGCCTGTGCTGCCCGTGCCTGTGCTGCCCGTGCCTGTGCTGCCCGTGCCTGTTGCTGCTCGTGCCTGTTGCTGCCCGTGCCTGTGCTGCCCGTGCCTGTGCTGCCCGTGCCTGTTGCTGCCCGTGCCTGTGCTGCCCGTGCCTGTGCTGCCCGTGCCTGTGCTGCCCGTGCCTGTGCTGCCTGTGCCTGTTGCTGCCCGTGCCTGTGCTGCCCGTGCCTGTGCTGCCCGTGCCTGTGCTGCCCGTGCCTGTGCTGCCTGTGCTGCCCGTGCCTGTGCTGCCCGTGCCTGTGCTGCCCGTGCCTGTTGCTGCCCGTGCCTCGTGCTCGCGCCCTCGTGCGCTCTGCTACTGTCTGCGCCCTCGTGCGCACTGTCCCCCCCCCCCCCCCCCCCCCCCCCGTTTGCGGGTGTGGGGGTGCTCCGTTTGTGTCGCCCCTTCCTTCTCCTCCTCCGTCGTCTCCCACTGCTGCAGCTGTCGCTGAGGGGGGTGGTTGTGTGGGAGACTGGGGTTTAGGGTTTAAGGGGGGTGCGTGGGAGTGGAGCTAGGGGTGTAGCAGCGGGTGTGTGTCAGGGGGGTGGGACTGTTTGTGGGAGGTTGAGCGGAGACTGCCGTCTTGTAGTCCGCAGCACCTGTAGTCCGGGGCGCTGTCCTGGTAGCCCAGTGAGCCTGCTGCGCCTGTCGCCCGTGGGTCCGTTGCTCCTGCCGCTCTTCGTAGCCGCCGAGCCAGTTACTCCAGTAGTCCGGGGCGCTGTCCCGGTAGCCACTGTGCCAGCCGCTCCTGTTGCCCGTGTGTCTGCAGCTTCAGCAGTCGCCTCCCATCTCCTCTCCTCTCACTCTCCCTCCTCCTCCTCACCTGCCCGTTGTGACCACCACTAGCTTTGCTGATAATTGTGCACTTTAACTATTGCTTCTTGAACTTGTGCTCAGAATGTGTGGTGACATTGTGATCCACCCTGAGCTTGTACTGCTTTGCCTGCTCTGCTGATTTCACCCCACTTTGGCTATGGGGGTGTGTCAGAATATATTTGCTGTCTAGCCTGCAGTGGGGTACTCTGTAATGAGTACAACCCAATTTAGGGCAATGTACTTGTATCCCAACTCTTGCTAGTCACTTCACTTCCCTTCCAATTTCTCGATACTCTCCCCTAGGAGAAACCCCCACTCGAACTCACCTTGCCTACCTCCTAGTGTGGGCCTAGGCTACTAAGCCTAGGCTCCACCTTCTACTATTTTCACAGACTGGAATCTCCCAGTCCCGCTGCTCGAAAGTCCCCCACGTGTACCTGACATGCGGGTGGCGCCACTCGATTGGCTCTCGCGCGAGCTCGACACTCCGCATATCGTCACGCCGCGACTGGCGCTGCTCGCCCGTGACGACTCTAAGCGCTACAACACCTAGTACATGGATAGCTGCTGCGGCGTACATATGGTGGGCTCCGAGCGCTACATATCCAACACCGTCCCCACCCCAACAGCCACTTACGTCACGGTGGCCAACAACACGCGCCTGCGCGCAACCGCGCAAGGCATCGTCGTGCTCAAAGCACGTGGAAGCCGAACGCACATCACGCTCAACGATGTGCTGATCGTCCAGAGCCTGCGCTTCAACCTCCTGTCCGCCGCACAGCTCATGGACTGCGGCATCGACCTCAACACAGATCGCGTAACACGCGATATCCTGCTGCACTACGAATCGTGCACCTTCCCCCGCAAGCAAATCGGCAGAGCGCACTCCGAGAATGGAGTGTACGTCCTCGACTTTGACATCCCCGACTGCAGCGGCGATTCGCACGAGTTAATCGACCTCGTGTCGCTGCACTTCGAGCACATCCACTGCAGGGACTGGAAGCACCCTGACGGGAGACCGTAGGTGCCGCATCATCCTCACCCACGCGAAACGGCGCTGCACAACCCTGACCGAGATGGCATCTGCAGGGACTGCCACACGCCGACGACGTCAACAAGCGCCATTGCCGGCCGTGGACTCGCCGCCATCGCTGAAGCAAAGCGCCACGCGCAGTCTGAGGAAGGAATGTCGCAACTCGAACTTGTGGTCACCACTCAGCGTGTGTTCGGCACCGACCAAAGCTCCCACGCTGGACCACCCTCCCAGCGTCTTGAAGGCATACTGCGCGGACAGCGCCGCGGAACATTTGACACTCGCGGGGTGGTGAGGCCTTACACCCGCGAAGAATTTATGAAGATCTACTCCCACTCGCGCGTGTCAGAATATTATCTTATTGTTCTAGCCTGTAGTGGGGTGCTCTATAGCGAGTACAACCCTTCTAGGGTTTGCTATTTGTATCCTCATTCTTGCTAGTTCAATTCTCTTTCTTCCTTCTAACTTTGACATGCTATCAGAGCAGGTCGATCCCCTTGGATCGATCCTGTGGGTGTGTCCCCACCTTGCTTCCGCTGCTATTTTTTCCTCCCGCCGTGCGCCCCGAGGCGCGCGGCGGTTCATTGCCCGCTGTGCGCCCCGAGGCGCACGGCGGGCTTCTCCCCTACGTCGCGGCCCCGCCCCGATCGTCGCGGCCCCGCCCCTTGACGCGGCCCCGCTCTACGTCGCGGCCCCGCCCCGGCCCGTCGCCGCCCGTGCGCCTGCCCGGCTCGGCCCCGCCCTTCGTCGCGGCCCCGCCCCGGCCTGTCGCCGCCCGTGCGCCTGCCCGGCTTGGCCCCGCCCTATGTCGCGGCCCCGCCCTACGAAGCGGCCCTGCCCTACGTCGCGGCCCCGCCCCGACCGTCGCGGCCCCGCCCCTCGTCGCGGCCCCGCCCCTGCGTCGCGGCCCCGCCCCTCGAAGTGGCCCCGCCCTACGTCGCGGCCCCGCCCCGACCGACGCGGCCCCGCCCCGGACCCTACGCGGCCCCGCCCTACCTTCGCGGCCCCGACCTGTCGCGGCCCCAACCGACCGTCGCGGCCCCGCCCTACGTCACGGCCCCGCCCCGACCGTCGCGGCCCTGCCCCGCTCGTCGCGGCCCCGCCCCTTGTCGCGGCCCCGCCCTCCCCTCAGGTCCGTGGTGCCCCCCCCCCCCCCCCCCCCCCCCCCCCCAATTCCCGTCGCCTGTCGCGGCTCCTTCGGGGGCCGCAAGCGGCCCCCTCAGGTCGCCTCGACAGGACGACGGGAGGGGCGAGCTGTGGGGTGGCGGGTATGGGGGTGACCGGTGTGCCTTCCTCCCTTTCTCCTCCTCCTCCTTCGTCTCCCACTGCTGCAGCTGTCGCTGAGGGGGGTGGTTGTGTGGGAGACTGGGTTTAGGGTTTAAGGGGGGTGCGTGGGAGTAGAGCTAGTGATGTAGCAGTGGGTGTGTATCAGGGGGGTGGGACTGTGTGCGGGAGGATGAGCAGAGGTTGCCAGTTTGTCGTCAGCAGCACCTGTAGTCCGGGGCGCTGTCCCGGTAGCCCAGTCGTAGCCAGCTGTGCCAGCCGCCCGTGGGTCCGTTGCCCGTCCGCCGCTATTTGAGCCGCGGGGCCTGTTACTCCTGTAGTCCGGGCGCTGTCCGGTAGCCGCTGTGCCAGTCTGCCTCCTGTTGCCCGTGTGTCTGCAGCTTCAGCCGTCGCCTCTTGTCTCCTCTCCCCTCACTCTCCCTCCTCCTCCTCACTTGCCCGTTGTGACTACCACTAGCTTTGCTTATAATTGTGAACTCTAAACTATTTCTTCTTGAACTTGTGCTCAGAATGTGTGGTGACATTGTGATCCACCCTGAGCTTGTTTTGCTTTGCCTGCTCTGCTGATTACACCCCACTTTGGCTATGGGGGTGTGTCAGAATATTATCTTATTGTTCTAGCCTGTAGTGGGGTGCTCTATAGCGAGTACAACCCTTCTAGGGTTTGCTATTTGTATCCTCATTCTTGCTAGTTCAATTCTCTTTCTTCCTTCTAACTTTGACAGCGCGACCCCACGGCGACGCTCACCGTGGAACAGGAGAAAGAACTGGCGCGCCGCGAAGCCGAGGAGCTTCGCCAACAGAGCATCGCCAAGGCACGGGAAACATTCGCCTACGCCGCATGGGGCGCCGAAGCGGAAGAGAGCGCCACCAATGAAGGGGGGTGGGGAAGCGTAGGCGAATGGGGAACGGCTGAAACTAGCGGCTGGGGCAACACCGGCGGAACCTGGGGAACCGCAACCGGTGGGTGGGGCACCTCATCTGGCGCCGACACGAGTGGCTGGGGCACCGCTACTGGAGCCTGGGGGGCTTCCGGCGAAGAACAAAGGGGGGGAGAAGAAGAACCTGGAGAATCTGCAGTTGTTCCCCTCGGTCGTCCCCCACGCAATGTCCCACTCGCGTTGCCTCCTCCTGACAACCCGCCGCGCCGCGATCCATGGGACACCATCAGCTGGGGTAATGAGCCGTCAACACCGCGTCGCACGGCTTACGGACCTGCTCCCAAACCACGCGAACCAACTGTCGTCCCTGGAACCATCCCTGAGACCAGCATCCCGCTCTCTGAGATTCGCGACAGAGATTTTCTGGCGCTGATGCTGACTACCGCGACAGAAGAAGAAGATGCAGAAGAAGCAGCAGCAGAACCTGCTCCCGTACCTGATGAAGACTCGGAGGAAGTCCGCTCGCTACATGCGCATCTCCGGCTTTCGCGCCGACGATGCACTTTGGCACCAGCGCCTCGGACATTCCTCACGCGCGACACTAAAAAACAGCATCGACGAAGGCGTCTTCGATCCTGGAGAGCTCCTGCGCCCAGATGGCAGCAAACTGAGAGGCGCGACACATCCGCGCAACTGCAGTGTCTGCCCCGAAGCTGCGCTAAGCCATCAACCGTTCCCGCTGCTCGAGCCAGGAACGAACCGCTATCCCAAGCTGCACAAGGTGTACAGCGATTTCCTCAACGTGGGGCATTGCGGAGTCAACGACGAGCTCTACACACTCACCTTCATCGACGCCGGAACACGCTACGTGTGGGTCGTGAATGAGGAAACACGCGACAGGGCCTACGAAGTGTTCCGCCTTTGGAAGGCGCACGCGCAACGTCAATCCGGGGAGAAACTGAAGATCTGGAGTCCGATGGCGCAGCAGAATTCAGGAGCAACCAGATGCAGACTTACCTGGCGCAAAAGGGGATCGAGCATCACATCTCTCTCCCCTACGCGCACCAACAGCAGGGCGTAGCCGAGCGGACAAACCGCACGCTGTTGACGAAGGTGCTAATGCTGATGATGCAGTCAAAATTGCCGCCGATCTACTGGACCTACGCGATGCACCACGCTGTCCGTGTGCATAACCTTCTTTCGACCACCGCAATCATCGGCAACCTGTCCCCGCACATCAAGTGGACAGGAACCAAGGGGGACACCTCCATGCTCCGCGTGTGGGGGTGCATGGTGTAGTACCGCCCGCCGACATCAACCATCGACAAATTCGCGAGTCGCGCATGCTGGGGAATTCACCTCGGCATCAGCCACGAGTACAAGGCGTGGATCGTGCTGGACCTCCACAGTCAAAAAACTGCTCACGCTCGCGACGTCATCTTCTACGAGCGCCTCTTCCTCGAGCAGTTCCGCCACGATGAAGAAACGAACGCGAATTGCGTTTACGCGAACGACGGGCACAGCTACGCAACGCCCGAAGACGAAGCCGCTGCAGCAATCCTGGAGCAGGATACAAGGGGCGAATTCACATGGGAGGATCGGCGCAACAGCGACGATGACGACGACGATTCCTCAGGAGGAGGAATGGGCGGAACAGGCGGAAGCGGAACAGACGAAAGCGGCAGAGGCACAGACCCACCAGCGCCACCTGAACCAGAAAGCGACGACGACGACGTGCAGGAAGTCGTCCCGCAACGACGCCACGACAGCACCATCTCAGGACTGCAGATGCTCGGGCTTCACACCGCAACTTCGAAGGCACCACACATCATCGAGCCCCGAAATCCGCGCGAAGCTCTCTCTGGGCCACACAGCAAAGAATGGTGCGAAGTGATAGATGCGGAAATCAAGGCACTAGAATCGCACGACACCTGGGTGCTCGTCGACCGTACGGCAATCAAGGGCGCAAAGATTCTCTCGGGGAAGTGGGTCTTCCGCGTGAAGACCGCAGCGGATGGGACGATTGAACGCTTCAAGGCGCGCTGGGTGGTTCGCGGCTATGACCAGAGGCATGGGATCGATTTCGACCAAACGTTCGCCCCCGTCAGTCGCCACACCCCCGTCCGCATCTTGCTCACTATCGCAGCTGCAAGGCACCTGCCACTCCGTCAGATCGACGTGAAGAACGCGTTCCTGTACGCGTTAGTGGACGCAGTAATTTACGTGGAGCAGCCGCACACCTACGGCGAAGGAGACTCGCGCGTGCGTCAGCTGCGCAAGTCACTCTACGGCATTAAGCAGGCTCCCAGGCTGTGGCAACAGTACCTGCACAACGTCCTCCTTGAAATCGGGTTCAAGCAGATGCTCCACAACCCAGGGATGTACCGCCGCGACTTCCGCAGCGAATACATTCTCCTTACGGTGTACGTCGACGACCTGCTTTACACAGGCTCGAACAACGAGCTTCTCAAGCAGTTCGAGAAGGCCTTGGCGGGGCGCGTCGACATCACGTGCAACTACGAGGCGAAGCAGTTCCCAGGCCTCAACATCTCCTACGCACCTGAGGCCATTCACCTTTCAGCAGCCAAGTACGTAGAGGAGCTAGGGAAGCGGTTCAACATTGCACCAGCACCTCTCTCCACTCCCTACCGAACCCCTGGACCGAGCCACAAACCTGACAACAAAGCCCCATCCCCTGCTGGAATTCAGACTTACCAGCAGCAGCTGGGATGCCTCCTCTTCGCCTCTGTCACCTGCAGGCCAGATTTCTCCTACATCACAAGCCAGCTGGCCCAGTACTCACGCAAGCCAATGGCTGAAAATCACTTGGACCTGCAGCGCGCTCTGCAATTCTTCGTTTCAACGCCCCAGATTGGGCTGTGCTAGTCAACTGCACCAACCCCATCCTTCAATCTCATCAGCTATGTCGATGCCGATCATGCAGCAGATCCCGACAATCGACAGTCCAGGACTGGCTTCCTGTTCTGACTCGAGCCTACGGGACCAATCTCCTGGAACTCGCAGAAGCAGGAGCTGGTTGCCCTGTCGTCAGCCGAAGCGGAATTCATCGCAGCAACCGCAGCAGTTCGCGAAGGCCTCTACCTACAGGAACTCCTGCAGGAGGCAAAAACCTGGCGCGATAACCGGAGCGCGATCCGCATCGCGAACAAACCTGGCTTCGTCAATCGCACCCAGCACATATATTTCTTCGTGAAGGACGAGGTGGACAAGGGCAAGGTTAACTTGACCTATTGCCCGACAGATGACATGGCAGCAGATTTCCTCACGAAGCGACTGCCACGCCAGCAGTATCAACACTGCTCCGAACTCAGCAGCGTGGTCAAGAAGGTCAAGTCGAGCTACGGCCAGGAGTGAAGGGGTGTGTTGCGAAAAGTAATACTTGAATATTACTGTGCACTCCTCACCGCAGCAAGGAGAAGCACGCAGTATCGAAGCAAGGACGCGAACCGTCAGACAGTTGGAGATTGACTCGAAGCATCCGACAGTTGGGGGCGCGTCTGGACCGTCGGAGCAGACGGCATCGGGCAGTTACAGGCAGGATGGTTTCGGCGGGAACAGTTACGAAACTGTACGCGCCGCACGGTTGGGAATGCATTTGAATAAGGGAATGTACCCCTTAGAGTACATGGCTAGTTAGGACGTTTCGCCTTCCCGGTACTCATATTTATATTTCTTGTTTTTGCATGTTTTAATCATCTCAAAGCATTTTACATTCACTCTGCTATTTGAGGTCAAGGGCCCACCAACATTACTTTCCTGTGTGCGAACCTTCCTGAGTAGATCCTAGGCCGCGATCAACTTCTGATCGCAACACTTTTCTCGTTCGCTTGTTCGTTCTTTTCTCCCTCTCGTTTCCTCCTGCTAGTGAAGCCTACTTCGTGATATGCTCCCGCCATCCACGCTCCACCTACCTCCTAAAGGTGAGAAACCATTTTTTAACTAGGAGTATGTTAGGTGACGGTAAGTTAGACTAGTCTTTTCTTAATGTAGTGTCCTACTAGTTTCTTTATGTGTTGGCCGTTTTTAAAGACAGAAAGTTAATGAAGTGTAGGTTCTAGGCCATTTGTAGGTCGTTGTATCTGCTAGTGGTAGGAGCACCTGCAGCCGCTGGGTTGGGGAGATGGCTTGCCAGTAACTAATGAGGATCAAAAATGCAGATTGTGGGCTTAAGAAAGGAACTGTACTCACTATAGGCTGTGGGGTTGGGCTACACTTAGAGAGGGAGTGGCCTAGCTGCTCCTACCACTAGGCTACCCATAAGTTAATGCGTATCTGCTGCCGTGCACCTGCAGCCCGAGAACGTGTTGAAGGCGTATATCAGATCGCTCTAACCGCTCCTTTTCCAGTATCTCGCGGGCGTCTGTCGGAAGCGCCTCCTCGCACCCCGTCACCCAAACGTGGAGCGGCGTGCTGCTGTCCCGTGGCAAGAGCATGTGGTCCCGTGCCTGCGCAAGCGCATTTACGTCGCCCAGCGTGAGGTTGTTGAGAAATAGCGCCGCTTGGGTGAAGCTCGCGGCGAAACCGTAATGCCCAGCCCCCCTAAAGACGGAGGCAGCGACGCCTGCTCCCAAACCCTCGTCTGCTCGGCCTGGCAAGTCGGCATGCGGATGCCGCAGGCGGTAAGGAGCGTGGTGAGGAGATCCATGCCCTACTGGCTCCACTTGTCGCGGGGCAGGAGGTTAAGGGGCGTCGTCCGTGTCAGGTATGCAACGCGCCGCGAAATACAGCGCGTGATTAGCAGTGCTGCTACCTGAGGATCTGTCCGTTCGATCAGCGTCAGCGGCTTCGCCATGTCGGCTAACTGTTCCGCCAGGAAAGATGCCGCGCCGTCATCAGGCCCAATGAAGCTGCCCAGTAGCTGGACACCTTTGTTCGAATACGGCACCCCTGGAGGAAGATCCAATGCTTGCACTGTATTGGAGCTCCATGCAGCACATTTCTGGGGGTTGTGCTCGAGCCCCAGTAGTGATAGTTTGTTGGTGAAGTGGTTGAAAGCTGCTACAGTGTCAGCATTTTCCCCGATGAACGTCACGTCATCCGCATACACCAAACAGAGCAAACCGGGGTGTGTGTCCGCCGTGTCGCGGAGTGTGGCATGTATCCCTGCTGCGGACAGTAGCGGGCCGAGTGGGTCCCCCTGGCGGACACCGCGTTCACTTCGCAGTGGTTCGGACTGGAAGTTTGCATCTAGGAGCAGCTGCGACGGGTTACCGTACGTGAACTTGACGAGTGGCAGGAGTGGCGAGAGGGCGGGGGTCTGTAACGCGGTGGCGATGGCTCTTCGCGAGATGCTGTTGAATGCGTTCTTGATGTCGGCTTGCAGTACGAGGCTGTCGGGGCGGGCGTCCAGGAAGGCCCTGGCCGCGTGGATCACTGTCTCGGCGCCACCTGGCACTGCCACGCCGTACTGTAGTGGGAGGAAATGGTCGCGAGCTGCTTCTCCCATTGCTGACAGGGCTGCTTTGGCTGCCAGCCTCGTCAAGCATTCGCCAATTGCGATTGGCCGAGCACCACCCCCCGGTTTGGCCAAGGCGATCAAACACGACGCGGTTAACAAATTCGCCACCGCGTCAGGCAGATTTCCTCCCAAAATCGTGTTAACCAAGGCGTGCAGATGGGTGCTGACCCGCGCATTTGTGATCGCCGAGTCGCGCAGATGCTCGAATGTCATCCCCGGCGGCCCAGCCCCAACTCCATTCTCGCATCTGCTCAGCAACTTAGCGAAGTCAGCGTGAGCGAGTGACAGCGTTGACTTCTCCGGTATCGTCCAGTCACCTCCTCGTCAGCAGCTGGTGGGTGCTTCTGGCGCAGTTCCTCCAAAATTTCGGGGCTAGGCGTGCAGACAGGTGTTGACTCCAGGGCAAGAACGGCTCGCCGTAGGCTGCCACGTTTCGCCAATCCCTCGGCCCGTTTGATTACACCTGTCGAGTCTGGCCTGTGCCGGGGCGGAGGTGGCGCGTTGACTGCAGCAACAGTGTCCCGGTACAGCTGCTCCCATTCGCCACGTTGGAAGGCTCGGAGACGGGCCTTGACTTTCGGCCAGTCCGGTCGTTGCGGCGAGGTTTGGCGAAGGGTCAGGCGCGGGAGAAACAGCAGCAATCGCCAACCTGTCTCTGACTCGGGGTTTCGGGAGAGGTGCAGTAACGGCGTCAGTAACACCAGCGAGAACAACTGACACAGATTTGGCGGTAAGCGCCGCGACAGCGAGGGCTGACGACTGTCGCACAAAGCCGCGACATCCCACTCCCCAATTGTCATCTGGCGAAAAATAGCGGGGGGCCGTAGCGGCTGGGCGTGACGCGGCACCCCTGCTCGCGGCCCGATTTCGTCGAGCGCGATTTGGTCCTGCTGGCGAGGCAGATGTTGGAACCTCCGCCGTCTGATCAGCATCGTGCGGCGTGCGTGCCTCCATAGGGGTTTGTGCTCGTAGTGCCCTGGTCCCCGCTTCTCTTCTCCCAGAGCCTTCTCTCACCCTGTCTCCTTCCTCCTCTCCTTCATCCTCGCTTTCTGGCGTGGCCTCCTCCCTATAAGAGGGGTCCCGCAGCTCATCCTCTTTATTAGCTTCCTTCAAGTTATTTAAAGCCGCCCGTGCCGCTGCTTGGTAACCGTTCTCCGGCCCTCCGCCAACTCCGCTTCCTGCTACCTGGTTCGTCTCGCGATCTCCTCGCGTCTGAGATGGTGATTGCTGGTGCTGATGAGCCGTCGCCAGAGCGCGCTGCCGCCTGGTCGGCTGTCGTCGCCAAGCCTCAGTCGGGACCCGAAAAGGCAACCACGGCGACGAGACCCCCTCTACCGCCTCCTCCGAACGCCGTGACAACAATCTCTGAAAAGACTCCTCTCCACGCACTCGCGGCTCCACAGGGCGTGGCGGAGACTGGCCCATCTGCTCCTGATGTACCTCCTCGCGCTCAGCCCGCTGCTCCCTTGTCCCCTGCTCCTGTGGAAGCGGCGGAGGCGTCTGTGCCTGCTGGGGGGGCTGCTGCTCACCATGCCCCTGCCCCTGGCGTGCTCGTTGCACCGGCCGCTTCTGTCCCCGGCGTGCCTGCGCAGGCGTCTGCTTCTTCCCCGAAGGCGGCGTCCGCCACCACTGTCGACCCGGATCCGATGGTTGCTCCTCCTGGCGCGGACCCGGCTGCTCCCGCTCAGCCGCTGGCGGCCCTTGCAGTGCAGTCGTCTCGTCCCCCGTCGCCGGACCGCCGCCAGTCCCGCCCTCACTCTCCCGCGCCCCAACAGGAGCGCGAGACGTCGCGGCGCCGACGCAACTCTCCCCGGCGCTACCAGCAGCAGGCCTAGTGGCCTGCCCCCCCTGGTGGGAATGGGGGCTGGAGGGGCCCCTACGGGCGTGGTGGTGGAGGGAGGTACCGTCCGCCCGTGACAATGGCGGATCTCCAGCGTGAGGTGTCGCGGGCCGTGCGCGAGGAGAGGGCGGCGCAAAGTCAGAGTAGTTCGCTGCGGGCTGCGCCGGCGCCGGCGGCGCCGCGTCAGCCCGAACCTCCTGTGGCCCCTCCGCCGGCAGTTGCATTTCATCCTCCCGTCCTTGCTCCATCGGCTCCGTCTCCGTCCGTCTCGGTGCCTGCTCCCGGGTCTCGCCTGCAGTTGCCCCCGGTTCCGCCTGTTGCGGGGGTTGAGTTTGTTCCCGCGGGGGATGGCGCTGCGGCTCGGCGCTCGCACCACGTTGCTGCCGATGCGCCGCTGCTATTTTTTACGGAGGCGCTGCAGCCTCCGCAGACGCGTGTTCCGGCCGCGACTCTTGGCCAGCTCCACCGGCTCGCGGAGAGTCTCCACGCGCTGCTGCTGATTCAGGTTCTTGCTCATTCGTCCCTCCCCGTGATTTCCGAGGAGACGTTCCGCGGCCGCCAGCGTGACACGTGCTTGGACGCGGCGGACCAGCTCGCGACGCTGCTGGCGCCCGTGTTGGCTGCGCCCGCGGAGGGAGGCGCTGCTGCTGCGGGACAGCTTGACGATGCTGTCCGGGGCCTAAGGAGGCACCTGCGCGCTGGATCTGGAGCCGCGGCGATCGGCGCAAGCACAATTGTGGTCCGGGAGCTGTGGCGCTCCCTGACGGGCATTCTCCACGCCCTTGGAGCTCACCGCATGTAGGCGTGGGCTCTGTTTGCACTGTTGGGGCAGCTTGCACTGCTTGACGCGGACGAGATGTGGCGGCCGCATGCCCCAGGAGCTCACCGCTGTTGGTTGCGGGCTCCTCTTGCTCCATGTTTCTCCTAGGCCTGTGTGGTGTGTTCCATGCTTGTATGCATGCCTATCGTTGCTTGTCTTGCGTTTTTCCTTCCGCTGAAGGCGGCTGGCGCGAGCCGCTGGGTTAGAAGGAATGAACCCACGAAATGAATAATGAGACAAGCACCAGGCCCACGGCCTTATAAAGCAGAGCTAGGGGCGGCTGAGAGGCTGAGAGGCTAAGGGACTAGGGGTCTATGTCAGAACATATAGCTTACTTATTTCTGTAGGCTATAGTGGGGTATCCCATAGGGGGTACAACCCAATTAGGGTTTCCTATTTGTACCCACTTCTTTTTCATAGTCATTCACTTCTCGTTCGTACTTTCTCATGGTTTAGGGTTTAGTCATTCACCTCGTCGACCCCGCGTACACCTCGTCGACCCCGCGTACACCTCGTCGGCCCCGCGTACACCTCGTCGGCCCCGCGTACACCTCGTCGGCCCCGCGTACACCTCGTCGGCCCCGCGTACACCTCGTCGGCCCCGCGTAGGCCCCGCCCAGGCCCCGTCTCGGCCCCGTGTCGGCCCCGCGTAGGCTCCGTCGGCCCCGCTTAGGCCCCTCTTCGGCCCCGCGTCGGCCCCACCTACGCCCTGTCGGCCCCGCGCTGGCCCCGCTTAGGCCCGCCACCGGCCCCTGCTACAGCCCGCCGCGTCGGCCCCGCCTACAGCCCGCCGGCCCGCCTAGGCCCCACTTCGGCCCCTCGTCGGCCCCACTACAGCCCGCACCGGCCCCTGCTATAGCCCGCCACCGGCCCTGCTACAGCCGCCACCGGCCCCTACTACAGCCCGCTGCCGGCCCTGCTACAGCCCGCCACCGGCCCTGCTACAGCCGCCACCGGCCCCTGCTACAGCCCGCCACCGGCCCTGCTACAGCCCGCCACCGGCCCTGCTACAGCCGCCGCCGGCCCTGCTGCACCCCGCCACCGGCCCTGCTACAGCCCACCACCGGCCCTGCTGCAGCCCGCCGTACTGCACGTGAGCAGCCCCAGCAGCCCGCGCCGCCCGTCAGCCCCTACGCCACCCGAGCCGCGCGAGCCGCCCGAGCCGCCCGAGCCGCCCGAGCCGCCTGAGCCACGCGAGCCACCTGAGGAGCCGTGCTGCTGTCCCTGAGCTGTGTTCCTCTGCTGCTGACCTACCCGACTCTTCCAGCCCGGTGAGACTTTCAGCTGCTGCCATGGCCACCCCCAATGTTCTTACTTTTGACGCTGAGGGGAGGGCCATTGACTTTGCCGTCTGGATTGAAGACCTGCAGCTGTACTTACTGTGTGATGCGATAGATGAGGTCTCTCTCTTTGACTTTGTCTCTGGAGCTGTCCCTGCCCCGCCTGCTGATGCTGACTCTGCCGTTCGCTCCAAGTGGGCGACCCGCGATGCTGCTGCACGTCTTGCTGTGCGTCGCCACCTCCCTTCCTCTGAGCGTGCCCACTTTAGTCAGTGCAAGACCGCTCAGGCCTTGTACGACGCTGTAGTTGCACGCTACTCCTCTCCTTCCTCCGCTACCCTTAGCCGCCTCATGCTACCGTTTCTCTTCCCTGACCTCGCTTCCTTTCCCACTGTCGCTGACCTCGTTACCCACCTCCGCACTAGTGACGCTCGCTACCGCGCTGCCCTTCCTGCTGAGTTCCGCGCCGCAAACCCTCCTCCCATGTATATCACTCTCTACTTTCTCGTCACCCGTCTTCCTGAGTCCCTTCGTGTCGTTAGGGACCAGTTTCTCGCTGTCTGTCCCACCACCCTCACTGTCGACCTCCTTGAGGAGTCCCTGCTAGCGGCTGAGAAGAGTATAGTCGCTGTAGGGGCCTCTAGGGGTGACCCTCGCACCCCCATCTTTGAGGGGTGTTCTCCTTCCCCCCTGCTGCCCTCTGTCGCATCTGCTGCTACGGCCGACCTCGCTGGTTTTGAGTCGGTCGGTGCGGCGTCTGCCCCCAGCGGCAGACGCCGCTCTGGCAAGGGCAAGGGGGGCAAGGGAGCGGGTGGATCTAGAGGAGGCAGTGGCGGAGGAGGTGGGGGTGGCGGGGGGAGTGGGGGTGGCGGTGGAGGTGGTGGCGGGAGTGGGGGTACCGGTGGAGGAGGTGGAGGCGGAGGTGGCGGCGGAGGCGGCAGCGGAGGAGGCGGGGGCGAGGGTACCGGTGGGGGCGGTGGCGGTGGAGACGGGGGTGGCGGTGGAGGTGGGAGTGGCGGTGGAGGCGGGAGTGGCGGAGGCGGCGGGGGTCGGAGTGGCTCGTCCCAGCGGAGCAGCTCTGGGGGTGGTCAGCGCCAGCAGCAGCAGCAGCAGCAGCAGCAGCGGTCTCGCACCGTCCCCGCCCCTCAGCAGCTCCGTGAGTGGTACTTGCAGCGTCAGCGTGGTGGTGCGTTTGGTCCCTGCCCCTACGTTCTTCGCTCCGGCGGCCGTGCGGGGGTGAGGTGTGGAGGCACCCACACAGCGCGCCGCTGCTTTGGCCGCCTGACCGACGCCTGGCGTCAGCAGTTTCCGGAGGCCGCTGAGATCCCCCGCTGGGGGGAACTGTCTAGGGCTGGTGTAGCCATTTATGATCTTGACTTTGATGCTATTCTCTCTGCTATGTATGCTGTGACTGGTAGTGATGAGGATGACTGTTACCGGTGTTTCCCGCCCGACCCGGGCATTGGTACTGCCGCGTCAGGTACTAGTGAGGCTGCTGCTCTAGGTGCCAGTGCGTCTGTGCTCTCAGGTGCTGGTGAGTCTGCCCTCTCAGGTACTGTGTCGGCTTCGGCCTCTCACACCTTCACCCTTGACTCTGGAGCGTCTCGCTCCTTCTTTCGGGACCGCACCACTCTCACGCCACTGAGTCGGCCGGTTGCGGTGTCCCTGGCTGACCCCTCTGGGGGGCCTGTCCTGTCTCGCTTCTCCACTGTCCTCCCGTGTCCGGCGGCCCCCTCTGGCACCCTGACTGGTCTCTACCTCCCCTCGTTCTCGACGAACTTGGTGAGTGGTGCTGACCTCCAGGATGCGGGTGTCCACCAGTTCACCCCTGCTCGTCAGCGGGTGACTCACTGCACTGAGGCGGATACAGGTCGCCACCTGGCTACGTTCACACGTCGGCCAGGGTCGAGCCTGTACACACTGACCACTGCTTCTCCTCCACGTACTACGTCTGGTAGGGTCCCTTCGTCTGGTCAGGTGTTTGCTGCAGCGTCCAGGTCCGGTCCTGAGTCTGCCCCGTGCTCGTGTCGTCGTCTGTCTCACGAGACCCTCCTCTGGCACCACCGCCTTGGCCACCCCTCTCTGCTTCGGCTCAGAGGCATGGCCTCGCGAGTCCTTGTGTCTGGTCTTCCCCGGTCCCTACCTCCCTTTCCTCCGGGCCCTGGCCCTGCCTGTGTCCCCTGTGTCGAGGGGCGCCAGCGTGCTGCCCCTCACTCCTCCCAGTTTCCTCCGACAGAGGCCCCGTTGCAGACGCTTCACATGGACGTGTGGGGCCCAGCCCGCGTCTGTGGACAGGGTCAAGAGCGCTACTTCCTGCTGGTGGTTGACGACTACTCGCGTTACACCACAGTCTTCCCCTTGCGCAGCAAGGGTGAGGTCACTGAGGTGTTGATCGTTTGGATCCGCGCAGCTCGTCTCCAGCTTCGGAGGAGCTTTGGCTCTGACTTTCCTGTTTTGCGTCTGCACTCGGACAGAGGCGGAGAGTTCTCCTCTGGCCTCCTGAGTGCCTACTGTCGTGCGCGAGGCATTCGTCAGACCTTCACGCTTCCGGACTCACCACAGCAGAATGGGATTGCTGAGCGCCGCATTGGCATGGTCATGGACGTCGCTCGTACGTCCATGATGCATGCGGCTGCCCCCCATTTTCTGTGGCCGTTTGCGGTCAGGTACGCCGCGCATCAGATCAACCTTCACCCCCGGGTCTCTCGACCCGCGATGTCCCCAGTCTTGATGTGGACGGGGAAGGTTGGCGATGCGTCGGCGTTCCGGGTCTGGGGATCTCGGGCGTTTGTCCGCGACTTGTCTGCGGACAAGCTGTCCCCTCGCGCTGCTCCCTGCGTCTTCCTGGGGTTCCCCCCCGACGCCCCTGGGTGGCAGTTCTACCACCCCACCTCTCGACGTGTTCTGTCCTCCCAGGACGTCACGTTCGACGAGTCGGTACCCTACTACCGCCTCTTCCCCTACCGCACTCCGTCCCTCCCCCCACCCCCGCTCTTCTTGGTCCCAGGCCCCCCCCCGGTAGTCCCCTTCCCCCCTCAGGGTCCTGCCCCTTCAGGTGTGTCCCAGGTAGACGCGGTCGAGCCTGTCGAGGTCAGTGGGGCCTCTGGTGGTGCTGCTGGAGGTGCTGCTGGAGTGGGTGCTCCGGCTGGGGCTGCTGGCGCTGTTCCAGCTGTTTCTAGCGTCGCCGCGCGGCCCCGACCTTACTTCGTTCCGCTCCTTCAGCAGGTTCTTGGTCTTACACCTTCTCCTCCTCCCGTAGAGGGTCCGCAGCCTGTCCAGTCACAGCCACAGCTACAGCCTGCCTCCCCTTTGCCTGCTCCTTCTCCCTACGCTGGTCCGACTGGAGGTCTTACTGAGCGTCGTGAGCCTGCGTCTCGTCCTGCGTCGCCTGTTCGTCCTGCGCGCGCTAGTGGTCGCGGTTCGCGTCAGCGTCCTCCTCCTGTCCCTGGCACGCACCGGATGTCGCTGCGTCCGTCCACTGCTCCTCTGCGTGCCCCTTTACCTTCTCCTCCTGCTTCCTCTCTTCCTGCTCTTGCCGACCCGGAGTCGGACTCTCTTCGTGCTGCCAGTCCTACTGTCACGCGTCTACTTGCTACTGCTGTCACTGACCCTTCCTTCGAGTCGTCTGCTGCGTCTGCCCTTGTCACTGAGCTTGTCGACTTTGCTGCGCGCTGTCGTCTCGACTACGCTGCTCGTCTTGTCACTGAGTCTGAGTCCGCCTGTCCTCCGTCCGTCGGGGGTGAGTGTGCCCTTGGCACGGACGTCCTTGAGGACAGGCAGGAGGAGTTCCAGTGTCTGGCTGCCGCTTCACCTCGTCTCGCGTCTGTAGTGCTAGCCCCTGAGGGAGACCCGGATGCACCAGACATCCCGACTCCGCGCTCTTACGCGGAGGCGATAGAGGGTCCCTACTCCTCTCAGTGGCAGGCAGCTATGGATGCAGAGATGGCTTCCTGGAAGTCCACAGGCACCTACGTTGACGCTGTACCCCCTCCTGGGGCGAACATCGTCAGTGGCATGTGGATTTTCAGGGTGAAGCGGCCGCCGGGTTCTCCGCCTGTCTTCAAGGCGCGCTACGTGGCTCGTGGCTTCAGTCAGCGGCAGGGGGTTGACTACTTCCAGACCTTCTCCCCCACCCCGAAGATGACCACTCTTCGGGTTCTGCTGCACGTTGCTGCTCACCGTGACTATGAGCTGCACTCTCTCGACTTCAGCACAGCTTTCTTGCAGGGCAGCCTGCACGAGGAGATCTGGCTGCGCCGCCCACCTGGCTTCACTGGGTCTTTCCCTCCTGGTACCCAGTGGAGTCTCCGGCGTCCAGTCTACGGTCTCCGCCAGGCGCCACGTGAGTGGCACGACACACTGAGGACTACGCTCGCGGCACTTGGGTTTGCTCCTTCTACTGCCGACCCGTCGTTGTTTCTGCGCACCGACACCTCTCTGCCGCCGTTCTACATCCTCGTGTACGTCGACGACTTGGTCTTTGCCACAGCTGACACTGCTGGACTCGCCTACGTGAAGTCTGAGCTGTAGAAGAGACACACGTGCACAGACCTGGGTGAACTACGCAGCTACCTTGGCTTGCAGATCACCCGGGATAGAGCACGCCGCACCATTACCCTGACTCAGTCACACATGGTGCAGCAGGTCCTTCAGCGCTTCGGCTTCACGTACTCCTCGCCTCAGGCCACTCCTCTGCCTACTCGCCACTCACTCTCAGCTCTGCCTTCGGATGAGTCCGTAGAGTCGAGTGGCCCGTTTGCAGAGCTTGTTGGCTGCCTCATGTACCTGATGACCTGCACACGACCTGACCTCGCATACCCTCTTAGCATTCTCGCACGCTTTGTTGCTCCTGGGAGACACCGACCAGAGCACATGGCTGCAGCAAAGAGGGTGTTGCGCTACTTGTGCAGTACGTCGGGCATGGGGCTAGTGCTTGGAGGGCGCAGTCCAGTGGTCCTCACTGGGCACGCAGACGCTTCTTGGGCTGACGACCAGGCTACGCAGCGGTCGTCACAGGGTTACTCCTTCAGCCTTGGTTCCGGCTCTGTCTCGTGGCGGGCTACTCGCTCGTCTTCTGTTCTCGGCTCCAGTTGTGAGGCTGAGATCTACGCTGGGGCTATGGCTGCACAGGAGTTACGCTGGCTCACCTACCTGCTGACCGACCTTGGAGAGCCGCCTCGTTCTCCTCCAGTCCTGTACGTAGACAACAAGGCCATGCTGGCCTTGTGTCGAGAGCAGCGACTGGAGCACAGAACGAAGCACATTGCTCTCCGCTACTTTCTTGCTCGTGAGCTACAGCAGCGTGGACAGTTGCGACTTGCGTACGTGGCCTCTGAGGCCAACACTGCTGATGTCTTCACCAAGGCACTTGCGCCTTGTGATCATCAGCGTTGTTGCACGCAGTTGGGTCTTGTGCCTGTCTTGCCTCACTTGCTCTGCTCTTGACCTTGCTTGTACCTTCACCTATATATACTCTTGCTCTTGCTTGCTTGACTCTTGTATATCTCTATATATGATCTTGCATGTGAACTGGCCTTCTGGCCTTTGAACTTGTGCTCGGAATGCGTGGTGACTTTGTGATCCACCCTGAGCTTTGCTTTGCTTTGCTTGACTGGTCTTGTGACCCCTTGTTCTCCCCCACTTTGCCTATGGGGGTGTGTCAGAACATATAGCTTACTTATTTCTGTAGGCTATAGTGGGGTATCCCATAGGGGGTACAACCCAATTAGGGTTTCCTATTTGTACCCACTTCTTTTTCATAGTCATTCACTTCTCGTTCGTACTTTCTCAGTCTATGCCTCTCTCTCTCTCTCTCTCTCTCTCTCTCTCTCTCTCTCTCTCTCTCTCTCTCTCTCTCTCTCTCTCTCTCTCTCTTGCTCTCTCTCCGTTGGGTTAGAAGGAATGAACCCACGAAATGAATAATGAGACAAGCACCAGGCCCACGGCCTTATATAGCAGAGCTAGGGGCGGCTGAGAGGCTGAGAGGCTAAGGGACTAGGGGTCTATGCCTCTCTCTCTCTCTCTCTCTCTCTCTCTCTCTCTCTCTCTCTCTCTCTCTCTCTCTCTCTCTCTCTCTCTCTCTCTCTCCATCTCTCGATCTCGCTCTACGTTTTAGAACGAAACATTTGTCTCTCTTCCCTGTCAAACTCTTTCGCTCGTCTATGTATCTATCAAAACGCTACTATATACGAGCTCATTTATGTTTTCTTCTTTCCTTGCCAAGATTATTGCGTTTCCTCTATGCGGTTATTATAACGTTTGGTATTTTTATTCGTTATTCTCTTTTGTACTTCTCTTCACCTGCCTACGTTTCAAATCCTGTAATTCCGTCGTATCGTAGTTCTCTTATGTGTCTCTGACTTGGTCCTTTTTTCTGCCCCTTCTGCCCCGTTCCTTTCCCTTCCCAATACATTCCCCCCAGTTTCCTGCCCAGAGTCTTCGCAGTAACATTCGGAGGTAAATGTGGAAATTAAAAGGATTTTGTTTGATTTTTGTTTGAAATGTTGATGATTGACGCTACTGTTGGGTGCAAGACGTATTTTGCACGTCAACCTGTCACCTATTCGTCGAGTGATGTGAAATTTGAAGGTATTTGTTTTGAGGTATTTTGTGTGGTGTGGAATGCGCACTTGTGTGCTTTTCATTTTGGCGTTTACGGTTTATGAATCGCCTTAGCGGTTCATAAGTTATGTGTTTTTTTGTGTGGGGTTTCATTCATGCGCTTTCATGATTGTTCGTGTGAATTTCGTGTTGTTCGTGTCGTGTCATGAATGTGCGTGAAGTTCCGAGTGATCATGTGCTTTCATGAGCCTTCGCGCGTTCATGTCTGTTCGCGCGCTGTTCGTGCAAGCTTCATGAGCGTTCATGTATGTTCATGTTCGTTCATGTGTGTTCATGCTCGTTCATGACTGTTAATGTTTCGTTCATGTTTTGTTCATGCTTGTGTCAGATCATATAGCTGATGCATGTTTGTAGGCTGTAGTGGGGTAGCCCATAGGGGGTACAACCCAATTAGGGTTGGTACTTGTACTGATTTCATTTTCATAGTTGACCATTCCTCGCTACTGATTCTGAGAGCTTGTTCTTGCAGTTTCATGGGTGTTCATTCTGGGAGTCGAGTGTGCCGGGGAGGTGGGGCTTGATGTTTGACCGAGCCCTTTGACCAGTTTCGCACTGGTAAAAAAGCGCGCGACTGTCAGGACCCGAGCGTGGGGTCCTGACACGCGCGTGTGGGCCCTCAGGCCCACGCATGTGGCCGGGCACTGTTGCGCGAGGGCACAAGGCCCATGATCGCAACGTGACAACACACGTTTGTGCGCTGAGCATTTAAAGATAACAAATTTTCTACAGGTACGAAACGGTGAAAACCCGTTTTACAACTGTAAACAGTGGGAAAACGGGAATTCCCACACGAGCGTTCATGATTCCACTTGTGCGTTCATGATCGTTCGCGAGAGGAGTCAGCAGGGGCATTTGGCAGACATGAAAGTTGAAGACAATTATTTCAAGGACTCGGATCAAGCCAAATGGTGCATAAGTTTGGCAACCGTTTTCCAGACAACAAGGCGAAGTCCTAGAAATGCAGTTAAGCGACTGTTTGCTAGTTTCCTTTGCATATGTGTTAGGCGAAATATATATGTGTGCTTGAGCTTAGTTGTAATCAATCCCTTGAGTGAATATTTTCTCTACCAACGTATTGACGTGAAGAGAAGTTTCTGCACACGACCAGTTCGTCGTCACAACGCTGCGCAAGGAGTCTTGGGAGTGCTCAATAGCACACGATTGCTTTTACACTTGGTGTGTCCCTCTACAAACACGGACCCTTGGTTAGGGGCTGGCTTTGCCAGGCACCCGAGGACCCTTGGAGGTGACCCCATGGGGACTACTAAGTGTGAATTAAAGGTGTGCATTGAGTTTCTAGGTCAACAGCTACGGCATTGTTATGTTAGATTTCTTTTAAGTTCATTTTCTGATTTTAACTCGTCTTTGTGTGTGCATCTTAGTATGTGCGTGTGTGCGTATGTGTCTCTGTGTGTGCATATTCATACATATTCATCTGTCATTGCATTAACAATGCGTATCTGTGGATTAAAAAAAAATGGTCAAGCTGTCATTTCCGAGAAGGCTCTTTGCCCACTCAGTGAGTGTGTTCACTTGAACTGGATTTGATGGATTTTGATCATTTTTTTAGTTTACACAGATTGTGTTGTTTCATGTAACAGTTGGATGATTCAGGAACTTGTGAAAACAAAGAACGAGAATGAAATGACTATGAACGAAGTGAGTACAAATAGGAAACCCTAATTGGGTTGTACCCCCTATTGGATACCCCACTATAGCCTACAGAAACAAGTAAGCTATATGTTCTGACACACCCCCATAGGCAAAGTGGGGGAGAACAAGGGGTCACAAGACCAGTCACGCAAAGCAAAGCAAAGCTCAGGGTGGATCACAAAGTCACCACGCATTCCGAGCACAAGTTCAAAGGCCACAAGGCCAGTTCACATGCAAGATCATATATAGAGATATACAAGAGCAAGAGTATATATATGCGAAAGTACAAGCAAGGTCAAGAGGAGAGCAAGTGAGGCAAGACAGGCACAAGACCCAACTGCGTGCAGCAACGCTGATGATCACAAGGCGCAAGCGCCTTGGTGAAGACATCAGCAGTGTTGGCCTCAGAGGCCACGTACGCAAGTCGCAGCTGTCCACGCTGCTGTAGCTCACGAGCAAGAAAGTAGCGAAGAGCAATGTGCTTCGTTCTGTGCTCCAGTCGCTGCTCTCGACACAAGGCCAGCATGGCCTTGTTGTCTACGTACAGGACTGGAGGAGAACGAGGCTGCTCTCCAAGGTCGGTCAGCAGGTAGGTGAGCCAGCGTAACTCCTGTGCAGCCATAGCCCCAGCGTAGATCTCAGCCTCACAACTGGAGCCGAGAACAGAAGACGAGCGGGTAGCCCGCCACGAGACAGAGCCGGAACCAAGGCTGAAGGTGTAACCCTGTGACGACCGCTGCGTAGCCTGGTCGTCAGCCCAAGAAGCGTCCGCGTGCCCAGTGAGGACCACTGGACTGCGCCCTCCAAGCACTAGCCCCATGCCCGACGTACTGCACAAGTAGCGCAACACCCTCTTCGCTGCAGCCATGTGCTCTGGTCGGTGTCTCCCAGGAGCAACAAAGCGTGCGAGAATGCTAAGAGGGTATGCGAGGTCAGGTCGTGTGCAGGTCATCAGGTACATGAGGCAGCCAACAAGCTCTGCAAACGGGCCACTCGACTCTACGGACTCATCCGAAGGCAGAGCTGAGAGCGAGTGGCGAGTAGGCAGAGGAGTGGCCTGAGGCGAGGAGTACGTGAAGCCGAAGCGCTGAAGGACCTGCTGCACCATGTGTGACTGAGTCAGGGTAATGGTGCGGCGTGCTCTGTCCCGGGTGATCTGCAAGCCAAGGTAGCTGCGCAGTTCACCCAGGTCAGTGCACGTGTGTCTCTTCTGCAGCTCGGACTTCACGTAGGCGAGTCCAGCAGTGTCAGCTGTGGCAAAGACCAAGTCGTCGACGTACACGAGGATGTAGAACGGCGGCAGAGAGGTGTCGGTGCGCAGAAACAGCGACGGGTCGGCAGTGGAAGGAGCAAACCCAAGTGCCGCGAGCGTAGTCCTCAGTGTGTCGTGCCACTCACGTGGCGCCTGGCGGAGACCGTAGACTGGACGCCGGAGACTCCACTGGGTACCAGGAGGGAAAGACCCAGTGAAGCCAGGTGGGCGACGCAGCCAGATCTCCTCGTGCAAGCTGCCCTGCAAGAAAGCTGTGCTGAAGTCGAGAGAGTGCAGCTCGTAGTCACGGTGAGCAGCAACGTGTAGCAGAACCCGAAGAGTGGTCATCTTCGGGGTGGGGGAGAAGGTCTGAAAGTAGTCAACCCCCTGCCGCTGACTGAAGCCACGAGCCACGTAACGCGCCTTGAAGACAGGCGGAGAACCCGGCGGCCGCTTCACCCTGAAAATCCACATGCCACTGACGATGTTCGCTCCAGGAGGGGGAACAGCGTCAACGTAGGTGCCTGTGGACTTCCAGGAAGCCATCTCTGCATCCATAGCTGCCTGCCACTGAGAGGAGTAGGGACCCTCTATCGCCTCCGCGTAAGAGCGCGGAGTCGGGATGTCTGGTGCATCCGGGTCTCCCTCAGGGGCTAGCAGTACAGACGCGAGACGAGGTGAAGCGGCGGCCAGACACTGGAACTCCTCCTGCCTGTCCTCAAGGACGTCCGTGCCAAGGGCACACTCACCCCCGACGGACGGAGGACAGGCGGACTCAGACTCAGTGACAAGACGAGCAGCGTAGTCTAGACGACAGCGCGCAGCAAAGTCGACAAGCTCAGTGACAAGGGCAGACGCAGTAGACGACTCGAAGGAGGGGTCAGTGACAGCAGTAGCCAGGAGACGCGTGACAGTAGGACTGGCAGCACGAAGAGCGTCCGACTCCGGGTCGGCAAGAGCAGGAAGAGAGGAAGCAGGAGGAGAAGGCAAAGGGGCACGCAGAGGAGCAGTGGACGGACGCAGTGACATCCGGTGCGTGCCAGGGACAGGAGGAGGACGCTGACGCGACCCGCGACCACTAGCGCGCTCAGTACGAACAGGCGACACAGGACGAGACGCAGGCTCACGACGCTCAGTAAGACCTCCAGTCGGACCAGCGTAGGGAGAAGGAGCAGGCAAAGGGGAGGCAGGCTGTAGCTGTGGCTGTGACCGGACAGGCTGCGGACCCTCTAAGGGAGGAGGAGGAGGTGTAAGACCAAGAACCTGCTGCAGGAGCGGAACGAAGTACGGTCGGGGCCGCGCGGCGACGCTAGAAACAGCAGGAACAGCACCAGCAGCCCCGGCAGGAGCACCCACTTCAGCAGCACCTCCAGCAGCACCACCAGAAGCTCCAGAACCTCCAGCCGCAGCACCAGGAGCACTGCCAGTCGGGCCGCCAACGGCAGGCTCAGCGCCAACACCCTCAGCAGGACCAGCTCCAGGAGAACTCTCAGACTCAGCAGCTCCAGCACCCACAGTACGAGCGCCGGCGGGGCGCGCAGCAGCAGTACCCTCTGCAGCCGAAGAACCACCAGCACCAGCAGCACGCCTCCAGCGCCCGGCAAACCACTCACGCAGCTCCTGTGGGGAGAGTGGCTCCCGGCGAGACGAAGCACCCCCAGGCACAGCACCTCCAGGCTCAGCACCCCTAGACACAGCACCCCCAGGCACGGCACCCCCAGGCTCAGCACCCCCAGGCTCAGCACCCCCAGGCTCAGCACCCCTAGACTCGGCACCTCCAGGCTCAGCACCCCCAGGCACAGCACCCCCAGGCTCAGCACCCCCAGGCTCAGCACCCCCGGACTCGGCACCTTCAGGCTCAGCACCCCCAGACTCCGCACCCCCAGGCTCAGCTCCCGCAGCAGCACCAGAGTCACCAGTGACCTCGACAGGCTCGACCGCGTCTACCTGGGACACACCTGAAGGGGCAGGACCCTGAGGGGGGAGGGGGACTACTGGGGGGGGACCTGGTACCAAGAAGAGCGGGGGTGGGGGGAGGGACGGAGTGCGGTAGGGGAAGAGGCGGTAGTAGGGTACCGACTCGTCGAACGTGACGTCCTGGGAGGACAGAACACGTCGAGAGGTGGGGTGGTAAAACTGCCACCCAGGGGCGTCGGGGGGGAACCCTAGGAAGACGCAGGGAGAAGCACGAGGGGACAGCTTGTCCGCAGACAGGTCGCGAACAAACGCCCGAGATCCCCAGACCCGGAACGCCGACGCATCGCCAACCTTCCCCGTCCACAGCAGGGCTGGGGAGGTCTCCGGTCGAGAGACCCTGGGGTGGAGGTTGATCTGGTGCGCAGCGTACCTGACCGCAAACGGCCACAGAAAATGGGGAGCAGCCGCATGCATCATGGACGTACGAGCGACGTCCATGACGATGCCAATGCGGCGCTCAGCAATCCCATTCTGCTGCGGTGAGTCCGGAAGCGTGAAGGTCTGACGGATGCCTCGCGCACGACTGTAGGCACTCAGGAGGCCAGAGGAGAACTCTCCGCCTCTGTCCGAGTGCAGACGCAAAACAGGGAAGTCAGAGCCAAAGCTCCTCCGAAGCTGGAGACGAGCTGCGCGGATCCAGTCGATCAACACCTCAGTGACCTCACCCTTGCTGCGCAAGGGGAAGACTGTGGTGTAACGCGAGTAGTCGTCAACCACCAGCAGGAAGTAGCGCTCCTGACCCTGTCCACGGACGCGGGCTGGGCCCCACACGTCCATGTGAAGCGTCTGCAACGGGGCCTCTATCGGAGGAAACTGGGAGGAGTGAGGGGCAGCACGCTGGCGCCCCTCGACACAGGGGACATAGGTGGGGCCAGGGCCCGGAGGAAGGGGAGGGAGAGACCGGGGAAGACCAGACACAAGGACTCGCGAGGCCATGCCTCTGAGCCGAAGCAGAGAGGGGTGGCCAAGGCGGTGGTGCCAGAGGAGGGTCTCGTGAGACAGACGACGGCACGAGCAGGGGGCAGACTCAGGACCAGACCTGGACGCTGCAGCAAACACCTGACCAGACGAAGTGACCCTACCAGACTCAGCACCTGGAGGAGAAGCAGTGGTCAGAGTGTACAGGCTCGACCCTGGCCGACGTGTAAACGTAGCCAGGTGGCGACCTGTATCCGCCTCCGTGCAGTGGGTCACCCGCTGACGAGCAGGGGTGAACTGGTGGACACCCGCATCCTGGAGGTCAGCACCACTCACCAAGTTCGTCGAGAACGAGGGGAGGTAAAGACCAGTCAGGGTGCCAGAGGGGGCCGCCGGACACGGGAGGACAGTGGAGAAGCGAGACAGGACAGGCCCCCCAGAGGGGTCAGCCAGGGACACCGCAACCGGCCGACTCAGCGGCGTGAGAGTGGTGCGGTCCCGAAAGAAGGAGCGAGACGCTCCAGAGTCAAGGGTGAAGGTGTGAGAGGCCGAAGCCGACACAGTACCTGAGAGGGCAGACTCACCAGCACCTGAGAGCACAGACGCACTGGCACCTAGAGCAGCAGCCTCACTAGTACCTGACGCGGCAGTACCAATGCCCGGGTCGGGCGGGAAACACCGGTAACAGTCATCCTCATCACTACCAATCGCAGCATACATAGCAGAGAGAATAGCATCAAAATCAAGATCATAAATAGCTACACCAGCCCTAGACAGCTCTCCCCAGCGGGGGATCTCAGCTGCCTCCGGAAACTGCTGACGCCAGGCGTCAGTCAGGCGGCCAAAGCAACGGCGGGCAGTGTGGGCGCCTCCACACCTCTCCCCTGCACGGTCACCGGTGCGGAGAACGTAGGGGCAAGGACCAAGCGCACCACCACGCTGACGCTGCGAGTACCACTCACGGAGCTGCTGAGGGGCGGGGACGGTGCGAGAGCGCTGCTGCTGCTGTGACTGCTGCTGCGGCTGCTGCTGCTGCTGCTGCTGGCGCTGACCACCCCCGGAGCTGCTCCGCTGGGACGAGCCACTCCGACCCCCGCCTCCACTGCCACCCCCGCCTCCACCGCCACCCCCGTCTCCACCTCCACCTCCCCCACCAAGACCGTCGCTCCCACCGCTCCCACCGCCTCCTCCGCTACCACCTCCGCCGCCACCTCCGCCTCCACCGCCGCCACCAGTACCTCCACTCCCGCCACCACCCCCACCGCCACCCCCACTCCCCCCGCCACCCCCACCGCCTCCTCCACCGCCCCCTCTAGCTCCACCCGCTCCCTTGCCCCCCTTGCCCTTGCCAGCGCGGCGTCTGCCGCTGGGGGCAGACGCCGCGCCGACCGACTCAAAACCAGTGAGGTCGGCCGCAGCGGCAGAGGCGACAGAGGGCAGCAGGGGGGAAGGACCACACCCCTCAAAGATGGGGGTGCGAGGGTCACCCCGAGAGGCCCCTACAGCGACAATACTCTTCTCAGCCGCTAGCAGGGACTCCTCAAGGAGGTCGACAGTGAGAGTGGTGGGACAGACAGAGAGAAACTGGTCCCTAACGACACGAAGGGACTCAGGGAGACGGGTGACGAGAAAGTAGAGAGTGATGTACATGGGAGGAGGGTTCGCAGCGCGGAACTCAGCAGGAAGGGCAGCGCGGTAGCGGGTGTCACTAGCACGGAGGTGGGTAACGAGGTCAGCGACAGTGGGAAAGGAAGCGAGGTCAGGGAAGAGAAACGGTAGCATGAGGCGGCTAAGGGTAGCGGAGGAAGGGGAGGAGTAGCGTGCAACTACAGCGTCGTACAAGGCCTGAGCGGTCTTGCACTGACTAAAGTGGGCACGCTCAGAGGAAGGGAGGTGGCGACGCACAGCAAGACGTGCAGCAGCATCGCGGGTCGCCCACTTGGAGCGAACGGCAGAGTCAGCATCAGCAGGTGGGGCAGGGACAGCGCCAGAGACAAAGTCAAAGAGAGAGACCTCATCTATCGCATCACACAGTAAGTACAGCTGCAGGTCTTCAATCCAGACGGCAAAGTCAATGGCCCTCCCCTCAGCGTCAAAGGTAAGAACATTGGGGGTGGCCATGACAGCAGCTGAAAATCTCACCGGGCTGGGAGAGGCGGGTAGGTCAGCAGCAGAGGAACAGCAGCACGGCTCCGCAGGCGGCTCGGGCGGCGCGGGCGGCTCGGGCGGCGGCTCGGGCGGCGGCTCGGCGGCGGCTCGGCGGCGGCTCGGCGGCGGCTCGACTGCTGCTGGGCGGCGCGGGCGGCTCGGGCGTCACGGGCGGCTCGGCGGCGGCTCGGGCGGCACGGGCGGCTCGGCGGCGGCTCGGGCGGCGGCTCGGCGGCGGCTCGGCGGCGGCTCGGCGGCGGCTCGGCGGCGGCTCGGGCGGCGGCTCGGCGGCGGCTCGGCGGCGGCTCGGCGGCGGCTCGGCGGCGGCTCGGCGGCGGCTCAGGCGGCGGCGGCTGCTGCTGGGCGGATCGGCGGGGCCGCGTAGCAGAGTGGCGGCGGGGCCGCGACCGAAGATAGCGGCGGGGCCGCGTAGCAGAGGGCGGCGGGGCCGCGTAGCAGAGGGCGGCGGGGCCGCGTAGCAGAGGGCGGCGGGGGCCGCTACCGAAGAGAGCGGCGGGGCCGCGTAGCAGGGGGCGGCGGGGCCGCGTAGCAGAGGGCGGCGGGGCCGCGTAGCAGAGGGCAGCGGGGCCGCGATCGAAGGGCGGCGGGGCCGCGTAGCAGAGGGCGGCGGGGCCTCGATCGAAGGGCGGCGGGGCCGCGTAGCAGAGGGCGGTGGGGCCGCGTAGCAGAGGGCGGCGGGGCCGCGTAGCAGAGGGCGGCGGGGCCGCGATCGAAGGGCGGCGGCGGGGCCGCGTAGCAGAGGGCGGCGGGGCCGCGATCGAAGGGCGGCGGGGCCGCTAGGGAAGGGCGGCAGAGCCGCGAGGGGAAGGGCGGCGCAACGGTCCGCTAGGGGCGACACGACGGGTCGCTAAAAAAAAACGCGCCTCGGGGCGCGGTTCGGTGGGCCCTAGAAGCAGTCCCTAGGAGGGAACCTGCTCTGATTCCATGTGAAAACAAAGAACGAGAATGAAATGACTATGAACGAAGTGAGTACAAATAGGAAACCCTAATTGGGTTGTACCCCCTATTGGATACCCCACTATAGCCTACAGAAACAAGTAAGCTATATGTTCTGACAGAACTATGCTATCAACTTCCCCCCCACGCTAGGCAGGGGATGCGGTAGCATAGGGTCTGGGTCAATTAAATGTCACGCATTTCCATCATGCTATGCATTCATTTCACTGCACCGGACTTACACCGAAATAAACAGTAGCATATGTATATTCACCACAGTCGCATATGCATGAATATTTACATGCATTTTGCACTTAATCATCATTATACTTCATATACATTACATAATCCGGCATATGCATTACTGAATAAACGGTCACGCGTTCACAGTTACATCGTTTTGGCAAGTCATGTTTATGTTTCATCGATACAGTATAGGTTAAGTCAAGGCAAACTACCTAAGAAATGTGAAAGAATGTGGTACGGCACGTGTTAAATTGTCGTGGCAAGTACACAGCAGTAAATCACGTTACCACGATTCGTTAGATTTTTTCATAACGATGAAAAATAAATTGTACATAACGATTATAATAGGTTGCTTCGCAACCCAAAAAAAAACTAATGTACCATCAATCATACTATAAAGTCTCAAGCTACAAACCACATTGTGCTGGAGAAATTAAACATAATGTACAGAGCTAACATAACTCTTACGAATAGTATTATTTGATTATTACTGTGCACTCCTCACCGCAGCAAAGAGAAGCACGCAGTATCGAAGCAAGGACGCGAAGCGTCAAACAGTTGGAGATTGACTCGAAGCGTCAGAGCAGACGGCATCGGGCAGCTGCAGGCAGGATGGTTTCGGCGGGAATAGTTACGAAACTGTACGCGCCGCACGGTTGGTGTGAAAGGAATGAACAGGAATGAATTGACTAAGTCAGAGTTGGGTACAAATACAACCCTAGCAAACTGTACCCCATATGTGCTACCCCACTACAGCCTACAAACATGCATCAGCTATAATAATCTGACACACCCCCATAGGCAAAGTGGGGGAGAACAAGGGGTCACAAGACCAGTCAAGCAAAGCAAAGCAAGCTCAGGGTGGATCACAAAGTCACCACACAGTCCGAGCACAAGAGCAAGGCCAGAGGCCAGTTCACATGCAGGAGTACAGACATATATATAAAACTAGACAAGCAAGAGCAGGTATATATATGTCAAAGTACAAGTAAAGTCAAGAAGAGAGCAAGTGAGGCAAGACAGGTACAAGACCCAGCTGGGTACAAAAGCGCTGATGGTCGCAAGGCGCAAGTGCCTTGGTGAACACATCAGCAGTGTTGGCCTCAGAGGCCACGTAAGCAAGTCGCAACTGACCACGCTGCTGCAGCTCACGAGCAAGGAAGTAGCGGAGAGCAATGTGCTTCGTTCTGTGCTCCAAGCGCTGCTCTCGACACAAGGCCAACATGGCCTTGTTGTCTACGTACAGCACTGGAGGAGAACGAGGCAGCTCTCCAAGGTCAGTCAGCAGGTAGGTGAGCTAGCGAAGCTCCTGTGCAGCCATGGCCCCGGCGTAGATCTCAGCCTCACAACTGGAGCCGAGAACCGAAGACGAGCGAGTAGACCGCCACGAGACAGAGCCGGAACCAAGGCTGAAGGTGTAACCCTGTGACGACCGCTGCGTAGCCTGGTCGTCAGCCCAAGAAGCGTCTGCGTGCCCAGTAAGGACCACTGGACTCCGCCCTCCAAGCACTAGCCCCATGCCCGACGTACTGCACAGGTAGCGCAATACCCTCTTCGCTGCAGCCATGTGCTCTGGTCGGTGTCTCCCAGGAGCAACATAGCGTGCAAGGATGCTCAGAGGGTATGCAAGGTCAGGTCGTGTGCAGGTCATCAGGTACATGAGGCAGCCAACAAGCTCTGCATACGGACCACTCGACTCTACGGACTCATCCGAAGGCAGAGCTGAGAGTGAGTGGCGAGTAGGCAGAGGAGTGGCCTGAGGCGAGGAGTACGTGAAGCCGAAGCGCTGAAGGACCTGCTGCACCATGTGTGACTGAGTCAGGGTAATGGTGCGGCGTGCTCTGTCCCGAGTGATCTGCAAGCCAAGGTAGCTGCGCAGTTCACCCAGGTCTGTGCACGTGTGTCTCTTCAGCAGCTCGGACTTCACGTAGGCGAGTCCAGCAGTGTCCGCTGTGGCAAAGACCAAGTCGTCGACGTACACGAGGATGTAGAACGGCGGCAGGGAAGTGTCGGTGCGAAGAAACAGCGACGGGTCAGCAGTAGAAGGAGCAAACCCAAGAGCCGCAAGCGTAGTCCTCAGTGTGTCGTGCCACTCACGCGGTGCCTGGCGGAGACCGTAGACTGGCCGTCGGAGGCTCCACTGGGTGCCAGGAGGGAAAGTCCCAGTGAAGCCAGGCGGACGGCGCAGCCAGATCTCCTCGTGCAGGCTACCCTGCGGGAACGCAGTGCTGAAGTCGAGAGAGTGAAGCTCGTAGTCGCGCTGAGCGGCAATGTGCAGCAGCACCCGAAGAGTGGTCATCTTCGGGGTGGGAGAGAAGGTCTGAAAGTAGTCAACTCCCTGCCGCTGACTGAAGCCACGAGCCACGTAACGCGCCTTGAAGACAGGCGGCGAGCCCGGCGGCCGCTTCACCCTGAAGATCCACATGCCACTGACGATGTTCGCCCCAGGAGGGGGAACCGCGTCAACGTAGGTGCCTGTGGACTTCCAGGAAGCCATCTCTGCATCCATAGCTGCCTGCCACTGAGAGGAGTAGGGACCCTCTACGGCCTCCGCGTAAGAACGCGGAGTCGGGATGTCTAGTGCATCCGGGTCTCCCTCAGGGGCTAGCAGTACAGACGCGAGACGAGGTGAAGCAGCGGCTAGACACTGGAACTCCTCCTGCCTGTCCTCTAGGACGTCCGTGCCAAGGGCACACTCACCCCCGACGGACGGAGGACAGGCGGACTCAGACTCAGCGACAAGACGAGCAGCGTAGTCTAGACGACAGCGCGCAGCAAAGTCGACAAGCTCAGTGACAAGGGCAGACGCAGCAGACGACTCGAAGGAAGGGTCACTGACAGCAGTAGCAAGGAGACGCGTGACAGTAGGACTGGCACCACGAAGAGAGTCCGACTCGGGGTCGGCAAGAGCAGGAAGAGAGGAAGCAGGAGGAGAAGGCAAAGGGGCACGCAGAGGAGCAGTGGACGGACGCAGTGACATCCGGTGCGTGCCAGGGACAGGAGGAGGACGCTGACGCGACCCGCGACCACTAGCGCGCTCAGTACGAACAGGCGACGCAGGACGAGACGCAGGCTCACGACGCTCAGTAAGGCCTCCAGTCGGACCAGCGTAGGGAGAAGGAGCAGGCAAAGGGGAGGCAGGCTCTAGCTGTGGCTGTGACCGGACAGGCTGCGGACCCTCTAAGGGAGGAGGAGGAGGAGCAAGACCAAGAACCTGCTCCAGGAGCGGAACGAAGTACGGTCGAGACCGCGCGGCGACGCCAGAAACAGCAGGAACAGAACCAGCAGCTCCGGCCGGAGCACCCACTCCAGCAGCACCTCCAGCAGAACCACCAGAAGCTCCAGAACCTCCAGCAGCAGCACCAGGAGCACCGTCAGTCGGACCACCAACCGCAGGCTCAGCGTCAACGTCCTCAGCAGGACCAGCTCCAGGAGAACCCTCAGACCCAGCAGCTCCAGCACCCACAGGACGAGCACCGCCAGGTCGCGTGGCAGCAGCGCCCTCCGCAGCCGAAGAACCACCAGCACCAGTGGCACGCCTCCAGCGCCGGGCAAACCACTCACGCAGCTCCTGTGGAGAGAGCGGCTCCCGGCGAGACGAAGCACCCCCAGGCACAGCACCTCCAGGCTCGGCACCTCCAGGCTCAGCACCCCCAGGCTCAGCACCCCCAGGCTCAGTACCCCCAGACACAGCACCCCCAGGCTCAGCACCCCCAGGCCCAGCACCCCCAGACTCCGCACCCCCAGGCTCAGCAACCCCAGGCTCAGCACCCCTAGACTCCGCACCCCCAGGCTCAGCTCCCGCAGCAGCACCGGAGTCACCAGTGACCTCGACAGGCTCGACCGCGTCTACCTGAGACACACCTGAAGGGGCAGGACCCTGAGGGGGGAGGGGGACTACTGGGGGGGGACCTGGTACCAAGAAGAGCGGGGGTGGGGGGAGGGACGGAGTGCGGTAGGGGAAGAGGCGGTAGTAGGGTACCGACTCGTCGAACGTGACGTCCTGGGAGGACAGAACACGTCGAGAGGTGGGGTGGTAAAACTGCCACCCAGGGGCGTCGGGGGGGAACCCGAGGAAGACGCAGGGAGAAGCACGAGGGGACAGCTTGTCCGCAGACAGGTCGCGAACAAACGCCCGAGATCCCCAGACCCGGAACGCCGACGCATCGCCAACCTTCCCCGTCCACAACAGAGCTGGGGAGGTCTCCGGTCGAGAGACCCTGGGGTGGAGGTTGATCTGGTGCGCAGCGTACCTGACCGCAAACGGCCACAGAAAATGGGGAGCAGCCGCATGCATCATGGACGTACGAGCGACGTCCATGACCATGCCAATGCGGCGCTCAGCGATCCCATTCTGCTGTGGTGAGTTCGGAAGCGTGAAGGCCTGACGGATGCCTCGCACACGACAGTAGGCACTCAGGAGGGCAGAGGAGAACTCTCCGCCTCTGTCCGAGTGCAGACGCAAAACAGGGAAGTCAGAGCCAAAGCTTCTCCGAAGCTGAAGACGAGCTGCGCGGATCCAGTCGATCAACACCTCAGTGACCTCACCCTTGCTGCGCAAGGGGAAGACTGTGGTGTAACGCGAGTAGTCGTCAACCACCAGCAGGAAGTAGCGCTCCTGACCCTGTCCACGGACGCGGGCTGGGCCCCACACGTCCATGTGAAGCGTCTGCAACGGGGCCTCTGTCGGAGGAAACTGGGAGGAGTGAGGGGCAGCACGCTGGCGCCCCTCGACACAGGGGACACAGGCAGGGCCAGGGCCCGGAGGAAGGGGAGGGAGGGACCGGGGAAGACCAGACACAAGGACCCGCGAGGCCATGCCTCTGAGCCGAAGCAGAGAGGGGTGGCCAAGGCGGTGGTGCCAGAGGAGGGTCTCGTGAGACAGACGACGACACGAACAAGGGGCAGACTCAGGACCAGACCTGGACGCTGCAGCAAACACCTGACCAGACGAAGGGGCCCTACCAGACGCAGTACCTGGAGGAGAAGCAGTGGTCAGTGTGTACAGGCTCGACCCCGGCCGACGTGTAAACGTAGCCAGGTGGCGACCTGTATCCGCCTCCGTACAGTGGGTCACCCGCTGACGAGCAGGGGTGAACTGGTGGACACCTGCATCCTGGAGGTCAGCACCACTCACCAAGTTCGTCGAGAACGAGGGGAGGTAGAGACCAGTCAGGGTGCCAGAGGGGGCCGCCGGACACGGGAGGACAGTGGAGAAGCGAGACAGGACAGGCCCCCCAGAGGGGTCCGCCAGGGACACCGCAACAGGCCGACTCAGCGGCGTGAGAGTGGTGCGGTCCCTAAAGAAGGAGCGAGACGCTCCAGAGTCAAGGGTGAAGGTGTGAGAGGCCGAAGCCGACACAGTACCTGAGAGGGCGGACTCACCAGTACCTGAAAGCACAGACGCACTGGCACCTAGAGCAGCAGCCTCACTAGTACCTGACGCGGCAGTACCAATGCCCGGGTCGGGCGGGAAACACCGGTAACAGTCATCCTCATCACTACCAGTCACAGCATACATAGCAGAGAGAATAGCATCAAAATCAAGATCATAAATAGCTACACCAGCCCTAGACAGCTCTCCCCAGCGGGGGATCTCAGCGGCCTCCGGAAACTGCTGACGCCAGGCGTCGGTCAGGCGGCCAAAGCAGCGACGGGCTGTGTGGGCGCCTCCACACCTCTCCCCTGCACGGTCACCAGTGCGAAGAACGTAGGGGCAGGGACCAAGCGCACCACCGCGCTGACGCTGCAAGTACCACTCACGGAGCTGCTGAGGGCCGGGGACGGTGCGAGAGCGCTGCTGCTGCTGCTGCGGCTGCTGCTGCGGCTGCTGCTGCTGCTGCTGCTGGCGCTGACCACCCCCAGAGCTGCTCCGCTGGGACGAGCCACTCCGACCCCCTCCTCCACCGCCACCCCCGCCTCCACCGCCACCCCCGTCGCCACCGCCACCTCCCCCACCAGGACCGTCGCTCCCACCGCTCCCACCGCCTCCTCCGCTACCACCTCCGCCGCCACCTCCGCCTCCACCGCCGCCACTACTACCTCCACTCCCGCCACCACCCCCCCCGCCACCCCCACTCCCCCCTCCACCCCCACCGCCTCCTCCACCGCCCCCTCTGGCTCCACCCGCTCCCTTGCCCCCCTTGCCCTTGCCAGTGCGGCGTCTGCCACTGGGGGCAGACGCCGCGCCGACCGACTCAAAACCAACGAGGTCGGCCGCAGCGGCAGAGGCGACAGAGGGCAGCAGGGGGGAGGGACCACACCCCTCAAAGATGGGGGTGCGAGGGTCACCCCGAGAGGCCCCTACAGCGACAATACTCTTCTCAGCCGCTAGCAGGGACTCCTCAAGGAGGTCGACAGTGAGAGTGGTGGGACAGATAGAGAGAAACTGGTCCCTAACGACACGAAGGGACTCAGGGAGACGGGTGACGAGAAAGTAGAGAGTGATGTACATGGGAGGAGGGTTCGCAGCGCGGAACTCAGCAGGAAGGGCAGCGCGGTAGCGGGTGTCACTAGCGCGGAGGTGGGTAACGAGGTCAGCGACAGTGGGAAAGGAAGCGAGGTCAGGGAAGAGAAACGGTAGCATGAGGCGGCTAAGGGTAGCGGAGGAAGGGGAGGAGTAGCGCGCAACTACAGCGTCGTACAAGGCCTGAGCGGTCTTGCACTAACTAAAGTGGGCACGCTCAGAGGAAGGGAGGTGGCGACGCACAGCAAGACGTGCAGCAGCATCGCGGGTCGCCCACTTGGAGCGAACGGCAGAGTCAGCATCAGCAGGCGGGGCAGGGACAGCGCCAGAGACAAAGTCAAAGAGAGAGACCTCATCTACCGCATCACACAGTAAGTACAGCTGCAGGTCCTCGATCCAGACGGCAAAGTCAATGGCCCTCCCCTCAGCGTCAAAAGTGAGAACATTGGGGGTGGCCATGGCAGCAGCTGAAAGTCTCACCGGGATGGGAGAGTCGGGTAGGTCAGCAGTAGGCGGCTCGGGCTGCTCGGGCGGCTCGGGCGGCTCGGGCGGCTCGGGCGACTCGGGCGGCTCGGGCGGCTCGGGCGACTCAGGTACCGGGCGGCTCGGCTGCTGCTGGGCGGCTCGGCTGCTGCTGGGCGGTTCGGCTGCTGCTGGGCGGCTCGGCTGCTGCTGGGCGGCTCGGCTGCTGCTGGGCGGCTCGGCTGCTGCTGGGCGGCTCGGCTGCTGTTGGGCGGCTCGGCTGCTGCTGGGCGGCTCGGCTGAAGTGTAGTGGCGGGGCCGGGACAAGGGACGGCGGGGCCGTCAGGGTGCAGCGGTGGGGCCGAGACAGGGGACGGCGGGGCCGTCAGGGTGCAGTGGCGGAGCCGGGACAGGCGCAGTGGCGGGGCCGTAGGGTGCAGCGGCGGGCCGTCAGGATGCAGCGGAGGGCCGCTGGAAGCACCCGCGGCTGAGCAGGCTGCGGGGCCGCGTCGTAGGAGGCGGCAGGGCCGCGGCTGAGCAGGCGGCAGAGGCCGCGTCGTAGAGGGCGGCGGGGCCGCGGCTGAGCAGGCGGCGGAGGCCGCGTCGTAGCGGGCGGCGGGGTTGCGGCTGAGCAGGCGGCGGAGGCCGCGGCGTCTGCAGGCGGCGGAGGCCGCGTCGTAGAGGGCGGCGGGGCCGCGGCTGAGCAGGCGGCGGGGCCGCGTCTTAGCAGGCGGCGGGGCCGCGTCTTAGCAGGCGGCGGGGCCGCGTCTTAGCAGGCGGCGGGGCCGCGTCCGAGTAGGCGGCGGGGCCGCGACTGGGTGGCGGGGCCGCGTCTTAGTGGCGGGGCCGCGACTTAGTGGCGGGGCCGCGACGTAAGGGCGGGGCCGCGACGTAAGGGCGGGGCCGCGACTGGACGGCGGGGCCGCGAACGAAGGGCGGCGGGGCCGCAGGGGAAGGGCGACTCGGGGGGGTCGCTAAAAAAAAAAGGATCGCGCGCCTCGGGGCGCGCTTCGGTGGGCCCTAGGCGAAGTTCCCACAGGGAACCCGCTCTATACCATGTGAAAGGAATGAACAGGAATGAATTGACTAAGTCAGAGTTGGGTACAAATACAACCCTAGCAAACTGTACCCCATATGTGCTACCCCACTACAGCCTACAAACATGCATCAGCTATAATAATCTGACAGTTGGGAATGTATTTGAATAAGGGAATGTACCCCTTAGAGTACATGGCTAGCTAGGTCGTTTCAACTTCCCTGTACTCTTATTTATATCGTTGTATTTGCATGTTTTTATCATCTCAAAGCATTTTACATTCACTCTGCTATTGAGGTCAAGGGCCCACCAACATTACTTCCCTGCGTGCGAACCTTCCTGAGTAGATCCTAGGCCACGATCAACATCTGATCGCAACATGGTATGAGAGCAGGTTCGGGAATCCTTCGCAACATCACTCCCGAAAATTGCGACAGTCGGAAAGTGGCGACCGGCACACGCTCGCGTGTGAGAAGGCCGGAGGATCTGGTGGTCAGACTAATCTGACGGCTGAAGCGCGCACCAATCCGGCTGCGACAAGCGAGGAAACGACCACGATCGGGACCGAAGACCTCGCACAATTTCTTCAGCGACTCACCAGCATGGAGCAAGGACTCCAAACATTGTGGAACGGCGATGCGGGAACATCCTCGCAACCATCTCAACCGACCCCAACTGGGCAGAACGCCGTCCCGCAAACCTTCTCCCTCGACACAAATGGCTCAACCCCCAAGGCTCCCCGTCCCAGTGAGGAAGCAATCCTCTTAGCTCAATCAAAGTTTCTCAGCATATCAAAAATAAAAACAAGTACCTGCTTTGACGGTAGAGATTTCTATACCTGGAGCTTCGAGTTGGAGCTCCTGCTGCAGAACGCCTAAATTTATCACTATTTCGACGGGAGCTACGCGGAACCCGCTGAGGACACCGACGACGCCAGGAATCGCTACTACAATATGTCCCTGATGGCATACGGGATTCTCCTGCGCAATATGTCGCCGGCGGAGCAGCTGAACATCCGTTCGTACAAGACATCGGCTGCTCCAGCCCTCGACGCCTGGCGCCACCTGAACGGTGTGTACCAGCCAAAGGACTCTGTTTCCTCGAGCCGACTGCTTCAGCAACTACTGGAGACCAAGATGGTCTCAGGGGAGAAGGTCAACAGCTACATCAGTCGCTGTCGGAGCCTTCGCGATCAAATCGTGAAGCTAGGGAGTTCGATTTCCGAAGAAATCTTCGTGAACATCGTGCTTCAAGGGCTCGGCCCAGAGTGGCGACCCTGCAAGGCGCTTCTCCGACAGCAAGGGGTCATCTTGAAGGCCGCCCTTTGCGCCGCCCTTCTCGTCGAACAACGGGATATGGATCAGCAGCGACCAGCGCCACGACGAGAACGCGAACGGCTCGCCTTCTACACCGACAACAACGAAGAGCGACGGCCGAGGCGCCTCTACTGCAAAACCTGCAGAAATTTCGGGCATCTGGCGGATCGATGCAAGTACCGATCCCGCCCTCGCCAGACCAATCCGAGCAACTGGTCCGGCCGTCAAGACGCACGAGGCGACGTGCGTCCAGCCCAGGGGTATCAGCCCCCTCTGTCAGATTTATATGACATAGTTGCTGTAGGCTATAGTGGGGTAGCACGACCCTGTCGAGTTGCGCGTGCGGCTCCGCCACATCGCGCCGCCCAAACGGCCGCGTCGCGCCGCCCGAACGGCCGCGTCGCGCCGCTCTCGCAGCCCTGCTGCGTCGCGCCGCCCTCGCGGCCCTCTAGCGCCGCCCTCGCGGCCTCCTCGAGCCGCCTTACCGGCCCTGTCACCTACTCCTGCGACCTCGGCACCGCCTCTGCTGGCCCCGGCGCCGCCTCTGCCGGCCCCGACGCCGCCTCTGCTGGCCCCGACGCCCCCTCTGCCGGCCCCGACGCCGCCTCTGCCGGCCCCGACGCCGCCTCTGCTGGCCGCGGCCCCGCCTCTACTAGCCCCGGCCCCGCCTCTGCTGGCCCCGGCGCCGTCTCTCCCGGCCCCGACGCCGCCTCCTCTGGACCTGGCGCCTCCTCCTTCGCGGCACCGCTGCCCAGCGGCCACCCAGCCGCCCAGCAGCCCAGCAGCGGAGCCGCTCACCAGCCGCCCCACCCAGCACCTGAGCCGCCGAGCCGCCGCGCCGCCCAGCCACCGAGCCGCCGAGCCGCTCAGCAGTCGAGCTGCCGAGCCGCCCAGCCGCCGAGCCGCCCAGCAGCCGAGCCGCCCAGCAGCCGAGCCGCCCAGCAGCCGAGCCGCCCGAGCAGCCGAGCCGCCCAGCAGCCGAGCCGCCCAGCAGCCGAGCCGCCCGAGCCGCCGAGCCGCCCAGCAGCCGAGCCGCCCGGCACCTGCACTGCCCGAACCGCCCTGTCTGGTAAGAGCAGTGCCTTTCTCTCCGCACTGCCCTCATCCCACTGCCTGCGCTGCTAGCCTACTTCTGTCATGGCTACCCCCAGTGTCCTCACTTTTGACGCTGAGGGTCGGGCCATTGACTTTGACGTCTGGGTAGACGACCTGCAGCTTTTCTTACAGTGCGATAGGGCAGACGGCCTCTCTCTCTTTGACCTCACGTCTGGTGCCTCTCCTGCCCCCGCTGCCGATGCTGACGCCACTCTTCACTCACAGTGGGCCACGCGCGATGCTGCTGTGCGTCGCCACCTGCCTACCTCTGAGCGTGCGCACTTTAGCCAGTACAAGAGTGCTCAGACCTTGTACGACGCGGTAGTTAAGCGCTACTCCTCCCCCGCCACTGCTGCACTGAGCCGCCTCATGCTACCGTACCTCTTTCCTGACCTTACTGCCTTTGCCACAGTCACTGACCTCATTACACACCTCCGCACTAGTGACACTCGCTACCGCGCTGCGCTTCCTGCTGAGTTCTGCGCCAAGAACCCCCCCCCCATGTACATCACCCTCTACTACATAGTCACCCGCCTCCCTGACTCCCTTCGCGTAGTCAGGGACCACTTTCTCTCAGTCTGCCCCACCACTCTCATTGTTGACCTCCTCGAGAAGTCCCTCCTAGTAGCAGAGTAGAGCATTCTAGCTGTAGGGGCCTCTCGTGGTGACCCGCGCACCCCCATCTTTGAGGGGTGTTCCCCCTCCCCCCTTCTGCCCTCCGTTGCCTCTGCTGCTACGGCCGACCTCGTTGGTTTGGAGTCGGTCTGTGCGGCGTCTGCCCCTAGTGGGAGACGTCGCTCTGGCAAAGGCAAGGGAGGCAGGGGCGCAGGAGGAGCTGGCGGGGGCGGTGGAGGCGGCGGCGGAGGCAGCGGAGGAGGTGGGGGTGGTGGTGGGAGTGGTGGCGGGGGCGGAGGTGTCAGTGGCGGCAGTGGAGGAGGAGGCGGTGGCGGCGGTGGCGGTGGGAGTGGAGGTGGTGGAGGTGGCGGAGGTGGTGGAGGCGGTGGTGGAGGAGGAGGAGGAGGAGGCGGTCGTGGCGCGTTGCAGAGGAGTGACTCCGGTGGTGGTCAGCGCCAGCAGCAGCAGCGCAGTCAGGAGACCCTGTCCCCTCAGCAGCTCCGTAAGTGGTACGCTGCACGCCAGCGGGGTGGAGGTACTGGTCCGTGCACCTACGTCCTGTGCACTGGCGACCGTGCGGGTGAGCCGTGTGGGGGTCCGCACCCCACCCAGCGCTGCTTTGGTCGTCTGACTGACGCTTGGCGTCGCCAGTTCCCTGACGCCACTGAGATCCCTCGCTTGGACCAGCTGTCTAGGGCAGGAGTACCTATCTTTGATCTTGACTTTGATGCTATTCTTCGTGCCATGTATGCTGTGACTATTAGTGAGGAGGGTGACTGTTACCGGTGTTTCCCGCCCAACCCGGGCATTGAGACTGCTGCTCTAGGTACTGGTGAGGCTGCTGCTCCAGGTACTGGCGAGGCTGCTGCTCTAGGTGCCAGTGAGTCTGCTTCCTCAGGTGCTCGTGAGTTTGCTCTCTCAGGTACCGCGTCGGCTCCGGCCTCACACACCTTCACACTTGACTCGGGGGCATCTCGCTCCTTCTTTTGAGACCGCACCACACTCACGCCGCTTAGTCGGCCAGTTGCAGTCTCCCTGGCAGACTCCTCTGGGGGTCCTGTTGTGGCTCACTACTCCACTGTCCTTCCGTGCCCTGCGGTCCCGTCTGGCTCCCTGTCGGGTCTGTACCTCCCCTCATTCTCTACGAACTTGGTGGCGGGTGTTGACCTACAGGATGAGGGGGTTGACCAGTTCACCCCTGCGCGCCAGCGCGTGACCCACTGCACGGACGCGGTCACGGGCCGACACTTGGCCACATTTACGCGTCGGCCGGGGTCGAGCCTGTACACACTCACTACCGCGTCTCCTCCGCGTCCTGCGTCGGGTCAGGTGTTTGCTGCAGCGTCCAGGTCTGGTCCTGAGTCTGCCCCCTGCTCGTGTCGCCTCCTGCCTCACGAGACCCTCCTCTGGCACCACCGCCTGGGTCACCCCTCCCTGCTTTGTCTCCGGAGCATGGCCTCCTGTGTCCTTGTCTCCGGTCTTCCCCGGTCCCTCCCTCCCCTTCCTCCGGGACCTGGCCCTACCTGTGTCCCCTGTGTTGAGGGATGCCTGCGGGCTACCCCTCACTCCTCCCCGCTTCCTCCGACGGAGGCCCCGCTGCAGACGCTTCACATGGACGTGTGGGGCCCAGCCCGCGTCCATGGACAGGATCACGAACGCTACTTCCTGCTGGTGGTTGACGACTACTTGCGTTACACCACAGTCTTCCCCTTGCGTAGCAAGGGTGATGTCACTGAGGTGTTGATCGACTGGATCCGCGCAGCTCGTTTCCAGCTCAGGCGTAGCTTCGGCTCGGACTTCCCTATTCTGCGTCTGCACTCGGACAGAGGCGGAGAGTTCTCCTCTGGCCTTCTACGAGCCTACTGTCGTGCACGAGGCATCCGCCAGACCTTCACGCTTTCGGACTCTCCACAGTAGAATGGGATTGCTGAGCGCCGCATCGGCATGGTCATGGACGTCGCCCGTACGTCCATGATGCATGCGGCTGCCCCCCATTTTCTGTGGCCGTTTGCGGTTCGGTACGCGGCGCATCAGATCAACCTTTAGCCCAGGGTCTCCAGGCCGGAGACCTCCCCAGCTCTGCTGTGGACGGGGAAGGTTGGTGATGCGTCTGCGTTCCGTGTCTGGGGATCTCGGGCGTTTGTCCGCGACTTGTCCGCGGACAAGCTGTCCCCTCGTGCTTCTCCTTGCGTCTTCCTGGGTTTCCCCCCTAACGCACCAGGGTGGCAGTTCTACCACCCCACCTCTCGTCGTGTTCTGTCCTCCCAAGACGTCACGTTTGACGAGTCGGTCCCCTACTACCGGCTCTTCCCCTACCGCACTCCGTCCCTTCCCCCGCCGCCGCTCTTCCTTGTCCCAGGTCCCCCCCGGGTAGACCCCCTCCCCCCTTAGGGTCCTGCCCCTTCAGGTGTGTCCCATGTAGACGCTGCTGAGCCTGTCGAGGTCACTGGTGACTCTCGTGTTGCAGAGGGTGCTGGGCCTGGGGGTGCTGAGCCTGGGGGTGCTGAGCCTGGGAGTGCGGAGCCTGGGGGTGCTGAGCCTGGGGGTGCTACACCTGGGGGTGCTGAGACTGGGGGTGCTGAGCGTGGGGGTGCGGAGTCTTGGGGTGCTGAGCCTGCTAGTGCTGTTCCTAACGGTTCTCCGGGTCTTTCTTCTCGCCGGGAGCAGCTCTCTCCACTGGAGCTGCGTGAGTGGTTTTCCCGGCGCTGGAGGCGAGCTGCTGGAGCTGGTGGTGCTGCGGGTACTGGAGGTTCTGCTGCTGCTGAGGGGGCTGGTGCCCCGGGTCCCGGAGGTGCTCGTACTGAGAGTACTGGAGCTGCCAGGCCCGGGGGTGCCTCTGGAGCTGGAGCTGCTGCGGGTGCTGGCGCGGAGTCTACGGCTGTTGGTCCTGGAGGCGGTCCTGCTGGGGGTGCCTCTGGAGCTGGAGCTGCTGCGGGTGCTGGCGCTGAGTCTACGGCTGTCGGTCCTGCTGAGGGCACTACAGGTGCTGCTGGAGGTGCTGGAGTTGGAGCTGCTACTGGTGCTGGTACTGCCTCTGGAGGTACTGGTGCTGTCCCTGCTGTGTCTGGAGATGCTGCGCGGCCTCGGCCGTACTTCGTTCCGCTGCTTCAGCAGGTTCTTGGTCTCCCGCCTTCCACTGGTCCTTCTCCTCCCTTAGAGTGTCCACAGCCTGCCCCGTCACAGTTACAGTTACAGCCCGCCTCCCCACTGCCTGCTCCGTCTCCCTACACTGGTCCTACTGGAGGCCTTGCTTCGCCCTACGTCACCTGTCCGTGTTATTTGTTTTAGTGGTCGCGGTTCGCGTCAGCGTCCTCCTCCTGTCCCTGGCACGCATAGGATGTCTCTGCGTCCGTCCACTGCTCCTCTGCGTGCCCCTTTGCCTTCCCCTCCTCAGTCTTCTCTTCCTGCTCTTGCCGACCCGGAGTCGGACTCTCTTCGTGCTGCGAGTCCTACTGTCACGCGTCTCCTTGCTACTGTTGTCACTGACCCTTCCTTTGAGTCCGCTGCTGCGTCTGCCTTAGTTGCTGAGCTGGTCGACTTTGCTGCCGCGTGTCGTCTAGACTACGCCGCCAGTCTTATTGCTGAGCCTGAGTCTGCCTGTCCTCCGTCCGTCGGGGGTGACTGTGCTCTTGGCACGGACGTCCTTGAAGACAGGCAGGAGGAGTTTCAGTGCTTTGCCGCCGCTTTGCCCCATCTCGTGTCCATGCTTGTTGCCCCTGAGGGAGACCCGGATGCTTTAGACATCCCGACCCCACGCTCTTACGCAGAGGCAATGGCCGGTCCCTACTCCTCTCAGTGGCAGTCAGCCATGGACGCAGAGATGGCCTCCTGGAAGTCCACAGGCACCTTCGTCGACGAGGTTCCCTCACCTGGGGCGAACATCGTCAGTGGCATGTGGATTTTCAGGGTGAAGCGGCCGCCGGGTTCTCCGCCTGTCTTCAAGGCGCAGTACGTGGCTCGTGGCTTCAGTCAGCGGCAGGGAGTTGACTTCTTCCAGATCTTCTCCCCGACCCCGAAGATGACCACTCTTCGGGTTCTGCTGCACGTCGCCGCTCAGCGTGACTACGAGCTCCACTCTCTTGACTTCAGCACTGCTTTCTTGCAGGGCCGCCTGCACGAGGAGATCTGGCTGCGCCGCCCTCCTGGCTTCACTGGGTCGTTCCCTCCTGGTACCCAGTGGAGCCTCCGGCGGCCAGTCTAAGGTCTCCGCCGGGCGCCGCGTGAGTGGCACGACACACTGAGGACTACACTTGCGGCTCTTGGGTTCGCTCCCTCTACTGCTGACCCGTCGCTGTTTCTACGCACCGACACCTTGCTGCCGCCGTTCTACATCCTCGTGTATGTCGACGACTTGGTCTTTGCCACTGCGGACACTGCCGCACTCGCCCACGTGAAGTCGGAGCTGCAGAAGAGACACACGTGCACAGACCTGGGTGAACTGACAAGCTATCTTGGCTTGCGGATCACCCGGGACAGAGCACGCCGCACCATTACTCTGACTCAGTCACACATGGTGCAGCAGGTCCTTCAGTGCTTCGGCTTCACGTACTCCTCGCCTCAGTCCACTCCTCTGCCTACGGGACACTCGCTCTCAGCTCTGCCTTCGGATGAGTCCGTAGAGCCGAGTGCCCCGTATCGAGAGCTTGTGGGCTGCCTCATGTACCTGATGACCTGCACTCGACCTGACCTTTCATACCCTCTCAGCATCTTAGCACGCTATGTCGCTCCCGGCCGTCACCGGAAGGAGCACATGGATGCAGCTAAGAGGGTGTTGCGCTACTTGTGCAGTACGTCGGGCATGGGGCTAGTGCTTGGAGGGCGAGACCGGGTTGTCCTCACTGGCCACTCAGACGCTTCTTGGGCAGACGACCAGGCTACTCAGCGGTCGTCTCAGGGTTCCACATTCAGTCTTGGCTCTGGCTCTGTCTCTTGGCGTTCTACACGCTCTTCTTCTGTTCTCAGCTCCAGTTGTGAGGCGGAGATCTACGCCACGACCATGGCTGCCCAGGAGCTTCGCTGGCTCACCTACCTGCTGACTGACCTTGGAGAGCGGCCTCGTTCTCCTCCAGTACTGTACGTCGACAACAAGGCAGCCATTGCCTTGTGTCAGGAGCACAGACTGGAGCACAGGACGAAGCACATTGCTCTGCGCTACTTTCTTGCTCGAGAGCTTCAGCAGCGTGGTCAGCTTCGTCTGCGTCACGTGGCCACTGAGGCCAACACCGCTGATGTGTTTACCAAGGCACTTCCGCCTTGTGACCATCAGCGCTTTTGCACTCTTCTAGGTCTTGTGCCTACTGGGCCTCACTTGCTTACCTCTTGACCTTGCTTGTACTGTTGCATATATATATACCTGCTCTTGCTTGTTTAGCACTGTTATATATATGCTCTACTGCATGTGAACTGGCCTTGTGGCCTTGAACTTGTGCTCAGAATGTGTGGTGACGTTGAGATCCACCCTGAGCTTGCTTTGCTTTGCTTTGCTTGACTGGTCTTGTGACCCCTTGTTCTCCCCCACTTTGCCTATGAGGTTGTGTCAGATTTATATGACATATTTGCTGTAGGCTATAGTGGGGTAGCACATATGGGGTACAGCTTTCTAGGGTTGTATTTGTACCCATTTTTCACTTAGTCAATTCATTCCCTTCTAAGTTTCTCACACCCTCCCGCGCGCAACCTGAACCCAGCGGTTCAGCATCAGCAGCAGCAGCCGTCATCGACTGCCCCAGCTCGCAACGTCATGAGCAACATGGCCATGACAGGCGAATCGCGTCGTCGCCACGTGCGCTCACCTTCACCTGAGCCATGACTTCACCGACGACGACGGCCAGGACTGGAATATCCCAATCCCGCTGCTTGAAAGTCCCTCGCACGTACCTGATATGCGGGTGGCGCCACTTGATTGGCTCTCGCGCAAACAATTCCTGAAGTTCGACACTTCGTATATCGTCACGCCGCAACTGGCGCTGCTCGCCCGTGACGATACTAGCGCTACAACACCTGGTACATGGACAGCTGCTGCGGCCAGCATATGGTGGGCTCCGAGCGCTACATATCCAACGCCGTCCCCACCCCCACAGCCACTTACGTCACCGTGGCCAACAACACACGCCTGCGCGCAACCGTGCAAGGCATCGTCGTGCTCAAAGCACGCGGAAGCTGCTCGCACATCACGCTCAACGATGTGCTGATCGTCCAGAACCTGCGCTGCAACTTACTCACCGCCGCACAACTGATGGATTGCGGCGTCGACCTCAGCACGGATCGCGTAACACGCGATATTCTGCTGCACTACGAATCGCGCACCTTCCCCCGCAAGCAGATCGGCAGAGCGCACTCCGAGAATGGAGTGTACGTCCTCGACTTCGACATCCCCGACTGCAGCGGCGATTCGCACGACTTAATCGACCTCGTGCCACTGCGCTTCGAGCACATCCACCGCAGGGACTGGAAGCGCCCTGACGGGAGAACGTGGGTGCCGCATCATCCTCACCCACGCGAAACGGCGCTGCACAACCCTGACCCAGATGGCATCTGCAGGGACTGTCACACGCCGACGACGTCAACCAGCACCATTGACGGCCGCGGACTCGCCGCCATCGCCAAAGCAGAGCGCCACGCGCCACCTGAAGAAGGGATGTCGCAACTCGAACTCGAAGTCACCACTCAGCGTGTGTTCGGCACCGACCAAAGCCCCCACGCTGGACCACCCTCCCAGCGTCTTGAAGGCATACTACGCGGACAACGCCGCGGAACGTTCGACACACGCGGGGTGGCGCGGCCTTACACCCGCGAAGAATTCCTGAACATTTTCCCCCATTGGCACGACCCCACGGCACCGCTCACCGTAGAACAGGAGGAAGAACTGGCGCGCCGCGAAGCCGAGGACCTTCGCCAACAAAGCCTCGCCGAGGCACGCGGAACATTCGCTTGCGCCGCATGGGGCGCCGACGCGGAAGAGAGCGCCACCAATGAAGGGGGGTGGGGAAGCGTCGGCGAATGGGGTACGGCTGAAACTAGCGGCTGGGGCAACACCGGCGGAACCTGGGGAACCGCAACCGGTGGATGGGGCGCCGCATCTGGTGCCGACACGAGTGGCTGGGGTGCCTCTACTGGAGCCTGGGGAGCTTCCCGCGAGGAACAAAAGGGGGGAGAAGAAGAAGCTGGAGAATCTGCAGTTGTTCCCCTCGGTCGCCCCCCACGCAGTGTCCCACTCACGTTACCTCCTCCAGACAACCCGCCGCGCCGCGATCCATGGGATGCCATCGTCTGGGGCAACGAGCCGTCAACCCCTCGTTGCACCGCTTACGGACCTGCTCCCGAACCACGCGAACCAACCCTCGTCCCTGGAACCATTCCTGGGACCAACATCCCAGCGCCTCGGACATCCCTCACGCGCGACACTGAAAAACTACATCGACGCAGGCGTCTTCGCTCCTGGAGCGCTCCTGCGCCCAGATGGCACTGAAGTGAGATGCGCAACACATCCACACAACTGCACCGTCTGCCCCGAGGCTGCGCTAAGCCATCAACCGTTCCCGCTGCTCGAGCCAGGAACGAACCGCTACCCCAAGCTGCACAAAGTGTACAGCGATTTTCTCAACGTGGGGCACTGCGGAGTCAACGACGAGCTCTACACACTCACTTTCATCAACGCCGGAACACGCTATATATGGGTCGTGAAAGTGGAAACTCGCAATAGGGCCTACGAGGTGTTCCGCCTTTGGCTGGCGCACGCGCAACGTCAATCTGGGGACAAGCTGAAGATTTGGCAGTCCGACGGCGCATCATAATTCAGGAGCAACCAGATGCAGACTTACCTGGCGCAAAAGGGGATCGAGCATCACATCTCTCTCCCCTACGCACACCAGCAGCAGGGCGTAGCCGAGCGGACGAACCGTACACTGATGACGAAGGTGCGGGCGCTGATGAAGCAGTCGAAACTTCCGCCGATCTACTGGACCTACGCGATGCACCACGCCGTCCGGGTGTACAACCTGCTGCTTTCAGCCACCGCAATCACCGGGAACCTCTCCCCGCACGTCAAATGGACCGGGACCAAAGGGGATACCTCCATGCTCCGCGTGTGGGGATGCATGGTGCAATACCGCCCGCCGACATCAACTATCGGCAAATTCGCCAATCGCGCGCGCTGGATAAATCACCTCGGCATCAGTCACGAGTACAAAGCATGGATCGTGTTGGACCTCCTCAGTCAGAAAACCGCCCACGCTCGCGACGTAATCTTCTACGAGCGGCTCTTCCTCGACCAATTCCGTCACGACGAGGAAACGAACGCGAATCGCGTTTACGTGAACGACGGGCACAGCTACGCAACGCCTGAAGACGAAGCCGCTGCAGCAATCCTAGAGCAGGATACAAGGGGCGAGTTCACATGGGAGGATCGGCGCAGCAGCGACGACGACGACGATTCCTCATGAGGAGGAATGGGCGGAACAGGCGGAAGCGGCAGAGGCGCAGCCCCACCAGCGCCACCTGAACCAGAAAGCGACGACGACGACGTGCAGGAAGTCGTCCCGCAACAACGCCACGACAGCACCATCTCAGGACTGCAGCTGCTCGGGCTTCACACCGCAACTTCGAAGGCGCCGCGCATCATCGAGCCCCAATATCCGCGCGAAGCTCTCTCTGGGCCACACAGCAAGGAATGGCGCGAGGCGATGGATGCGAAAATCAAGCCTGAAAGCGCTGAAAGCGCGCGACACCTGGGTGCTCGTCGACCGCGCGGCAATCAAGGGCGCAAGGATTCTCTCGGGGAAGTGGGTCTTCCGCGTGAAAACCGCCGCGGATGGGATGATTGAGCGCTTCAAGGCGCGTTGGGTGGTTCGCGGCTATGACCAGAGGCATGGGATCGATTTTGACCAGACATTCGCCCCGGTCAGCCGCCACACCTCCGTTCGAATCCTGCTCGCCATCGCAGCTGCAAGACACCTACCACTCCGCCAAATCGACGTGAAGAATGCATTCTTGTACGCGCTAGTAGACGCTGTGATTTACGTGGAGCAGCTGCACACCTACGGCGAAGGAGACTCGCGCGTGTGCCAACTGCGCAAATCACTCTACGGAATCAAGCAGGCTCCCAGGCTGTGGCAGCAGTACCTGCACAACATCCTGCTTGAAATCGGGTTCAAGCAGATGCCGCACGATCCAGGGATGAACCGCCGCGATTTCCACGGCGAATACATTCTCCTCACGGTGTACGTCGACGACCTGCTTTACACAGGCTCGAGCAACGAGCTTCTCGAGCAGTTCGAGAAGGCCTTGGCGGGGCGCGTCGACATCACGTGCAACTATGAGGTGAAGCAGTTCCTAGGCCTCAACAGCTCCTACGCGCCAAAGGCCATTCATCTCTCAGCGGCTAATTACGCAGAGGAGCTAGGGAAGCGGTTCAACATTGCACCTGCACCCCTCTCAACTCCCTACCGAACCCCCGGGCCGAACCACAAACCTGACAACAAAGCCCTATCCCCTGCTGGAATCCAAACTTACCGGCAGCAGCTGGGATGCCTCCTCTTTGCCTCTGTCACCTGCAGGCCAGATCTCTCCTACATCGCAAGTTAGCTGGCCCAGTACTCACGCAAACCAACGGCTGAAAATCACCTGGACCTGCAGCGCGCTCTGCAAATTTTTTTTTTTCGACGGCCCAAATTGGGCTGTGCTACTCAACTGCACCAACCCCATCCTTCAATCTCATCGGCTATGTGGATGCCGATCATGCATCAGATCCCGACAATCGACGGTTCAGGACCGGCTTCCTGTTCCGACTCGAACCAACCGGGCCAATCTCCTGGAACTCGCAAATGCAGGAGCTGGTTGCCCTGTCGTCAGCCGAAGCAGAATTCATCACAGCAACCGCAGCAGTTCGTGAAGGCCTCTACCTACAGGAACTCCTGCAGGAGGCGAAAATTCCAGCTTCGTCAACCTTTCGCCTTCACTGCGACAACCAGAGCGCGATTCGCATTGCGAACAAACCTGGTTTCGTCAATCGCACCAAGCACATTGCGCTGCGATATTTCTTCGTGAAGGACGAGGTGGACAGAGCAAGGTCAACTTGACCTATTGCCCGACCGGTGACATGGCATCAGATTTCCTCACGAAGTGACTGCCACGCCAGCAGTATCAACACTGCTCCGAACTCAGTGGCGTGGTCAAGAAGGTCAAGTCGAGCTACGGCCAGGAGTGAAGGGGGGTGTTACGAATAGTAATATTTAATTATTACTGTGCACTCCTCACTGCAGCAAAGAGAAGCACGCAGTATCGAAGCAAGGACGCGAAGCGTCAGACAGTTGGAGATTGACTCGAAGTGTCAGACAGTTGGGGCGCATCTGGACCGTCGGAGCAGACGGCATCGGGCAGCTGCAGGCAGGATGGTTTCGGCGGGAACAGTTACGAAACTGTACGCGCCGCACGGTTGGGAATGTATTTGAATAAGGAAATGTACCCCTTAGAGTACATGGCTAGCTAGGTCGTTTCAACTTCCCTGTACTCTTATTTATATCGTTGTATTTGCATGTTTTTATCATCTCGAAGCATTTTACATTCACTCTGCTATTGAGGTCAAGGGCCCACCAACATTACTTTCCTGCGTGCGAACCTTTCTGAGTAGATCCTAGGCCACGATCAACATCTGATCGCAGCAAACAAACGTCAACATTGTCAGAATGTGATATTTGTCTAACCTGCAGTGGGGTACTCTATAGCGAGTATAGCCCAAATTAGGGATTGCTATATGTACTCAACTATCTGCTAGTGCAAACCCTCTTTCTTGTTTCTAGTTTCTGCCTGTAGTTTTTGACATGATATCAGAGCAGGTTGACCCTCCTGGGTCGATCCTGTGGGTGGTCCCACACGATGCTTCCGCTGCTGTCCTGCCTATCGCACGCCCTGGGCGCGCGATGTTTTCTGCCTATCGTGTGCTAAGGGCGCGCGGCATTTTTTCTTCCCGCCGCGCGCTAAGGGCGCACGGCAGTTTTTTGCCCCGTCAACCCTCGCGTCGCCCCCCGTCGACTGTCGCGTCGCCCCCCGGGAGCTCGTTGCGTCGCCCCGCAGACCTGCGCATCGCCCCCGCTGCCCCGTCGTGGTGCCCTGCGGAGCCGCGTGCGGCCCCCGCAGCCTCGTCGCGAAGCCCTGGGGAGCCGCGCGCAGCCCCCCGCTGCCCCGTTGCTGCGCCCTGGGGAACCGCGCGCGGCCCTCGCTGCCCCGTCCCGGCAACCCAGGGAGCCGCGCGCGGCCCCCGCTGCCCTGTCGCGGCGCCCTCGGGAGTCGCGGGCCGTCCCGCTTCAGCACAAGCACCGCCCCCGCTGCTGCATGAGCTCCTGCCCCGTGCTGTCTGTGTTAGGGTTTGGGGGTGGCGAGTATGGGAGTGACGGGTGTGTGCGCCGTCCCCTGCTCCTCCTCCTCCTCCGTTTCCCACTGCTGCAGCTGCCGCTGAGGGGGGTGGATGTGTTGGAGCCGTTGGAGTGGTACGAGGGGGGTGGCGTGTGAGCAGTGCTAGAGGTACAGCAAGGGGTGTGTGAAAGGGGTGTGGGACAGCTAGGGGAAGTTGAGTGGAGGCAGCCACCTTGTCGTCCGCAGCGTCTGTAGTCCGCGGTATAGCCTGGTAGTCCAGAGAGCCAGCTGCGCCTGTCGCCGTGTATGTCAGAAACTATAGGCAGGAATGAAAGAACTAGCGGAAGGTTGGGTACAACTATGAAACCCTAGAAGGGCTATACCCCATATTAGCTACCCCACTACAGCCTACACATATATCACATATATATAGTTTGACACATCCCCATAGGCAAAGTGGGGGAGAGCAACGCGTCACAAGACCAGTCAAGAGAAACAAAACAAGCTTAGGGTGGATCACAACATCACCACACACACTGAGCACAAGCAAAGGGCCACAAGGCCAGTTGACAGGCAGAGGTGTATATGCAACAGCAACAGTACAGTGATCACAACCTAGCAAGAGCAAGCAAGCAGGTATAAATATAGCTCACAGTACAAGCAAGGTCAAGAAGTGAGCAAATGAGCCAAGACTGGCAACAGGCCTAACTGAGTACACAGACGCTGATGATCACCAAACGGAAGTGCTTTGGTGAATATATCAGCAGTGCTGGCCCGAGTGTCCACGTGAACGAGTGTCCACGAAGCTGACCACGCTGCTGCAACTCTCGAGCCAGAAAGTAACGCAGAGCGATGTGGTTCGTTTTGTGCTCCAGTCTGTGCTCCTGACACAAGGCAATCGCAGCCTTGTTGTCTACGTACAGAATTGGAGGGGAACGAGGCCGCTCTCCCAAGTCGGTCAGCAGGTAGGTGAGCAAGCGTAGCTCCTGTGCAGCCATGGCTGTGACGTAGATCTCAACCTCACAACTTGAGCTGAGAACAGAAGACGAGTGGGTACACCGCCAAGAAACAGAGCCGCAACCAAGACTGCAATTGTAACCCTGTGACGACCGCTGCGTAGCCAGGTCGTCAACCCAAGAAGCGTCTGAGTGTCTCGTGAGGACAACGTCTCTCCGTCCTCCAGCACGAGCCCCATGCCCGGTGTACCGCACAAGTACCGCAACACCCTCTTAGCTGCCTCGAAGTGCTCTCGCCGGTGTCTCCCAGGCGCAACGTAGCGAGTCAGGATGCTAAGAGGGTACGCAAGTTCAGGTTGAGTGCAGGTCATCAGGTACATGAGGCAGCCCACAAGCTCTGGATACGGGCCACTCGGCTTTACGGACTCGCCCAAAGGTGGAGCTGAGAGCGAGTGACCAGTAGCCATAGGAGTGGACTGTGACGAGGACCAAGTGAAGCCGAAGCGCTGAAGGACCTGCTGCACCATGTGTGACTGGGTCAGGGTGATGGTGCGGCGTGCTCTGTCCCGGGTGATCTGCAAGCCAAGGTAGCTTCGCAGCTCACCCAGGTCTGTGCACGTGTCTCTTCTGCAGCTCCGACTTCACGTGGGCAAGTGCCTCAGTGTCAGCAGTGGCAAAGACCAAGTCCTCAAGGTACACGAGGATGTAGAACGGCGGCAGCGAATGGCGGGTCAGCTGTCGAAGGCGCAAACCCAAGAGTCGCAAATGTAGTCCTCAGTGTGGTCGTGCCACTCACGAGGCGCCTGGCGGAGACCGTAGACTGGCCATCGGAGGCTCCACTGGGTACCAGGAGAAAGCGACCCAGTGAAGCCAGGTGGGTGGCACAACCAGATCTCCTCGTGTAAACTGCCCTGTAAGAACGCTGTGCTGAAGTCAAGAGAGTGAAGCTCGTAGTCACGCTGAGCGGCAACGTGCAGTAGCACCCGAAGAGTGGTCATCTTCGGGGTGGGGGAGAAGGTCTGAAAGAAGTCTACTCCCTCTCGCTGACTGAAGCTTCGAGCAACGTACAGAGCCTTGAAGACAGGCGGAGAACCCGGCGGCCGCTTCACCCTGAAAATCTGCATGCTATCGACGTTGTTCGCCAGGAGGGGGAAGCTTATCGACGTAAGTACCTATGGACTTCCAGAATGCCATCTCTGCGTCCATGGCTGTCTTCCACTGAGAGGAGTACTCACCCGCGATCGCCTCAGCGTAAGAGCGCGGGGTCGGGATGTCTGGTGCATCCGGGTCTCCCTCAGGGGCAAGCAGCATGGCCACGAGACGAGGCGCAGCGGCCGCAAGACTCTCAAGGTCCTCCTGTCTGTCCTCAAGGACGTTCGTGCCAAGAGCACACTCACCCCCAACGGACGGAGGACAGACAGACGCAGACTCAGCAACAAGACTAGTAGCGTAGTCTAGACGGCAAGCAGCAGCAAAGTCAACAAGCTCAGCGACCAAGGCAGACGCAGCAGCAGACTCAAACGACGGGTCAGTGACAACAATGGCGAGCAGACGCGTGGCAGTAGGGTGAGCAGCACAAACTAGGTCAGACTCAGGGTCCGCAACGTCAGGCAGAGAAGACGCAGGAGGAGACGGCAGGGGAACGTGCAGAGGAATAGAGGAAGGACAAAGGGACATAAATTGCATGCCTTGAACTGGAGGAGGACGCTCATGAGGAGCACGACGACCAATGCGACCAGTGCGACCAGTGTGACCAGTGCGAGCAGGCGAGGCAGGACGAGACGCAGGCTCGCGACACTCAGTAAGACCTCCTGCCTGCTCAGTGTATGGAGCAGATAGTGGGGAGCTTGGCTGTAACGGTAGGCCAGTGGATGACTGGAGGCTAAGAACCTGGCAAAGCACAGTGCCAGGTGGCGGCAGAGACGACGGTGACGGCGGAGAGAAGAACAGCCGCTGCGCAGCAGTGCCACCAGCACCAATAGCTCCAGCGCCTCCAGCAGCTCCAGAATCTCCAGCGGCAGCACCTCCAGCTTCAGCGCCACCAGCAGCAGCACCCCCAGAACCGACACCTCCAGCTCCAGGGTCGAAAGCACTAGCTCCAGGGTCTCCAGCCACAGTACCTCCAGCAGGAGGACCACCAGGTCCAGCAGCTCCTCCAGCCCCAGCAGCTCCAGTACCTCCAACACGAGCACCTCCGGGACTAGCGGCTCCAGCACCTCCAGCAGACAAAGTACCAGCACCACTCCCAGCTCCAGCGCCAGCAGCTCCAACAGCACCTTTTGCGGCAGGGTCAGCAGAACCACTAACTCCAGGGTCCTCAGACCTAGCTGCTACTGCGTCGCTTGCTCCTCGCTCACCAGCTGCAGTACCCTCTGAACCGGCACCCCCAACTTTAGTGACGTCAGCAGAAGCTCCACCAACGGCAGAGCCCCGAGCTCCAGCAGCGCGACCCTGACGACGAGCGTACCACTCGTGTAGCTGCTGTGGGGTGAGAGGCTCACGCCGACGAGTGTGACTTGCAGGCGGCCACTCCAAGGAGACCGCTCACCAGCAGCCTCAGACCCCACAGGCGCAGTACCCCCAGACTCAGCACCCCCAAGACCAGGACCCCCAGGCTCCTTACGTTCAGGCTCTGCACCCCCAGGCTCCGCACCCCCAGGCTGAGCACCCCCAGGCTCCGCACGCTCAGGCTCACCCCCAGGCTCCGCACGCTCAGGCTCAGCACCCCCAAGCTCCGCACCCCCAGGCTTCGCACCCCTGGGCTCACCACCCCCAACAGGACCACCCCCAGTAGGACCTGAGTCACCAGTGACCTCAACAGGCTCAGTCACGGGAAGGTCTACTTAGGACACACCTGAAGGAGCATGACCTGGAGGGGGGAGGGGGTCTACCTGGGGAGGACCTGGAGCGAGAAAGAGTGGCGGGGGGAGGAGAGGGGCAGTGCGGTAGGGAAAGAGACGGTAAAAGGGGACCGACTCGTCGAAGGTGACATCCTAAGACGCAAAGACGCGGCGCGAGGCGGGGTCGTAAAACTGCCAGCCAGGCGCGTCAAGAGGAAAGCCAAGGAAGACACAGGGAATGGCGCGAGCAGAGAGCTTGTCCGCGGTGAGATCGCGGACAAAGGCACGAGCACCACAGACCCAGAAACGCGACGCATCGCCAACCTCCCCCGTCAAACGCAGTGTGGGCGAGGTCTCCGGCAAGGAGACACGAAGCCAGAGGTTGAGCTGATGCGCGGCGTACCTGACCGCAAACGGCCACAGAAAATGGGGGGCAACCGCATGGATCATGGAGGTACGAGCGACCTCCATGACTAAGCCAATGCGACGCTCAGCAACCCCATTCTGCTGCGGAGAGGCCGGAAGCATGAACAACTGGCGGATGCCCTCCTCCTCACAGAAGGCTCGCAAGAGGTCAGAGGTGAACTCACCACCTCTGTCAGAGTGCAGACGCAGGACAGGAAAGTTCGACTTGAACCGCTCGCGGATCCAAGGGATTAGAACAGCAGAGACATCCCACTTGCGCTGCAAGGGGAAGTCCGTGGTGTAACGCGTGTAGTCGTCTACGACCAGTAGGGAGTACCGCTCGCGGCCCTGCCCCTGGACGCGGGCAGGGCCCCTTCAGGTGGAGAGTGTGCAGTGGAGCCTCTGTGGGAGGGAACGAGGAGGAGTGAGGAGCGGCGCGCTGCCGCCCCTCGACGCAAGGAATGCAGGGCGGCGCAGGCGAGAGAGAGAGGGCAGGCAGAGACCTGGGAAGACCAGAGACCAGGGAGCGAGAGTGCATGTCACGAAGGCCGGGCAGGGAGGGGTGACCAAGGCGGTGGTGCCAAAGGAGAGTCTGGTGCGACAGGCGGCGACACTCACACTGGGTAGCTACCTGAGCAAACGCGTACAGCTGATGAGACAAAGGGGTGTAACGCGACACAGCGGTGAGGGTATACAGACAGGACCCAGGCGCACGTGTGAACGTGGCCAGGTGGCGGCCGGTCCGAGAGCACGTGCAGTGCGTCACACGCTGTCCTCCAGGAGTAAATGTGTCAACCCAGTGATCTAGAAAGACGGCGGTGCTCACCAGGTTCGTAGAGAACGAGGGGATGTGAAGACCTGACAGCTCACCAGACGGGACCGTCGGGCACGGAAGTACGGTAGTGGACTGTGCAAACACTGGGCCCCCAGAGGGGTCAGCCAGTGAGACTGGGACAGGTGCAGAGAGGAGAGGTGCAGGGACAGGTACAGGGACAGGTACAGAGGGGAGTGACTGTGGTACTGTCGTGAAAGAAGCAGCGGGCTGCACCAGAGTCAAGTGTAAAGGTGTGCAAGGCCTCAGTAGGCGCAGTACTAGAGAGAGCAGACTCACGAGCACCTAGAGCAGCAGCCGCTATACCAGGATCAGGGGGCACACACAGGTAACAGTCACCCTCAGTAGTACCAGTCAGAGCATACAGGGCAATAAGGATAGTGTCATAGTCTAGAGCAAAGATATCCACCTTGTTGCGCAGTAGCTCTAGCCAGGGGAGGAGCTTAGCCTCGTCGCCAAACACTGCACGCCAGGTGTCACTCAGACGGGCGAAGCAGCGAGCCTGTGTGTGAGAGAGCACCTCGCAAGTCTGACCAGCCCGATCACCTGTGCGAATGACGTACGGGCAGCGGGCAGTACTCCTACACCCCCCACTCTGAGCGTACCACTCATGAAGCTGCTGGCGCGTAAGGGTCTCGCTCGGACGCCGCTGCAGCTGCATCTAGCCACCGCCAGGAACTCCGCACTGACCAGCTCCACCGAGACTGCCACAACGGCCGCCGCCAGCTCACCACCTGGCGTACCACTAACGAAGCTGCTGGGGCGTAAGGGTCTTGCGCGGACGCCGCTGCAGCTGCATCTGGCCACCGCCAGGAACTCCGCACTGACCAGCTCCACCGAGACTGTCACGACGGCCGCCGCCAGCACACCACCTGGCGTACCACTCACGAAGCTGCTGGGGCGTAAGGGTCTCGCGCGGATGCCGCTGCAGCTGCATCTGGCCACCGCCAGACACTCCCCACCGAACAGCTCCACAGCGACTGCTACTTCGGCCGCCACCACTCCCACTGCTGCCACCACCGCCATCACCACTCCCACCACTACTACGAAGTGAAGTCATACCAAACAAGCAAGGAGGCACACGACCAATAGGGAGGGAAGGCAGTAGCACGAGCAGCAGCAGCAGCTGTAAGAGCAGAAGAGCGGCTCGGTGAGGCTAGGCTGCAGCACCTCCAGCACTTCTAGCAGCACCTCCACCACCAGCAGCAGTAGCACGAGCAGCAGGGCGGATTGGGATGGGCAGGGCGGCTCGGGCTGGGCGGCGCGGCTCGGGCTGGGCGGCGTGGGCAGCAGGGCGCGTGCTGTGAAGGGCAACAGGGCACAACGCACGGGCTGCAGCAGGGCGCAACGCGCGGGGCAGCAGGGCGCGACGCGCGGGCTGCAAGGCGGACGGACGACGCGACGAGCAGGCAGCCCGCACGGGCGACGCGATGGGCAGGCAGGGCTGACGGGCGACGGGACGGGCTGGGACAGCCCATACGGGCGACGCGACGGGCAGGCAGGGCGGATGGGCGATGCGACGGGCTGGGACAGCCCGCACGGGCGACGCAACGGGAAGGCAGTGTGGACGGGCAACGCGACGGGCCGGAGCAGCCCGCACGAGCGACGCGACAGGCATGGGTAGGGCAGACGGGCGACACGGTGGGCTGCAAGGGTGCACGGCGCGACGGGCATCCGGGGCGCGCGACGCGAGGCAGGGCAGAGCATGCGCGGTGCAGCGCAACACGAAGCAGGGCAGGGTGTGCGTGGGGCAGCGCAACTCGGGGCAGAACAGAGCGCGCGCGGGGCAGCGCGACGCGGGGCAGGGCAGGGCGTGCGCGGGGCAGCGCAGGGCGTGCGCGGGGCAGCGCAGGGTGTGCGCGGGGCAGCGCAACGCGGGGCAGCGCGCGGGGCAGCAGCGGGAATCGCGAGGGCTGCAGGACGGCGCGCGCGGCGCAGCACGTCACAGTCTAGGCAACGCACAGTCACAGTCACAGTCACAGTCAAGGTAGGGCGCGCGTAGGCTGCGTAGCGCAGGTCAAAACGTGGGGTAGCGGTAGGTGGGCCCGAAAAAAAAAAAACAGTCCTACGGACCTACTACTCTGATACCATGTCAGAAACTATAGGCAGGAATGAATGAACTAGCAGAAGGTTGGGTACAAGTATGAAACCCTAAAGGGGCTATACCCCATATTGGCTATCCCACTACAGCCTACACATATATCACATATATAAATTTGACAGTGTAGATCGGGGCTCTGCGCCTGGTAGCGACAGTGCGCCTGTCGCCGTGTAGTCCGGGGCTTTGCGCCTGGTAGCGACAGTGCGCCTGTCGCCGTGTAGTCCGGGGCTCTGCGCCTGGTAGCGACAGTGCTGCGCGCTCCTGATGCCCGTGTGTCTGCAGCTTCAGCCGTCGCCTCCCATCTTCTCGCCCCCATAGTTTCTCCTCCTCATCAATTTCCATCTGTGATAGCCTCCAGCTTTGCTTATCATTGTGAACTATTGCCCTGCCTGCTTGTTGTGCTGATTATACCCCACTTCGACTATGGGGGTGTGTCAAAATGTGATATTTGTCTAGCCTACAGTGGGGTACTGTATAGCGAGTATAGCCTAAATTAGGGTTTGCTATATGTACCAAACTATTTGCTAGTGCAAACCCTTTCTTGTTTCTAGTATCTGCCTGTAGTTTCTGAGACACATTGTACAGACACTATAGGAAGTACCGGAGAATGTAAAAAAGGTTTTTCCGTGACTTTCTTACCCCCATTTTCGTCCCAGGTAGTGGTTTGGATGATTTTTTGCTTCCACCTTTTCCCTTCCCCTTATCCTTCCCCTTACCCTTCTCTGCTTCTCTTCTCGCCTTCTTAGCTTCCTCCCTTTTCGCCTTTTCCTCTGCCTCCCTTGCCTTTCTCTCTTTTTCCTCCCACTTTCTCTTCTCTGCAGCCTCCTCTTTTTCCTTCTCTTTACCCTTTGCAAGTTGCTTTCTTTCATCCCACTCTCTTGCCTTCTTCTCTTTCTGTCTCCCTCTTTACCCCACTCACTTCCTCCGCTTGCTTCTCTCCATTGACAGCCTCCCTTGTCTTCTCCCCTCCATTCTCCCCTCCATTCTCCCCTCCATTCACCCCATCCTTCACCCCTCCCTGCTCTGACTTGTTACCACTATCAGCTCCCCCAGCATCTCCTCTCTTCTCTGAGGATTTCCCACTCCTACGGTAGCTAGTCTCACGCCCAGTCTAGGGTTTAGATGAGACTGGGCGTGAGACTAGCGTGGTGTTCCATGGATAACATCAGCTCCGGTCTCTGACTTGGTGTTTGATGGCACATCAGCAGCACCGTTGCCTGAGGTGGAACTCCCATTCCCACCAACGGTGTTGGCAATTTTTGGAGTTGAATTGCCAGCTTTCTTTCCATCAGCGGCAACTGCAGCTGCACCTTCTTTCTGTATCTTTGCCCATTCATCCAGAGCTAGAAGCAACGCAAACACCAGGGAATAAGAGAAACGCAAAGGGAGTTTCTGAGTTGCCTCAGAGGTCACGTATGCCATTTAATAGATTGCTTGAAGCAGCACACATACCTCAGGCAAGAGAAAGAGGAGGGAATCGACTGAGAAAGGCAACCTTTTGAGAATCAACCGACCTCTGGAAAACTAGATAATGAGACAACGAACCAGATATGAAATACTAAACCTTTGTACATGAGCCAACCTTAGGACATGAGGAACCTATGAACTTAAAACATGTAAAAACAATGCAACTCAAACGTCCGGCACACTTCGGGATCCTCGTCATCAGCATAAGCAGCTCCGTTAGCAGCACTGGTACTCTTACCACTAAAATTTCTGTAATCAATGCAGTCGTTGACCCCATCGCACCACTTTTCCAATGGCAGGCACCTGCCAGTAGAAGGGCACTGTTTGAAGATTGTCCAAAATGATGGTTCACAGACAAATGAGCAGCAGAGGAAAGGGTCCTCATCGGCTGTGTACGGTGACAAGGCAGGCAAAGCGGTAGTTATGGGTGAACTAGTGCAGCTGCTGGGTGAACCACCACCACCACCACCACCACCACCTGTGGCGCCTTCTACTGCAGGATCTGAACCTTCAGCTGCACCGTGCATCCCCTTGGCTGAATCGTTGGCAGCGCTGGTCACCGGGCAGTCGTTCTTGCCATCACCCCCTCTGAGAATGATCAAGACACAGGGTGCTTCCAGGACACTTCCAGTATGAGTAGTAGCAGCTGTGATTCTTACACATGGTTGGACCCTCGTCATCACTAAAAGCCGTTGGAGCAGCAGCAGCATTTGAAGTGGTGTCCTTTTCACCATCCCCAAAAGGGCAGTCGTTTTTCCCATTGCAAACCTCCCATGTACGAATATAAACATCGACCCACATGCCCCCCTCCTCTTCGAACCCAGGAACAATCACCTTCTGCTGCCGCTGGCACTTGTATCCATGCTCCTCCGTATTACACATCTCGGGATTCTTGTCCTCGCCGTAAGGCAGGGTCTGATTCGTTACAGGGTGCTTCATTAGTGGGCAGTTGGAGAAGTAGTCGCACGGCTGCACGCATTCCTTGGTTTCGGTGCACTCAAACTGGTCCCAGTATTGACAGCCTGGGCCAGAGTGGATCACGTCCTGGCTCCAAGAGGACAGCTCCTCTTGCAGGCACGGTATGTTCACATCCCTGCAGTACTTGCCATCAGGTGCACCATTGTCATAGCACATTCTCCGTCCCCGTCCACACTCATCCCATCCATTATCTTCTCCGCTGTTGCTGCTTTCACTGTTACTGCCGTCACTTCCGTCACTGCCGTCACTGCCGCCACTGCTGCTGCCGCCACTGCTGCTGCTGCCACTACTGCTGCCGTCACTGCTGCTGCCGCCACTGCTGCTGCCGCCACTGCTGCTGCCGCCACTGCTGCTGCCGCCGCTGCTGCTGCCGCCACTGCTGCTGCCGCCACTGCTGCTGCCGCCACTTCTACTGCCGCCACTGCTGTTGCCGTCACTGCTGCTGCCGCCACTGCTGCTGTCGTCACTGCTGCTGTTGTCGCTGCTGCTACTGTTGTCGCTGCTGCTAATGTGACTGCTGCCGCTGTTGATGTCGCTATTGCTGCTGTCACTACTGTTGTCAATTCTGCTGCTCTCACTGTGGCTGCTGCTGCTGCTGTCAGTGTCGTTGCTGCTCTCGCTGCTCCTGCTGTTGTTAGTGTCATTGTTGCTCTCGCTGCTGCTGCTGCTGCTGTTAGTGTCATTGTTGCTCTCGCTGCTGCTGTTGTTGCTGTCACTGTTGCTGCTCATGTCCTCGCTCCCTAAACTGATTTTGCTTGCATCATTGCTACCGAAGTCTTCCCATCCTCCAGGTTCCTGGGCTGCCACCTTTGGGACATCGGAAGAGGGCGCAGAGTGAGAGAAGGCGGGGACAAGAGAGTTTAGTTAGAATCTGGCAAGCCGTCCAGGATCCCGTTGACTGATTCCCATCCAGGATCTCCTTAACCGAGTCCCATCCAGGATCCCGTTGACTGAGTCCCATCCAGGATCCTGTTGACCGAGTCCCATCCAGGATCCCATTGACTGAGTCCCATCTAGGATCCTGTTGACCGAGTCCCATCCATTGACCAAGTCTCATCGAGGATCCTATGCAGCCACCTTTGGAGATGGGAGGGGTAGAGTGGGGAACGATGAGACCTAATGGAATTTACCTGGAGAAAGAACCCTAAATCTGTGATTGGGGACGAGAGAAGGAAGAGGGACCGAAGACATGTCAGAGAGGAGGGAAAGGGGAGTAAAGGAGGAAAAAGGCCTTTTGGGACAGAGGAACAGTGAGGAAAAGGGGAACAGGGATCTCATATCAAATACACACAATTGGGAGGGGCGGCTGTGGGAAGCGCGTTACCTCTTCGTCCAGTATAGACAGCGCTGACGTCAGCAATGACGCTAGTAGAAGCGCGAGAAGCAGCCACGAAACCGCAGGTACTCAACAAAATTCACATCGCCACATGCTTTGCCCAAATCTCGGTTTTCCCAATCTTTGCGCACTAACCATTGCAAGAGCAATAGCTGCGGTAACTAGAAACAATGCTTGGAGGGTAAGCATTCATGAACATCTGCTGAAAGAGTGGAATACATTGTCCCCCCTTTCTCATTGTCTCTGCGGCTGCTAGCAGTTCCGCACCCAATCAGCCCCGCACGTGCCAATTTAGTTTGGTACAGTGAACTTACTTCGGTTGTGTTGGATGCACAGTGGTGTCAAACCTGCATTAATCAAGGACATGATTTCGCACTCTAATGAACGGAAATTTCAACGCGATGTAACAAAGCAGGCTATAGCGACTTCTGAAACAGATAAGGTGCTGCTGACGCGTCAGAAATCAGCGTCACTTCTGAAGGTGCGCTGTCACAATTAGACGTGATAGCGCGGATGTGGTTTGGACCAGTGCGGCGAATCGAATAACAAATATCGTAGGGTTTCCAAATCGCCAGATTCGTCAAGCTGCAGCTGAACACAAATAGCGTAGGGTTTCCAAATTCGCCAGATTCGTCAAACCACACAATGTATAAACTATCTCGCGAAACCGTTCCGTGATTTCGCCAATCCTCACGTGTGACGCAACACCACACCTCTAGTGTGCGAGATGCTCCTCACCCCCTCCTTCATACTCCACCCACAGCTGAGCACCTGCTCATTTCACGTCTTACGATTTCGTGCTCACTCAACTTCCTAGGTCCTCTGGCTGCTCCTATCTTCCAAAAACCAGTAGTTTCTCTGGCATATGCACGTTCTAAATACGTGTGTCTTTCTGTTCTTGCATCCTCCCTCTTGCAGGCTATAGAACGACTGCTGTGGCGGACGGCTTCTGCATTGAAGTTTGACTCGCCGCATGAAGCTGGCGATTACATTACCTGCATTGTAGCCCTACGGCCGCTCGTAATTTCATGATCAGCTCAGGTAAGTTTCGGATTCACGCAAATATTCATTGTCTTCTGCGCCCTAGTGAGTACTTGTGTCTACGCAGAATACCAGAGAGCGTGACAACGCTCTTTACCAGCAACTTTCGAGAAACTTGGCACGCGTACAAGTATTCAGTTTCCAAGATGATTTTTTGCCCACAATTTTTATCGTCATCTTATCATCGAGCAAATCACGGCTCTTCGAGGTGTTCCATAATATCCGCGTGTCATCGAGCAGGTGAATGGCATCCATGATCGGTAGGTGCACGAATGGCGTTATTCTGTCGACCATTTCATAGCGTGCTACTTTGTCGACCTAATTTTGCTGCTCTTTTTGCAGAACCCTCTCGCAAGAAATAAGCTGCTTATTAATGCATGTTACATGTCTGCTCTGTGATGCACGATGTATGCGGTTGTATAATTAGGTTGTAAATGGGCTACTATATCCGTGTAAATGCTAAGTGTGAGAATCTTAGACAGGAATGAATGACTAAGTCAAAGTTGGGTACAAATGCAACCCTAGAAAGCTGTACCCCATATGTGCTACCCCACTATAGCCTACAAACATGCATCAGCTATAGTAATCTGACACACCCCCATAGGCAAAGTGGGGGAGAACAAGGGGTCACAAGACCAGTCCAGCAAAGCAAAGCAAAGCAAGCTCAGGGTGGATCTCAACGTCACCACACATTCTGAGCACAAGTTCAAGGCCACAAGGCCAGTTCACATGCAGCAGAGCATATATATAACAGTACTAAACAAGCAAGAGCATGTATATATATATATATATGCAACAGTACAAGCAAGGTCAAGAGGTAAGCAAGTGGGGCCCAGTGGGCACAAGACCTAGAAGAGTGCAAAAGCGCGGATGGTCACAAGGCGGAAGTGCCTTGGTGAACACATCAGCAGTGTTGGCCTCAGTGGCCACGTGACGCAGACGAAGCTGACCACGCTGCTGCAGCTCTCGAGCAAGGAAGTAGCGCAGAGCAATGTGCTTCGTCCTGTGCTCCAGTCTGTGCTCCTGACACAAGGCAATGGCTGCCCTGTTGTCGACGTACAGCACTGGAGGAGAACGAGGCCGCTCTCCAAGGTCAGTCAGCAGGTAGGTGAGCCAGCGAAGCTCCTGGGCAGCCATGGCCGTGGCGTAGATCTCAGCCTCACAACTGGAGCTGAGAACAGAAGAAGAGCGTGTAGAACGCCAAGAGACACAGCCAGAGCCAAGACTGAAGGTGTAACCCTGAGACGACCGCTGAATAGCCTGGTAGTCCGCCCAAGAAGCGTCTGAGTGCCCAGTGAGAACAACCCGGTCTCGCCCTCCAAGCACTAGCCCCATGCCCGACGTACTGCACAAGTAGCGCAACACCCTCTTAGCTGCATCCATGTGCTCCTTCCGGTGACGGCCGGGAGCGACATAGCGTGCTAAGATGCTGAGAGGGTATGCAAGGTCAGGACGAGTGCAGGTCATCAGGTACATGAGGCAGCCCACAAGCTCTGGATACGGGCCACTCGGCTCTACGGACTCATCTAAAGGCAGAGCTGAGAGCGAGTGTCCCGTAGGCAGAGGAGTGGACTGAGGCGAGGAGTACGTGAAGCCGAAGCCCTGAAGGACCTGCTGCACCATGTGTGTCTGAGTCAGGGTAATGGTGCGGCGTGCTCTGTCCCGGGTGATCCGCAAGCCAAGATAGCTTGTCAGTTCACCCAGGTCTGTGCACGTGTGTCTCTTCTGCAGCTCAGACTTCACGTGGGCGAGCGCGGCAGTGTCCGCAGTGGCAAAGACCAAGTCGTCGACGTACACGAGGATGTAGAACGGCGGCAGCGAGGTGTCGGTGCGTAGAAACAGTGACGGGTCAGCAGTAGAGGGAGCGAACCCAAGAGCCGCAAGTGTAGTCCTAAGTGTGTGGTGCCACTCACGCGGCGCCTGGCGGAGACCGTAGACTGGCCGCCGGAGACTCCACTGGGTACCAGGAGGGAACGACCCAGTGAAGCCAGGAGGGCGGCGCAGCCAGATCTCCTCGTGCAGGCGGCCCTGCAAGAAAGCAGTGCTGAAGTCCAGAGAGTGAAGCTCGTAGTCACGCTGAGCGGCGACGTGCAGCAGAACACGAAGAGTGGTCATCTTCGGGGTCGGGGAGAAGGTATGGAAGAAGTCAACTCCCTGCCGCTGACTGAAGCCACGAGCCACGTACCGCGCCTTGAAGACAGGCGGAGAACCTGGCGGCCGCTTCACCCTGAAAATCCACATGCCACTGACGATGTTCGCCCCAGGTGGGGGAACCTCGTCGACAAAGGTGCCTGTGGACTTCCAGGAAGCCATCTCTGCGTCCATGGCTGACTGCCACTGAGAGGAGTAGGGACCGGCCATCGCCTCTGCGTAAGAGCGTGGGGTCGGGATGTCTAGAGCATCCGGGTCTCCCTCAGGGGCAACAAGCATGGACACGAGATGGGGCAAAGCGGCGGCAAAGCACTGGAACTCCTCCTGCCTGTCCTCAAGGACGTCCGTGCCAAGAGCACAGTCACCCCCGACGGACGGAGGACAGGCAGACGCAGCAGACTCAGACGCAGACTCAGCAGACTCAGACTCAGGAACAAGACTGGCGGCGTAGTCGAGACGACGCGCGGCAGCAAAGTCGACCAGCTCAGCAACGAAGGCAGACGCATCAGCAGACTCAAAGGAAGGGTCAGTGACAACAGTAGCAAGGAGACGCGTGACAGTAGGATTGGCAGCACGAAGAGAGTCCGACTCCGGGTCGGCAAGAGCAGGGAGAGAAGACTGAGGAGGGGAAGGCAAAGGGGCACGCAGAGGAGCAGTGGACGGACGCAGATACATCCTATGCGTGCCAAGGACAGGAGGAGGACGCTGACGCGAACCGCGACCACTAGGGCGAGCAGCACGGACAGGCGACGTAGGGCGAGACGCAGGCTCACGACGCTCAGTAAGACCTCCAGTAGGACCAGTGTAGGGAGACGGAGCAAGCAGTGGGTGCAACTGTGACTGAACAGGCTGTGGACACTCTAAGGGAGGAGAAGGACCAGTGGAGGGCGGGAGACCCAGAACCTGCTGAAGGAGCGGAACGAAGTACGGCCGAGGCCACGCAGCAACTCCAGACACAGCAGGGACAGCACCAGCACCCCCAGAGGCAGTACCACCACCAGTAGCAGCTCCAACTCCAGCACCTCCAGCAGCACCAGTAGTACCCTCAGCAGGACCGACAGCCGTAGACTCAGCGCCAGCACCCGCAACAGCTCCAGCTCCAGAGGCACCCCCAGCAAGACCGCCTCCAGGACCAACACTCGTAGACTCCGCGCCAGCACCCGCAGCAGCTCCAGCTCCAGAGGTACCCCCGGGCCCGGTAGCTCTAGTACTCTCAGTAGGAGCACCTCCGGGACCCGGGGCACCAGCCCCCTCAGCAGTAGCAGAACCTCCAGTACCCGCAGCACCTCCAGCTCCAGCAGCTCGCCTCCAGCGCCGGGCAAACCACTCACGCAGCTCCAGAGGAGAGAGGGGCTCCCGGCGAGAGAAAAGACCCGGAGAACCGCCAGGAACAGCACCAGCAGACACAGCACCCCCAGACTCCGCACCCCCAGGCTCAGCACCCCCAGTCTCAGCACCCCCAGGCGTAGTACCCCCAGGCGTAGCACCCCCAGGCTCAACACCCCCAGGCTCAGCACCCCCAGGCTCCGCACCCCCAGGCTCAACACCCCCAGGCTCCGCACCCCCAGGCCCAGCACCCTCAGCAGCACCAGAGTCACCAGTGACCTCGACAGGCTCAGCAACGTCTACCTGGGACACACCTGAAGGGGCAGGACCCTGAGGGGGGAGGGGATCTAGGGGGGGGGGACCTGGGACAAGGAAGAGTGGCGGCGGGGGAAGGGACGGAGTGCGGTAGGGGAAGAGCCGGTAGAAGGGGACCGACTCGTCGAACGTGACGTCCTGGGAGGACAGAACACGCCGAGAGGTGGGGTGGTAGAACTGCCACCCTGGTGCGTCAGTGGGGAAACCCAGGAAGACGCAAGGAGCAGCACGAGGGGACAGCTTGTCCACGGACAAGTCGCGGACAAACGCCCGAGATCCCCAGACACGGAACGCCGACGCATCGCCAACCTTCCCCATCCACAGTAGAGCTGGGGAGGTCTCCGGCCTGGAGACCCTGGGCTGAAGGTTGATCTGATGCGCCGCGTACCGAACCGCAAACGGCCACAGAAAATGGGGGGCAGCCGCATGCATCATGGACGTACGGGCGACGTCCATGACCATGCCAATGCGGCGCTCAGCAATCCCATTTTGCTGTGGAGAGTCCGGAAGCGTGAAGGTCTGGCGGATGCCTCGTGCACGACAGTAGGCTCGCAGAGGGCCAGAGGAGAACTCTCCGCCTCTGTTCGAGTGCAGACGCAGAACAGGGAAGTCCGAGCCGAAGCTCCGCCTCAGCTGGAGACAAGCTGCGCGGATCCAGTCGATCAACACCTCAGTGACCTCACCCTTGCTACGCAAGGGTAAGACTGTGGTGTAACGCGAGTAGTCGTCAACCACCAGCAGGAAGTAGCGCTCGTGACCCTGCCCACGGACGCGGGCTGGGCCCCACACGTCCATGTGAAGCGTCTGCAGCGGGGCCTCTGTCGGAGGAAACGGGGAGGAGTGAGGGGTAGCCCGCAGGCGTCCCTCGATCCAAGGGACACAGGTAGGGCCAGGCCCTGGAGGAAGGGGAGGGAGGGACCGGGGAAGACCGAAGACAAGGAGACAGGAGGCCATGCTTCGGAGACGAAGCACGGAGGGGTGACCCAGGCGGTGGTGCCAGAGGAGGGTCTCGTGAGACAGGAGGCGACACGAGCAGGGGGCAGACTCAGGACCAGACCTGGACGCTGCAGCAAACACCTGACCCGACGCAGCTACCTGACCAGACGCAGGAGGCGGAGGAGACGCGGTAGTGAGTGTGTACAGGCTCGACCCCGGCCGACGCGTGAACGTGGCCAAGTGTCGGCCCGTGTCCGCGTCCGTGCAGTGGGTCTCCCGTCGGCGTGCAGGGGTGAACTGGTCAACCCCCCCATCCTGTAGGTCAGCACCCGCCACCAGGTTCGTAGAGAACGAGGGGAGGTACAGACCCGACAGGGAGCCAGACGGGACCGCAGGGCACGGAAGGACAGTGGAGTAGTGAGCCAGAACAGGACCCCCAGAGGGGTCTGCCAGGGAGACTGCAACTGGCCGACTAAGCGGCGTGAGTGTGGTGCGGTCTCGAAAGAAGGAGCGAGACGCCCCCGAGTCAAGGGTGAAGGTGAGGGAGGCCGGAGCCGGCGCGGTACCTGAGAGAGCAGACTCACCAGTACCTGAGGAAGCAGACTCACTGGCACCTAGAGCAGCAGCCTCACCAGCACCTGGAGCAGCAGCCTCAACAGCACCTAGAGCAGCAGTACCAATGCCCGGGTCGGGCGGGAAACACCGATAACAGTCACCCTCCTCACTAATAGTCACAGCATACATGGCACGAAGAATAGCATCAAAGTCAAGATCAGAGATAGCTACTCCTGCCCTAGACAGCTGGTCCTAGCGAGGGATCTCAGTGGCGTCAGGAAACTGGCGGCGCCAAGCGTCAGTCAGGCGGCCAAAGCAGCGCTGGGTGGGGTGCGGACCCCCACACTCCTCACCCGCACGGTCGCCAGTGCGCAGGACGTAGGTGCACGGACCAGTACCCCCACCCCTCTGGCGCGCAGCGTACCACTCACGGAGCTGCTGAGGGGAGAGGGTCTCCTTACCGCGCTGCTGCTGCTGGCGCTGACCACCACCGGAGCCACTCCTCTGCGACGAGCCACGACCTCCTCCGCCGCCTCCTCCGCCGCCGCCTCCACCACCTCCGCCACCACCTCCACTCCCACCGCCGCCGCCACCGCCGCCTCCGCCTCCACTCCCACCGCCACCGCCGCCGCCGCCTCCGCCTCCACTGCCGCCACTGACACCTCCGCCCCCGCCACCACTCCCACCACCACCCCCACCCCCTCCGCTGCCTCCGCCGCCGCCCCCACTGCCCCCGCCAGCTCCTCCGGCGCCCCTGCCCCCCCTGCCTTTGCCAGAGCGACGTCTTCCACTAGGGGCAGACGCCGCACCGACCGACTCCAAACCAATTAGGTCGGCCGTAGCAGCAGAGGCAACGGAGGGCAAAAGGGGGGAGGGGGAACAGCCCTCAAAGATGGGGGTGCGCGGGTCACCACGCGAGGCCCCTACAGCGAGAATGCTCTTCTCTGCTGCTAGGAGGGACTTCTCGAGGAGGTCAACAATGAGAGTGGTGGGGCAGACTGAGAGAAAGTGGTCCCTGACTACGCGAAGGGAGTCAGGGAGGCGGGTGACTATGTAGTAGAGGGTGATGTACATGGGGGGGGGGGGGGTTCTTGGCGCAGAACTCAGCAGGAAGCGCAGCGCGGTAGCGAGTGTCACTAGTGCGGAGGTGTGTAATGAGGTCAGCGACTGTGGCAAAGGCAGCAAGGTCAGGAAAGAGGTACGGTAGCATGAGGCGGCTCAGTGTAGCAGTGGCAGGGGAGGAGTAGCGTGCAACTACAGCGTCGTACAAGGTCTGAGCACTCTTGTACTGGCTAAAGTGTGCACTCTCAGAGGGAGGCAGGTGGCGACGCACAGCAAGACGTACAGCAGCATCGCGTGTGGCCCACTGCGAGCGAAGAGTGGTGTCAGCATCGGCAGCGGGGGCAGGAGAGGCACCAGAAGTGAGGTCAAAGAGAGAAAGGCCGTCTGCCCTATCGCACTGTAAGAAAAGCTGCAGGTCGTCCACCCAAACGTCGAAGTCAATGGCCCGACCTTCAGCGTCAAAAGTGAGGACACTGGGGGTAGCCATGACAGCAGTAGACTAGCAGCGCAGGCAGTAGGGTGAGGGCAGTGCGGAGAGAACGGCGCTGCTCTTACCAGACAGGGCAGGTCGGGCAGTGCAGGTACCGGGCGGCTCGGCTGTTGGGCGGCTCGGCTGCTCCGGCGGCTCGGGCGGCTCGGCGGCTCGGGCGGCTCGGCTGCTGGGCGGCTCGGGTGCTGGGCGGCTCGGCGGCTCGGGCGGCTCGGCTGCTGGGCGGCTCGGCTGCTGGGCGGCTCGGCTGCTTGGCTGCTGGGCGGCTCGGCTGCTGGGCGGCGCGGCTAGGCAGCGGTGCCGTGAAGGAGGAGGCGCCGGGGCCGGAAGATGTGGCGCCGGGGCCGGAAGATGTGGCGCCGGGGCCGGGGGAGGTGGCGCCGGGGCCGGGAGAGGTGGCGCCGGGGCCGTGGGGCTGCGGTGCCGCGAAGGAGGCGGCGCCGGGGCCAGAAGAGGCGGCGTCGGGGCCGGGGGAGGCGGCGCCGGGGCCGTCGGGCGGCGCTGCCGCGAAGGAGGCGGCGCCGGGGGCCGGGAGTGGCGGCGTCGGGGCCGGGAGAGGCGGCGCCGGGGCCGTCGGGCGGCGCTGCCGGGAAGGAGGCGGCGCCGGGGGCCGGGAGTGGCGGCGTCGGGGCCAGGAGAGGCGGCGCCGGGGCCGTCGGGCGGCGCTGCCGCGAAGGAGGCGGCGCCGGGGGCCGGGAGTGGCGGTGTCGGGGCCGGAAAAGGTGGCGCCGGGGCTGCAGAGGCAGGCGACGGGGCCAGAGGCGGCGGCGTCGGGGCTGCAGGGGCGACGCAGCAGGGCCGCGAGGGCGGCGCGACGCGGCCGTTAGGGCGGCGCGACTCTACGGGGCCGCACGCGCGACTCGACAGGGTTGCGCGCGCGACTCTAAGGGGCCGCGAGGGCGGCGCGACTGAGCGCTAAGGGAGCGCGCCTCGGGGAGATTAGGGCGCGCTCCGGGCAGGAAAAAAAAATGTCGTGTGGTGGGCCCTAGGAACGGTTCCCACAGAGGAACCCGCTCTATACCATGTGAGAATCTTAGACAGGAATGAATGACTAAGTCAAAGTTGGGTACAAATGCAACCCTGGAAAGCTGTACCCCATATGTGCTACCCCACTATAGCCTACAAACATGCATCAGCTATAGTAATCTGACACTAAGGCCGACCAGGTATTGTTGAGTATTTGTCATGTATGGATGAGTTAAAATATAAGACATACATCTAGTTAAGATCCTCAGCAAATACGGTAATATGATTTATGTGTCACGATTTTACGATTTCAAAACTGCCCTCCCATTTTGCGTTTTTTATCATACGTATTATGCTGATTATGATAATCTGTGTACTGTGATTAATCAATCTGTTATAAAGAGTTCCTAACTGATTTTTTTTCGGTTGCTCTAGTGAGGATGAGCAATGCTGGTGGTTTGCTGGCGCAGTGCTTGCCGAACCTGCTTGAAGATTGCTGATGCACACCTCGAAACGATTCTTCGAGGAATGCTCAACATTTGAGCATTCCTCGAGATAAACCAACATCATTGTTACCCTGTAAGTACTTTCAGCATTGCCCATACATTCTATAAACAATCTTTTGTCGGTTTGAATTTTGTTGAGTAACGACCTGAACGGCAACTATCGCTGTGCCATTATCTGACGGCCACGATTCGTCAGCGTTAGCGTTCTCGTAAATCCGACTCGATTGGCCCCGCTGAAACCTTCCGATGCGTGATAGACTAAGAATAAACGTGACCGTCACGTTTTAGGGTTTCTGAGTCTGTGTCACGATCTGGCATTGCCACTGAAAAACACCACTGAATACATCGTTTATAACCAGCTTAACAAAGGGCAATATAAAACGAGTAACGACGGGCTACATCTTGAGTTTATGGCGTAAAAGGGATGATCGAGAGGTAGGAGATCTAAGTACTGCTGCAAGTAGTTGTTCTATTTACAGACATAAATGGTACTGAATGGAAAGGGAAGAGGGAGTTGGAGAAGAAACAACATGTGTGCAAAATGTGACGAGCCGCATCACGGTTGATATTGCCCTGCCTTGCTGTCAAACCGAGGTTGGTGGTGGCGCGTAATGACGCCCTCTGACCCCCGACGACCGCGGCGGAGGGCAGTTTAGCCATGGATGGAAGGGGACCACCTGAGCGGAACACTCGCAGGTAGATTTCAGGAGAAACAGCGATGCCAGTTCAGGCGCTTTGATGAGGTCGCGGAAGTCAACGCGATAACTCATTTGTGCGAAAGAAACCAATGTGCGAATGTTACGTTTCTCACGATTTATACATTTAGAAAGCTTGCTTTCTCTTACTTATCATTTGGCATCGTTCTCATTTCAACTGGCATCGTTCTCATTTCAACTGGCAAATTACAACATGCACCTCGAGCTAGGAAACAGAAGTGCTAGTACATGTTACTATACTGCGTATCAATCATTGTACTAGCGATTCATCATGCTACTTGATGTCTATCATGCTACAAGCTATCGATCTTCTCGTTCAAGCAGCGTCGATGATGCCCGTCAGTGTTGGGGCGGGGGGTGGGAGAGTTGCATGAGCCGTTGGAAAACGAGAGACGTGGGTGGAGGGAAATGAGCTCCAACCCACGATTTGTAGTTGGAGAAGGGCGTTTAGCGCGCTTCGACGATGCCAAAACATGCGTTACAAGCAGCTGCGCTTTCGAAATACGTAATTTTGAAAAACACTTCGTGTGTTTAAAAATTATAATATTTAGAAAGCTTGCTTTCTCTTACTTATCATTTGGCATCGTTCTCATTTCAACTGGGGTTCTTGAGACATGGGTAGCCGGGGCTTCCGATGACGGATGAGTGCCTCTGCGTGCTGTGCTGAGGACGGGGCATGATTCAGGTCCTACAACTGGCGGGAGGCGTTGATGAGATGTTCGGCATTTGGCGTGACGTACATCTCCTTGGCTGCGTCACTACGCCATCGGCCCAGCCGTTTGAAGATTCTGTCTGGCACGCCGGTGTTTGCCGCGGCAGTGGCTGCACCCTTGCGAAAGGAATGAGTGCCCAGCTGTTGTTCTCCAAGTCCGATCTTCCCAAAGGCCTCTTTGCACCAGTTTCGGATTGTCGGATACGACGGTGGCCTTGATTGGCCACCTTGGGTGGAACCATGACCGAAGGTGCGAATCAGCGGCCCCCTTGATTGCTGATCATATCCGGCGAGTCGAATGAGTCGTTGAGTGCCGCGGACAGGGCAGAACGGATCGTGTGTTGCGGCGATAGGTATCCATGTGCCTTTTCCAGCTTGGTCCGTCTTGGAGTGCGGAATTAGGATCCACATGACCTCGTCGTCAAACTGGATGTCTTGCCACTCGATGGCGACGAGGTCTGAGTATCGCAGGAATCCGGAGTACATGAGAATGGGGATGAGCCCCTTCTGGAATTCGCCGGGGTTGTCAGATCGCAGGTATCCTGCCGACATGTCACGGACTTGTTGCAGCGAGACTGGCTCCTTCACTCTCGTGGGGCGAGGACAGTGTCGTTTCGCAAAGTCGCGTACTTGAGTGGTGAATGGTCCTGCCGTTGGGCATGCGCTCCCAGTCATGCGGTGGGCGAAGCTCACGGCTGAGCAGGTGAGTTGTACCATGGATAGGGTGGCCTTGCGTTTGATGGCGTACACCAGGTATAGTGCGAGGGTCATGTCTGCCGCGGGGAGGAATGGGAGGTCCACCTTTGCACAGAAGGCTCGAAACTTGACCCAGTATGGCTCGTACGTTTGGATCGTTGAGTCAGCACGAGACTGTGAGAGCATCTTTAGAAGCTGTACTTGTAGCTTTGGCAGTACGTCTGCGCGAAGGAGGACGAGATGGGTTAGTTGAAGACCACTCGTAATGCGACGATTGTACTATGAGGCAATCCTGTGCCTGAGAAAGCGGTGTGGTGCGAGCCTACTGCTAAACATTGGCTGCCGTGCGTCAGGGGAATTTGTGCTTGGATATGCGGGGCCCAGCTAGGTGGGGAGGGTTGTAGGAGCGGCCACCAGGTTGCCTCTGGCCAATGTGGGACAACGAGGGTGAGTGAGGCGTGGGTGCGTTGTGCGTGGTGGATGACTGCTGGGATTAACTGGGGTGGCGGGAACGCGAAGCCATTCTCGGTCGACCATGAAATCGAGAATGCGTCGATTGCAGTGGCCTCCAGGTGTGGTATCTTTGAGCAGAATCGTGGCAGCTGCGAGTTGTTTGGGCTTGCGAAAAGGTCGATTGAGTGGGGACCCCAACGACGATTGAGGATGCGGAACCATGGTTTTTTCAAGGAGTAATCGTCGTGGTCGATCATTTTGGACAGCTCATCTGCATGGGAGTTTAGCTCGCGCGAGATCCATTCAACAATTAATCGAGTGCCGAGCTCCATGCACGTGCGGATGATGTCCTTGCAAGCGGTGGTGAGATCGGCGGTGCGAGAGCCGCCTTTGCGGAGGATGAAAAAGACCCCTTGGTTGTCCACCCTCACGAGCACGTGTTTTTGCTGAACCTTGTTCGCGTACGTTCGAAGGGCCCAAAGGACGCCTTCAATTTCCCTCCGAGTGCTGGACGTCATTCGCAATGGTTCTGGCATGGCTGCGCTTGCCTCTTCGAGTTCACCAGGGAAGGTGAGAAGGGTGGCGCCCCAACTATGAGAGCTGGCGTCCACGTGAATTACCGCGTCATAACTGTTCCGAACGTGGAATGGTGCGCCATTAAATTTGTCGAACTCTTCAAGCAAGAACTGCAACTCTTCAGCAACGGGGGGGGAAATGCTCAAGCTGCTTCCCCAGGATGGCGCGTCGTTAATTGCTTGTAGCATGGCGTGGCTGAATGCACGCGTCGTGGCGCCGAGTGCGACGGCCATCGACGCGAGTGTGCCGGTGATTCTGGCCAGGTGGCGGACTGGAACCTGTCGGCGCGCTTTGCTTGCGTCCAGTAGGTTCCGAATGTGTGCGTGAAGTGATGCCCGTCGATCGGTGCCAATTGAGAATTGACCAGATTTGGTGTCCAACTCGACGCCCAAGAATCGCAGATGTTGGGATGGCAGCAGCTGCGACTTTTTCGCGTTAATTACCAAGCCCGCCATCTTGAGGTCCGAAATTATCTGCTGGCATGTTGCTTGTGCGTGGGCCTTGGACGTGCATAACAACCGGATGTCGTCCACATAGGGTATCACTCGAACGCCTTGTTCACGCCAGCGCCTGGCTAGTTGTTTGATGAGCTGCGTGAAGACAAATGGTGCCGTGGCGAGGCCAAAGGGTAGTGAACGGAAGGCGTACGTACGCCCTTCAAATTCGAAGCCCAAGAATTTCCAGCAAGAGTTGTGTATGTCGATGTGGTGGTATCCCGATTTGAGGTCGATGGAGAACATCCAATCTCCCATGCGTGCCAGGTCGGCCACGCGGCTTAGGCCTTCGTATTTGAATTTAGGGATGGTCAGGTGCGCGTTCACTTTTCTGAGGTCGAGGATTAGCCTGCATTTTTCTCGTTGCTCAACCACGTTGAGTGGGCTTATGCATGTGAGCTCCGCTGCTGGGGTGACCACCGCCGCGCCGGTCTCGGTAAGTTCGCGAATGGCAGTGCGTGTGAACGCAGCATGCGTGTGCGCCCCGAGGTGGTTGCGCTCGTGAAACGGTTGTGGTGGGTTGTGGCTCCATGGCAGCCAGTAACCGTTAGCGATGACGGAGAGGATGAGGCTGCTGGGGCACCACGAGCTCCACCATGCAAGGGTTGCGCGAAGCCGCCCGCGCATTTGCGTGACAGATTTGTCAGTGACGGCGAACTCGTACGGATCTCCGTCGCCTAGCGTCTCGTGTCGTGTTATCTCTGCATGTTTGCCGAGTGACAATGGCGCAGAGGTGTTAGAATGCAAGCCATCGTGTCTCAGGAATGTGCATGCGATAACGCGTGCGTAGACACATCAACAAGTCGTAATCATCGTTTGTCACCCATGTGTGACGCGGTTCGCCTCTCTCTCCCCTCTCGCTCTCTCTCTCCCTCTCTCCCTCTCTCTTTCTCTCTCTCTCTCTCTCTCTCTCTCTCTCTCCCTCTCTCTCTCTCTCTCTCTCTCTCTCTCTCTTTCTTTCTCTCTCTCTATCTTTCTCTCGTTCACTCTTTGCATTTGCTCTTGCTTTCCCTTTATCCATGACATGCCTTTTTGGCTCGTGGCCAATATAAAGGCTACCAATGCCAACGAATGGTGGTGCCGTTTGCTCGGGTTCGTGTGGGTGCTTGCCATTTTGTCGCTCTCTGGTTTTTTTTTTTTTTTTTTTTTTTGTCATCCAAAGCCAAGATCAGAAAGTACTTCTTTAAAAATAAAGCCCTTATAAGAAACGGGCCACACATAGCCATGCTTCCTAGCATGCATCCGCCCCGCACCGCACGGGCCAAATTATGGGACCAAAGGGCTTTCTAGTCCCTCTCCTGCCACCTAGGCCTATAGCCTAATCATCACCCCTAACTAGGGCTTGGCTCATAGCCACCGCAAACCCCTTTGGGTTGCCCACGGTCAACGCACTTGACGTGCACCGTGCCACGCGCGCTAAGGCGCAAACGCTCAAGGACCATCCCTACACCACGGGTGCGGGTCCTTGGCCACCATTGCCATTTCGCGGGCAGCCACTTGCCACATGCCCCGGCTGGCCGCAGCGGAAGCATGTCCCACGGAAGCCGTGGAAGCTCCCCATAGGCGGGCCGCGCTTGGGGTTGAACGCCATGGGCCCGCGACCTCCGCCGCGGTGGGATCGAGCGTGCGCACCCTCCGCGCGATCTATCGCTGCCACGTCGGCGACGGCTTGCTTGAACGGGCGGGAGGTAAGGAGGCTCTTCTGCTTGTACATCTTGAACCGCTTGGCGACGCGATCGTCGGTGGCGTCCTCGACTTGAAGCATGTCGTAGCGCTCCGAAATGTAGTCGAGGGCGCTCGCGACCATTTCAAGTCCACCCGCCGCGTCGCCGCGCTGCAGTTTGTACTCCGCGTGCTTCAGGTAGGCCCTCAGGTCCTCCAGGGGCTCCACTTTCGCTCGCACGAGCGGGTCAATGAAGTTTGCCGCCGAAAAAGTGGGGTTAATGCAAGGGAGGGGAGGGAGATTTTCCATGGGGGGAAAATTTGTTGTGTTGTTCGGAGCCTCACCGGCGTCGTCGTCTGAGTCGTCGGAGTCGTTGTTGACTGCTGCAGCTTCAGGAGCGCTGGTAACGGCCTCCTTGTCGTGGCGGCGCGTTGATGGTCCTTTTGCTCCTTTTTCCTTTTTTGCAATGTCGTTTTTAGCCGATGCAGATGCAGCAGGTTGTGTAGTTTCGGCGGCGATCGCGCTAGCGGGGTGCTGCTGTAACAGGGACAGGAGGGCCTTGACTTGGTCCGGGGTCAACGCCTCGGTCAAGGCCTGGTCAGCCGTCGCGTCAGACTGACGAAACATAATAGCATTTATTGTTTTACTATCATCTACACATGTTCAAGTTATAAACGTGAAATTATAACAAATATGTTACAATGCGAAGCCTATATCCATCTCATTTTCAGTTTTGCCGAGTCATACAGGGTACGTACGGTGTACATCGCGGATGTTCTGACGAGTTACCAGTTGGGATTTCGGAATGCACTGTTCATTACCATTCTGGAAATAATGTTGACCAAACTGGCACATTGGTTACCATGGAGGCAATCGGAAGATACTTTAGTTACGATTTGGACGCGTAGCTTACCTTGCGTGCGATCGACCCCAATGAGTGTTACCGCTAAGATAAATGCCCATTTGTAATCTAGCGAACGACTGGCGTCGTGATTTTCAAAAGTTACCAGCAGTGGACGAAACCAGTCCCTGTGCTTTTCCCCACCTTCAAAAACCACACAACCATAACCAGAGCTCAAAATTCAAGTGAAAGTAGCCTTCTTTTGCCACAGCTTTCTTTGTGTTAGGTTTGCTCTTGTTCTTCCGTTCACAGTCAGACAACCGGCGGTGATCATTTTCCAGAATAACGAAGCTGAGATTTCGTCCGACGACTAGAATCGAATATCGCCGTTCTCGAACAGGTGTCACCCACGTTCTCACGAAGACTTGCCGCTCAACAAAATCGCGACTATGCGGCTGTCCTTGAATTGTCGCTCTTCCCAGCGCTCGGCGACCTCAATCACGGGGCTGATGCTGCTGCTGGCGCTCAGCGTCCACGACCATCTCGCGTCGCGCCTCGTGGGAGCGGAGAGCGTCAGCCTCGATGCGTCGCAAAGTGAGTGCACCTGCACGCACGTTTATCATTCTGAAGACGAAGAGTCAAATGTGGCGCAAGACGGTCCGGCAAAATCCCTAGATATTTCCGAGAGGAACCCCGCCAACCCATGCCTGAATTTCAGAAGGCCCCGCGCCAGGTTGAGAGGAAAATCTAGCCGCCGCCGCCACCGTGAAAATAGAATAAATTTATGAATTAATTTAAAAAAGAAAAAACAAACAAACAAAATAAAACAAACAAAAACCTCTTGCTCTGCTCCTCCCTTCGTTCTATCGCTCCTCAGTCGCCCCCTTGAAGGCCGTGCAGGCAGGGCTGAACTACACGCTGGTGAGCAGTGACGACACGTGCCCGACCACGGCGTCCACCTTCATGGGCGCCATCCTCTGCGACGCCGACGGCTACGTCACCGAAATCAGGTGCGCGGCGTGTTTGTTTCTCACACCGCGTTGACTTTTGAGTGGACCCAAATTCAACTGAAACCGCATCCACCCTCATGGGCCCTCTGCAACGCCGCTGACGGCTACGTCACCGAAATCAGGTGTGTGACCTTGCCGCGCTGAGTACCTTGCAGCGTGACCAACCCCATTGCGGCTCCATTGCTACGTCATTCCACATACCAACAATCAGTGGTATTTGAGACTATTGGCGTGGAAATGGAGCACCTTGCAGCGCATGACCAGCAAGTAATACGTAGAATTACCAACTGGTCTCTCAAGCCTAGCAAAGATTTGAAGCCGGCTCAGGTCAGCTTCTTCCTCAGGAAGGCTGCTGGTCAGGGAGTGCAGGGGTCACTATTACGTTCCTTTCACCCTGAATCTGGTGGAATGTCTGCGTCTTCCCTCTCTGCCTCAGTTCATTACCCTCTCTTTGCGCTTCCAATCGCTCCCGTTTCTGCAGAATATCGTCCTACTTTGGCCATGACGTTTACGCCAGCATCCCGTCCGATATCTCTCTGCTCACACGCCTCTCCCACATGTAAGAAGCATCTTCACTCTCACACAGACCCACACACGTACACATACACCCGTCCGATATCTCCCTGCTCACACGCCTCCCCCACATTTAGGAAAAACATCATCATCATTCTCACACGCACACACACACACACACACACACACACACACACACACACACACACTCACGCACGCTCACCCACCTACCCACCCGCACACACACACACACACACACCCACCCACCCACCCGCTCACACACACACACACACTCACGCACGCTCACCCACCTACCCACCCGCACACACACACACCCACGCACCCACACATCCACACACACGCACGCACCCACGCACCCACATCCCCCCTCTCCCCCCCCCCCTCCCCCTCCCGTCCCCCCTCCAACCCCCCCCCCCCCCCCCCCCCCCCCCACCCTTCACCCCCGGGGTGCACACACACATGCATGCATACACGCTGCATGCAATTACAAACACATGAATCTACACAGATGCACACAGGCGCGCAGGCACCTACTTCCACCCATGCATCCATTCATACCCTGTGCGCTCGAACCAGCCACCACCCACCCACCCACCCACCCCTCAGCAAGAGGTACAAGGTACACGCCCGCCCACCCACCCACCCACCCACCCACCCACCCACCCACCCACCCACCCCTCAGCAAGATTTACAACTTGGATTTCGGAGGAGCCCCTGTTCCTGCCAGCCTTGGAAGCATCCCCAACCTCGTTTTCCTGTAAGTGCCTTGTGCTTCGGGACCACTCCTGAAGTCCTTTTCTATGTTCCCATGCGCATCAGTGACTTCTTCACCTCCCTGCCCTACAGTATGAGCGCGTCCTAGGTTAATTTCCGCAATCTCCCTTTCTTTCTTTGCTCTTCAGTCCAAGGATCAGCTAGGAAGAAAGGAAGAAAACACAAATCTAGAAGAAGAATCGAAGAACTAGGCGAGAGAAGCATCATATGCCTCTCTCATAAGTGGTCCCTGAATCGATGTGGCATAGAGGCTTGCTAAATACCCCCGACCCCCTTCCATCTCTGCCATCACAGTGAGCTGTCCAGCAGCGGCCTATCTGGGGCGATTCCCAACGATCTCAGCACAATCACCAACCTGAAGCACCTGTGAGTGCACTAACCTAACCTGTAGCACCTGTGCTTTCACCAACCTGAAGCACCTGTGAGTGCACTAACCTAACCTGTAGCACCTGTGCTTTCACCAACCTGAAGCACCTGTGAGTGCACTAACCTAACCTGTAGCACCTGTGCTTTCACCAACCTGAAGCACCTGTGAGTGCACTAACCTAACCTGTAGCACCTGTGCTTTCACCAACCTGAAGCACCTGTGAGTGCACTAACCTAACCTGTAGCACCTGTGCTTTCACCAACCTGAAGCACCTGTGAGTGCACTAACCTAACCTGTAGCACCTGTGCTTTCACCAACCTGAAGCACCTGTGAGTGCACTAACCTAACCTGTAGCACCTGTGCTTTCACCAACCTGAAGCACCTGTGAGTGCACTAACCTAACCTGTAGCACCTGTGCTTTCACCAACCTGAAGCACCTGTGAGTGCACTAACCTAACCTGTAGCACCTGTGCTTGCACTAGCCTGAAGCACCTGTGAGTGCATTAGCCTGAAGCACAGCACATGAGTCACTTGAAAACAAACTGTAGAGGCAGGTCGCTTTCCCTACTTGTATCTTTGTCAACTATCCCACTCTGTCCCATATGCTTACTCCTTTCCCACAAGACCCTCTCAAATACCTTTTCACCCCATCCCTCCTTCCCTCCCTCCCTGTGCGCAAACAGCGACCTTTCAAGGAACTCTTTCAGCACCCTTTCATCCAGCATCGCCTCTCTCTCCAGCCTCGAATACCTGTACGCAGAAAATCCACCTCAACTTTCACTGTCCCTCTCTCCCATAGCTTATACGCTTCTTCGCGCCTTTCCCCCATCTACCATTTTCATTGTTTCTCACTGCGTCCTCCTTCCCTTGTCTTCTTTCCTTCCTCTTCGACCCACTTGCTCTCCTCTCACTTTCCCCATCCTTGCAGTGACCTCAGTAGCAACGTGTTGGACGGCCCTATCCCTCCAGAGCTTATGACTCTTACTAACCTTGCTCACATGTGAGTGCTGAGGCTAATTATACATCCGAGTGAACCCTGATATTGGCAGCAGCTTCCATATGCCTCTCAATCCCTTGCGTTCCTCACCAATCCCTTGCGTTCCTCACCAATCCCTTGCGTTCCTCACCAATCCCTTGCGTTCCTCACCAATCCCGCTCCATTCCATCCCTCGGTCGCATCAGCCCATCGCATCAGCCCATCGCATCAGCCCATCGCATCAGCCCATCTCATCACTCCCTCTCATCGCTCCCATCTCATCACTCCGTCTCAACCCTACACCCATCCACCAATCCCCTGTGGCATGCGGCAGTGACATGAGCAACAACAGCTTCAGCGGCTCCATTCCTGATACCATTGAGGCGCCCCAAAAGTGATCTCTTCACCCATCCCCCCATCCCCCCATCCCCCTCCCCCCATCCCCCATCCCCCTATCCCCTCATTGGTTGTGGCATGCGGCAGTGACATGGGCAACAACAGCCTCAACGGCTCCATTCCTGATACGGTCACCAACCTCCGAGGCCTCACAAATCTGTAAGCGGCTACCTCTTTCCCCACCTGACTTTCTATTCGACTCAAAAGTCACCACTTTGACATGGGCACCAACAGCCTCAACGGCTCCATCCCTGATACCATCACCAACCTCCAAGGCCTCACAAATCTGTAAGCCTCGCCTCTCTAGCCCCTCTGACTCGATTCAGTAGCAAGTCTTCACATCCTCTGCCCCCCAAGTAATCACAGAGCTGTACTCTTGGCCTAACAGAGATTTACCCCTCGCCCCTGTAGTATGGGTGCTGCCCTCACTGATTACTCTCTCTAGTCAGTTTTCTCTCACTCTTATCATGAAGCATACTTCGATATCTTTCCTCTCAGCGTACATTCACTTCACACCCAGACCCAGTATGGAGTGCACCATCTGGGAGAATAATTTGGTATCATCCCTCGTCCTAATCCCCGTCCGCTCTCACCTGCCTCGTGCCACGCTGCCTCCTCTAACCTCCCTATCGACTCACACATGCGTGCAGGGACCTGTCTGAATAACTTCATCTCTGGACCGATTCCCACAGGCCTAGGCTCCATCCTTACGCTCTCAATCCTCATCCCCTCTCTCACCTGCCTCATACCACCCTGCCTCTTCTAACCTCTTTCCGGCGACTCACACGTGTGTGCAGGGACCTGTCTGATAACTTCCTCTCTGGACCAATTCCCGCAGGCCTGGGCTCCATCCCCAAGCTCCGTAACTTGTGAGCAGCCATGGATTGCACACACAGACATATGGTTACGCTCACACACACGGGCACACGCACAAACACACACACACACAAACACACACACACACACACACACACACACACACACACACACACACACACACGATTCCACAAGTGCAGAAACGGTCGCAAAAATACTCCCCTTCACTTCCAGCCTCACCTCCCGTCTTTGCAAGCTCCTCCTCTTCCCCCCCTCTTCCCCCCCAAAACCTCCCCAGTCCTCCTTCTTTCTCACCACTCCCCCTTCCAGGTGGCTGGGAACCGGCCCCGAGTGCCCCAAGGAGTAGAATCAAAAGTCTGTGGCGCAGTAGAGCTCAGGCAGCAGCTGTGTATTTTGAGTAGAATCAAAAGTCTCCTCTGCTTCTTCCTTTCTCCCTCGCCACTCCCCCTTCCAGGTGGCTGGGAACCGGCCCCGAGTGCCCCAAGGAGTACACTAGCTGCGTGGTGGAGCAGAGCTCAGGCAGTCAGCTGTGCCTGTGGTGCTCCTACTTCTGCTCCACCTGTGACAAAACGAATCGTGAGTTGGATTTAACAAAGGAACCTAATTGGATACAGTTGCCAAAAAAAAAAAAAAAAAAAAAAAAAAAGGCTGGAATGATTTAGTTATCAGTCACAGGATGAACAAGCGGACCACTTTCCCACACTCTGTTCCTCTCACCCCGCTGCTCCATTTTTCTCACCTCGCTCCACCTGTTTTCTCACCGCGCTGCACCTTCCCTTCACTCCACCTCCTTATGCTAACAACTCAGTCGCTGACCACCAGGGCCAACATGCATGTAGACCTTTCATGGACCATCAGGATGCTCTCGGTGTCACCTCATCATTCCCCATTTCGCATTCCCCTCATTCCACATTCCCCTCATTCCACATTCCCCTCATTCCACGTTTTCTTTTTCCACCTCTCTGGCCCTAACATCTTCTTCCATACCCGCTCAACAGCTCTGGACAACCTTAACTGGAACATTGGAGACCCCACCACCACCATCACCACCACCAACAACAACCACAACAACGCCAACGCCACGGCGAATTCCTCCAGCTCGGGGTTGTCCACAGGAGCCATCGTGGGCATCGTGGTGGGCGTGCTGCTGCTGGTCGTTGGCGTCATTGCCACCGTCTTCATCATCATTCAGTGCGGGAAGAAAACCGAAGGTGGGACGCCATTTCCTACTACCGTATTTCGTTGCCTTTGTCAACTGAAGTTTTTTCTTTAACAAGCACACACATTCACTCAAAAAGCACGTCATCTCCCACGCTAACAACAAACAAACCTACCGTAACAACTATACCCACCTAACAAGAACGTTCTGTTCTCCTGACCGCAAACCGCAGTCTCGGCCGTCACAAAGCCATCAGCAATCTGCCCTCTTTCCTGTGCAGCGGTGGAAGTGCCTGCATATGCGGGTGGAGGCCAGTACCCTGCGCCAGACGCGGCTCCTCAGGGCACATATGCGAAGGGCTACGGCAGCTACCAGCCTGATGCGAGTGCCAAAGTCTAAATGATTATATTTAAGCAGCGTCACGTCCCAATGCGGTACCTGCTACTCTATGCTACACCTGCACCTTCTGCAATCTGCTACACCTCGTGCTGTATGTACTCAGCATAATGGTACGGTACAACCTGCTACTTCGTTTATTTATGATAGAGAGCTTGCTGCTATATCATTAGAGATTTGCATCATCTTACCATTTTTTGCAGCTGAAGCACAACATTGCCAACCACAAAGGGTACGGTACGTCGTACCAGAACTGGTTAATAATGGGAATTCGTAGGCCTGCACCTACAGAGGGGGTGTGTATGACGGTGGGCCTATTGGGAAGACCTTGAGTATTAGGAAATTGCAATGGATCAGAAACTATGGCCTTTCTCTCAGCTCAACAGAAACTAAGACCACGCAAGATAGGGTTGCTCGGTGGAGCATCACTAGTCAGAAATTAGTTCTCTCTCAGCAGGGCCCAAAATATCAGGGTAAAACACCCTGATTACCCTGGGGGCTTGTCCACTTCTCTGGATTACCCTGCCTGCCGAAATCAGGAATGCTGTATAGTTACCCTTCTCTCAAAAGTGCATGTTTTTTTTTACCCTGATAGGTTTTTAGCTTACCCTGGCGGAATCAGGGTTGGGTGTACACTACCCTGTTACCGAATCTGTTCTAACGCGAACCTTACTATAGTTCGCGTGGTGACAAAACGTACAACACCCCCACAAACACCAGTTGTCGCTCGTGCCCACGCCAAGAATCCGCATTGGTTGTTTCTGCCGCAGGGCTGCCAGCCACCAATGATTGCACCTCGTCATTTTCCGCCACGCCCACCGCCATCACAGCAGAATTGGCTGTCAAGGACAGCTTCAAGCTGTCCTTGACATCCAGTTGCAGCCTCAGTGCTGCCTTGCTGGCCATCACAGGGCCCGCCCCGTGGAACATACTCCCCTGTCGAGGCTGCCAGAGGCGCCTTCTCTACGAGGGGGTCTCTCGCTTGGCCCTCGTTGTGCATGCATGTGGTGCGTGCGTGGATTTCAAGGACTGTATAGGGAGAACTTGAACATGTCACAAAAAGTAAGGAAACTCTCAAAATAGACACAAAATCAGGATTAGCCTAAAACTACCCTGCTCAAATCAGGCTAGTGGCAGAGTTACCCTGCTGAAAACAGAGTAAGAGATTTTTTACCCTAGGGGTCTGCCTATGGAGGGGCTGGTACCCTGATTCGTAAGGGTAGGCCTAAACCAAATTTGGGCCCTGTCTCTCAGCTACCATGCCAAGTAACCACTCTGAAGCTTTCATGTAGGTAGGCAGCAGCTCGAGACAAAAAAGTCGGGTGGCTTCATGCTAGCCATACCCAAGCACCAGCAACACGTCCCCAAAAAAACATCACGCTTTCAAAAGGTTGTCACATTTGCTGAGAGCCACCCCTTCAGCACGATGCCATTAACTGTAACCTTAACATAGAAGCTCGAAGGCTTCGTGAGCAACCCAGCATTGACGAACGACTTGATGGTCCCGACTGGCTGGTAAGCAGAAATGAGCGTGACCTTTTCTTGAAGCGTGCAGTTCCAACTGCCGCTTGTTGCCTCTGCCTGGAACATGCAGGGCAACCCGGCTAGGAGGGCGCCAGTGCTGCGGTAGTATCCAGGACTGGATATTGATGGGGATGTGCCTGATACGCCTGTAATGCGGAAGACAAATGAGGAAGTTTGGAGAGTGGCCGTGCTGCAAGGGTAAGGGTTAGGGGGAGACAGTGCGGGAGCACGACGGAGAATGCATTTAGTAGGATGGAAAACATTTTTTCCGCTGGGGCTATGACTACATCTTTTGCTTCTAGTGCCGAGCCTCATTTGCACATTAAGTGGGTAGGACGTTAGTAGGACGAAAACGCAGTGATACTGACTTTTGAGTCGACTCAATTCGAATACAGCGTACGTAGCGAGCCAAACTAAGTAACCGAATCTGACAATAGGCAATCGAGGCGTACGTGACGTGGCGCTTACACGTTAGAGTCCAGGATAGACGAGCCAGTCTGTTGAGAAACTAGCTTGAGAATGGCTTAGAAGCCATAGTATAGGACCCTTAGTAGCTTAGGTTTTAGGTTTAGGAAAAGTGTCGAGAAAGTTGAGAAGGAGAATGTGGTTCACTAGAAAGCAGGGGGATACAAGTAGTAAGCCCTAAAAGGGTTATACTCACTTTTGAGTACCCCACTACAGACTAGACATGCATTATAATCTGACACACCCCCATAGTCAAAGTGGGGTATAATCAGTATAGCATGCAGGCATAGAGCAAGAGCTCACAATAGGTAAGTAAGGCTAGAGCTAATCACAGAGGGCAGGTGAGGAGGAGGAGAGACTGTGGGGGAGAGAAGATGGGAGGTGACTGCTGACGCTGCAGACACACAGACAAGCTGCTGGCTCAGTGGCTACCGGAACAGCGCTCCGGACTACTGGGGTAACTGGCCCCGCGGCTAAAGGTAGCGGCAGACGAGCAACGGACCCACGGGCGACTGGCGACTACCGGAGATTGTAGCCTCCGGATTGCTGCTGCTGCTGACGACAAGACTGCTGCCTCCACACAACCTCCCCCAGCTGCCCAACGCCCCTCTCACACACCCCCTGCTCAAACCCTAGCCCTACACCCACAGCACCCCCTTAAACCCTAAACCCCAGACTCCCACACATCCACCCCCCTCAGCGATAGCTGCAGCAGTGGGAGACGAAGGAGGAGGAGGGGACGGCACGCACAACCGACACCCCCACAACCACCACCCCCATGCTCGGCACCCCACATCCCCAGCACCACGGAATGCACGGGGGGGGGGGGGGGGGAGGGGGGGGGGGGGGGGGGGGGGGGGGGGGGGAACGGGACGGGCTGCAGGTGCGGGCTGCTCCAGGGGCCGCTGCTGCAGTTGCTGGCCAGGGGCGGCTGCTGCAGTGACGGCGGCTCCAGGGGCGGCTGCCGTAGTGACGGCGGCTCCAGGGGCGGCTGCTGCTAGGGTGGCTGCTCCAGGGGCTGCTGCTGCAGGGGCGGCCGTTGCAAGGGCTGCTGCTGCTGGGGCGGCTGCTCCTGGGGCTGCTGCTGCAGTAGCGGCTCCAGGGGCGGCTGCTGTTGGGGCGGCTGCTGCTGGGGCGGCTGCTCCAGGGGCTGCTGCTGCAGTGGCGGCTCCAGGGGCTGCTGCTGCAGTGGCGGCTCCAGGGGCGGCTGCTGTAGTGCCGGCGGCTCCAGGGGTTGCTGCTGCAGTGGCGGCTCTAGGGGCGGCTGCTGCAGTGACGGCTCCAGGGGCGGCTGCTGCTGGGGCGGCTGCTCCAGGGGCTGCTGCTGCAGTGGCGGCTCCAGGGGCTGCTGCTGCAGGGGTGGCCGTTGCAGGGGCTGCTGCTGCTGGGGCGGCTGCTCCTGGGGCTGCTGCTGCAGTGGCGGCTCCAGGGGCTGCTGCTGCAGTGGCGGCTCCAGGGGCGGCTTCTGCAGTGACGGCGGCTCTAGGGGCTGCTGCTGCAGTGGCGGCTCCAGGGGCGGCTTCTGCAGTGACGGCGGCTCCAGGGGCTGCTGCTACAGTGGCGGCTCCAGGGGCGGCTGCTGCAGTGACGGCTCCAGGGGCGGCTGCTGCTGGGGCGGTTGCTCCAGGGGCTGCTGCTGCAGTGGCGGCTCCAGGTGCGGCTGCTCCAGAGCTCCCGAGAGCGCCTCGACAGGCGACGGTAGGGGACCGCGCGCGGGCCCCTAAGACGCCTCGACGAGGCGACGGGAGGGGCCGGCTCGCGGGCCCCGAAAGCGCCGCGACGAGGCGACGGCAGAGGCCTGCGTGCGGGCCCCCGAAACGCCGCGACGAGGCGACGCTCGGGGCCGGCGCACAGGCCCCCAGGACGCCGCGACGAGAGAGGAAACCCGCCGCGCGCTTCGGGGCGCACGGCGGGCAGAAAACCGCCACGCGCCCCGAGCGGGGCCGGCAGAGGGGACGGCGAGGCCGGTAGGTGCAGTGGCGGGGCCGTCAGAGGGGATGGCGGGGCCGTCAGGTGCAGCGGCGGGGCCGTCTGATGCGGCGGCGGGGCCGGCAGAGGGGACGGCGGGGCCGTCACAGGCGATCGCGGGGCCGTCAAGGGCGGCGCCGGGATCGCGGAGGTGGGCGCCGAGGCCAGAGGGGCGGCGCGCGACTGGAGGGCGGTACGCGCGGCGCGACGCGACCGTCTGGGGCGGCGCGACGAAGCCGCTTAGGCGGCGCGACGAAACTGTAAGGGCGGCGCGACGCGATCGGGCCGCCAGAGGAAAAAAAGGCCGGGCGCGACTCGGGCTAGGGCTGAGCGCGCTCCGGGCAGGACAGAAAAGTTTGGTGGGCCCTAGGAACAGTTCCCACTAGGGAACCTGCTCTGATACCATGTTGAGATAGTAGCAAGGAATGGCTTAGAAGCCATAGTATAGGACCCTTAGTAGCTTAGGTTTTAGGTTTAGGAAAAGTGTCGAGAAAGTTGAGAAGGAGAATGTGGTTCACTAGAAAGCAGGGGGATACAAGTAGTAAGCCCTAAAAGGGTTATACTCACTTTTGAGTACCCCACTACAGACTAGACATGCATTATAATCTGACACAGTCATGCCATTTATCGAGGACGTATCGGACGTTGCTAGGTCTACACAACACGGAGGAGAACCAGAAGATGGGAACAAAAGTGGTACAACCCTGGACGGAACGAAGTATCGGAGAATCAGCCAAGGCTCTTGAAAGGAGTCTTAGCAACACAATAAACATGCCAGCATTAGCGAAAAAGGATTAACTTTTCGTGTGCCATAGTGTTTGGAACCATTCCGTTCCGTGACGTGACGTGATGATGGTGGTGCGTACAACAGAAAAAAAATGTTCAAAAAAGTCTGTCATACAGCGAGTGTTGGACGTTTGGAGCAGGTGGCGTCCGGCGATCGCGCTGCAGGTGAGAGAGAGTTGAACTGCACAGGGAAACGAGGAGTCCAGAGAAATTAGGGTTGCGCTACAACGGTACAACCTAGTAGTACGTAATAGCAGTCGGTTGTGATGATTAATTGGAAATTAAGTCTCACAATGATTTATTCAAGGTAACCGGTTCATATATTTTTCCCGACCTATTTTTGGGAGCAAATCACGGCGCGAAACTTCGCAAAGCAGGTCAGCATTTTCAAGACGAAGCTACGGATAGCGTATAGAGTGACCAGGTCAGGCAAGCGTCGATATCACACTTGTGAGGACGATCGCAGATCGAGGTGGCTTTTGAGTTGACACTCAAGCGATTAGAGTGACCGGGTCACCCGATCAGGCAAGAATAAGTATCATACGTACTCGTGAGGACGATCGCAGATCGCAGAGGTGCGTCGGCCATGGTTGATTTTGTAAGGTACTAGTGATGGCAATTGCGGGTGATATGCAGATTATGTCGCTGTCTTTACGGAAAGAAAGAGAGGCCTGGAAAGGAAGTTTCTCAAGTGCTATGTGGTTCTATGTGGTTGCAATGCAACGCATCGTCAGTATGCGGCGTCGCAAGCGCTGCTAGTCAGGTGCTAGCCAGGAAGGAGAAATGGGGAGAGCCAGGCAGCAATTGCCGTGGAACTTGCTGCTACGAGACACATCACGAGGCTTATTAGATGCCATCAACACTCGCGGACCGCAAAGCGCGATGGCGGTCACAGGTGGCTTGTGAACTGCTGCTTGCCTGGTTTCTGGAAAAGAAATATGGCGTGCGGATTAGGGCGTGTTACATTTTCGATTTTTCCGCATTGTTCGGACAGTCACCACTCTAAAACGTTTAGAAACCCACTTGAACCAATCGTTCTAGAAATATACCACTTTGAACCGTTCTGACGGTCCGGTGCAGTCCGAAAAAAATCGAAAATGTAACACGCCCTTAGGCAAATGTGTCCAGGGACCTCCCCTCCAGCGCAGAATCAGAAAATTCAAAGGGTTCAGTTCGGTGAAGCGGTTTCGAACCAAGCCTGTTTGAACAGACTGAATCGCCGAACCTCGCTAAACCGTTGTAAAACCTAATTAATACGTTCTGAATTGTGCTGAATCGTACTGAACATTTTCTTACATAACAATAACCATCCCAGCCTGAACCCCCAACTTTCTATTCTGTCAGGTGGGGGGCCCTTTGAAGGGCGAGAGCGAGACGTTTCTTGCAGGCCCCGTGTTTGGCGCAAAACTATTTGGAGGGCATCTGTTCCGGTGTTCGGTATAACGAGTCCCACAGCACCAACCAAGACAACCTCTTACAACACACTCATATAACTCTTCGTTGTCCATCAGCAGTCTTCCAGTCATTATAGAGTCAACTCGTGAAACTAATTGGCCACAAACAGGTATTGTTTGCAAAGTGATAAAGTACTAGCCTAACCTGGAATAAGCAGCCAACGACCGAAATATGGTTATACTTTTTTTTTTTTTTTTTTTTCCACTGCTCAGTCATACCGTATATGTATAAAAAAAAATATCGTTTTTGGGCAGTACAATAAGCCATATATTTTGCTGACCCCCTCTTCACTCACCAAGTAGAAATAGGCACAATCGATTCCATCAATACACCTACAGCATCTGTAACTCTTTAAGTGCAATAATTCAGTAATAGGCCCTTGAAAACGAGAGAAAGTAGTTGCTCGAGATGATTTGCAGGTGTGCCACGCATCGGACTACTGGCCGGAAGCACTAGGCTGATAACCAGCATAAGCATCCTGAGGCGGCTTGCTGTACTGGTTATCCCCTGCGTATGCCCCCGCAGGTTGAGTCGTGTATTCCACCTCCACCTCTGCAGAGAGGGAAGCACACATGAGGGTACAAGGACAAGGGAGGTGTGAAGGAATGCAACGAGGGATAACGGAGAGGAATAACGGAGGGAACAATCAGGATCTAGACCCTTGATTGATGATTGAAAGAAGAAGAAACCGCACAAGTAAAAGAAGCATTGCTTTACATTTTGCCGCACTGAATGACAATAAAGGCCCCGACAAGTGAGAGACATCTCAGACGGAGAGGAAAAGCATCTGCTGACGTAGGTGCCTTTCAGGGGCTTACCTTTGGACCTCTTGCCACACTGTATGAGAATAAAGACAACAACAATGGTGCCAACAATGAAGAGCAGCACGTCCACCACAATGCCCACGATGGCTCCTGCAGACAACCCTGAGCTGGAGGAGGAAGCATTGGCACTGGCGTTGGCATTGTTGTTGTTGGTGATGGTGGTGGTGGTGCTGCTGCTGCCATCGAGGTTGGATGGAGGAGGCCCAACAGGAGGAGGTGGGGGAGGAGGAAGGGAAGGAGAAGAGTCGGAGGGAGGTGCAGGGATGGGGGGAGAGATTGGAGGCTCCGATGGGGATGCCTCGGATGGTTAGGCAATGGATGGTTCGAGAATGGATGGTCCGGCAATGGATGGTTTGGCAATGGATGGTGGGGCATCGGATGCTGAGGCTGCACACACAAAACAAGAGTATCAGAAACGAAAAGGTTAGCTTTCTCCAACAAGTGTTATCCGCTAGGAATGCAGGATGCAACAGATGGTACCCACCAGGGGCAGGCTGGATGCAGGAGGAGCAGAAGGCGGCACAGGCGGTGCAAAACTCGCTGCTCTCTCTCTGCTCCACCACACATGAGGTGTTCTTGGCAGGGCAGGCCACGGTACGGTGCGGCGAGTAGTGGTGACTGGAACGGGAGTGCCGTCTGGGCGGAGGAGGGTTCCAGGAATATCTTGCGTGCGAATGCAGTTGTTGAGGACTTTCTGAGAGGGGTGACCGAGGCGCTTGTGCCAGAGGTCAAGTTGAGCACGCAGAGCAGGAGAGCGTGTGTAAAATGCAATGAGGTTGGCGATGTCACTTTCAATTGGCTGTGGGATGGGCTGTAAGATGGGCTGTGGGGAGATGGAGAGTCCAAGGGCAAGAATGATTTCACGAGCGGTGGGCGTTGGGGTGACTGTTGTGATGGGTGCGATGGGTGTTGTGACATCATTTGTGTCTGCTGTTTCTTCTGGGAGGTCTGGGCGTGGCACGTGATGAGGCAGTAAGGCAAATGTTGATGGAGGGCTTGGAGCAGGTGAGTCGGAGGTGCCGATCGGGGTGGTTCTAGTGTGAAGTGGGCTGCGAGGATATGTGTGGTAAGGCAGTATGGTGTCACGGTCAGTGGGGGGTCGCGAGGTTGAGGAGTCTGGGGAGGGGCGTCGGTGAATTGTAAGGGAGGCCCAGGACTCAGTTTGTGGTGTGGTGCCTGGGGGAATGCCAAGGGGACGTGGTGACCCATATGGTCCCTGTGCTTCAGCGGCTGCTTCTTGCTCAGCGCGAGCAATGACGTCTTCTATGGGTTCCTCTTCCTCCATGGTTGATGGTGTAGGTTCCCCCCATCCTGTTGCGCTAGGTCCGCCTCCCCATCCTGTTGTGCCAGTTCCGCTTCCCCATACTGCCGCTCGAGCTCCAGTTCCCCATCCTCCAGTGGCTGCAGCTGCTGCCGCCTTTGTTTCGTCGTCTGCCTTGCGGCGCCTTTCCTCTTCAACATTTCGTTGAAACTCCTCAGTGGTCATGGTGCGGTGGGACCAGGGGTGGTTGACGTGATAGGTCTCCCACGTCATTGGAAGGGGAGTGTTATCGCCGCCGTGTGCACCGGGTCCCGTGTAACGTGTGAGGAGGTCAAGGCGATCGTTGACAGTGGGGTCTGTGCGATTTTTGCATGGCTGAAAGATGGTGAGAGCTGCAGCTAGTTCTCCGTCGCGCATGCCCATTGGGTGGGGTGTTTGCCACTCCGCTTCCTCGACGATATCCATGCCAGCGGGCTGGATGATTGGTCCGGCTTCCTCAGATGACTTTGAGTCTTCAGGTGTCTGCTTTGAGGATGAGTCAGTGTGAGCGGCGTGGGCTGTGAGGCGCCGTGCTGCTGTACTGGAAGATTCTCCTTCGTCAGCTGGTGCTTTTCCTCTGTTGGGAGGTTGGTTGTCTTGGCGTGTGGGTGGCGCAGGTCCATCTGTCGTGGAGGCTATTGGTGTGCGACAGTTGCGGCAGAGACCGTCAGGTCCAGGTGTGTGCAGATCGATTACCCTTGGGTGAGCATGATGCTTGATCCAAGGGCGACCATTGTTAGAATCAGTGGCTAGGTGGGGATGTCGATTAGGTAAGGGAGAGGGATACATGACTATCGAGAGTGAAATGTTGTACCCTCTAAGGAAAGAACCCTACACAACTTAGAGTGAAATGAACAGAACAAGATGTTTTGACACACCGCCATAGGTGAAGTAGGGGATAGCCAAACCAAACAGTGGTCACAAGACCAGTCAAGCAAGAGAACAAGCAAGGCAAAGCCCAGAGTGGATCTCAAGGACACCACACAATCTGAGCATAAGAAGGTGGCCACAAGGCCAGTTTGCATGCATATTTATAATTGCAAGGCAGTACACAGATCACAACCTAGCAAGAGTAAACAACCAGGTATAAAGATATATAGCAGTGTACAACAAGAGCAAGTCAAGCAACCAGCAGGTGAGGCAGAGTGGGCACAAGCCCAAGAGCAGTGCAGAAACGCTGATGATCACCAGCCCCAAGGGCCTTGATGAAGACATCAGCAGTGTTGGCCCGAGAGGCCACGTAAGCAAGGCGCAGCTGACCACGCTGCTGCAGCTCACGCGCAAGGAAGTAGTGCAGAGCAATGTGCTTCGTTCTGTGCTCCAGTCTCTGCTCGCGACACAAGGCAAGCATTGCCTTGTTGTCGACGTACAGAACTGGAGGAGAACGAGGCCGCTCCCCCAAGTCGGTCAGCAGGTAGGTCAGCCAGTGGAGCTCCTGTGCAGCCATGGCCCCAGCGTAGATCTCGGCCTCACAACTGGAACCAAGCAGAGAAGAAGAACGAGTGGACCTCCACGAGACAGAACCAGAGCCAAGACTGAAGGTGTAACCCTGTGACGAACGTTGAGTCGCCTGGTCGTCGGCCCAAGAAGCGTCAGATTGTCCTGTGAGGACCACCGAACCCCGTCCTCCAAGCACGAGCCCCATGCCCGATGTGCTGCACAAATAACGCAGTACCCTCTTCGCAGCATCAAAGTGCACCTTTCGGTGTGTACCAGGTGCCACGTAGCGAGCCAGAAGGCTGAGAGGGTATGCGAGGTCAGGTCGTGTGCACGTCATCAGGTACATGAGGCAACCCACAAGCTCTAGGTACGGACCACTCGGCTCTACGGACTCATCCGAAGGTGAAGCTGAGAGCGAGTGGCCGGTAGACAGAGGAGTGGGCTGTGGCAAGGACCGCGTGAAGCGGAAGCGCTGAAGGACCTGCTGCACCATGTGTGACTGAGTCAGGGTGATGGTGCGCCGTGCTCTGTCCCGGGTGATCTGCAAGCCAAGATAGCTCCGCAGCTCACCCAGGTCAGTGCAGAGGTGTCTCTCCTACAGCTCGCCTTCACTAGGGTCAGTGCCCCAGTGTCAGCAATAGCAAAAATCAAGTCGTCGACGTACACGAGGATGTATAATGGCGGCAGCGTAGTGTCGGTTCGTAGAAACAGCGACGGGTCAGCAGTCGAAGGAGCAAACCCAAGAGCCGCAAGTGTCGTCCTCAGTGTGTCCTGCCACTTACGGGGCGCCTGACGCAGGCCGTACACTGGTCGCCGTAGGCTCCACTGGGTACCCTCAGGAAACGACCCAGTGAAGCCCTGTGGACGGCGCAACCAGATGGCCTCGTGAAGGCTACCCTGCAAGAAAGCTGTCGAGAAGTCAAGGGAGTGCAGCTCGTAGTCACGCTGAGCTGCAACGTGTAGCAACACCCGAAGAGTGGTCATCTTCGGGGTGGGAGAGAAGGTCTGAAAGAAGTCGACCCCCTCACGCTGACTGAAGCCTCGAGCAATGTAACGTGCCTTGAAGGGAGGCGGAGAACCCGGCGGCCGCTTCTCTCTGAAAATCCACATGCCACTGACGATGTTCGCCCCAGGTGGGGGAACCTCGTCGACGTAGGTGCCTGTGGACTTTCAGAAAGCCATCTCTGCGTCCATGGCTGTCTGCCACTGTGAGGAGTACTAACCCGAAATCGCCTCCCTATAGGAGCGCGGGGTGGGGATGTCAAGTGCATCTGGGTCTCCCTCAGGGGCAAGCAGCATGGTCGCGTGATGGGGTGAAGCGCTAGCAAGGCACTCCAGCTCCTCTTGTCTGTCCTCAAGAACGTCACAACCAAGGGCAGTACAGCCAAGAGCAGTCTCACCCTCGACGGACGAAGGACAGGCAGGAACAGGGTCAGAGACAAGACTCGCATGGTAGTCGAGGTGGTACACAACAGCAAAGTCAATGAGCTCAGCTACGAGGGCAGACGCAGCAGGAGACAAGAACGTAGGGTCCGTCACAACCGTAGCAAGAAGGCGAGTAACAGTCAGACTGGACGCACGAGCAAGGTCAGACGGAGGGTCAGCAACGTCAGGAAGAGAAGATGCAGGAGGTAACAGTAGGAAAACACGCTGTGGAACAGAGGAAGGACGGAGTGTCATTTCGTGAGTGCCGGGGACAGCCGGAACACGCGGACGACGAACACGAGCTCTAGGCTCAGGCTCAAGGTCAAAGCTAGACTCAGGCTCTCGACGCTCAGTCGGGGACTCTGACACCGAAGTGTAAGGAGCAGGAGCAGGCAGTGGGGAGTGCGTTAGCAGCGGCGGCTGTGACTGGTCCGCCGGTGGAAACAGTAACTGAGGAGTAGTACCTGCCACAGGGAAGTCAGTAGCACCTGGCGGAAGACTGAGAAGATGGCGAAGAGCACCAGTAGCTCCCGTACCTCCAGCACCAGCAGTGTAACCTGCTCCGGCAGCTCCAGCACCTCCAGTACGAGCACCTCCGGGACCAGTAGCTCCAGCACCTCCAGGACCTCCAGCGCCAACGCCTCCAGCACCAGCAGCACCAGCACCTCCAGGGTCAGCAGCTCCCGCAGCTCCAGCACCAGTAGCACCAGCACCTCCAGTGCCAGTAGCTCCAGCACCAGCAGCTCCAGCACCAGCAGCTCCAGTACCTCCAGCACCGGCAGCACCTCCAGTACTAGCAGCTCCAGTACCTCCAGCACCAGCAGCAGCTCCAGTACCCTCAGCACCAGCAGCTCCAGTACCTCCTGCACCAGCAACACCTCTAGTACCTCCAGTAGTACCTCCAGCACCAGCAGCACCTCCTGGACTAGTAGCTTCAGCACCAGCAGGACCGTACCCTCCACCACCAGGACTGCCTCGCAGAACGACCCACGCACGAATCGCCTGCGGCGAGAGCGTCTCGGGTGGAGCAAGCTGCGGTGGCTGTCCAGCTCCAGTACCTCCACTAGTGGTAGCTCAAGCACCTCCAGCACCAGAAGCACCTCTAGTACCTCCAGCTCCAACACCTCCAGCACCAGCAGCAGCTCCAGTACCTCCAGCACCAATTTTACCTCTAGTACCTCCTGCAGGACCTCTAGGCCTAGTAGCTCCAGTACCTCTAGCTCCAGGACCTCCAGAAGGACTCGCAGCACCCCCTGAGTCAGCACCTGAAGTCTCACCACCCCCAGAGTCAGCACCCTCAGGCACAGTACCCTCAGTCTCTGCTCCAGTGTCCACAGCTGTAGGCTGCAGAGGCGGCGAAGACGGTAGAGGTGGGAACCCGGGGGGGGGGTAGCCAGACGAGGAGAGCGGCACCCCTAGACTCACCACCCCCAGTCCCAGCTCCAGTAGTCTCAGCTCCAGAGTCCACAGCAGCAGGCTGCGGAGGTGGCGAAGACGGCCGTGGCGGGAAACCCGGGGGGGTCGCCAAGCGAGGAGTGCAGCGAGTGGTCGCCGTGTCGTCGGCTACGAAGTCACCCCCCTCAGGTAAGTTAGAGGAGTCAGAAGAGATCTCAACTGGCTCATCCAAGGGGGGTGGGTCTACCTGGGACACACCTAAGGGAGGAGGACCCTGTGGGGGGAGGGGGTCTACCGGGGGGGGGGGGACTGGTACCAGGAAGAGGGGTGCAAGGGGGACCGGGTGGGACGCGTGCGGGTGAAGTCGGTAGTAACAGACCGACTCGTTGAAGGTGACGTACTGAGAGGACAGAACACGATGCGAGGCAGGGTGGTAGAAATGCCAGGGTGGAGCGTCGGTGGGGAAGCCCAGGAAGACACAGCGGAGAGTGCGAGGAGAGAGCTTGCACGCTTTGGTATCGCGAACAAGGGAGAGCGCGCCCCAGACCCGAAACGACGACGCATCACCAGGCTGTCCCGTCCAACGGAGTGTGGGCGAGGTCTCTGGAGCAGAGACACGGGGCCAGAGGTTGAGCTGATGCACGGCGTATCGGACCGCAAACGGCCACAGGAAATGGGGAGCAGCCGCATGGATTGTGGAGGTACGAGCAACCTCCATGATCAGGCCAATGCGACGCTCAGCGATCCCATTTTGCTGCGGAGAGGCCGGAAGCGTGAACGACTGGGCGATGCCCTCATCCTGACAGAACGTCTCAAGGACGCCAGAAGAGAACTCACCACCCCGGTCAGAGTGCAGACGCAGGACTGGGAAGTCCTGCTGAAAGCCCTCGTGTAGCTGGAGACAAGTAGCACGGATCCAGGGGATCAAAACATCGGTGATGTCCGCCTTGCGACGCAAGGGGAGGACTGTGGTGTAGCGTGTGTAGTCGTCAACAACCAGCAGGAAGTAGCGCTCCTGGTCCGTCCCACCGACGGGGGCCGGGCCCCACACGTCCAGGTGGAGAGTCTGCAGAGGAGCAGTGGTCGGAGGAAACTCGGAGGAGTGAGGAGCGGCGCGATGCCGCCCCTCGACGATAGGAAGGTACGGCGGCGCAAGTGAGCGCGGGAGCGGGGGCAGGGTCTCAGGGAGGCCAGAGACCAGGAGCCGGAAGTGCATGCCGCGCAGACGCTGCAAGGAGGGGTGACCAAGACGGTGGTGCCAGAGCGGAGTCTCATGCGTGAGTACTCTGCACGAGCAAGACGCAGCTAACTGCCCTGACGCAGACGCTCGACTCGACGTAGCTACTGTACCTGACCTGACTCAGCCACCTGTGCAGACGCAGTGGTCAGTGTGTACAGACTAGACCCAGGATGTCGAGTGAACGTAGCCAGGTGACGTCCAGTCCGGGAGCACGTACAGATCGCCACACGCTGCCCTCCAGGAATAAAGGTATCAATACAGACATCCTGAATGGCACCGTTGCTCACCAAGTTTGTCGAGAACGTGGGGAGGTGGAGACCTGACAACGAGCCGGAGGGGGCTGTTGGACAAGGGAGGGCCGTGGAGGCTCTCGCAACCACTAGGCCCCCAGAGGGGTCAGCCAGTGAGACTGGGACAGGTGCTGTGAGTGGTGTGACTGTGGTGCAATCACGAAAGAAGCAACGTGACGCGCTTGAGTCAAGTGTGAAAGTGTGCAAGACCTCAGCGGAGGCAGGACCTGTGGCAGTAGATGCACTAGCACCTAGAGCGTCAGTAGACTCACGGGCACTTAGAGCTGCAACAGACTCACTAGCACCAAGAGCAGCAGCTTTAACACAACGATAACCTCCACCACCAGGCCTGCCTCACTGAACTACCCACTCACGAAGTTGCTGAGGGGTGGCGTCGTACGGGAGAGGCAGTGCCCGCTACTGTCCACCCCTGGCCGCAGCAACTACCGCGATAGTGGCCATGTCAGACAGCGACGGTCAGGAGTAGGTCCAGCACCTCCAGCTCCTCTAGCAATAGCAGCACCTCCAGCACTCCCAGCAGCACCTCCACCAGCAGCAGCAGGCAGCAGAAGTAGCAGTAGTACCAGCAGGGCGGCTTCTTGGGGCTGGGCGGCGACACCTCCAACTCTCCCAGGAGAATCTCCACTAGCAGCACCAGTAGAAAAAGCAGCTGCAGCAGCAGTAGTAGCAGCAGGGCGGCTCTTGTTGGACAGGGCGGCTCAGCAGTAGCAGCAGTGCTTAGCAGAAGCAACACAATGGCAGCAGCAGTGCAGGTGGCAACAGCAGCTCTGGCGGCAGCAACAGGTAGCAGCAGCAGCAGTGCTTAGGAGGAGCCGGCGGCAGAAGTTGAGGCGGCAAAAGCAGTGCAGCCGCAGCAGCACAGTGGCAGCAGCAGTGCAGGCGGCAGCAGCAGCTCTGGCGGCAGCAGCAGGTAGCAGCACCAGCAGCAGCAGCAGCAGTGCTTAGCAGCAGCCGGCAGCAGCAGTTGAGGCGGCAGCAGCAGTGCAGCAGCAGCAACAGCACAGTGGCAGCAGCAGTGCAGGCAGCAGCAGCAGCTCTGGCGGCAGCAGCAGGTAGCAGCAGCAGCAGCAGCAGCAGCAGCAGCAGTGCTTAGCAGCAGCCGGCAACAGCAGTTGAGGCGGCAGCAGCAGAGCAGCAGCAGCAGCAGCACAGTGGCAGCAGCAGTGCAGGCGGCAGTAGCAGCTCTGGCGGCAGCAGCAGGTAGCAGCAGCAGCAGCAGCAGCAGTGCTTAGCAGCAGCCGGCAGCAGCAGTTGAGGCGGCAGCAGCAGTGCAGCAGCAGCAGCAGCAGCAGCACAGTGGCAGCAGCAGTGCAGGCGGCAGCAGCAGCTCTGGCGGCAGCAGCAGCAGCAGCAGCAGCAGTGCTCAGCAGCAGCTGACAGCAGCAGCTGACAGCAGCAGTTGAGGCGGCAGCAGCAGTGCAGCAGCAGCAGCAGCACAGTGGCAGCAGTAGTGCAGGCGGCAGTAGCAGCTCTGGCGACAGCAGCAGGTAGCAGCAGCAGCAGCAGCAGCAGCAGCAGCCGGCAGCAGCAGCTGAGGCGGCAGCAGTAGTGCAGCAGCAGCAGTACAGTGGCAGCAGCAGTGCAGGCGGCAGCAGCAGCGCTGGCGGCAGCAGCAGGTAGCAGCAGCAGCTGCAGCAGTGCTTAGCAGTAGGCGGCAGCAGCAGTTGAGGCGGCAGCAGCAGTGCAGCAGCAGCAGCACAGTGGCAGCAGCACTGCAGGCGGCAGCAGCAGCTCTGGCGGCAGCAGCACTGCAGGCGGCAGCAGCAGCTCTGGTGGCAGCAGCAGTGCAGCAGCAGCGGCACAGTGGCTGCAGCAGTGCAGGCAGCAGCAGCAGCTCTGGCGGCAGCAGCAGTGTCGGGCCCGTTTACAAATTCGGTCCTAAGGAGCATTTTGCTCTTAATACCATGTTAGAATTAGTAGCTAGGTGAGAATGTCGATTAGGTAAGGGAGAGGGATACAAGACTATCGAGAGTGAAATGTTGTACCCTCTAAGGAAAGAACCCTACATAACCTAGAGTGAAATGAACAGAACAATATGTTTTGACAACCATCTGAGTGTTTGGGTTTGTGATTCCACAAGATGTCTTGGGGCTGCAAGTCGATGAGGTCTCCTGAATCGGCACTGCAATCTAAGATGTCAAAATCGAGGATGTAGACGCCGTCTTCAGAGTGTGCCCTGCCGATGTATCGTGGTTCGCTGGTCGGCTTGCAGTAGTCCTTCTAGTGCATGAGAATGTCGCGTGTCTCGAGGTCAGTTGTCATGAGCACTCCGCTTTGCACGAGTTGGTCGTACGAGAGAAGGTTGTATCGTAGATCCCGTACGATGAGGACATTGTTGAGCGTGATGTGGGTGTCGTTGTCATGGGCTTTGAGAACGACGATGCCGCATGCTTGTGCTTGGCTTTGTTGATTATTGGCCACTGTGACGATGGTGGGTTGGGGGATGGCGCTTGCGCTGGATAGCGCTTGGAGCCAACCATGTGCTGCCCGCAGCAGCTATCGAGGTACTAGGTGTTGTAGGAGTTCACGCGATATTGGGCCGAGAGTGCCAAGTTTGGTATGTTGCGGAACGGAATGCGCCTATCGCCAGCAGCACGGTAATTGTCCACAGGGCGAGTGTCGATGCGGTGACCGTAAAAGTACCTGGTGATTGATGGCGAATGAGAACATCTTCGTTAGGTGGCGGCAACTCCAGCAGAGGTATCGGTAGATCCCAATCTTGTTCGTATTCGTCGGAGCCAAATTCCCCATATTGCGTAAATGGGTTGTTGTAGCCAGTGAACTGAACTTCCCGTCCTAGCAGGGGAGGCGAGACGCAGCGTAGATGTCGCCGGTTTGTGCGACGGGTGCGGCGTGGAATGCGCATCGCCATGTTGCCCATGACATGGCGAATGTTGTTGTTGTTCTGCGGTGTGCACTGATTGTGAGGTTGCAGCGGCTAGCGCGGGGCAGACCGATGGTCCGAAGACGGTCGGTTCGCCTGGCGCATATGATCAAGAGTGTAGACACAGTTGTTGCACGGCGCAGAATCGTGTCTTGATCCGGATCGGCAGCGTTCGGTGGAGTGACAGAAGGCTTTGCAGTTTTTTCAGTAGAATTGTCGTGGCCGTGTGTCGCGATTTCTTTGTTGATCGCGATTAGAGTATAACGCGATTTGTTCTCAACGCGCCCCCTTTTCTTGATTGAAGTCCATGTTTCGCTGCTCGTGCAGCAGAGTGGCGCAAAGATGCGCTTCAGAAATTATCCCTTGTTGGCGAAGTAGTGCCTTGCATGGATTCCAGTGGGGTCCCAGCCCTCGAAGCACGATGGTGGCGAACATATCCTCAAAAATTGTATTTCCGAGGATTAGAAGTTGGTCGCGGACGCTTCGACAGCGGTTGATGTAAGTATTTCCTTTCTCGCCAGGTTCCATCTTGACTTCCATGAGTTGCTGGAGCAAGCGGCTGGAAGACAGGGAGTCCTTGGGCAGGTACGTTTGTTTGATGTAGCTCCAGGCGGCCATGGCGGGAGCTTGGTGATTTTTGTAGGGGCGAATGCCGAGTTGTTCAGTTGGCGCCATATTGCGAAGTAGGACGCCGTACGCAATAAGCGACTCGTTGTAGTATTGAGACTTTGCGTCGTCAGTGTCGCTGGTGGGGCCAGCGTAGCTTCCGTCAAAGTAGCAAAAATTTTGGGCGTTTTGTAAGAGTAGCTCGAGCTCGAAACTCCAAGTGTAAAAATCTCGCCCGCTATACACAGTGCTCGTTCGAATCTTGGAGATAGTCAGAAAATTTTTCTGAGTTGCGAGCACGGCTTCGTCACTTGGACGAGGAACTGTTGGAGCAGAAGAGTTTGACCCGAGATCAAAGGTGGTTGGGCTCGGTTCCTTGGTTGGAGCGGCCGGTTGATCGGGTTGCTGAGCGATTTTAGGGTTGACATTCTTCAGTTGTTGAATTCCTGATTCCAATGTAGAAATTCGCTGGATGAGCTGCTCTAGTAGCGCATTGCTGACGGTGGTAGTTCCCGCGGAATTCGCGGTAGGGTTAGCGGAGGCTTCGGCAGTATTAGCCGCTTCTCCACCACATGCTCCAGCCATGTTTCGACGGGAGCGCGTACCGAACGTCACCTTGAATTTGAATTTGTATCAAATGTGGTGGTGCGAAGAATCATGAGTGGCTCTCATACCATGATACAATCTGAACCGTCTTATAGGATCGTCTCAGGTTGACCGCACAGAGTGTAGCAGCGGAAGATTGCTAGGAAATGTCGGGTACGGACTCTGTCAGAAGAAGGAAATTTGAACCTCGACAGAAGTGAATAACATGATGCTGTACTCTGAGGGGGTACTTTCCCCTTAGGGCTAAACTAGATGCACAATTACAACCGTGCGGTTCGGCAACCGTACGCGGTCCGATAACCGTTTGAAGATTTCCCGCGCTTAGCACCTCAAATTCTTCCTGCTTGTAACCGTCTCGATAACCGCTTGGTCTTTCGTCCTCACTACAGTCATCTTCGCGTTAAGGATTTGTTACTCAGGAATGTTTATTCAACTATTCCATATCGTAATAGTGTTTTCGCGCCAACTGCATGGGGACAACGTTGGTTAACTTTTACATCCTATGATACGATTCTGTCCAGGAATCTGTATCACTATTCTGCCGAACAAGTGGCAGATGCGCCAACTAGACCGTTGGCATGCATGTTGCACGTTTGTCTTTCCCGAAATGTTACTATTCTGCCGAACAAGTGGCAGACGCGCCAACTAGACTGTTGGCATGCATGTTGCACGTTTGTCTTTCCCGAAATGTTTTGGTCACCAAGCCAAAACAGAGTTGAAGTATCAAAACCTTTCAAGTGTGGGGAAAACAAATCAGATCGCACTTCTCGCGATCGTAGTGCTGCCACGTGGCAAAAACAAAGCAAACCCGATTCGGCGGATTTAAAGGACACATCCAGAATTACCGTGTCGGCCCCAAAACTGTCACCACTTTCATATGATCGGTCAAGATTTTTGAGTGGGTTTTTGACGCGATTGGTTCTCGATTTTCCCACAGAACCTCCTCATGGCGTTTTTCGAAACTACATTTTTTCGTTGACTTCGTTGTGTAATTCGGGATGTGGCCTTTAAAAACTCTTTCTGACAGACCTATCGACCATTTTGACAAACCCCAAGCCACTTCCTTCCTGCCAGCACCACTGCGCTCCGCTCCGTCGCCCGACGCCACCTAGGGCTCTCCACCACCTCAGAACTCGCCCTTTTCCCTTTACACTCGCGCGCCGGCCAATCCACTCATTGGAGCCTCCTTGTCGGTGCAGCCGCCAAAGCTATTTGGAACTTCCGCAGTGAAAAAAATTCCAAGACTCCCCCACGACGAAATTTGAGGCCCTCCAACTCATCTTGGCTCAGTTTCTTATCGCTTTTAAGACCTTCCTCTGGCGCCGTGCCAAACAATCCCCCCAAAAGCGTCTTCGCTCAGCCTTCAGCATTTCGCGCGCCAAGCGGCTCCGATTCTTTCTATTTTCCCCCGACGGTATCCCTTCAATTCACCCGGACCTCCGCACCTCTTGGCTCCTGAACGACACTTTTCACCCCCCTTGAATCCTTCCGACACTTCTAATGCAAACCGCGGCTCACTCCGACTGCCGCCTACGGGCAGGGGAATAGCGTGTATTGACGCACACCTTTATGGTGTTGATGGTTATCTTGCATCGTTGTCCATTTGCATTGTATGTTTGTAACAGGTTACGACCTAAATAATACCTTAAACCTTCAACCCGAACCGCTTCCTCTCGTTTGAGCACCACACCGAACCTGAGCCTGTCTCGAGCACCACATCCAAACCTGAGCTGGTACCCGAGCCTCACCACTGATGTGCCAGTCGAACAGGGCCCTGGACTCTGCGCGGAATCAGCACACCGATCAAACACCAACTTTGTGTATTGACGTCGTGAACCTGTCTTTACTGGCATTGACTCTGCCTGCCGAGCAAGAGAGTTTTATGACCGCGTTGACCCGTGTAAGATCAGTAGAGCACACGTCAGCGGCAGCAGCTACTCTGGGTTCGCGCGAGATCGTGGATTGGGCTCATCCGCGCTGGCGACGCAAAACCCGCGAATCACGTCACGTGACACGGTCAATAGACGTCAATACACAATAGCTGTCGATTTGTAATCTAAAAGCCGCGTCACAGTAGGCGTCCTGAATCCACGAGTTGCAAAGCCAGAACGAAACCAATCTATGTCATCCTCTCGCACCTCGACAAACACACAAGCGAGCGGATACATAAAAGAAGCACCTTTGAGTCAAGCAGCATTCCCCCAACCCCAGCTTTCTCTGCAATTCTTTTGACGAAGAAGTCGACGCTGCCTACGCCGAGAGTCGGAAATCGGCGCTGACTGCATCACCGTCTTTGCAAGCCCCATTTTCACGATCGTCACTCAAACAAACACGATGACGCCATCATCTATTTCTCGCTCTCCTGCCTCGCGCGCGACCTCAATCGCGCCGCTGCTGCTGCTACTGCTGCTGGCGCTTTGCTTCCACGACCACCTCCAGCCGCGCCTTGTTGGAGCGGAGAACGTCACCCTCGATACGTCGCAAAGTGAGCGCTGTCACAATGCACGCGCGTTGCTTCAAAAAGTCCGACTTTTTTCGGGTTTAGGGTCGAAAGCTCCGAGCGGAGAAGCGTCAGCCTCGACGCGTCGCAAAGTACACGCGGCGCGATCGACCCAAGGACCTCCCTAGGGAGTCCCTTTCCGCTCCGTTGTGACACAGTCTCCACTGTTTGCACGCATGCGGTCAGAGCTCCGTCTCACCAAGAGCTTCTTTCATTTTGTCTTTTGGCAACTCTGCAGCCCGCCGCCGACCGCCGCCGGACCGTCCGGGACGGCTACGGCGTCGCCTCTCTACAGCGTAGAAAAGGGCCCGTTCTATTACCCTGACTCTTTTCCGCGTCTGCAGGGGCACCGCGGGCTTGAGCAGTTTTTCTGCACTACTAGTAGTACTACAGCAACCTCATCACGATCCCAAAGACATCACTACTAGTAGTACTGATCTCTGCCATCCCCCCCCCCCCCACTCCTCCCCGGTTCAACCGCTTCCCAGTCGACCCCTTGAACCAGGGAGCGATAGAACCACTCGTTCAACCTTTATTGACGGCGTGCCAAACGGCCATCACCTTCAGCAACGGCGACTAAACGACGTTCTCTGCACCACTAGTAACGGCTGTATGTACTTTTGAGAGGAGTCACTGGCGGCTACTATAACAACATCACAAAAAAGGCCCGTTTTCAATTGCGGGGAAAGGGGTTGAAGATGGGCTCTGAAGTTGGGTTTGCGTGGGTGCTGCAATTTTTTTCGCCCAACCTCCTGCGAAATGCGTCGCTTCTCAATGTTTGGGTTGTTTTCGCGGCATCCACCCGACTCGCAAAACAGATAGCGCCGCGGCGAAACCAGATTGGCCGAATGTTGGCCAATTTATGGTGTGCTGTCCTGGCTTTGACTTCGTTGAAAGCAGAGTTTCGAGGCTGAGAGAGTCGACCCGCGAAATTTTCCAATTTCGTGGAGCAACTTTTGTCCGCGCGAGCAGCTTGGCGCTTCGGACCCACAGGGGTGGACCCATTTCGGAACAATTCCAGGCCAACTTTGGCCTGCTTTTCTTATGAGTAATTGGTTTGTGGAATATGTATGCAATTATTTGTGTTAACTCTTAAGGAATGCTGGAACGCCCATACGTATAAATAGAACCAGAAAACATATTTATTGAAAGTGCATGCATCATTCAGAGTGTCATTATTATTACTGGAATCACACGTAAAACCTACAACAGGTACTTATTCAAGTAAAACGAGTTCGCACTGTGGAACGACTTCACGACCTGCACCTGCCTTTTTATCGAATCGCAGTCAATGACTGAATACTGGGAGGTGCCAGTCGTCCATGTCAGACGCTTGCATCCGGTTTTCGTGTCTTCGCCTGCCGCAGACCAATACCTAACTAAGGCCAAGTCATGGGTGACCCCTCTATGCTTGGCCTGGAAAATCAAGAGGAGTCTTCCATACCACTCCTCATCACTCCCCTCTCTTGTTTCCCCTTTGATTGCCACATCTGAGAACCAAGGCTTGTCATGGGACTTTGGCGTTGCCTTGAGAAAATGGGCGGTTCGAGCAAAACCAGCGTCTTCGGCTGCAGGGATCGCAAGAGTTGTGTGGGCCTGCATCAATGGAAATGCCGACATATTAGCGGAATACCTTGTTAGTCAATGTTCCCCCCTGTAGCAATATCTCATTCTCACCCTAACTGTGGCTGGCGCCAGCTGCCGACGTGCAAGGGCACTCTTGAACTGAATGTGAGCCTCGACGTGTTGTTGCGCCCACATTTGCGCGAACCAATTTCGTGATCGGAACTCTGTCGGATCGACTTGCAAGGAGTATGAGTCTCTTGTCATGACCCTTCTCCCTTCTTCTATTGCCTGCACATATTACGCACAAGTAAGCGACATCAAGTGCCCATAAATCCTAGCATGCAATCTGAAAGAGTTGCTGTACAGTACCTTCTGCATTGCCATCTGTCGACCATTCTCATTTTCCTCGACAAGTGTGAAATCCAGGCGCAGCTCATGATGCTTCATGATCTGCGAGTCTGCGTTCCGTTTGTTTGAACGTCGATACACCTGTTTGAGCAGCGGCCCATGCAAGTGCTCAAAGGTGTTCGTGCTGTACTCGTGCACATATCCTGCACGACGAATTGCTTGAGCAAAGTGCGTCATGAGATGCGTCTTCACAAGATTCCACGCAGAAGCCTGCTCCGGGAAGGCTTGCTTCAGCAACTCCACAAGCCTGCCACGGATGCATAGGGGTGAAAGAGGAGAGGTAAGACTGGAGGTCAGATTGAGGTTCAACAGGTGAGTTGTCAGACGCAGTAGTCAAGAGAATTGCATGATATGCGGAATGGGGATGGGAGCAGTGGGGAGGGGAGCAATAGGGATGGGACCAACGAGGATGGGACCAATGCGGATGTGAGCAGTTGGGATGAGAGCATTGGAAATGGGAGAAGTGGGTATGTGAGCAGCAGGGATGTGAGTAGTGGGGATGGAGGCAACGGGGATGTGAGCTAGGGAGATGTGATCGGTGGGTTTAGGAGCAGTAGGGATGTGAGCAGTGGGGCTGGAAGTACTGGGAATGGAGCAAGGGGTACAAGAGCAATGGCGACGGGAGCAATGGCGACGGGAGCAATGGGGATGGGAGCAATGGGGATGGGAGCAATGGGGATGGGAGCAATGGGGATGGGAGCAATGGGGATGGGAGCAGTGGGGATGGGAGCAGTGGGGATGGGAGCAGCGGGGATGTGAGCAATGAGGATGTGGGCAGTGGGTATGCGAGCAGTGGGGATGGAAGCAACAAGGATGGGAGCAATGGGGATGGGAACAGTGGGTATTGGAGCAATAGGTTTATGGTGCAACTGGGATGTGAGCAGTGGGGATGTTAGCAGGCATTGTGTGACAAAACAGGAGGTTTACAGGGGTGTTATAGCACAATGGAGAGGTAAACGATGGGGATAAGGCACAATGGGGAGGTAAACACGAGGGGACAAGGTACAATGGGGAGGTAAACACGGGGGGATAAGGTACAATGGGGAGGCAAACACGGGGGAATAAGGTACAATGGGGAGGTAAACACGAGGGGATGAGGTACAATGGGGAGGTAAACACGGGGGAATAAGGTACGATGGGGAGGTAAACACGAGGGGATAAGGTACAATGGGGAGGTAAACACGGGGGGATAAGGTACAATGGGGAGGTAAACACGGGGGAATAAGGTACAATGGGGAGGTAAACACGAGGGGATAAGGTACAGTGGGGAGGTAAACACGGGGGAATAAGGTACGATGGGGAGGTTAACACGGAGGGATAAGGTACGATGGGGAGGTAAACAGGGGGGTTGAGTCACAGTGGGAGATAGACAAAGGGAATCTGGCATGTGAGAGAGGTAAACAGGGGGGAGAAGGCACAAAGGGAGGTAAACACGGGGGGATAAGGCATAATGGGAGGTAAACACGGGGGGATAAGGTACAATGGGGAGGTAAACACGGGGGAATAAGGTACAATGGGGAGGTAAACACGAGGGGATAAGGTACAATGGGGAGGTAAACACGGGGGAATAAGGTACGATGGGGAGGTTAACACGGAGGGATAAGGTACGATGGGGAGGTAAACAGGGGGGTTGAGTCACAGTGGGAGATAGACAAAGGGAATCTGGCATGTGAGAGAGGTAAACAGGGGGGATAAGGCACAAAGGGAGGTAAACACGGGGGGATAAGGCATAATGGGAGGTAAACACGGGGGGATAAGGTACATTGCAGAGGTAAACACCGGGGGATAAGGTTTAGGGTGGGGAGGTAAACAGGGGGGTTGAGTCACAGTGGGAGATAGACAAAGTGAATATGGCAAGTGAGAGAGGTAAATAGAGGGGATAAGGCAAAATGGGAGGTAAACACGGGGGGATATGGCATTATGGGAGGTAAACATGGGGGGATAAGGAGCAATGAGGAGGTAAACAGGGGGGTTAAGGCACAATGGGAGGCAATCAAAGGGAATATGGCACGTTGGAGAGGTAAACAGGGGGGGCAGGGGGTTAAGGAAGGTAAACACAGGGGGATGAGCCACAATGTGAGTAAAGAAAAGTGGGGTGAGGCACAATGGGAGGTAAACACGGGGGGATAGGGAACAATGGGAGGTAACCAGGGGGGGAGAGGCAAAATGGGAGGAAAACAAAGAGGATCTGGCACATTGGAGAGGTAAACAGGGAGGATTAGGCACTTTGAGGAGGTAAACAGGGAGGATGAGGCACAAAGGGTAGGGTTTCTAGTGGGTTATGGCGCAATGGCGAGGTTAATAGGGGGGATAGGTCACGATGGGATGTGAACAAAGGAAGTATGGCACGTTGGAGAGGTAAACAGGGGGAATATGGCCCAATGGGGCACCACTATTGGGCACCATGGCTGGAGAAGGCACAATGGAACGTAAACACGGGGGGGACAAGGCACAATGGAATGTAAACACGGATGGACAAAGCAAATGGGAGGTAAAAACGGGGCATAAGGCACAATGGGACGTAAACAAATGGGATATGGCACATTGGGGAGGTGAACAAAGAGATAGGGCACATTGGGGAGGTAGACAGGGGGGGGTAAGGCGCAAAGGGTAGGTAAACTGGTGGGATATGGCACAATGGGGTGGTAAGCAAGCAAGGTATAAGGCACAATGGGGAGGTACACAAGGGGGACAAGGCACATTGCGGAGGTAAACAGGGTGTAAAAGGCGCATTGGTGAGGTGCAGGGGGGTGGTAACGAGTAGCTACCACTGACAGCAAACATCATGTTTGAAAAAAGCAGAACTGACGTACAAGGCTACCATACATCAATCTAAAAAGCAGAGGCCTAAAGAGTCACCACCATGCCCCAAACATATATGAGCAGTGCATGGTGGCGGTTTAGAGTATACGTACCTTTCAGCATATTCTTGAAGCGCTCTCAAAGATTGCTCGGTGTGCGACGGAGCGTAGCAGGCAAGGTACCACGTGAGATATGCTCTGATTGCGTCTAGCTGAGAGGCACCCAGTTTGTCTGCCACTAAGAAGATGAGAATCTGAGGCAGGAGAACGAAGCATACGGGAGCATTGAGGGCATCTATTGTGTTCAAGGTCAGAAACCGTGGCATGCAAGGCCATCACACATTGCAAATCCGAGGTGTTGGACACCCAATATAGTCACATTACCCACCTGCATCACAGCTCTGTGTTCAAATGCTGCAGTCTGAGCACCCGACACGAAATACTCGTTGGATGGCAGCCGCATACTGCTGATTCGGGTCACTCCCCTGAGCTCTTTCAGCCGCCTGCACCACAAGCATGCAGTATAATTTGTAAATGGAACAGAGACACTATTCAAGGTGCTTTTATTGGAATCAATTGAACCAACAAAACCAAAACACAAAGCTACTCACTGGTCCAGAGTGGGTAGCGCTGCAGGAATCAGCATCCGAATGCTCCTCACGATGTGGTCCAGCAATCCAAGGTCAGCTTGGTGCATTATATCCGGCATCACTGCCAAGTACGGATTGCCCCACAGCGTTCCCTCGACGGTCCACATCCAAAGCGCACACTACGGGATAGGATTGAGAGAGCACGAGGATGATGACACAGAGGGGAAACCTGTAACTTTTCAGGGTCTAGGTGCTCTGGTTCAGGGTACTAGTACAACAACCCTAAATGGTCATCCAGAGGACAACAACCTAGTTGTCAATTGGATATGAGCAGTGAGGATATGAGCAGTGGGGATATGAGCAGTGGGGATATGAGCAGTGGGGATATGAGCAGTGGGGATATGAGAAGTGGGGATATGAGCAGTGGGGATATGAGCAGTGGGGATATGAGCAGTGGGGATATGAGCAGTGGGGATATGAGTAGTGGGGATATGAGCAGTGGGGATATGAGCAGTGGGGATATGAGCAGTGGGGATATGAGCAGTGGGGATATGAGCAGTGGGGATATGAGCAGTGAGGATATGAGCAGTGGGGATATGAGCAGTGGGGATATGAGCAGTGGGGATATGAGCAGTGGGGATATGAGCAGTGGGGATATGAGCAGTGGGGATATGAGCAGTGGGGATATGAGCAGTGATGATATGAGCAGTGGGGATATGAGCAGTGAGGATATGAGCAGTGGGGATATGAGCAGTGGGGATATGAGCAGTGAGGATATGAGCAGTGAGGATATGAGCAGTGGGGATATGAGCAGTGGGGATATGAGCAGTGGGGATATGAGCAGTGGGGATATGAGCAGTGGGGATATGAGCAGTGAGGATATGAGCAGTGGGGATATGAGCAGTGGGGATATGAGCAGTGGGGATATGAGCAGTGGGGATATGAGCAGTGATGATATGAGCAGTGGGGATATGAGCAGTGGGGATATGAGCAGTGAGGATATGAACACGAGCTGCGTCGCTTCAACGTACGTCAACATCAAATGTGGAGAAACGCTTCAAGCTCGATTCCCCACGTGGACGAGTCGTCGGTGGGGGTTGATCTCGAATCAATTGTTGCAGCTCCGGCGTGCGCATGCTGTTCTCGAGGTGGACAGATGACAAGTTCTCCTGGCAACGATCACACAAAGCACCACCATCAAAGCAGAAAGGGTATGGGGAGGACGGTTCAAAGATGTAAGGAACAAACAAGGAACCAGGGTGACTAATGCATGTGCAAAGCCACAAAAAGGACAGTACATGTGCAATGGTCACATCAAGAACGGGCTGAGAGAAGCTTGATTGATAAAACGGGCTACACAAGGCAGCATTCGCAAGTTGGCCTGAAAGGGCGGCACCACACCTTGTCCACATAGCAAAGGCTGCATGGCTTGCTGCACCCCTGCCCGGATAGCGTGCAGGTGACTTTCCCTGACTCAGGGTAGTCACACGCCCAGCCGTAAAACATGGGGATCACGTTGTGCAAATCGCCGTCGGCATCCTCTAGCATTACCCCTCTGCGGTCGGGTGGAGGTAGAGTTGAGCATGAGGGGACACGCGGAGCATGCATCAGAGGATGGGGTGAATGACCAGTGGACAAGTGACCATGGGAGGTACTTCTAAACGTCTGGATGACAAACGGGAAAAAAACAGCACTGGGCGAGTGGGCAAGGTAGGGATTTCAGCATTGTGCGAGTGAGCAAGTTCAGCATTGGCCGAGTGAGCAAGGGCGGGGGGGGAATCAGCATTGGGCGAGTGAGCAAAGGGGAGGGGGGTCCAGCATTGGTCGAGTGAGCCAGGGGAGGTGGTGGGGGGGGGGAAGAGGGGGGGTGATGGGGGCAGCATACTTCGTGTCAGCAAGTGGTGGGAGCTGGGGGGTCCAGCATTGGGGGAGTGAGCAAACCTCTCTTTGGCCTGTCGAATAGGTTCCATTATCTTGGCGATGCATTTGTTGAAAAGCTCCGTCTTCACTCGAGACGGCATTCCCTTGGGGGGGATGGGCAATAACGCCAGCAGCGAATGTCCCGCTTCCCCCCACCGTTTGGGCAATGGAATGTTGGCAAGAGTCATCATTACTGGGTGCGCCTTCTTACGCCCGTTGTTGCTCAGGTGTGTCACGTCACTGTAGAATAGTAAGGCCGCAATAACCACCTCTGGTCCGACGAATGCCTGCCACAAGATAATAGGGGTAAATGTTGGATCGTTCCACCAACATTATGAGGGTGACACGCCATGGTCCATTCAAGTCATTTGACGACAACTTGCACATTCGGAACATAAGCACAAACTACAATGCGGTGCCAAAAACATGAGCTAGGGTCCACAAAGGTCAGTACCTGCGCGTCATTCCACCATGTGCCAGTTTCAGCCGTTGTGTATGTTCGCTCGTTTGTGTCTCCGTCAACAACGACTTTAGGCCTGAAGCGGAAGCCCTTGGCATTGTGTGGGTGGCCAAACATTCGTGCCAGTTCCTGACAGCGAATAGTGATGAAACCGGGTCAGAAGGTTGGATAGCAAGGGAATGTAAACTTTACAGAAATTAGGCCGGGAGAGAAATGGAACACAAGCAAAAACGTATGAGACCACAACATCCTACAAAACAGTGTTCTACATGAAGGGAACACAGGCAGAAAGTTGTGAGAGCAAAACAACATATAAATCAGTGCTGGAGAGGAAGGTAAGAAGAGGAGCAAAATATGAGCGCAAAACAGCTCCGAAGAAATGGTGGTTCGGAGAGCGGGGTCTCACAGACAGCAAGGAGAGAGTGCAAAACAGCATAGAAAACAGGGTTGTAGAGGAAGGGAACACCAGCATTAAGGTATGGTTTCAAATCAGCATAGGAAACAGGGTTGGTTTGAGAGCAATTGAACACAGGCACTAAGGTGTGAGAGCAAAACAGCATAGGACGCAGGGTTGTAGAGGAAGGGAACGCAAGAATTAAGGTATGGGAGCAACATAGCATAGGACACAGGGCTTGTATGCATATGAGTAGTAAGGGTGTTGGAGCAACACAACAGGGTGGGAGATGACGGGCACTGTCAGATTAAAGGTATGAGAGCAACACAGCTTTGAAAACATGCCTGGTCGGATAGCACATGAACAAAAGCAGTAAGGTGTGTGTGCAAAACAGCATACAAAACATGGTGCAAGAGGAAGGGTGCATCAACTTGTGAGGTATGAGAGCGCTTCAGAACAGACGCCCAGTTGAAAGAGAGATTGAACAAAAGCAGTGGGGTATGAGATGTAATCAGCATAGATTAGCGGGCATGAGAGAGAAAGCACACACATATTACAGATTATGGAAGTAAGTGAACACAAGCAATTGCGTATGAGAGCAGCATCACAGATAACATGGTTGTAGAGCAAGGTCACACGCGCATCAAGACTAGCATAATTGAAATAGGGGTGGGAGAGAGCATAAACAAAAAACGATGGCTCACCCGCATGATGTCCCGGTGGTAGAGGACTTGTGGTGGGTAGCCCTCTACGACGAAAGTTGTGGTGAGGAATCCTCTTCCGGTGCCCGCGATATACTCGAGCTGAAGGCGCTCCAGGTCTCGGCATGTCCTCAGATTCTCAGCAACTAGCACGTGCGCCAACTCTGGAACAAGCAGCAGTTGTATCAGTTTGCCCTTGTCCATCTTCGATAGGCTCATTCCCCCATTGGCGGTGTCTAGAAATTCCAGCAGCTTCAGTAGGGCGGGGTGCCAGTTGACTCGGGGTCCAGGAGGAGTAGCACCTACGTCCGATTCCACCATGCCACTGGAGCAGGAGGTGTCAGCAGCCATACATGGGGCTGGGGTGTCCTCTCCATCACTTTCCGCTGCCTCACTCTGCTCCGTGCGCTCGCTTTCCATCTCCTCCGCACCTCCGCCATCCATCTCTTCTGTGCCCCGGTTGACACTCTGGGGAACGTCTGTTGAACTGCTGCCTTCATTTTCGGATTGCACTAGATCATCCACAGAGACGTTGGTGGCGCCTCCGCCTGGGGACCCACGTCCGCGACATGGGATGTAAAAAACCACTCCACCACGCCGATCGAAACTGGCAGGGGCGGGTGGGGCGGGTGCACTATAGTGCCCCTCAGAGCACTCCTTGTTGCCTGCTAGGTGCCTCCCCAACTTTTGCGAGTTGGCAAAATGAGCACTACAGAACCTACACCTGACGAAGGTGGGACAGTCCATCCCCTAGGCCGACCTAATATGAGCTGACGTTAATCTTACAACGGTTTGTGACTGCATTGCGGATTGAGAGCCTTAATAGCTCACATCAAAGACATCCTTGAGGCGTGACGCTACGAGGTCAGAGCGATAGATACAAGTGACAACACCCGAGGCGCACTGATCGCCTATGCATCAGCAATCAACCAACCCCTGTCGGGTCGCGCTCGTTACACCGTGGGAAAATCATGGCGGGAATGACCTAAAACGAAGGTGCCTACTGCAACGCTGGTTGCCAAGACACTCAGCTTCGAATTAGGTTTTCGAATCTGAACTTTCGAACGGGTGAGGCTTGTACTCTTTACTAGCTGCTCTGAGGTTGGACTGTGTACAACCCCTAAAAACATGTGATACTGTTGGTTGTAATAAACCACAAAGTGTTCTAGCATTTATGATTCCTTGGACTTTAGTGACCTACATAACACAACAACATAGGAAGAAACAAAGATAACCTTCTTCGCATGCTTAATTCCAATGTTTGGTCTGTGCTTTGCATCAGAACCCAAATGAAGGCAATTCTGCTGAGAGTTCATGCTTATCTATGACGACAAAGCATGAAAGGCCTATCAAACCTTAATGGTTTGACCTGAAAAAAATAGGGGGATCTAGAATTTGTGTGATGAGACTCCCCTATGAGTTTCAGAGCTTCATTCCAACGTTTGGTATGTGTTTTGCATCAGAACCCAAATGCAGGCAAATCTGCTGAGAGTTCATGCTTATCTATGACGACAAAGCATGAAAGGCCTATCAAACCTTATTGGATAGACCTGAAAATGATAGAGGGATCTAGAATTAGTGTGATAAGACTCCACTATGAGTTTCAGAGCTTAATTCCAATGTTTGGTCTGTGTTTTGCATCAGAACCCAAATGCAGGCAATTCTGCTGAGAGTTCAGGCTTATCTATGACGACAAAGCATGAAAGGCCTAACAAACCTTATTGGATAGACCTGAAAATGATAGAGGGATCTATAATTAGTGTGAAAGGACTCCACTATGAGTTTCAGAGCTTAATTCCAATGTTTGGTCTGTGTTTTGCATCAGAACCCAAATGCAGGCAATTCTGCTGAAAGTTCATGCTTATCTATGACGACAAAGCATGAAAGGCCTATCAAACCTTATTGGTTAGACCTGAAAATGATAGAGGGATCTAGAATTAGTGTGATAAGACTCCACTATGAGTTTCAGAGCTTAATTCCAATGTTTGGTCTGTGTTTTGCATCAGAACCCAAATGCAGGCAATTCTGCTGAGAGTTCATGCTTATATATGACGACAAAGCATGAAAGGCCTATCAAACCTTAATGGTTTGACCTGAAAATAATAGGGGGATCTAGAATTTGTGTGATGAGACTCCCCTATGAGTTTCAGAGCTTAATTCCAATGGTTGGTCAGTGTTTTGCATCAGAACCCAAATGCAGGCAATTCTGCTGAGAGTTCATGCTTATCTATGACGACAAAGCATGAAAGGCCTATCAAACCTTAATGGTTTAACCTGAAAATAATAGGGGGGTCTAGAATTTGTGTGATGAGACTCCCCTATGAGTTTCAGAGCTTAATTCCAATGTTTGGTCTGTGTTTTGCATCAGAACCCAAATGCAGGCAATTCTGCTGAGAGTTCAGGCTTATCTATGACGACAAAGCATGAAAGGCCTATCAAACCTTATTGGATAGACCTGAAACTGATAGAGGGATCTAGAATTAGTGTGATAAGACTCCACTATGAGTTTCAGAGCTTAATTCCAATGTTTGGTCTGTGTTTTGCATCAGAACCCAAATGCAGGCAATTCTGCTGAGAGTTCAGGCTTATCTATGACGACAAAGCATGAAAGGCCTATCAAACCTTATTGGATAGACCTGAAAATGATAGAGGGATCTAGAATTAGTGTGATAAGACTCCGCTATGAGTTTCAGAGCTTAATTCCAATGTTTGGTCTGTGTTTTGCATCAGAACCCAAATGCAGGCAATTCTGCTGAGAGTTCAGGCTTATCTATGACGACAAAGCATGAAAGGCCTATCAAACCTTATTGGTTAGACCTGAAAATGATAGAGGGATCTAGAATTAGTGTGATAAGACTCCACTATGAGTTTCAGAGCTTAATTCCAATGTTTGGTCTGTGTTTTGCATCAGAACCCAAATGCAGGCAATTCTGCTGAGAGTTCATGCTTATATATGACGACAAAGCATGAAAGGCCTATCAAACCTTAATGGTTTGACCTGAAAATAATAGGGGGATCTAGAATTTGTGTGATGAGACTCCCCTATGAGTTTCAGAGCTTAATTCCAATGTTTGGTCTGTGTTTTGCATCAGAACCCAAATGCAGGCAATTCTGCTGAAAGTTCATGCTTATCTATGACGACAAAGCATGAAAGGCCTATCAAACCTTATTGGTTAGACCTGAAAATGATAGAGGGATCTAGAATTAGTGTGATAAGACTCCCCTAAGAGTTTGAGAGATTAATTCCAAAGTTTGGTCTGTGTTTTGCATCATAACCCAAAATGGTGACACAAAATGGTGCAGGTTGCTGAAGCATCCAAACGTGAGTAGGCAGACAGCCAACATAGTTGATGATAACAGCAGCACAAACTTCAAAACCAAAAAATAACATTCTTGATATTCACACCTGTCCATGATAGCCAGAGAATGAGTTGTGATGTCATAGGAACTTTATGGAGTAGCTTGATATATTGTTCTTGGTGAGTGAATTTCACCCAGAAACATTTTTAAATCCTAAACTGTAGAGGATGCCTACGGAAGATGCTAGAGCCATTCAGAAGATGATTTGCATCACTAACCTCTCAGATATCAGTGTTTAAAGGTACGCCTGAAGGGAGGCATTTGGAGCCAAAAACCACCCTCAAATGTGTTTTTTGCTACTATCTCATTTGTTGTACGTTATGGACTGGCTAAATCTATCGTATCATAAAAAAAATAACACAACCAAAAAGTTCCCAAGACTTATCCAATTCTGTGGGCTCCAATTTGGCTTGTTTCAGATCCTTATTGTGCTATTTAGTCAGTATGTAAGCACCAAAGTTTGCTCATCTTGACAGTTATGCATGTTACTGGCGACATCTATGCGCGACCCCCATGTGGCGACCGTCGCTGCGACGCTGTTCATGCAGCCCGAAATCTTTACGGAATGTTTGCGAAATTTGTGAACCATATTTTTATAGCTATATGAGGACTTTTTTTACGCCCGTCTGCGTCCTGTCTGAATTCGTCGGGCAAATCTTGAAATTTGCTAGGCGCTTGTCTATTTCGCGTGCGCAAGTCTACGTCGACACGGAAATGCACGTTCCCCGTCTGAGGCTCCATAGATTCCTGGGTCATACCACTGCCGATGAACAGTCCAGACATGGTCTTATCGGAACAGTTTGCCAGCCTGGTTGCAATACGCGCCAATCCACACTCACCAATCTGCCAGCTACGAGGGGTTTTGCACAGGCTGGGGTGGGCACACCAGGCTGGCAAGGTAAGTATGGCGCAGCGCTGTCCATGCGTTGGCATTGCAGATGGCATTTTCATGCAGTTGTCACTCGTGTCTGTTCTCCAACTGTTGCGCTTCATTCAACAGTAAGTGCTGACAAATATTTTTTCGATTTGTGAAGTCATTTTCGGGGCAAACATCGACTCAGATGCAATGAGAAATAAATAAGTGCGAGGATGGGTGTGGCAGATGTTTAGAAAAGACAGGCACGGGAAGCAGCAACATTTTGAGGTTGATTTTAAAGCAGTGGTTGCCAAACCAGCGAATCCACACTCACCAAGCTGCCAGATACGAGGGTTTTTTTACAGGCTGGCGGTGGGCACACCAGGCTGGCAAGTTAAGGATGGCGCAGTGCTGTCCTTTATGTTAGCATTGCATATGAACTTTCCGAGCAGTTGTTTCTTGTGTCTGTTATCGAACTGTTGCGCTTCATTCAACAGTTACAGCTGACAAATATTTTGTCACTTTGTCGTGATACTTCTCGTGCCAATGAAAAGAAGTGTGAGGATGGGTGTGGATGATGTTTAGAGCAGACATCCACGGAAAAAAGCAACCTTTTGGGTGGTAATTTACAGTACTTCGTTAAAACCCAATACTCATGATGCTGACAGCGGCGGGTGCAAGGGTGGAGTATGGAAGAAACACCTTTGTCTTGCGTGTTGAATGACAGGTGGCAACACTGCCATCGATTTTGTCGTCAAGCACAGTTCAGCCGAACCACAGTCAGAGCTGTAGGCTGTACCGTTTTTTTCCTCGACAGAGACGACAACGATAAAAAAAAGATCGAAGAGTGGCATATTTCCGCCAGTTTGGGGACGGAAATTTTTTTCCTAGCGAGGACATACCATCCTGTTACTGTATGTGTGGGCGAGGAAGGACAACAGAGATAACCAAGTAGTCCAGAAACTACACAAACCTGACTGACGCGATACGACAACACGTACCAGTTGACACATTTCCACGCTTCAGAAACAGGTGATGAAGTTTCGGGAGGATCCTGTCCTTCTCAAAGTACAATCACATGTCAATGCTGCCAGTCCTATTTCAGTTGAGCGTGGCACATTGAGACAAAATGGTCCCCCAGAAAATCACGTTCGTTGTGTTCTTGGGGCTGGACTCTAGAAACATTTCGGGATGTGTTCACTTTCTTGAGGTCCACCAGTAGGGTTCGTGTCAACACCAGCAGAAAAAAAAGGAAAAAGGTGTTGAGAGTATCAAACCGGGGTGGAAAGAAATTGTTACCACAAAGATAGAAAGTCACCCTACAGTTTTCAAACACGGCCTCAATGTCCTCTAGCAAACAATGAGGTCAGGACTACAGGCACGTAGGGAAGCTGAAGCTCGCGTTACCTTTGCTGAGACAGCTCCAGCTCCAGGCACGTAGAGAACCTGAAGCTCACGTTTACCTTAGCTGGGACTGCACCAGGCACGTAGGGAACCTAAAGCTCACGTTTCCTTTGCTGAGACAGCTCGAGTTCCAGGCACGTAGGGAACCTGACGCTGTCGTTACCTTTACTGAGACAGCTCGGGTTAGGTTCCCTTGCATGCAGTCACGCTACCCGTGACTGCAGCTATGGCGTTTTCCACGGAACAAGGCACGGCGAAGCCCCAGTGACGATGTCCACTCAAACCGTGTCGCTGAGTAATGCATCTAGTCACGGCCTACTTATCCTGCATCTCCGCTCTGAACGGGAAGTCACCAGTCATGCGGAATCGCGCCGCACGATTTCGTGATCGTATGACGCGCCGTTGACTGGCTGGCAGCGCATCTACGCAGCGGCTTGAGATGCTTTGGAACTTCACTGTGAGCTAAGGGATGGGGTGGATGTACATAACTGGAAGGGCAATGCCTTGCATTCTATCATCAAAACATTCAACTCTTTGTTTGGGAGCTGTGATCCCTCTCTCTAGGCCAGTTCTACTCGTATTTTCGCATCGGGGATTACAGCATCGCCTAGTATCTTCTTGAATATAACCTGGTGGTCTTGTGTACGTCTCATGACAGGGTCCAAACCAAGCTCTAGAGGTCGAGATGCGGTGGAAGAGGACAACGAAGGCGAGCATGTGGACAACTCTCGGGAGGGAGCCATTACACTGAGAAAGTCTGGGCGAAAGAGGCGCAGGAGGGTGCGCATTGGGGAAGAAGAGTCTCAATCCGGTGAAGACGCACCAGAGCGTGATTCGGGCGATGGAGGAGAGACCACCGCGCGGGACTCTTCTACCTGCCATGATGAGACAACCGGGCTGGGAGCTTCAACTGATGAGGCTCATGGTTTAAACAACGATGACGAGGGACCGGACGGCCCATACGACGCTGAGGACGAAGATGCTCGCGACGTGGAGGATGATGAGGAGGCTACGAACGAGGATGGTGACGATGAAGATTCTGACGAGGATGCTAACGATGAGTACGGGGAGGAGGTTGATGACGAGGTACAGGAGGAGGATGAACAGGAGGAGGAACAGGAGGATGAACAGGAGGAGGAACAGGAGGATGAACAGGAGGAGGATCAGGAGGAGGATGAACAGGAGGAGGATGAACAGGAGGATGAACAGGAGGAGAATGAACAAGAGGAGGAAGATGAGGAGGAGCAGGAGGAGGAACAGGAGGAGGAACATGAGGAGGAACATGAGAAGGAACATGTGGAGGAACGGGAGGAGGAACAGGAGACGGAACAGGAGAATCAGGGGGGACGGGAGGAGGAACAGCAGGAGAGAGGCGAGCATGAGACTGAGGCAGAACCTGGTAACAACGATGCCGAGTGCGACATGGATCCCAACAGCCGTGAAGAAGAGGCTGTGGCTGAGGAAAGGGCCAGACAAAGGGGGCGGATGTTGCCGAAATTTCAATGCTCGGCGGCAAGGTCGTAATGGCAGACGGAAAAAAATTGACGACGCACTCTGGAAAGGGTCCAGAGCAACCGAAAAAGAGAGAGATGAAGCTGCTGCTCGCGGGGAAAAGAAGGGAGAGATGGTGCTGCGGCGGTTCAAGAGTTGGATAAGGGTGCAGTTTGGAGGGGGGGGTTGGTGAAGAAGTCGGGTGGGGGTGTGTTGGCCTGGTTGGATGACCCTAATGTGTCTGTGTTCTGCATGGACAAGGGTGAGGGTTCAAGAGCCCTTCATGTACCGGGCAGGGAGGTGGGAAACAATTTGTGCGGGAAGGGAGCAAGAAGGAAGGGAAGCACAATGATTCCAGGAACACGTGGTGTGTTCTATGCTCTTGATCAACCACCCGGACCACCATCAATGGCACGATGCGCAAGCAAGCTATTGACGCGCTGGGGTGGGAGAACAACTCTTGCTACCTCACGAAGCTTCTTCCGGAGATGCACGGCCAAAGGAATTTCTCAAAACGGAAGCATTCAAGGCACGCTACATGAGTGGTACGTTTTGTATGCTGGAGTGTGTTATATTATCAATGAATAGTATACATTAGTGAGATTTGTTTCAATGTGGTTTGCAAATGTGTTGTGAATGTTTTGTGTGTGTGTGGGTGGGTGTGTGTGTGTGTGTGTGTGTATGTGTGTGAGTGTGATTGTGTGACAGGTCGTTGGGGTCTTGGTTGGCACTGCGATGAGCACGGAAAGCCATTTGCAACGCTGATTTTTGCAGTGTCGGTGCGTCACGCATTGACGAGGCGCGGAGTAGTGCTGGACAAGCTGAAGATTCGACAGATTGCCTGGATCCTGTATGCTGTAAGTGGTAGCAGATATGCAAGTGTTGTATTTAACTGCATGCAGTTGCTATGTGTTCGAACCCTTAACCTTAGAAGCAGTGGGTGGATGACCTCACAACTTCTCCTTCCTACCTACACACTCTTCACTCCAATCTCCTTCACCTCGGCTTCCCACTTCTCCCCTTTTCACCCTCTGTTTTCCCCACTCCCCCCCACCATTTTCATAATGCAAGTACCTTGAATGGCTTCAAACTTGGATTGAGGCTCAAACGCTTCTATTTCCCTAATCACTATCAAACCCCCGGTTCCTTAAACCAATCTTGTGTGGCATTCCATATACTAAGCATTCCTCATTTCACCACTCCATCTCCTCTCCACTATTTTTTCCCTCCCCCCTTGCCATGCCAGTGAAGGGCTTCTATACTGCTGTGGGGCAAGATGACCATAGACCTCAAACCCGAAACCATTAAAGTTTTGACCATTACCCTACCCTTTTTTGGCTCTTGTTTTCCCTCAATCAGGTGGAATGGCCATTTTTGGATCAGTCCCCGGAGCGAAGGTTGTCGGGCAAGTCTGAAGAAAACCGTCTCAACTACGAAGCGATGTGCTCCCGTTGCAAGGAGTGGGTGGAGTTCGCGGTGATGGAGCATGGAGTGGCGTACGATAGCGGCATGGATGTGTTCGTCTTTCCGAACCACATCTTGATCGACGCCAGCGACTTTGGGCCTTTCGTTGCAAGGTTGCAGGTATGTCAAAGCTTTCGATGTGAAACCATATGTGCATGATATCAAGTGGACTTACATAGATGTTATTTGATTGTGCAGAACACTCCAACTATCCAAATGGTATGAATGACCATGGATCAAGGCAGCATGAAACGTGGTGCATGTGTGGGCCAGTAATAAGTGATGGGCCGCAGTAAATGTGGGGCAGCAGTAAGCGTGGGGCAGCAGTGGACTTGGGGAAACAGTAAGCGTGGGGCAGCAGTGGACTTGGGGAAACAGTAAGCGTGGGGCAGCAGTAGACTTGGGGCATCAGCCAATGTGGGGCAGAAATGAATATTTTGCGCTCAGCAAGTGTGGTGGCAGCAATAATGGGACAGCAACAGAGTGGCGACAGCATGTGTGCGGCAACAGCAAACAGAGGGCAGCAACAACTGAAAGGTAGCAAAATGCGAGTGTCAGCATGGCACATGGGGCAGCTACTGGTGTGGGATAGCAGCATGTGTGTGGCAGCAGCAGGGATGGAGCAGCAAGTGAGGGGTAGTACCATGTGGGGCAGCAGCAGGGATGGAGCAGCAAGTGAGGGGTAGTACCATGTGGGGCAGCAACAGAGATGGAGCAGCAAGTGAGGGGTAGTACCATGTGGGGCAGCAGCAGGGATGGAGCAGCAAGTGAGGGGTAGTACCATGTGGGGCAGCAGCAGGGATGGAGCAGCAAGTGAGGGGTAGTACCATGTGGGGCAGCAACAGAGATGGAGCAGCAAGTGAGGGGTAGTACCATGTAGGGCAGCAGCAGGGATGGAGCAGCAAGTGAGGGGTAGTACCATGTGGGGCAGCAGCAGGGATGGAGCAGCAAGTGAGGGGTAGTACCATGTGGGGCAGCAGCAGGGATGGAGCAGCAAGTGAGGGGTAGTACCATGTGGGGCAGCAGCAGGGATGGAGCAGCAAGTGAGGGGTAGTACCATGTGGGGCAGCAGCAGGGATGGAGCAGCAAGTGAGGGGTAGTACCATGTGGGGCAGCAGCAGGGATGGAGCAGCAAGTGAGGGGTAGTACCATGTGGGGCAGCAGCAGGGATGGAGCAGCAAGTGAGGGGTAGTACCATGTGGGGCAGCAGCAGGGATGGAGCAGCAAGTGAGGGGTAGTACCATGTGGGGCAGCAGCAGGGATGGAGCAGCAAGTGAGGGGTAGTACCATGTGGGGCAGCAGCAGGGATGGAGCAGCAAGTGAGGGGTAGTACCATGTGGGGCAGCAGCAGGGATGGAGCAGCAAGTGAGGGGTAGTACCATGTGGGGCAGCAGTAGGGATGGAGCAGCAAGTGAGGGGTAGTACCATGTGGGGCAGCAACAGAGATGGAGCAGCAAGTGAGGGGTAGTACCATGTGTGGCGGCACTAGAGATGCAGCAGCTAGGGGTAGTACCATTAGTGTGGCAGCTTGTGTATGGCAGTAGCAAAAGTTAGGCAGCAAAGGGTGACGGATAGGAACACGAGTGTGGGAGCAACAAAGATGGAGCAGCACCAAGTGAGGAGTAGCAGTATATGTGTAGCAGCAGGAAAGACGGGGCAACACCGAGTGATGGATGTGTGGCAGCCACAATCTTGAAGCAATTGCAAGTGTAGGGCAGCCGTCAAGAGGTTGGGATAGAGGGATGGGCAGTAGAGGGGGGGACAAGAGCGGTGTGACGAAGGGTGGGGTGCGGGGTGAGCAGCCATGAAAGGGGGGGTGATGAATGCGAAAGCTCCAGTATGGGAGTGGCGGCATTGTAGGCGATGGTTGCATTGTAATGTGTAGGGCAGTTATTTGGATATATTAGCTTTGTAATAGTGTTTAATTAATGGCAAATTTGGCCCCCAACCAGTGCTCGATCCTTCATAAGTGGAACGAAATTGGTGTGCATATGGAGCAAAATGGGACAAATCTCTTCCTGGATTTGGCCTGTACTTTGCCTAAGAAGATACCTAATTCAGACATGATTCCTACCTTGTTTTAACCCTGATTTTGGCCAATATCCAACCTTCCAACTAGTCCAAATTTGGTCTCCCAAAAAGGACCAAATTTGGGCCAATTTTAGTCCCACAAGACCAAATTTGGACCAATTTTGGCCCAAATTAGGGGGCCTTGTTGAGCAGGAAGAGGGGTGCAAGGGGGACCGGGTGGGACGCGTGCGGGTGAAGTCGGTAGTAACAGACCGACTCGTTGAAGGTGACGTACTGAGAGGACAGAACACGATGCGAGGCAGGGTGGTAGAAATGCCAGGGTGGAGCGTCGGTGGGGAAGCCCAGGAAGACACAGCGGAGAGTGCGAGGAGAGAGCTTGCACGCTTTGGTATCGCGAACAAGGGAGAGCGCGCCCCAGACCCGAAACGACGACGCATCACCAGGCTGTCCCGTCCAACGGAGTGTGGGCGAGGTCTCTGGAGCAGAGACACGGGGCCAGAGGTTGAGCTGATGCACGGCGTATCGGACCGCAAACGGCCACAGGAAATGGGGAGCAGCCGCATGGATTGTGGAGGTACGAGCAACCTCCATGATCAGGCCAATGCGACGCTCAGCGATCCCATTTTGCTGCGGAGAGGCCGGAAGCGTGAACGACTGGGCGATGCCCTCATCCTGACAGAACGTCTCAAGGACGCCAGAAGAGAACTCACCACCCCGGTCAGAGTGCAGACGCAGGACTGGGAAGTCCTGCTGAAAGCCCTCGTGTAGCTGGAGACAAGTAGCACGGATCCAGGGGATCAAAACATCGGTGATGTCCGCCTTGCGACGCAAGGGGAGGACTGTGGTGTAGCGTGTGTAGTCGTCAACAACCAGCAGGAAGTAGCGCTCCTGGTCCGTCCCACCGACGGGGGCCGGGCCCCACACGTCCAGGTGGAGAGTCTGCAGAGGAGCAGTGGTCGGAGGAAACTCGGAGGAGTGAGGAGCGGCGCGATGCCGCCCCTCGACGATAGGAAGGTACGGCGGCGCAAGTGAGCGCGGGAGCGGGGGCAGGGTCTCAGGGAGGCCAGAGACCAGGAGCCGGAAGTGCATGCCGCGCAGACGCTGCAAGGAGGGGTGACCAAGACGGTGGTGCCAGAGCGGAGTCTCATGCGTGAGTACTCTGCACGAGCAAGACGCAGCTAACTGCCCTGACGCAGACGCTCGACTCGACGTAGCTACTGTACCTGACCTGACTCAGCCACCTGTGCAGACGCAGTGGTCAGTGTGTACAGACTAGACCCAGGATGTCGAGTGAACGTAGCCAGGTGACGTCCAGTCCGGGAGCACGTACAGATCGCCACACGCTGCCCTCCAGGAATAAAGGTATCAATACAGACATCCTGAATGGCACCGTTGCTCACCAAGTTTGTCGAGAACGTGGGGAGGTGGAGACCTGACAACGAGCCGGAGGGGGCTGTTGGACAAGGGAGGGCCGTGGAGGCTCTCGCAACCACTAGGCCCCCAGAGGGGTCAGCCAGTGAGACTGGGACAGGTGCTGTGAGTGGTGTGACTGTGGTGCAATCACGAAAGAAGCAACGTGACGCGCTTGAGTCAAGTGTGAAAGTGTGCAAGACCTCAGCGGAGGCAGGACCTGTGGCAGTAGATGCACTAGCACCTAGAGCGTCAGTAGACTCACGGGCACTTAGAGCTGCAACAGACTCACTAGCACCAAGAGCAGCAGCTTTAACACAACGATAACCTCCACCACCAGGCCTGCCTCACTGAACTACCCACTCACGAAGTTGCTGAGGGGTGGCGTCGTACGGGAGAGGCAGTGCCCGCTACTGTCCACCCCTGGCCGCAGCAACTACCGCGATAGTGGCCATGTCAGACAGCGACGGTCAGGAGTAGGTCCAGCACCTCCAGCTCCTCTAGCAATAGCAGCACCTCCAGCACTCCCAGCAGCACCTCCACCAGCAGCAGCAGGCAGCAGAAGTAGCAGTAGTACCAGCAGGGCGGCTTCTTGGGGCTGGGCGGCGACACCTCCAACTCTCCCAGGAGAATCTCCACTAGCAGCACCAGTAGAAAAAGCAGCTGCAGCAGCAGTAGTAGCAGCAGGGCGGCTCTTGTTGGACAGGGCGGCTCAGCAGTAGCAGCAGTGCTTAGCAGAAGCAACACAATGGCAGCAGCAGCAGCAGTGCTTAGGAGGAGCCGGCGGCAGAAGTTGAGGCGGCAAAAGCAGTGCAGCCGCAGCAGCACAGTGGCAGCAGCAGTGCAGGCGGCAGCAGCAGCTCTGGCGGCAGCAGCAGGTAGCAGCACCAGCAGCAGCAGCAGCAGTGCTTAGCAGCAGCCGGCAGCAGCAGTTGAGGCGGCAGCAGCAGTGCAGCAGCAGCAACAGCACAGTGGCAGCAGCAGTGCAGGCAGCAGCAGCAGCTCTGGCGGCAGCAGCAGGTAGCAGCAGCAGCAGCAGCAGCAGCAGCAGCAGTGCTTAGCAGCAGCCGGCAACAGCAGTTGAGGCGGCAGCAGCAGAGCAGCAGCAGCAGCAGCACAGTGGCAGCAGCAGTGCAGGCGGCAGTAGCAGCTCTGGCGGCAGCAGCAGGTAGCAGCAGCAGCAGCAGCAGTGCTTAGCAGCAGCCGGCAGCAGCAGTTGAGGCGGCAGCAGCAGTGCAGCAGCAGCAGCAGCAGCAGCACAGTGGCAGCAGCAGTGCAGGCGGCAGCAGCAGCTCTGGCGGCAGCAGCAGCAGCAGCAGCAGCAGTGCTCAGCAGCAGCTGACAGCAGCAGCTGACAGCAGCAGTTGAGGCGGCAGCAGCAGTGCAGCAGCAGCAGCAGCACAGTGGCAGCAGTAGTGCAGGCGGCAGTAGCAGCTCTGGCGACAGCAGCAGGTAGCAGCAGCAGCAGCAGCAGCAGCAGCAGCCGGCAGCAGCAGCTGAGGCGGCAGCAGTAGTGCAGCAGCAGCAGTACAGTGGCAGCAGCAGTGCAGGCGGCAGCAGCAGCGCTGGCGGCAGCAGCAGGTAGCAGCAGCAGCTGCAGCAGTGCTTAGCAGTAGGCGGCAGCAGCAGTTGAGGCGGCAGCAGCAGTGCAGCAGCAGCAGCACAGTGGCAGCAGCACTGCAGGCGGCAGCAGCAGCTCTGGCGGCAGCAGCACTGCAGGCGGCAGCAGCAGCTCTGGTGGCAGCAGCAGTGCAGCAGCAGCGGCACAGTGGCTGCAGCAGTGCAGGCAGCAGCAGCAGCTCTGGCGGCAGCAGCAGTGTCGGGCCCGTTTACAAATTCGGTCCTAAGGAGCATTTTGCTCTTAATACCATGTTAGAATTAGTAGCTAGGTGAGAATGTCGATTAGGTAAGGGAGAGGGATACAAGACTATCGAGAGTGAAATGTTGTACCCTCTAAGGAAAGAACCCTACATAACCTAGAGTGAAATGAACAGAACAATATGTTTTGACAACCATCTGAGTGTTTGGGTTTGTGATTCCACAAGATGTCTTGGGGCTGCAAGTCGATGAGGTCTCCTGAATCGGCACTGCAATCTAAGATGTCAAAATCGAGGATGTAGACGCCGTCTTCAGAGTGTGCCCTGCCGATGTATCGTGGTTCGCTGGTCGGCTTGCAGTAGTCCTTCTAGTGCATGAGAATGTCGCGTGTCTCGAGGTCAGTTGTCATGAGCACTCCGCTTTGCACGAGTTGGTCGTACGAGAGAAGGTTGTATCGTAGATCCCGTACGATGAGGACATTGTTGAGCGTGATGTGGGTGTCGTTGTCATGGGCTTTGAGAACGACGATGCCGCATGCTTGTGCTTGGCTTTGTTGATTATTGGCCACTGTGACGATGGTGGGTTGGGGGATGGCGCTTGCGCTGGATAGCGCTTGGAGCCAACCATGTGCTGCCCGCAGCAGCTATCGAGGTACTAGGTGTTGTAGGAGTTCACGCGATATTGGGCCGAGAGTGCCAAGTTTGGTATGTTGCGGAACGGAATGCGCCTATCGCCAGCAGCACGGTAATTGTCCACAGGGCGAGTGTCGATGCGGTGACCGTAAAAGTACCTGGTGATTGATGGCGAATGAGAACATCTTCGTTAGGTGGCGGCAACTCCAGCAGAGGTATCGGTAGATCCCAATCTTGTTCGTATTCGTCGGAGCCAAATTCCCCATATTGCGTAAATGGGTTGTTGTAGCCAGTGAACTGAACTTCCCGTCCTAGCAGGGGAGGCGAGACGCAGCGTAGATGTCGCCGGTTTGTGCGACGGGTGCGGCGTGGAATGCGCATCGCCATGTTGCCCATGACATGGCGAATGTTGTTGTTGTTCTGCGGTGTGCACTGATTGTGAGGTTGCAGCGGCTAGCGCGGGGCAGACCGATGGTCCGAAGACGGTCGGTTCGCCTGGCGCATATGATCAAGAGTGTAGACACAGTTGTTGCACGGCGCAGAATCGTGTCTTGATCCGGATCGGCAGCGTTCGGTGGAGTGACAGAAGGCTTTGCAGTTTTTTCAGTAGAATTGTCGTGGCCGTGTGTCGCGATTTCTTTGTTGATCGCGATTAGAGTATAACGCGATTTGTTCTCAACGCGCCCCCTTTTCTTGATTGAAGTCCATGTTTCGCTGCTCGTGCAGCAGAGTGGCGCAAAGATGCGCTTCAGAAATTATCCCTTGTTGGCGAAGTAGTGCCTTGCATGGATTCCAGTGGGGTCCCAGCCCTCGAAGCACGATGGTGGCGAACATATCCTCAAAAATTGTATTTCCGAGGATTAGAAGTTGGTCGCGGACGCTTCGACAGCGGTTGATGTAAGTATTTCCTTTCTCGCCAGGTTCCATCTTGACTTCCATGAGTTGCTGGAGCAAGCGGCTGGAAGACAGGGAGTCCTTGGGCAGGTACGTTTGTTTGATGTAGCTCCAGGCGGCCATGGCGGGAGCTTGGTGATTTTTGTAGGGGCGAATGCCGAGTTGTTCAGTTGGCGCCATATTGCGAAGTAGGACGCCGTACGCAATAAGCGACTCGTTGTAGTATTGAGACTTTGCGTCGTCAGTGTCGCTGGTGGGGCCAGCGTAGCTTCCGTCAAAGTAGCAAAAATTTTGGGCGTTTTGTAAGAGTAGCTCGAGCTCGAAACTCCAAGTGTAAAAATCTCGCCCGCTATACACAGTGCTCGTTCGAATCTTGGAGATAGTCAGAAAATTTTTCTGAGTTGCGAGCACGGCTTCGTCACTTGGACGAGGAACTGTTGGAGCAGAAGAGTTTGACCCGAGATCAAAGGTGGTTGGGCTCGGTTCCTTGGTTGGAGCGGCCGGTTGATCGGGTTGCTGAGCGATTTTAGGGTTGACATTCTTCAGTTGTTGAATTCCTGATTCCAATGTAGAAATTCGCTGGATGAGCTGCTCTAGTAGCGCATTGCTGACGGTGGTAGTTCCCGCGGAATTCGCGGTAGGGTTAGCGGAGGCTTCGGCAGTATTAGCCGCTTCTCCACCACATGCTCCAGCCATGTTTCGACGGGAGCGCGTACCGAACGTCACCTTGAATTTGAATTTGTATCAAATGTGGTGGTGCGAAGAATCATGAGTGGCTCTCATACCATGATACAATCTGAACCGTCTTATAGGATCGTCTCAGGTTGACCGCACAGAGTGTAGCAGCGGAAGATTGCTAGGAAATGTCGGGTACGGACTCTGTCAGAAGAAGGAAATTTGAACCTCGACAGAAGTGAATAACATGATGCTGTACAAGGGTTTATATAGGAATACAGTGGAATACGAAAGGTCCTAGCTAGTCATGTACTCTGAGGGGGTACTTTCCCCTTAGGGCTAAACTAGATGCACAATTACAACCGTGCGGTTCGGCAACCGTACGCGGTCCGATAACCGTTTGAAGATTTCCCGCGCTTAGCACCTCAAATTCTTCCTGCTTGTAACCGTCTCGATAACCGCTTGGTCTTTCGTCCTCACTACAGTCATCTTCGCGTTAAGGATTTGTTACTCAGGAATGTTTATTCAACTATTCCATATCGTAATAGTGTTTTCGCGCCAACTGCATGGGGACAACGTTGGTTAACTTTTACATCCTATGATACGATTCTGTCCAGGAATCTGTATCACTATTCTGCCGAACAAGTGGCAGATGCGCCAACTAGACCGTTGGCATGCATGTTGCACGTTTGTCTTTCCCGAAATGTTACTATTCTGCCGAACAAGTGGCAGACGCGCCAACTAGACTGTTGGCATGCATGTTGCACGTTTGTCTTTCCCGAAATGTTTTGGTCACCAAGCCAAAACAGAGTTGAAGTATCAAAACCTTTCAAGTGTGGGGAAAACAAATCAGATCGCACTTCTCGCGATCGTAGTGCTGCCACGTGGCAAAAACAAAGCAAACCCGATTCGGCGGATTTAAAGGACACATCCAGAATTACCGTGTCGGCCCCAAAACTGTCACCACTTTCATATGATCGGTCAAGATTTTTGAGTGGGTTTTTGACGCGATTGGTTCTCGATTTTCCCACAGAACCTCCTCATGGCGTTTTTCGAAACTACATTTTTTCGTTGACTTCGTTGTGTAATTCGGGATGTGGCCTTTAAAAACTCTTTCTGACAGACCTATCGACCATTTTGACAAACCCCAAGCCACTTCCTTCCTGCCAGCACCACTGCGCTCCGCTCCGTCGCCCGACGCCACCTAGGGCTCTCCACCACCTCAGAACTCGCCCTTTTCCCTTTACACTCGCGCGCCGGCCAATCCACTCATTGGAGCCTCCTTGTCGGTGCAGCCGCCAAAGCTATTTGGAACTTCCGCAGTGAAAAAAATTCCAAGACTCCCCCACGACGAAATTTGAGGCCCTCCAACTCATCTTGGCTCAGTTTCTTATCGCTTTTAAGACCTTCCTCTGGCGCCGTGCCAAACAATCCCCCCAAAAGCGTCTTCGCTCAGCCTTCAGCATTTCGCGCGCCAAGCGGCTCCGATTCTTTCTATTTTCCCCCGACGGTATCCCTTCAATTCACCCGGACCTCCGCACCTCTTGGCTCCTGAACGACACTTTTCACCCCCCTTGAATCCTTCCGACACTTCTAATGCAAACCGCGGCTCACTCCGACTGCCGCCTACGGGCAGGGGAATAGCGTGTATTGACGCACACCTTTATGGTGTTGATGGTTATCTTGCATCGTTGTCCATTTGCATTGTATGTTTGTAACAGGTTACGACCTAAATAATACCTTAAACCTTCAACCCGAACCGCTTCCTCTCGTTTGAGCACCACACCGAACCTGAGCCTGTCTCGAGCACCACATCCAAACCTGAGCTGGTACCCGAGCCTCACCACTGATGTGCCAGTCGAACAGGGCCCTGGACTCTGCGCGGAATCAGCACACCGATCAAACACCAACTTTGTGTATTGACGTCGTGAACCTGTCTTTACTGGCATTGACTCTGCCTGCCGAGCAAGAGAGTTTTATGACCGCGTTGACCCGTGTAAGATCAGTAGAGCACACGTCAGCGGCAGCAGCTACTCTGGGTTCGCGCGAGATCGTGGATTGGGCTCATCCGCGCTGGCGACGCAAAACCCGCGAATCACGTCACGTGACACGGTCAATAGACGTCAATACACAATAGCTGTCGATTTGTAATCTAAAAGCCGCGTCACAGTAGGCGTCCTGAATCCACGAGTTGCAAAGCCAGAACGAAACCAATCTATGTCATCCTCTCGCACCTCGACAAACACACAAGCGAGCGGATACATAAAAGAAGCACCTTTGAGTCAAGCAGCATTCCCCCAACCCCAGCTTTCTCTGCAATTCTTTTGACGAAGAAGTCGACGCTGCCTACGCCGAGAGTCGGAAATCGGCGCTGACTGCATCACCGTCTTTGCAAGCCCCATTTTCACGATCGTCACTCAAACAAACACGATGACGCCATCATCTATTTCTCGCTCTCCTGCCTCGCGCGCGACCTCAATCGCGCCGCTGCTGCTGCTACTGCTGCTGGCGCTTTGCTTCCACGACCACCTCCAGCCGCGCCTTGTTGGAGCGGAGAACGTCACCCTCGATACGTCGCAAAGTGAGCGCTGTCACAATGCACGCGCGTTGCTTCAAAAAGTCCGACTTTTTTCGGGTTTAGGGTCGAAAGCTCCGAGCGGAGAAGCGTCAGCCTCGACGCGTCGCAAAGTACACGCGGCGCGATCGACCCAAGGACCTCCCTAGGGAGTCCCTTTCCGCTCCGTTGTGACACAGTCTCCACTGTTTGCACGCATGCGGTCAGAGCTCCGTCTCACCAAGAGCTTCTTTCATTTTGTCTTTTGGCAACTCTGCAGCCCGCCGCCGACCGCCGCCGGACCGTCCGGGACGGCTACGGCGTCGCCTCTCTACAGCGTAGAAAAGGGCCCGTTCTATTACCCTGACTCTTTTCCGCGTCTGCAGGGGCACCGCGGGCTTGAGCAGTTTTTCTGCACTACTAGTAGTACTACAGCAACCTCATCACGATCCCAAAGACATCACTACTAGTAGTACTGATCTCTGCCATCCCCCCCCCCCCCACTCCTCCCCGGTTCAACCGCTTCCCAGTCGACCCCTTGAACCAGGGAGCGATAGAACCACTCGTTCAACCTTTATTGACGGCGTGCCAAACGGCCATCACCTTCAGCAACGGCGACTAAACGACGTTCTCTGCACCACTAGTAACGGCTGTATGTACTTTTGAGAGGAGTCACTGGCGGCTACTATAACAACATCGCGAAATTCCATGTGGCCACAAAATGTACACGGTATCTTTTCTTGCGGGAAAGCTGCGGAAAACCTTCGGAAAATCACCCAGTGTGAAAGTTGCGAGAATGTCACGTGTATGACGCGACAAAAAGCTACGGAAATGTCGCTTCCGCCCCTCAAACGGCCTAAACCACTTCGTGTCCCGCGTGGTAATGAGCGTTACAGTGCGGTTAAGAAATTTCAGGTTAGCGACATAATCGTACGGCCTACGAAATGTTACATGTGTGGTTGAAATTTCTCAAACCTGGAATTGAAACCTCCAATTCACAAGCAGCATGAATGTTTCACACCAACGAGTATTTCGAATTTGATGGTAATGTCGCCAACCACAAACTTCCAAAACTCTCCTTCTTGTCAACCAATCAATATAAGAATAAACCTGAGCCCACCAATCACCATGATTCCTTATCTCCACGTCAGCTCCTACCCTAGAACCTCTCGAATGTTCTCCCAGCCCACCCTTCTTCTACCTCCTACCTCCCAGTCTTTCGATCAATTTAGTATAGCATCGTGGCTCATTTTCACCTTCCTGTTCACATCAATCTCCAAACCCAATCCAGATCTGTTTCTCAACCGTCGTCCTTTATTCTTCGTCGCGCTGCTCTTCATGCCAGCAACGTTTTCTGCCGTAGACCAGATCCGTATTCCTTTCCTATGTTAATCTTGTACTTTCCTAAAGTCTTCTTGCATCATTTTTTTTTTTCTGTCTTTGCTGTGCCAATGTACAGGTTGAAGTCACGATTCAACTGGAGATCCGGAGTCGCTTTACGACCGTATAGCGGGTGTTCGATGTCGCTGAAAAGGCCTTTTTCCGGTACGTGGCCATCTTGTTGCTCTCTATGTTTTTGTTCTGCGCGGCCGTTTTGCACGTTTTTTAAAAATGTGATGCTCCTGCCTAACTCTTGAAGTCGTGCTTACCGTGCTGTGCACGGAATGGAGGGCAACGCTGGGAGTGCGTTCTATCTTGGTCGATTTATGTCGCATTGTGTGCAGGTGTGTATTTTTTTAACGTCGTGGGGCGCGCTCCTTGTGTGCCCTTTTTATGGCTGACAGGTAAGTGGCCATTATTATTTATATCGCCATGTTTCTAACTTGTTGTTTGTTTTTTTTGCAGCACTCCTGAATCTCTTGTGGTGATGTTCTTGTGCGTTTATATGTTTAGTACTAATTCGTACTTGCCAGGCTAATAACATCAGATCTTGCAGGTACCATGGCGAAGAGGAAAAGAACTACCATGACCTCGTTGAAAATTGATGTTTTTGTTTTACTTGTGTTTCAGAATTGCAGGTACAAGTGGTTGAAATGGCAGCAGTGTTAGTTTTTTTTGTTGAAATGCCTTAGTCCAGATTACTTATTTGTGACATATAATCTTGATTGTGTTGGCGGTGTGATGTATGCATCGAAATCTTTATACTCATTCAATTCTGAACCACGTCGAAGTGTTCTCGAAATAACATCAATCTGAGTTCTTTTTGTCAGCCAATGCGCTTCGCTTACCCGACATGGCATAGACGATTCGGATTGGCCCAGATGGCATGTTTGTATCCACATTTTACCTTGACAGCTGGCAAAAAATATCTTCACACGTGGCCATTGTATGTCTACGTGGCATATGTGACATATATGTGACACATGTGTCACTTCGCATGTCACTTTTCAGTTGCTGGAATCCTCGCTGTAAAGTTGCGGCAAAGTTGCGGAGCAGTCACTTTGCACGTAGCCCTGCCCCGGTAGCCTTTGACCTAGACTTTTTTTCTCCGGAGCCCAAGTTGCGGAAAAGCAACTTTGAAGTTTCTGGCATGCAACTTTTCGTGCCTTAGACTTTCGCGATGAAACCACGTCACGGTTGACCCTCGCCCTGCTGCTTCCCCCGTTTCTCTCGCTCCCCACTGGCAGTCGCCCCCTTGACTGCTGTGCAGGCGGGGCTGAACCACACGCTGATCTTCGACGAAGGGTGCCAGACGACCACCACCTTCACGAGCAACGATGACGTCCTCTGTGATGCGGACGGCTACGTTACCGAATTCCAGTGAGTTTTGTTTCTCACTCCGCGTTGACTTTTGAGTCGACTCAAGTCAACTCAGACTCTGACGGCATCACCTTCATGAACAAACGGCATTCTCTGCGGTACAAACGCCACTGTCACTGACTCTGCATGTATTCACATCCAAGTGCATGCTGTTTTCTCACTCGACCCGGCGCTGTGGAGATTGAACCACCTTCTTTCCGTTACTCTACTACTAATACAGGAATTTGTTTTCTGTTTATCTGGAAGCTTGTGCGTCATTCCCTCTCTGCCTTCCAGCTCCACCGCTCACTGCCTTCTCTTTTGCGGTTGGCTCTTGTCCGCTCCGTTACTCGCAGCATTCGGGAGTCAGACTACTTTAGGAGCGTCCTTCCCGTCAGCATCCCGTCTGACATCTCCCTGCTCACACGCCTCACTTTTATGTATGAAAGAATCTTCACAAACCTACACACACACACACACGCTTACACGCATGCATAACGTACATTTATGGTCTGATCACCCTTTTCAGGCCTCTCCCCCCCTCCTCCCGAGGGAGGGAGTCCTGCCATCATGAGTGCATTGACGCACCCTTGCCTTAGAGACACCCATGTGTTGGCCCAGCCTGCTACTGATAAATAGGGCATGTTTGTATGGTGTGCTACGGTAGCACACCCGTAACCCCCTAGGATGCACCTGTAGCCCTCCCACACTCGACTAGGGAGCGATCCCAGTGTCCCACCAACATTATGCGGCTTGAATATACCCATCGATGCACGTCACATGCAATTATGCGCCCAAAATTCTTCACGCCCATGTGTTAACCTAGCTATCATGCATCCACAAACGTGCATTTACACATGCTCGCTTCGCTTGCATGGGTCTACTTCCACCATCCCACAACTTGTGCAACACACCCTATACACTCACACATCCACCGCCAATCCACCAACCCCAGTGAATTGGAGGGCATAAATTTCGCGGGATCCACACTTCCCGCAAGCCTTGGGAGAGTCCCCAGCCTCGTTTTCCTGTAAGTGCCCGACGCTCCCTCCCAACACCAAGACCCAACCTTTCTTTGTTCCCAATTTGACGTCTTAGTAGTAGTAGACTCGAAAACCACCTTGTTCCCATGCGCATCAGTAGCTACTTCTCCTCCTTACACGAAAAGCATCTGTGAGCGCATCCTAGTGTACTTTGGTACACTGATTTTTCATTCAAATCATTTTCATCTCTACTAATTTTCACGTTGGTATTCCTCCAAAATCCAAATTATTGGTTGCATGACAATCCACCGCTGAGTACTCACATAATAAACAGGGCTCACCTTCTGAACTTTCAGCCGGCACAAGTATCATTCTCATCGCTTTCTCTCCCGCTCCCTCCCCCCCTCTCTCCGCCCTCCAATCCCCACATACCCCCAACCCCCTTCTACCTCCGCCATCACAGTGATGCTACTGATAATGGACTGACAGGGGGTATTCCTGGCGACCTAAGTACACTCACCAACCTGAAAAAACTGTGAGTGTCCAAGCCTATAGCCCTTGGCCTCAATACTCTTGAAAACCAGCGATGTACCTCAAACGCATCACAGTGAGGTTACTGATCGTGGCCTGACTGGAGTGATTCCTGGCAATCTCACCACACTCACCAACTGTAAGAAACTGTGAGTGCCTCACAGAAGCACCTGCGAGTGTACCAACCTGAAGCACCTGAGAGTGTAACCGAATCTGCCTACTTGTTCTGGTGTCAGGCACAGCAGGTGACAGGTGGCAGGTGGGAGCGTAGTACAGTACAGTCATTAAAGCTGGCCGTGGCCTCTATAGACCTGAGAACCAGCTGTAGATGCAGCTCCGTATCTCTGCTTGAGTCTCTGTCAAGATAACACGCTCTGGTCTTTATGCCCGCTCCTATCCCACAACACCTTCTCACTCACCCCTGCCTGCCTTCCTCCCTCTCTGTGCGCAACAGCTATCTTTCACGTAACAACATCAGCACCCTCTCATCTGCCATCGCCTCTCTCTCCAGCCTCAAACACCTGTAAGCAGCACAAGGCAACTCAACCCTCACCACGCTCCCTGTGCTTCCCTGTGTCCCTGTTTGCTCATACACTTCTCTGCGCCTTCCCCCTTTCTGCCATTTTCTTTTGTTTCTCACATCGCCCTCCTTTCCTTGCCTTGTTTGCATCCCTTCCTCTTCCAACCACTTGCTCTCCTCACCTCTTCCCTATCATTACAACGACCTCATTTACAATATCTTGGAAGGTCCTAACCCTTCGGAACCCCTCGAATGGCAACTCATGACTTGCTCCTGCTCTCCTGTCCGTTTCCCCATCACTACAGTGACCTCTGCTACAGCATGTTGGACGGTCTTTTGAGGCGCCTCAAAACTCTTCCACCCATTTGTTCTCCCCAACTTTATCCAGTCCTTACAGCGACCTCAGTTACAACATGTTCACCGCCCTATCCCTTCAGAGGCGCCTCATCACTTGTTCTTGCTCTTCTGCCCGTTTCCCCAGCATGTCAGTGACCTTATTTTGTGGCGCCACATCACTTCTTCTTTCTCTCCTCACCTCTTCCCAACATTACAGTGACCTCAGTTTCAACATGTTGGAAGGTCCTATCCCCTCAGAGCTTATGACACTCACACACCTGACTTACATGTGAGTGGCGAGACAGACAATCTCTTGTGAGGCGCCTCAGAGGCCTCAAAACACAGCCCTATCCCTCCGGAAGTTTTGTTTCTCACCAACTTCTCTCACATGTGAGTGGCGAAGTCAATCATCCATTCGAGGGAGCCCTGACATTGGTAGCAGCTGCCATATGCCTCGCAAACTCTTGCCTTCCTCACCAATCCCTTGCATTTGCTTCTGCTCTTCTCATTATATTCATCACTCGATCTGATCAGTCCGTCTCATCACTCCCTCCCTCCACTCCCTCTCATCACTCCGACTCATCTCATCACTCCCTCTCATCACTCCCCCCGTTTCATCCCTTCACCTATCCCCCCCATGACTTGCGGCATGTGGCAGTGACTTGCACGGAAACACCCTCAACGGCTCCATCCCTGATGCCATATACAACCTCCAAGGCCTCAAAGACCTGTAAGCCTCGCCTCTCTTGCCCCTCTGAGTCGATTCAACAGTGACCTTCAAGGCTGACACAGCTGTACCCTTGGCCGCACACAGCTGTACGCTTGGCCTCACACAGCTGTACGCTTCGCCCCTGCATCCTGTGTGTTGGCCTTACTGAACTGAGCACGTCATTGGTCACGTCTTGGTATATTCCTTTCAGTGTAGAGTGCCCAGCCATAGCGTCCTAATCCTTATCCCCTCTCTCCTGCCTTGTACCACCCTGCCTCTTCTGCCCTCTTCCTGTCAACTCACACATGGTTACAGGATACTGTCGGAAAACGCACTATCTGGACTGATTCCCGCAGGTCTTGGATCGCTCACTAACCTCAGTAACTTGTGAGCAGCACACAAACAGACATGCGCACAGGCGTAAAAACGCGCGCCCCCCCCCCCCCCCCCTCCCCTCCCCCCCCCCCCCCAACACACACACACACACACACACATACACACACACACACACACACACACACACACACACACACACACACACACACACACACACACACACACACACACACACACACACACACACACACACACAACACACACACACACACACACACACACACACACACACACACACACACACACACACACACACACACACACACACACACACACACACACACACACACACACACACACACACACACACACACACACACACACACACACACACACACACACACACACACACACACACACACACACACACACACACACACACACACACACACACACACACACACACACACACACACACACACACACACACACACACACACACACACACACACACACACACACACACACACACACACACACACACACACACACACACACACACACACACCACACACACACACACACACACACACACACACACACACACACACACACACACACACACACACACACACACACACACACACACACACACACACACACACACACACACACACACACACACACACACACACACACACACACACACACACCACACACACACACACACACACACACACACACACACACACACACACACACACACACACACACACACACACACACACACACACACACACACACACACACACACACACACACACACACACACACACACACACACACACACACACACACACACACACACACACACACACACACACACACACACACACACACACACACACACACACACACACACACACACACACACACACACACACACACACACACACACACACACACACACACACACACACACACACACACACACACACACACACACACACACACACACACACACACACACACACACACACACACACACACACACACACACACACACACACACACACACACACACACACACACACACACACACACACACACACACACACACACACACACACACACACACACACACACACACACACACACACACACACACACACACACACACACACACACACACACACACACACACACACACACACACACACACACACACACACACACACACACACACACACACACACACACACACACACACACACACACACACACACACACACACACACACACACACACACACACACACACACACACACACACACACACACACACACACACACACACACACACACACACACACACACACACACACACACACACACACACACACACACACACACACACACACACACACACACACACACACACACACACACACACACACACACACACACACACACACACACACACACACACACACACACACACACACACACACACACACACACACACACACACACACACACACACACACACACACACACACACACACACACACACACACACACACACACACACACACACACACACACACACACACACACACACACACACACACACACACACACACACACACACACACACACACACACACACACACACACACACACACACACACACACACACACACACACACACACACACACACACACACACACACACACACACACACACACACACACACACACACACACACACACACACACACACACACACACACACACACACACACACACACACACACACACACACACACACACACACACACACACACACACACACACACACACACACACACACACACACACACACACACACACACACACACACACACACACACACACACACACACACACACACACACACACACACACACACACACACACACACACACACACACACACACACACACACACACACACACACACACACACACACACACACACACACACACACACACACACACACACACACACACACACACACACACACACACACACACACACACACACACACACACACACACACACACACACACACACACACACACACACACACACACACACACACACACACACACACACACACACACACACACACACACACACACACACACACACACACACACACACACACATACACGTGCGCGCGTGCGCTTACCTGATAACACACTCTCTGGACCGATTCCCGCAGGTCTCGGATCCCTCACTAAGCTCAGTACCTTGTGAGCAGCACACAAATAGACGTACACACACGCTCACACGCGGAAACATGCACCTATGCGCACATGCACACACATGCACACTCATTCACACACGCGCGCGTGCGCGCACATACACACACACACACACACACACACAGAGTCTCCCTCACTCACCTACATATTTTTCCGCACTTGCAGAAGCGTAACAAACAGACTCAACTTCATTACCTACCTCACATCTTTCCTGCGCACTCCTCTTCCCTTCCTCTCCCTTCCACTCCCCCTTCCAAGTGGTTGAGAACCAGCCTTGAGAGCCTTCGAGACTACACCAGCTGTGTTTTAGGCGCCTCAAAAACAGACTGGTCTGCATACCACACCTCCTCTTTCATTCCTCCCCCTTCCGCTCCCCCTTCCAGGATGTTGGGAACTGGCCCTGAATGCCCCAATGACTACACCACCTGTGTGGTTCCGCAGACGTACAGCAGCCAGCTATGCAAGTACTGCGTCATCTTCTGCAGCACTTGCGACAAGACGACCTGTGAGTTGGAACCAAAGGCGAGTTCTGAGGCAGTCTCATTAGTCGTCTCTTACCCCACAACACTCGTCCTTTTGCTCCACCTGCAACAAGAAGAACCGTGAATTCGATACCATGCCACCGTGATAGATGCTGCATGAAAACTAAGTTGGAATGTGAGTTCTTGGTCTCATTTCTTCTGTTTAAATAGATCAATCTGATTATAATATCATTTTACCCGCTTATTTTAGAATTAGTAGTAGTCTTGCGAAATGCTTTCTCACACTCCGTTCCCCTCACCTCGCTGCACCTGTTTCTCACCTCACTGCACCTATTTTCTCAACTCATTGCACCTGTTTCTCACCTCACAGCACCTGTTTCTCACCTCACTGCACCTGTTTCTCACCTCACTGAACCTTTTCTCACCTCACTGCACCTGTTTCTCACCTCACTGCACCTGTTTTCTCACCTCATTGCACCTTTCGCCCTCACTCCACCTTCCCGTCAACCTCACCTCCTCCTTATTCACTAACTCAGTTTCTAACCACCGGGGCTAACATGCGTCTAGCCCTCTGGACCATAAGGTTGTTCTTAGTGCCACTTCAGCATTCCTCATTCCACCTTCCCCTCATTTCACCTTCCCCTCATTCCACGTTCATTCCACCTCTCTGATCCCATCTTCCCACTAAATACCCTCTCAAATTGCCGATTCCAGACCCCATCACCAACACCACCAACACCACCAACACCAACAACAACAATGACAGCGCCAATGCCAAGGCATCTTCCTTCAGCTCGGGGTTGTCCACAGGAGCTATCGTGGGCATCGTGGTGGGCGTCGTGTTGCTGATAGTCGCATCATAGCCGTTGTTTTCATTGTCATTCGCAGCGGCAAGAGAACCGAAGGTGAGCACCATTTCCTAGCCTTCCTTAGCTTTCTTTGCTGGGGTCTTTCCTAGACATGCATACACATTCACCTGAGAATCACATCTCCTCCCATGCTGACAAAAAACAAACGTAATACAGCAGATAGATACGCTCTGATTTATTCTGAGGCATGCCTCGTCTTCTGCCTCACAAAGTAATAAGCAATCTGCCCTTGTTCCTGCGCAGTGGTGGAAGTGCCTGCATATGCGAGTGGAAGCCAGTATTTACTTCAGACGCAGCCCCTCAGGGCACGTATGCGAAGGGCTACGGCCTACGGCAACTACTAGCCAGATGCAAGGTTCAAATCAAGCAGATTTACGTTCCAATACCTGGTGGTACTCTTCGCTACACCTGCACCTGCTGCAACCTGCTACACCGCATTCTGGCTATAATCGCTCATGCTGTAGTACTTAGGATTGTTGGGCTGAGAAAGCCTTTAAGGATCTTTGCAGAGGATAACTCTGGGTAGGATATTTGTAATAGCGGAAGCGTTTAATGAAGTTTGTGAACCGACCTTGCACTAGTGTGTGAGAGCAAAGTGGATTGAATTAAACAAGCAAATACAAGGTTTTATATAAGAGTACAGGGAATACGAATGGATAGATAACTGTATTTGCTGTTGCGATTCGATACAGTGCGACTCGGGCAACTGCTCTGTAACGAGTCAGTTGTGTGTCCTTAACTGTCGCGCTGTAATTGTCGAGTCAAAGGTCGCTGACCTTTGACTTTCTCGTAACCTCCAGGCGGTTACCCTAACCTCCGAGGTTTGACTCGATGCTTCGATTCGGACTGCTTCGCTAGTGTCTTGGGTTTTGACACGACAGAAGCGCACTAAGACTTATTGTTTCCAACACTCCCCTTCGCTTCTGGAGTGTTGCCGCAGGTGACGTGGCTTTGTCCAGTCAGCAGCATGCAGTATTCGAACTTCTGCTTTCCGAGCTTCTTGGTCAAGTAATCGGCTGCCATCTCAGACGTGGGACAGTATGACAGATCGAGTTTCCCCTTTTCGATCTCGTCCTTCACGAAGAAATAGCGCAGGGCGATGTGTTTCGTCCTGTTTGCGAAGCCGTTCTTGTTGGCGATGCGAATTGCTGACTGGTTGTTGCAGAACACGGTGAAGCTGGGTAACTCGGCTAACTTCGCTTCTTCCAGCAGTTCGCGAAGGTAAAGTCCCTCCTTGGTGGCTGAGCAGAGTGCAATATATTCTACTTCAGCTGAAGACAGTGCGATTAACTCCTGCTTACTCGACTGCCAGGAGATAGGACCGATAGGCTCGAGGCGGTAGACATAGCCGGTGCGTGAGCGCCTGTTATCGGTGTCGCCGGCGTGATCGGCGTCGACGTAGCCGATTAGCTTGGTCGGTGTAGTTGCGTTTTTGTGATAAGTTAATCCGATCGTCGCGGTGCTGACGAAATAGTGGAGAGCGCGATCGAGTTCCGCCAGATGCTCTGCTTCAGGCTTCTTGAGATAGGTGGCGAGCTGGCTCGCGGAGTAGGATAAGTCGGGACGGCATGTGACTGCTGCGAAGAGAAGACATCCGAGCTTCTTCTGATAGTCGCGTATGCCGGCGGGCTTGAGTAGGGTAGATCGTCCCTTTTCGGTTCCTGACGTGTAGCGGTAAGGCGTGGAGATGGCGCTTGGTGTGAGGCTGAAGCGTTTCGCGATGGTGTCGGCGTACTTCTCGGCGCTTAGATAGATTGCGTTTTCTTCCTCGCGGATGTTGAGCCCGAGGTACTGCGTAACGGTAGAGGAGACCGTGAGCGTGAGGTCTTTCTGAAGCTCCCCTTCGAACCACGTGGCGATGCCGTCGGTTGACCCAATGTAGAGGAGATCGTCCACGTAGACGATTAGGAGAACGTAGTCACTTCCCTTTGTGAGGCGATACATGCCCTGGTCGTGCGGGAGTTGTTTGAAACCGATGCGAATGAGGCGGGCGTGTAGGTACTACTGCCACAGTCGCGGTGCCTGCTTGATCCCGTAGAGCGACTTAAGCAGTTGACAGACTCGGTTGGGTTCGCCGTGGGAGCCGTGCGGGAGTTCGACGAAGATTTCTGCATCCACAGGTGCGTAGAGAAATGCGTTTGCGACATCGATTTGTCGCAGTTTCTTTTTCTTCATGGCGGCGACGGCGATGAGGATTCGGAGTGAGGTGTGACGGCTGACCGGAGCGAAGGTTTCGGTGTAATCTCTTCCGTGCTCCTGGTCAAAGCCGCGTACGACCCAGCGAGCTTTGAATTTGTCGATGGTGCCGTCAGCTTTCGTCTTCACACGGAAGACCCACTTTCCGGTAAGAATAGTCTTGTTTTGTGCTACGCCGATGGGAACGATTTTCCAGGTGTTACGCTCCTCCAGTGCCTTCAGCTCTTTGTCCATGGCTTCACGCCATTTCTCCCTATGTTCCCCCTCCAGAGCCTGTTGAACGGTCGCAGGCTCCTTAGGAATGGCGGCGCCATGGACTGCGGTGACGAGACCAAGGATTTGCAGTCCAGTCTGTGAGTATCGAGGGAGTTCTGGATCCTCGGGATAAGCTGCTTCGTCTCCCACTTCTGGGTCGGGTATGAAATTTGGCCCTACCCTTTCTGCTTCGTTGGTGTTGACTGTCGCAGGTGTTACGTAACCATTGTCGGCGAAATGGTAGAAGACTTCGGCGTTGTTACTGTCGCGAGGATTTTCCTCATCCATGGGCACGTCGACGGAGCAGTACGGAAGAGGTCCGGCTTCCTCCGATGCATTGTCGACGTTCTGCTCATCCCAGTCTGCTTCATCCGCTGCTGACGCGAAGGCTCGGTCACCACGAAAGCCACTGGTGAGGTCCCGATTCTCGTGCAAGTTGGCGAGGTACGTTTGAAGGGTGAGTCGTTCGTAGAAGATCACATCACGTGCTGCTACTGTTTCTTTTGTGTGGACGTCGAAGATTCTCCACGCGTTGTAATTTTTCTCGATGCCGAGGTGTAGTCCCCACTGTGCCCGTTGTGAAAATCTTCCCGCTCGTGCTTCTGGGGGTCTGTACTGTACCATGCACCCGAAAACTTGTAACATTTTTGTGCTGCCCTGCTTCCCTGTCCACAGCAGATGCGGTGATGCGTTGTTCGGGAGTGACGACGACGACAACAAGTTGTGCAGCATGACAGCATGGTCCATTGCTGCTGGCCACTGGTGGTTGGGTAGCCGCATGCCACGTAGCAGTTTGCGCATGCTGTTCTGCAGGGTCCTGTTCATTCTTTCTGCAACACCTTGCTGCTGATGTGCGTAGGGAAGGGAGAGGAGTTGCTTGATCCCCCTTTCCGCCAGGAACTGCTTGAAGCGCTGAGAGGTGTACTCGCCACCTCCGTCTGACTGGAAGCTTTTCAGTTGCGTTCCAGACTCTCTCTCTGCTATCGGTAGCCAGGCGGCGAATGCTGCGAGCGCCATGTCGCGGCTGGGTAGGTTACGATGCCAGACGTATCGAGTGGCGGCGTCGATGAAGGTGATGGTGTAGTTGTAGTTGACTTGTCCTGGTTCGCGATTGTAGAGGATGTCGCTGTAAACCTTTTCAAGTGGTGCGTACGCTGGTGCGCTCAGGTTGTGATGTGGAGCGAATGGTCGATGAGGTAAGTCAGCTTCGGGGCATGTAAGTCAAGTCTCTCGTGCCTTTTGGAGTTCTCTGCCGTCGGGTAGAAGTAGAGAGTCTTTGTCAAGAACTCCTGCTCTTATCGTGTTATTTAAAACCGTGTTGCTTGGATGTCCTGTGCGTGCGTGCCAGATCTCTTCAGAGGCGCGGTGTCCGGGTGAACGTTGGTATGCGTCGGAGTTGGAGTAAAAACTGGCGACGAAGTTGGTGCTTCGGTGGACTTCGCGTTGAGTCGGATTTAGCTGTTGTGCGGGTGTTGGTGGTGCTTCGTCGACTGTGACTGGTGTCGTTGTTCCTGCTGCTGCTGATGTTGTCGCTGCTCCCGATGTTGTTGCTGCTGCTGCCGATGTTGTTGCTGCTGCCGATGTTGTTGCTGCTGCCGATGTTGTTGCTGCTTCCGATGTTGTCTCTGCTTCTGTTGTTTGTTGAATCGTCGCTAACGCTCGTGTTCGTTCTGCTTCAGGGATAGTGTGGGAGTACCAAAAACCTCCCGGGCTGAAGTCGGGGTCGAGATCTGGAGGGTGTGTCCAGTCAGTAAAATTCACGATGGCGTCGCTGTCTGCAGTGCCCAGGTCAGGAACGAAGTCGAGGACGAAGACATTGTTCTTCAATACTGCTTTCCCGATGTAGAGACCGCCTCTCCCGTGGTATAGCTTGAACTCTTGGGTGGTGCTGTCGGCTTCCAGGTGAATCCCCTTCGCCATCAACTGGCTAACACTCAGTAAGTTGTAACCGAGTCCTTCAGCGATGAGTACCTTTGACATGTGCAGTATGACATTTGTTTCTCTTGACTGAAGCTGTACCACTCCTTGTCGTCGTGTGCGCAGGTTTTGATTGTTGGCGACTGTGATGACAACTTCTCGTTGGAGTCGGTGTTCGCGTTGTACGAAGCGTCCGGACGAGCACATGTGTTGCCCGCAGCAACTATCCAAGAACCAAGTGTCTTGGCCGGACGGTTCACTTTGAGCGATGGCGGCGTAAGTCGGATTCGGGTGGAGTGATTCACGGCGGGGCGTCCTGTTGTCGAGCTCCTCTTCTGGTGAGTAGTGGGGTGGTGACTCTGTTATGCAAGAATCGTTTATCTTGACCATGCAGTTGACTATGTTTCTTGCTCCTTGTGCAGGTTGTCCAGTTGAAGTCGTTGAAGCTTGAATCGTGGTTGTCGGACTTGCTTGTGTCGAAGCAACTTGGGAGCTTGAAGGCCGCAGTTGTCGCTGTGGTGTTATCTGACGGGACGGGCAATGCGTGCGTGGATGTCCTGATGTTTTGCAGATGTGAAAAAACGGAGGTACTGGCTTCGGCTGCTGCTGTCGGTTGTTGTAGTAGTTGTGTCGTCGCTGAGTATGGAAAGCGAACTCCGGTGCTAATGCCTTTTTCTTGTGCCTTTCTTCTTGCAGGTCCATGTCCTGCTGCTCGGCGTGGATTTCGGCGCAAAGTGCTGCTTCAGAGATTCTTCCGTGGGCTCGAAGAATTGCTTTGGTGGCGCGCCACTGAGGACCGAGGCCACCGATGATGACTGTCACGAAGGCGTCTTCAGAGATTGATCCTCCGCATCGAAGAAGTTTGTCGCGCAATTCGCGACATCGGCTGATATACGCCAGTCCCTTTTCTCCTGGTTTCATTTCAACTGTTGTCAATTGCGCCATTAACCTGCTCTGGCTTACACTGTCTGTTGCCTGATACAGGTTCTTCAGATGGCCGTACGCGAGTTCCGCCGAGTTGCCGAAGTTCCGGTAAGAGCGAATGTTCTGCTGCTGAGTTGGTGTGATGTTTCTCAGTAGAATAGTATACGCCATCATCGATTGATACGTATACTGCTGCTTCTCATACTGTGTGCCGTTTGCTGGATACTGCAGGGATCCGTCGAAGAAGCCGAGTATCTGCGCGCCCTCCATCATCAGCTCGAATTCAAAGGACCAGGTGAAGAAGTCCTTTCCGTCGAAGGGTCTTGATGTTTGCAGTTTCAGGACATGCGCGAATTGTGACTGAACTTGTAAAGCGTCCATTGGTTTGTCTTGCGCAGGTGAAGGTTGAGGCAGGAAGCTGATCGACCCGCGCTCGTACGGGGCAAAGGTGGGTTGCTGCTGTTGATTCCCTCGCGCATATGACGATCCGTCAAGGCTCATGGGTGTCGCTCCGTTGTTGCTGTTGTGTGTCTGTGCAGGTCCCGACTGCTGGTGTTGCTCGTAGAAGGACATGAAGGAGAAAATTTTTTCCATCATGCTCTGGTCGAAGTCAGAAGGATGGTTCGTGGGGGTCTCGGTTGACGTTCCCCTTGGTCTTGCTGCCGTGCCTTCCTCTGTCTGCAGGCCAGAGGCTGGTGGTGGAGTAGGAGTAGTGCCCGAGGAGCCATTAGGGGAGCTCCTTTCCTTGTTTGTTGCCATGTCTTGTAATGATCAAAAAGTTAGAGTTTTCCCCTGTCAGCTCTCATACCATGTTGGGCTGAGAAAGCCCTTAAGGATCTTTGCAGAGGATAACTCTGGGTAGGATATTTGTAATAGCGGAAGCGTTTAATGAAGTTTGTGAACCGACCTTGCACTAGTGTGTGAGAGCAAAGTGGATTGAATTAAACAAGCAAATACAAGGTTTTATATAAGAGTACAGGGAATACGAATGGATAGATAACTGTATTTGCTGTTGCGATTCGATACAGTGCGACTCGGGCAACTGCTCTGTAACGAGTCAGTTGTGTGTCCTTAACTGTCGCGCTGTAATTGTCGAGTCAAAGGTCGCTGACCTTTGACTTTCCCGTAACCTCCAGGCGGTTACCCTAACCTCCGAGGTTTGACTCGATGCTTCGATTCGGACTGCTTCGCTAGTGTCTTGGGTTTTGACACGACAGAAGCGCACTAAGACTTATTGTTTCCAACAAGGATCATGTTACAACCTGCTAGTTTGATTATTTATTTTTGCCTCCCCTTTTGCTTACCGGACGTCTTTGATTATCCAGCGAATATATCTCGTGGCAGAGAATTCTGAATAGCATAATCATGTGTTTGACTGTAGCCCTGAAAGTTTTCATGTAGGCAGCAGCTCGACCTTCATTATCAAAGGACTCCTTGGTGATTCATGTCAGCCACATCCAAGCACCAGCACTGCGGATGCCGAAAAAACGCCACGCTTTCAAAACATTGTCACACTTGCTGAGAGCCACCCCTTCAGCAGGGCTTACTTTATCAGAAAATTTTGGTCTGGATTTCTGGTTTGTGAACACGTTTTTTTATTCATCTGATGCCGTAGACATGCTGTTTAATGTCGTCTGATTTTTAAGAGTGTCTTTTTTTATTCGTCTGATTTCTCAGACAGCCTTATACGATTCGTCTGAGACTGCAGACAACGAGTTTTTTTTCGTCTAAAACAGACAAATTTCCCCACCTGGCCAGTTGCCCACCTGGCCAGTTGGCCACATGGCTTTTTGCCCAATGTTTCGGACGAGAATTGCCACTCGCCGCGTTACAGTGATGCCACCGCCAGGCTGTATTTTGCCTTTGGTCGGTGACAACACCGCACGTCACAGCGCCGCAGTCACCCTGCTAGCACGAATCTTGCCAGTTCGTTTGGCATATTCGTGCCACCGCACGGCAGGAGGCTGCATTTGCTACACCATCAGCCCTCAGTGCGCGTCGAGTCAGCGAGGGATGGATGGCATGGCTGCATCCAGCAGGGAAGGGGACGTCCATGCATGCGGCTCGGTTCGGACGGTCCCCCCTCACTCCCCACAGCACAGGTGTCCTTCATCTTACCATCGTGGTCCAGAGCCATTCAGTGCCTAGTTCCACCGAGATGGCCGTAGATTCTCGCACAGAGGCCCCTCCAGCATCCACTCTACATGCTTCTCCTCCTTCCAGTGCATTGCCACGCCCACGCACTGGCTTAGATTTCCTTACGGGGGGGGGTTTCACCCCTACTCCAATCTTCGCTGCTCCTATTGCTCCTTCGGCCTGTCAGAATGACAGACCCGTTTCTCCCGAGCAGCCTTACCCTTTCGCTGAGATGGATGCCGAGCCGCTCATACCATTTTCACCCGTGCGATCACCAAGCTCAACAAGCCACCCTGGGGCTTCGTCATCCGGTCGACCTGTCGCATCAGCTGTTGCTGGTGAAAAAAATCATTTTCATTCACGCTCCCCGTTTCTCCCGAGTTTACAGGCAAGACCAAATCTGTGCAACATATGCTACCTTTTTCGAAGCGCCCCATTCCTTCCTCTGCAAGGACTCCCACAACTAAGAAAGATGGAAGGGAGAGTAGCGGAGCTGAGAATGGCGGACCCCGGATTCTGTCGCTAGAGGAGCTGCAGCTAAAAGCCAAGCAGCAGTGGAATCGCCACTTCCCTTGGCTCATCATTAGTGACACCTCCGAAGGTCGACCTTGCATGAGGTGCAAGATCTGCATGGTGTACGCAGATCCAGAGTCACAGTACGGCGCTCGGGGCGAAGGAGGCATCGACATACAGAAGGAGACGATGAGAAAGCATCAGTGGAGCATCCGGCACCGGGAGGCGAAGGACCGGTTGGAGCAGCGCGAAGGCCCGCGGAAGAAGCAGGCAGATATCTCCAAGTTCGGAGATATTGTGCGGAGACGCGGCGGTTGGTAAAGCTGTTTCTGATTGTGCGTTTCCTTTGCAAATCTGACACCCCGTTGTCATGTCCATGACACTCGTGCAGTTTATGGCGGAGATGGGAACGCCCGACATGCCGGCGAAGGATCAAGGAACTTATTGTTCAGGGTGAGTTTTGCTGTTGTTATCACTGGTTTGTGAAAACCACCTACTAACCAATTAATTCTTGTACTCTTTGATGCAGGTATGGTTTCAAGCAGCTGGTCGAGACGCTGGTGTGCTACTTGAAGGAGAAGCAGATGCTGCACATCAGCGTCAGTCTCTTCGTTGGCCTTCAACTCGATGAAAGCACCGACCGAAGGCGTGGCAAACACATGATTGTGTATGCCACGTTTCTCCGTGGCACGGTGGTGCTTACCGAGCTCTTCGCCAACTTGTCGGTGGAGAAGTGCGACGCCGGGTCGCTTGAGGCCGTCCTGCTGACACACCTTGCTGCGTGCGGCCTCAAACTGACAAGGGTCAGCGGCATGACCACGAACGGCGCGAGCGTGATGACGGGCGGGCAGACAGGCCTAGTGGCGCGATTACGAACACGGGTACCGCATATTGTGCCCTGCCACTGCGTGGCCCACAGGTAGTGTGTTGTTTTTATGTTGTGATGTTAGAATTCACATGTTTCCCACCCACTTATCCTACTTGTGTTGTTGAGTGCAGGGAGGCTTTGGCGGCTAAAGATGCTGCTGAAGAATTCCCGGAGTTCAATGTCGTCGACAAGGTCGTCCGGTCCTTCGCTGACATTCTCGACCGCAGCATCGTGCGGCATGCGCGATTCAAGAAGCTGCAGGAGGTGATTACAGAGACCAACCTCGAGATGCAAGGGATCAAAGACGTCCGCTGGGTGTCACGCGGGGACGCCATCGAGCGCTTTGCAGACGTGCTGCCAGCTGCCGTTGTCCTGCTGCATGAGTACGACAAGACATCCAACGCTCTTGTTACTAGCTTGAAGTTTCAGTTTTTCCTCTTCTTCCTAGTTGACCTGCTTCAGGAGCTGAACAGCCTGAATCTCAAGTTCCAGAAACGACAGGTGAGTTCTTGTATTAGCAACCACCATCCATTCCTCCCGTGCATAGCCTAATCCTGTTTTTGTTTAATATGTGCAGCTTGATGCGACGCAGGTGCGGTCGATGGTGCAGCACACCACCCTGGTCTTGACAAGTCGCTATGTGGAGTACGGCTCCACATTCGGCGACAACAGTGGTCGTCTTGCGACCTTCCTGAAGAACCACGGGAGCACCGAGCATCGCGAGGTGAAGGTCGAAAGCATCGACACCGCGGGAGCACCCGTGACTCACACCTACTTGCTGCACGAGACCCTAATCGGCAAGGAGAAGTTTGGGGGCGACCTGGCGTCGTGCGTCGAGACGGCATCCAAGTTCTCTGGGAGGACCGTGTTCTTCATCGAGGATCGCTTCAAGAGTCTCAAGTCGTTGGACGGGGCCCGTCTGTTTCGGCAGGGACGGTACCCGCGTTCACGCGCTAAGAGAGCGCGTCGGTTTCCCGAATGGCTTGCGTCGCTGCGCAACCTGTTCAAGAAGAAGCCCAACCATCCAGACACACTCCCTGGTTAGTGTTTGCGTTAACACAGGGTATCTTCCTTTACCCGTTAATGCTGCCGTGCCTCAACGTGACTCTTTTTTGTGATATCCGATGTCCCACACCTACCCTACCCTCACCCTTAGGTGTCGACTGGGGCAAAGCCGCCAAGGATCTCACCAGCTTCACCACCATCCTCTCCACTCACCACGAAGACCTGTCCTTCCACGACAGCCTGTCACTGATGCTCTCAACGCCGGATTGGGAGTCAGCCTATCCGAACCTCGGCCGCCTGTGGATAGCTGTTGCTGTGCTACCGCTCAGCACTGTTGAGTGTGAGTGCGGCTTCAGCCGTCAGAACATCATCAAAAGCTGGGTTCGCGGCAGCTTGTGCGACACGACACTGGGCGACCTGATGACGGTGTCTCTTCTGGATTACGAGCTGAACACGGAGGAGCTGGTGGATAGGTGGAATGCCAGCAAGAAGAGGCGGCCGGCTTGTGAGGTGGTTATGGCTGAAGGATCACGCCCGGTGAAGCGACGGCGGTCCCATCACCTGAAGAAACGCGCTGCAGCATCGGCAGCAGCAGAAGCAGCCACACGCGCACAGAAAGAGGCAGAAGAGGCTGCAACAAGGGAGAGAGAGAGGGCTGCAGAAGAAGCTGCATGGGTCCTACCTCCCTGGAAGAAGGGCAAACCCAGAGCAACAGTAGTTGAAACCTCTGAGAGTGGCAGTGGTAGTGATGACAGTGGCAGTGGTAGTGATGACAGTGGCAGTGGTAGTGATGACAGTGATAGCAGTAATGCTAGTGATTCCTCTTAGAATTTAATAGGATGTAGGTAGATTATTCTAAGTCTAGAAACTATGTAGGCTAGGAAATTTGCTAGCTACAGTATTAAGATTAACTATCTAATTTTGTCTGACGGCTGAGACAAGTGTTCATGATTCGTCTGAAACGTAAGACTAGGCTACAGCCTTCGTCTGACCATCAGACAAGGCTCCAGGACCCGGTCTTAACGTCAGACGGGCCCTGGCACTAAAGTAAGCCCTGCCCTTCAACACGATCTTATTAACTGTAACCTTAACATAAAAGCTTGAAGGCTTCGTGAACAACCCAGCTTTGACGAACGTCTTGATGGTGCCACTTGGCTGGTACGCAGAAGTGAGCTGGACCTTTTTTTGAAAGGTGCAGTTCTAGTTTCCGCTCGTTGCTTCCGCCTGGAACGTGCAGGGCAACTGTGCTAGAAGGGCGCCAGTGCTGCGGTAGTAACCGGGACTGGAAATTGATGGGGATGTGCCTGATACGCCTGTAATGCGGAAGACGAATGAGGAAGTTTGGAGATTGGCTGTGCTGCAAGCGGGGTGGGTGGGGTAAGGGTTCGGGGGAGACAGTGCGGGAGCACGACGAAGAATGCAGTTAGTAGGATGGAAAACACAGTCATACTGACTTATGAGTAGCCTCCACTCAAATACAGTGTACGTAGCTAGCTCGAATAAGAAAGAAAATCTGACATTAGGCAATCGAATTCAACGTGACGTGGCGCTTACACGTTAGAATCCATAATAGACGAGCCAGTCATGCCATTTATGGACGAAGCATCGGATGTTGCTAGGTCTGCACAACACGGAGGAGGAAAACTAGAAGATGGGTACACCAACAACGGTACACGCCAAGACAAAGGACTCTTAGCTAGCAACAGAACAATCATGTCAGCATTAGTGAAAAAAGGATAAACTTAATCAATCATTGTGCCATTATGTACGGAACCGTTCCGTGACGTGACTTGATGACAGTGGTGCGTACAACAAACTGACATTTGAGTCGACTCAAAAGTCAGTCCGTGACGTGACTTGGTGATGGTGGTGCGTAAATTTATAAAAAAAAAAAAGTTTGTCGTGCAGCGAGTGTTGGATGTTTGTAGCAGGTGGCGTCCGGCGATCGCGCTGTAGGCAAGAGAGAGCAAAACTGCATAGGGAAACGACTAGTCCAGAGAAATTAGGGTTGCACTACAAGTGTACAACCTAGTAGTAGTGATCATAGTATTAGCAGTTGGTTGTGATTATTAATTGATATTTAAGCCTCAAAATGATTTCTACAAGGTAACCAATTCATATATTTTTCCCGACCTATTTTTGGGAGCAAAACGCGGACATTTCGCGGAACATCGCAAAGCGGGTGAGAAGTTTCAATTCGAAGCTACGGATAGCGATCTGACCGGGTCAGGTAAGGGTCAGTATCACTCGTGTGAGGACGATCGCAGATCGAGGTGGCTTTTGAGTTGACTCTAAAGCGACTAGAGTGACCGGGTCACCCAATCAGGCAAGGTGAGTATCATACTTACTCGTGAGGACGATCGCAGATCGCAGAGATGCGTCGGCCATGGTTGCTTCGCAAGGTACAAGTTGTAGTACTTGCGGGTGATATGCGAATTATGTCTTTACGAAAAGGAATGGAGGCCCGGACAGAGTGAAAGAACGAGATGATTTGCTGAAGGGAAAACGTGCTATCTGCTCGAAAAAACCGGGATCGTTAGGGCCAGAGCTGTCTAAGTGGTTGAAATAGCTGCACGTGCAAATTTCTAAGGGGCTATGTGGATGCAATGCTGCACCAGTATGCCGTCGCAAACGCTAGGTCAGGTTACGGTTAGTCAGGGAAGGAGAAACGAGGAAAACCAGGCAGCAATTTGCCGTGGAACTCGCTGCTACGAGGCACATCATGATGAGCCTTATCAAATACCATAGACACTCGCGGACCGCAAAGCGCGACGGCGTTCACAGGTGGGTTGTGACCTGACCACATCTCCCCAGGTCTCTCATAACTGCTACTTGCCTAGTTTATGGGGAAGAAAATGGCGTGCAGACTATTAGGCAGAAGCTGCTTGCTCCCTTTTTTTCCTGCCCTCCTGGCAGGCTGCAACGCAGTATTTAGGAAATTCGTAGGGATCAGTTCGGTGAAGCGGTTCCAATTTGAGCCTGTTGAATGAACAGAATCGCCGAACCTCGCTGAACCGTTCTAAAACCTAATCCACACGTTCTGCACTGTGCAGAATCGTACTGCAAAATATAAGGTGGGGGGACCCCGCGGGGGAAGGGTACCATTTGTTGAGAAGTTCATCCCAGGCGCCGCGTCTGGCGCAAAACTATTTGGAAAGGATCTGTTGAATGGTTTGGTATAACAAGTTCCGCAACACCAACTAGGTCAACCTCTTACAGCACACTCAATTAAACACATTGTATAAACAAAACATATCCAACTGTAGTCTTCAAGTCAGTAGAGAGTGAACTCGTGAAACTATTTACTGTTTTTTCTATTGCTATAAACTTAAGCTTGTAAGCAGAAAACCATATCATTTCCCTTCAGTACGATAAACCATATATTGTGTTGACCCACGTACGAGTAGCCCCCTCTGCGCTCTCCAAATCGAAATAGGCAGTTCTTAGTGCAGTAATACGGTGATGGGGCTTTAAATGCGAGAGAAAGCAGGTGTCTGAGAGAGTTTGCAGGTGTACCACGCATTGGACTACACCTGGCTGGCAGCACCAGGCTGGTAACCAGCATAAGCATCTTGAGGCGGCTTGTTGTACTGGTTATCGCCTGCGTATCCTCCTGTAGCTTGAGTCGTGTATTCCACCTCCACCTCTGCAGAGAGGGAAGCACACATGCGGGTACAAGGACAAGGGAGGTGTGAAGGAATGCAACGGGGGATAACGGAGAGGAATAACAGAGGGAACATTCAGGATCTAGACCCTTGATTGATGATTGAAAGAAGAAGAAACTACACAGCACGAGAGAAAGAAGCATTGCTTTACATGTTGCCGCACTGAATGACAATAAAGGCCCCGACAAGTGAGAGACGTCTCAGATGGAGAGGAAAAGCATCTGCTGACGCAGGTGCCTTTCAGGGGCTTACCTTTGGACCTCTTCCCACACTGTATGACAATAAAGACAACAGCAATGGTGTCAACAATGAAGAGCAGCACGCCCACCACGATGCCCACGATGGCTCCTGTTGACAACCCCGAGCTGGAGGAGGAAGCATTGGCACTGGCGTTGGCGTAGTTGTTGTTGGTGATGGTGGTGGTGCTGCTGCCGTCGAGGTTGGATGGAGGAGCCCCAACAGGAGGAGGTGGGGGAGGAGGAAGGGAAGGAGAAGACTCGGAGGGAGGTGCAGGGATGGGGGGAGAGATTGGAGGCTCCGATGGGGATCCCTCGGATGGTTCGGCAATGGATGGTTCGGCAATGGATGGTTCGGCAATGGATGGTTCAGCAATGGATGGTGGGGCATCGGACGCTGGGGCTGCACACACAAAACAAGAGTATCAGAAACGGAAAGGTTAGCTTTCTCCAACAAGTGTTATTTGCCAGGTAGGCATGATGCAACAGATGGTACCCACCAGGGGCAGGCTGGATGCAATAGATGGTACCCACCAGGGGCAGGCTGGATGCAACAGATGGTACCCACCAGGGGCAGGCTGGATGCAACAGATGGTACCCATGTCAACGGGAGTTGTGTTTGGCCCCGTCCTCGCTTGGGCGGAGCCGACCGTGGGAGCCACGAAATTGCAGTGGTCCGTGGGGGCCACGAAATTGCAGTGGTCCGTGGGCGCCACGAAATTGCAATGGTCCGTGGGCGCCACGAAATTGCAGTGGCTTGTGGGAGCCACGAAATCGTGGGGGACCGCGGAGCCACGAAATCGTGGGGGACCGCGGAGCCACGAAATCGTGGGGGACCGAGGAGCCACGAAATCGTGGGGGACCGCGGAGCCACGAAATCACGGGGGATCGTGGAGCCACGAAACCGCGGAGGACCGCGGTGGCCGAGAAACCGCGGGAGGACCGCGAAGTACCCGGTCAACCAGGATACCCGGGCGACGTGCGCGAATGTCGCCGGGAATGTCGTCTACGATGGCGATCTCGGGGGTGGTATCCCGAGGTCGACGTGGCTGGTGGGCACCGTCACGGGCGGAATGTCTGCGCTGGGCGTTTGACGGGGAGTTGGGCGCCAACCAGCTGCACGCACCTGCGAAGCCGGTGCACCGTTGTCCCGCGGATGCGACGCTGTGCAGCCGACATACTGCAGCGTTGGCGCACCGCGGACTTGCAACGTTGGCAAGCCGCGACTCTGCTCTGCTGGAGCGCGGTCGACAGAGTTGTACTGGCAGCGCTGGCAGAGGACCAGCAGCCTTGCTAGGTCTGATATAGTCATTCTTGCCAATGTTGATGCAATTATTCTGAACTTTTGTTATGACGTTTTTCCTAGTGAAACTCTTGCCGATTTTCCCCGTGAACCAGAGCAAGCAGTGTTAGCACTTGGAAACGACTAAGGAACGAACGAACGCTACGATCGCTCTTGCCCCGTGCCTAGCCCGTAGTCTATCTCCCGTTGCACTAGTTATCTCCGCAACCCACCAGGGGCAGGCTGGATGCAACAGATGGTACCCGCCAGGGGCAGGCTGGATGCAACAGATGGTACGCACCAGGGGCAGGCTGGATGCAACAGATGGTACCCACCAGGGGCAGGCTGGATGCAACAGATGGTACCCACCAGGGGCAGGCTGGATGCAACAGATGGTACCCACCAGGGGCAGGCTGGATGCAACAGATGGTACCCACCAGGGGCAGGCTGGATGCAACAAATGGTACCCACCAGGGGCAGGCTGGATGCAACAGATGGTACCCACCAGGGGCAGGCTGGATGCACGAGGAGCAGAAGGCAGCACAGGCGGTGCAGAACTCGCTGCCGTCTCTCTGCTCCACCACACACGAGGTGTTCTTGGCAGGGCACGCCACGGTAATATCATAGTCGCTGCATGCAGGGGAGAAGGGAGAGGGCAGGGGAGAGGGCCAGAGAGGGGGAGGAGAGAGGGGTGAGAGGGGGTTCGGGGCATCTCAAACCACAGGCGGTGCAGAAGGGGCTGTTGTCGCTCTGCTCCACCACACATGGGGTGCCACTGGCTGGGCAGGCCACAGTGGGATTGTCGTTACTGCACGGCAGGGCGGTGAGGGGGAGTGCCATGGGAGTGAGAGGTCAGGGCAGTGGGAGGGAGGGGAAGGAGAGTGAGAGGTCAGGGCAGTGGGAGGGAGGGGAAGGAGAGTGAGAGATTAGGGCAGTGGGAGGGAGGGGAAGGAGAGTGAGAGATCAGGGCAGTGGGAGGGAGGGGAAGGAGAGTGAGAGATCAGAGCAGTGGGAGGGAGGGGAAGGAGAGTGAGAGGTCATAGCAGTGGGAGGGAGGGCAAGGGGAGTGAGAGATCAGGGGCAGTGGGAGGGCAGGGGCAGTGAAAGGACTGGGATCTGCTGGCAGGGCAGGCCACAGAAGAATCGTTGTTGCTGCAGGCTGTGGCGGTGAGAGGGGAGCGTCCGTGAGAGGGCAGGGGAATGGAAAGCACTAGGGGGATGCAGCAAGGAAGGGGGGTTGAATCAAGAAAGGGGGGATGAAGCGAGGAAGAGGGGCTGAAGCGATGAAGAGGGATGCAAGAGAGGAAGAGCGGATGATGCAAGGAAGAGGGGGTGAATCGAGGATAAAGAAGCAGATAGACAAGGTATTGGCACTGCAGCTGGTGCCTTGGTCTGCCATTTCCCCATAAGTTGCTCTCGTCTGTTGTGTGGCCCGTCATCTTACATCCATACACAAATGTTGTGAGGAGAACAGATCTGGCAATGTGCTGTGCTGTGGCGCGCCATCTTACAAGGGGAGGAGACATGGGGCGCCCAGAGCGGCTGTTGTGAGGCGCCTCACAAGTCACCTGAAAATGCGACTCAAAAGTGGCCTCAAAGGTCTGTTCTCTGGCAACTCAAAAGTGGCCATCTTACAGGGTGCGGAGATGTGGTGCGCCCTGAGTGGCGGGAAGCGTGCCGGTGAGCTGGTTGCCATCGAGCCTCCTCTGTGGGTGGTTGGGTGGGACGAAGTCAGAAGTACATCCCACATCGAAGTGAGCAGTGTGTCTTGTAAAGATGAGGGCATGTAAGGCAATGACTTGTGGTGAGGTGAGCTGGTTGCCGTCGGGCCTCCTGTGTGGGTGGGGCCGCCGGATTCGTAAGTGAAGATTATGTCCCGAGGATATGAGGGCATGCAAGGCAGTGACGTGCGGTAGGGTGAGGAGATGCGGTGCACTCAGAGTGGCTGGAAGCGTGCCAGCCAACTTTTTGCCCCTGAGCCTTCTGTATGGGTGGGCAGAGAAGTAAACTTGAACTCTCTGTGTGGGTGGGCAGTACTTTACAGAAAGCAGCAGCACTCACAGCAGGCAGCAGCAGCACTCACAAGGTCCGAAGATTAGTTAGCAAGCCGAGGACGGATGGGATTGAGCCACCCACACCTGTGTATTCGAGGCCCCTGGCGTGGGAAAGGTAGGGAGGGGATGATGGGAAAGGTAGGGAGGGGAGGATGGGAATGGTACGGAGGGGAGGATGGGAAAGATACGGAGGGGAGGATGGGAAAGGTACGGAGGGGAGGATGGGAAAGGTAGGGAGGGGATGATGGGAAAGTTACAGAGGGGAGGATGGGAAAGGTAGGGAGGGGATGATGGGAAAGGTACGGAGGGGAGGATGGGAAAGGTAGGGAGGGGAGGATGGGAAAGGTAGGGAGGGGATGATGGGAAAGGTACAGAGGGGAGGATGGGAAAGGTAGGGAGGGGATGATGGGAAAGGTACGGAGGGGAGGATGAGAAAGGTACGGAGGGGAGGATGGGAAAGGTATGGAGGGGAGGATGGGAAAGGTAGGGAGGGGATGATGGGAAAGTTACGGAGGGGAGGATGGGAAAGGTACGGAGGGGAGGATGGGAAAGGTAGGGAGGGGAGGATGGGAAAGGTAGGGAAGGGATGATGGGAAAGGTAGGGAGGGGAGGATGGGAAAGGTAGGGAGGGGAGGATGGGAAAGGTACGGAGGGGAGGATGGGAAAGGTAGGGAGGGGAGGATTTCCAGCAGACATGGGATTGTTGCAGGGATGATTTCCAGCAGATTCACATCATCCCTGAAGGTAATGACTTCCGTTCCTTGCTTCTTGTTCAAGTGGATAGAGAACAGGTGAGGTGATGATAGAAAAATGGTCCAAGTGGGGTGACGTGCGGTGAGGTGCGGTGCAGTGCGACACGGTGAGGTGAAGTGCTGGTTCATCGTGAAGGCTTACAGCTCAACGAGGTTTGTAAGGGCGATGGTGCTGGGAATGGTGCTGCCTGTGAAGTTGTTACCACCAAGATAGCTGCAGGGGTCAAAGTGAAGAGGGTTCACAAATGCTGTTGCAATGAGGCTCTGAGACTGCTCTTTTTATTCTTCTTCTTGCCATTAAAAGAATGGTTAGACTGGAGGCATGACATTTCCGTACAGCAATTTGCTTGTTACAGTCGATAACAAAAATAGTCATAGGTCCTCCACTATTCGTTAGGGGGGGGGGGGGGGGGGGGAGGCGGGGGGGGGGAGGGGAGGAGGACAGCGGGGAGGAGAGTGTTATAGTCACAGTAGGCTCCAATGTGCCTAAAACGAAAGATAGAGTGCACAGTCGGATTTCTGCACAGCGGCTTCAAACGTTCATAGCGTTCTGGTCACAGCTTCAAATCACCTGATTCAACTTGGACCTGGAGCGTCCTACTGTCGCCTACAATAGGCAATTTAGATCGCACGATTTCACCAAGTATGGACGACACAGCGTCAGTTTGAAAGAACGGCACTATGGCAGCCACTATAGTCTTAGAACACAAGATAGGAAGAGTTAGGGAGAGTTACGAGTTGGGAATGACTCCCAGCTCCTACAAACCCCAAGAGCCGAGGTACAGTGATGTGGAACAGTGTCACACTGTCCCCAACCACGAAGGGTCTCGAAACTACCCTTCACTAGGGCCTACACCAAGTAATGTAACTATCTTCAATTTCTTGAGGTGTACCTTTTTGGCGAGCTTCGCGATCACTTGAATGTTGACACCAGGGGCTCGGGTTCTTGAGTTCTTGATGGGTGTTCTGCACACACCTGCGACACGCCGAACGTTCGACAAGCGACAAAATAGAAACCGCGCACGACAAAATAGAAACCGCGCGGGACACACAAAACGACCACGTTACACGCGACTAGCGATAATTCGCTATTGACTTGACACACACACTCGACATCATGACCCATCATTCACACACTATTATAAGCATGAAGTATATATTAATTTTAAGCACTCATTCCATTCCATGCACACACGCATGCACGCACACTGACAACAAGGGAAACTACATTCCAGCTCTATATTTTAAAAAATCTCTCAAATTTAGTCCCTGGTTTACTAAAAAAATAAAGCTTTATGGAATTTTGCCCATGTGAGGCCCACATTATGTTCAAAACTGGTCCTGCAGGGAAACGATTTCGACACGTGTCCATTTTTTCACTGTTTTTTTTTTTACGGTCCTCGACGCCACCTTCGTTTCGCACCGGTCCAGGAGGTGCAGGACGAGAAGGGTGTTCCGTCGCCCACTGCGCCCGGATGCCCAACTCAGCTCTCGCTCAAGGGATCCACCTGTTCTCGCCATCCTCATGGCGTTTCCTCGCATCAGCCAAACGTGCCTCCAAGGTTTCCGCTACGTCCGCATTAGCTACGGGGTCGACCGTGGCGACTAATGTGACTGCCGGCCTACGAACAACTTAGTAGGTGCAAAAGTCGGCTTCTATCTGAAGGTAATTTGCGGGGCCGTCCACACTCACCGCACCATGCGGAGAGTCACTCTACAATGGTAATAAGCTAGACTACGAGGGTTGGCACGAACTACAAGAAGTAATCGTAGCTTTGCTTAGTTACTTAGTGCTTGCACATACACGCGAGAAATCGGCAAGAGTTTCACTACCCAAAGTTGGAATTTCAGAATGGTTGAATAAACAATGAGAGAATTGACTACACCAGGCACCTAGCAATTGTGCAGCTAGCCTGGTCGACCGCCAGTACTGCATGGTCGACCACCTGCCACCGTTGCGTAGAGGAGCCGTGCCAGCACTACAGAATGGCGACCTGCCAAAACTGGAGGTCGAGGGCGTGCCAACGCTGCAGCAGAATGGCTTTCCAGCGTTGTCCCGCAGAAGATAGCAGTGTATATGCTCGCAGGTGCGCGTAGACGATTGGCCCGACTTGCCTCGCTGTGCATCCGTCGGCTGTTGTCTGTGCCTGAGGAGCCACATCGACTTCGTTATACCAGCCCGAAGTCGACTTCGCTATCGCGACCTCAACAATGTTCGCGTGCTTCCGCAGAACTCGTCGAATAGGTTACCTGGTCGACTTGGTCGACCACCAAATGCTCTGGTTGACCACCAGTGCCTCTGGTCGACCATCAGGTGCTTCTAGTCAAGCACCAGGTGCCTCTGGTCGACCACAGCTCCTGTCGAGCTACCCCCTGGTCGACGCACCCCTTCCGTTGACCAGAACTGTCAGATGTTGTCGCCGAGCTCCCCTCGTCGACTGCTGCTCGTTTGTCAGGTCGACGGACTGCTCCGCCAGCGGGTAGCCGACTTAGTGGTTAGCTAAGTCGGATTGGTTAGCCGCCATGGAGGCTCAAGTCGGCGTGGTTGGAAGAATTCGACAACGCAACTGACTTGGAGGAAGCCGACTTTCGCGGATCCGACTTTGGGTGGCCGACTTGGTGAAGTTAGCCTGGGAGGGCGTCGACTTGGTGGCGCCGACCTGGGAAGCCAACTTGGTGCAGTCGGCAGACAGCTGGTCTGGTCGACCTGGAGTGGTCGACTTGGGGAGTGGCCGAAGTCGGAGCACGGGCCGGCGTTGGGACGAACGCAGTCACACCCGCCTATGGACACATCGACGACAACGTTTCCTCTGCTCGCCGAGGATAGCGAGCGTGCTGATAAGGACGCCGAGGATGTCCACCCTCCTTCTCCTCCCCCTGTCCCCGCATCCCAATCTCTCGTTGCTGACTTGCAAAAGCTGACGCCGGTGTCGCCCTCCAACGACGAGGGAGCCGTGGGGCGTTACCTCAGGCACCGACCAGTAGCATCGCTGGCACCCGACGTGATGTAAAAGAGGTCGACATGGGAGTGAAGCCGACAGGAGAGCTGTTGGCGATCGGACAGTCGGCAGGGGAGCTGACCATAGGGGAGAAGTCGGCCGAGCAGCCGAATTTGGTGCAGCAAGTTGGTGAGGACAGCTAAGCTGGTGACGATGAAGGGGGCGGAGGCTTCAAAGGCCGCTTGAGCGGCTGTCTCACCACACGTGCCTGCCATCGGCCGCCTTCACAACACTGTATGACAACGCAGACGACAGTGTCAACCTACCGGAGCTTGAACACGCCGTGCATGGTGACTAGGAGCACCGCAGGGACATTGCGACGATGACGGTGAAGGGGGCATTGGTAAGTTGGAGAGGCAAGGCGGTGAAGGCCCCCATGGACGAGGGGATCCGCAGCTTCATTTCCAATGGCACGTGGGAGCTGGTCGAGTGGCCACGCGAGGTGAACATCATGAAGAACCAGTGGGTCCTGATGACGAAGTGCCACATCGATGACACCGTCGAGCGCGATAAGGAGAGGCTGGTCGTGAAGGGCTTTACGCAGGTGTACGGCGCAGAGTACGACGAGACGTACGCGCCGGCTGGGAGCTACGTCACGCTGATGATCTTCCTCATCATCGTCACCGTCCGAGACCTCAACCTGATGCAACTCGACATGAAGAACGCCTTCCTACAAAGCTAGCTTGACCAAGTGCTGTACATGTACCACCCGGACTACTTCGACGACGGCACCGGCCGGGTGTGCAAGCTGCTGAAGAGCCTCTACGAGCTGAAGCAGTTGCCACTATTGTGGTACAGGGCGCTCGACATCGTGTTGCTTGGCGCCGACTAGATGAAGAGCCAGGTCGACGAGGCTCTCTACTTCAAGGTAGGCGACAACGGAGTGACCTGCTAGGTGTTGGTATACGTCGATGACTTGTTCGCCGCCAGCAGCAGCACCACGATGCTGAGCTGCTGGAGGCCGCCTTCGAGCTGCACGAAATCTCGCAGGTCGTGAAGTACCTAGGGCTGGAGATCGTGCGCGTCAGACCAGCAGAGCTACGCCAATAAGTTGCGTAGGCGCTTCATCGTCGAGGAGCAGGGCGGTCGAGTCTCGAAGACACCGGTCCCCGTCGATGCCTACGCTGAGCTGGCGTTCGATGATGAGGAGGCTTAGGAGCGGGAGGAGGAGGAGTACCGGCAGAAGGTCGGCTTGCTGCAATTTGCGGCGACGACAACGGGGCTGGACATCGCCTTCGCCTGCAGCAAGATGGGGAGCGGCCTCACGGTGAGGAGCGACCAGCATTGGCGCAAGGTCGACCACTGCCTCGCCTACCTCGCCGACACCCGTGGCACCGCCCTGGAGTTCGGCAGTTGACCAAAGTCTCTAAAGTTGGTCGACTACGTGGACAAGCGGAACCGGACGAGCACGGGCGGCTACGTGTTCGTCTTCGGAGGGGCCGCCATCTGTTGGTCGAGCCAGCGCATCATGTGCGTGACGCTCTCGTCGGCCGAGTCGAAGTACGTGGCAGCCACCAAGGCCGGCAAGGAGGGACGCCAACTTCGTTTCATTTTTGCAGAGTTCCGGCTGCTGGATGCTGAAACGCCGACGGTCCTTCGTATGGACAACAAGTCGGCCATCATAGTTGCTGAGGGCTTGGGGATGCAAGGCAACCTCAAGCACATCGAGCGGCGACATGCCTGGCTGCAGCACATGGTGAAGTGCGGGAAGTTTGCGTTGAAGTACATCCCGACCACTGAGCAGCCGGCCGCCCTGACGAAGGCGCTGCACTTTCCGTCCTTCAATCGGTGCTCCGTCGCAATCGACCAAGTGCGTTTGGCCAATGTCGGAGACAGCGACTTCGACGCGCAGCAGTAGGTGCCGTGCCCATTCTGCATGGCTAGTACGATGACGACGTGCTGTGTATTATGTGCACGCCAGCGACAACGAGTTTTCTCTATGGGGTTCTGTCGTGTGGGTTGAGAGCTTAAGCATGAACACGGTAGGGGAGTGTTAAGTGGAGTTTGGTATTGGCCTCGTCCTCGCTTGGGCGGAGCCAACTTCGTGGTCGGGTGTGCAGGACTTGCAACCGACAGCCTACAGTGGGCGACACGGACTTGGGCGAGTAGGACACCGAAGTTGGTCGACCTACACGGGGCCACTGCAAAGCCGCCGACGACGGGAAGCCGGCGACCGACTTTGACTAGCGTGGTCGACGAAGGGTTTCGTCGAACAGTGGGTAGCCAACTTTGCGGTCGGCTAAGTTGGCTTGGTTAGCCAACATGGAGGCTCAAGTCGGCGTGGTTGGCCGACTTTGACAACGCAGCCGACTTGGAGGAGGCCGACTTGGTGAAGTTGGCCTGGGAGGGCGTCGATTTGGTGACGCCAACCTAGGAAGATGACTTGGTGCAGTCGGCAGACAGTTGGTGTGGCCGACCTGTAGTGGTCGACTTGGGGAGTGGCCGACTTGGCAAAGTCGGCTAGTGGTCGTCGACTTGGGTAGCCGAAGAGCACGTACAACTGTTGGTCGACTTTTACCGAACAATTCGACGTCGACCTGGTGGTGTCCCGGTCGACCAAGTAACCAGGGCGACGAAGTCTGCGGAGAGCGCGACGCCCAGGAGGTTCTGGCGAAGGCGACCTTGGGACTGGTATCCCGAGGTCGACGTGGCAGATCAGGCGTAGTCAACGGCGCGTGGCCGACCTGGCATCTGCGCCGTGCACGTGACGGTGCACGTCGCGCCAACCGACTGCGAGCGCCTGCGAAGTAGGTGCGATGCTGTCACTTTCGGGTGCAACACTGGACAGCCGCCTTGCTGCAGCGTTGGCACACTACTGACTTGCAGAGTTGGAAAGCCGCCTTTTTGCAGCGCTGGAGTGGTGCGGACTTTGCAGTGCTGGAACACGGTCGACCATGCTATGCTGGAGGTCGACCTGCGTGTGCGCTAGTCAGACTTGCATCTGATATAGCCATTGTTGTTACCTTTGTTGTGAACTTTTGCTAGTGAAACTCTCGTGAATGTGTGCGTCGAGCAAACACGATCAAACAACTAAGAAATGCTACGATCACTCACACAACGTGCCTTCCCCCATAGTCTAGCTCTCGTTGTAGAGTTGATCTCCGCAGTGACAACTTTCACCAGCATCTTTCTTACATTCACTATCACGTGAGGAAGCACGTTGCACCGTGGGATGGCATTTTCTATTGAAGACCATGTTTTTGTTTCATAGACGCTTCGTTTTCAATTCAATTGTGTTAGAATCTAGAAGTGAACGAGGATGTGTGAAACTAGGCAGCAGGGTGATACAAGTAGGAAACCCTAGCAATGTTGTACCCCCTAAGGCTAAACCCACTAAAGCCTACACAATATAAACATATAATGTTTGACAAATTGTTCTGTTCATCGTTAACTGCGAACTTGGTCCGGTCGCTACCCTGCTTTCCTGCTCATTTCCGCATGCACCCATAATTCCACATAAATATTTTTTTGTCCTTACACTGATCCATATTCCATATTCCCATGCCATGCTCGCACTCAACTGATGGTAGCTATTGATACTAACGAGCCCAGCCAGTAGATCCATCACATCCTTAGTCGTCGTCGCCGTGTTTAAGCAGTTCGTATTTTTGGTCTGTTGGTATGATTACAACGCAACTGACGATGCATAGGTTCTGACGAGATAGAGGCGAGGAATGAGAGCACTATGAAATGAAACAAGTACAAGTACCAACCCTAATTGGGTTGTACCCCCTATGGGCTACCCCACTACAGCCTAAATATATGCATCAGCAATATAATCATCTGACACACCCCCATAGGCAAAGTGGGGGAGAGTAAGGGGTCACAAGACCAGTCAAGCAAAGCAAAGCAAAGCAAGCTCAGGGTGGATCTCAAGGATACCACACAAATTCCGAGCACAAGGTCAGGGCCACAAGGCCAGTTCACATGCAGCAGAGCATATATGTATAACAGTGCTAAACAAGCAAGAGCAAGGATATATATATGCAGCAGTACAAGCAAGGTCAAGAGGTAAGCAAGTGAGGCCCAGTGGGCACAAGGCCTAGCAGAGTGCAAAAGCGCTGATGGTCACGAGGCGGAAGTGCCTTGGTGAACACATCAGCAGTGTTGGCCTCAGTGGCCACGAAACGCAGGCGAAGCTGACCACGCTGCTGCAGCTCTCGAGCAAGGAAGTAGCGCAGAGCAATGTGCTTCGTCCTGTGCTCCAGTGTGTGCTCCTGACACAAGGCAATGGTTGCCTTGTTGTCGACGTACAGCACTAGAGGACAACGAGGCCGTTCTCCAAGGTCAGTCAGCAGGTAGGTGAGCCAGCGAAGCTCCTGGGCAGCCATGGCCGTGGCGTAGATCTCAGCCTCACAACTGGAGCTGAGAACCGAAGAAGAGCGAGTAGAGCGCCAAGAAACAGAGCCAGAGCCAAGACTGAAGGTGTAACCCTTAGACGACCTCTGAGTAGCCTGGTCGTCAGCCCAAGAAGCGTCTGAGTGCCCAGTGAGCACAGGCCGCTCACGCCCTCCAAGCACTAGCCCCATGCCCGACGTACTGCACAAGTAGCGCAACACCCTCTTAGCTGCATCCATGTGCTCCTTCCGGTGACGGCCGGGAGCGACATAGCGTGCTAAGATGCTGAGAGGGTATGCGAGGTCAGGTCGAGTGCAGGTCATCAGGTACATGAGGCAGCCCACAAGCTCTGGATACGGACCACTGGACTCTACGGACTCATCCGAAGGCAGAGCTGAGAGCGAGTGTCCCGTAGGCAGAGGAGTGGACTGAGGCGAGGAGTACGTGAAGCCGAAGCGCTGAAGGACCTGCTGCACCATGTGTGACTGAGTCAGGGTAATGGTGCGGCGTGCTCTGTCCCGGGTGATCCGCAAGCCAAGATAGCTTGTCAGTTCACCCAGGTCTGTGCACGTGTGTCTCTTCTGCAGCTCGGACTTCACGTGGGCGAGTGCGGCAGTGTCCGCAGTGGCAAAGACCAAGTCGTCGACGTACACGAGGATGTAGAACGGCGGCAGCGAGGTGTCGGTGCGCAGAAACAGCGACGGGTCAGCAGTAGAAGGAGCAAACCCAAGAGCCGCAAGTGTAGTCCTCAGTGTGTCGTGCCACTCGCGTGGCGCCTGGCGGAGACCGTAGACTGGCCGCCGGAGGCTCCACTGGGTACCAGGAGGGAACGACCCAGTGAAACCAGGAGGGCGGCGCAGCCAGATCTCCTCGTGCAGGCGGCCCTGCAGGAAAGCAGTGCTGAAGTCAAGAGAGTGTAGCTCGTAGTCACGCTGAGCAGCGACGTGCAGCAGAACCCGAAGAGTGGTCATCTTCGGGGTCGGGGAGAAGGTCTGAAAGAAGTCAACTCCCTGTCGCTGACTGAAGCCACGAGCCACGTAGCGCGCCTTGAAGACAGGCGGAGAACCCGGCGGCCGCTTCACCCTGAAAATCCACATGCCACTGACAATGTTCGCCCCAGGAGGGGGAACAGCGTCAACGTAGGTGCCTGTGGACTTCCAGGAAGCCATCTCTGCGTCCATGGCTGACTGCCACTGAGAGGAGTAGGGACCGGCCATCGCCTCTGCGTAAGAGCGTGGGGTCGGGATGTCTAGAGCATCCGGGTCTCCCTCAGGGGCAACAAGCATGGACACGAGATGAGGCAAAGCGGCGGCGAAGCACTGGAACTCCTCCTGCCTGTCCTCAAGGACGTCCGTGCCAAGAGCACAGTCACCCCCGACGGACGGAGGACAGGAAGACGCAGACGCAGCAGACGCAGACTCAGCAGACTCAGCAACAAGACTGGCAGCGTAGTCTAGACGACACGCTGCAGCAAAGTCGACCAGCTCCGCAACTAGGGCAGACGCAGCAGCGGACTCAAAGGAAGGGTTAGTGACAAGAGAAGCAAGAAGACGCGTGACAGTAGGACTGGCAGCACGGCGAGAGTCCGACTCCGGGTCGGCAAGAGTAGGAAGAGAAGACTCAGGAGGAGAAGACAAAGGGGCACGCAGAGGAGCAGTGGACGGACGCAGAGACATCTGGTGCGTGCCAGGGACAGGAGGAGGACGCTGACGCAAACCGCGACCACTAGGGCGAGCAGCTCGGACTGGCGACGCAGGGCGGGACGCTCAGCAAGACCTACAGTAGGACCAGTGTAGGGAGAAGGAGAAGGCAGGGGAGAGGCGGGCTGTCACTGTGACTGTGGCGGAACAGGCTGTGGACACTCTACGGGAGGAGAAGGACCAGTGGAAGGTGGCAGACCAAGAACCTGCTGGAGGAGCGGAACGAAGTACGGTCGAGGCCGCGCAGCACCGCCAGAGACAGCAGGGACAGCACCAACACCTCCAGAGGCAGCACCAGTACCAGTAGCAGCTCCAACTCCAGCACCTCCAGCAGCGCCAGAAGTACCCTCAGCAGGACCGACAGTCGTAGTCTCAGCGCCAGCACCCGCAGCAGCTCTAGCTCCAGAGGCACCCCCGGGCCCCGAAGCTCCAGTACCCTCAGTACGAGCACCTCCGGGACCCGTGGTACCAGCTCCCTCGGCAGCAACAGAACCTCCAGCACCCGCAGCACCCCCAGCTCCAGCAGCGCGCCTCCAGCGCCGGGCAAACCACTCACGCAGCTCCAGAGGAGAGAGCGGCTCGCGGCTCGAACCACCAGGAACAGAAGCAGCAGGCGCAGCACTCCCAGACGCAGTACCCCTAGGCTCAGCACCCCCAGGCTCAGCACCCCCAGGCTCAGCACCCCCAGTCGCAGCACCCCCAGTCTCAGCACCCCCAGGCTCAGCACCCCCAGGCTCAGCACCCCCAGGCTCAGCACCCCCAGTCGCAGCACCCCCAGGCTCAGCACCCCCAGGCTCAGCACCCCCAGGCTCAGCACCCCCAGGCTCAGCACCCCCAGTCTCAGCACCCCCAGTCTCAGCACCCCCATGCTCAGCACCCCCAGGCTCAGCACCCCCAGAGTCAGCACCCCGAGGCTCCGCACCCGCAGCAGCACCAGAGTCACCAGTGACCTCAACAGGCTCGACCGCGTCTACCTGAGACACTCCTGAAGGGGCAGGACCCTGAGGAGGGAGGGGGTCTACCGGGGGGGGACCTGGGACCAGGAAGAGGGGCGGTGGGGGAAGGGACGGAGTGCGGAAGGGGAAGAGCCGGTAGAAGGGAACCGACTCGTCGAACGTGACGTCCTGGGAGGACAGAACACGACGAGAGGTGGGGTGGTAAAACTGCCACCCAGGTGCGTCAGGGGGGAAACCCAGGAAGACGCAAGGAGCAGCACGAGGGGACAGTTTGTCCGCAAACAAGTCGCGGACAAACGCCCGAGATCCCCAGACCCGGAACGCCGACGCATCGCCAACCTTCCCCGTCCACAGCAGAGCTGGGGAGGTCTCCGGTCTGGAGACCCTGGGCTGAAGGTTGATCTGATGCGCGGCGTACCTCACCGCAAACGGCCACAGAAAATGGGGGGCAGCCGCATGCACCATGGACGTACGGGCGACGTCCATGACAATGCCGATGCGGCGCTCAGCAATCCCATTCTGCTGTGGAGAGTCCGGAAGCGTGAAGGTCTGGCGGATGCCTTGTGCACGACAGTAGGCTCGCAGAAGGCCGGAGGAGAACTCTCCGCCTCTGTCCGAGTGCAGACGCAAAACAGGAAAGTCCGAGCCGAAGCTCCGCCTGAGCTGGAGACGAGCTTCGCGGATCCAGTCGATCAACACCTCAGTGACCTCACCCTTGCTGCGCAAGGGGAAGACTGTGGTGTAACGCGAGTAGTCGTCAACCACCAGCAGGAAGTAGCGCTCGTGACCCTGTCCACGGACGCGGGCTGGGCCCCACACGTCCATGTGAAGCGTCTGCATCGGGGCCTCCGTCGGAGGAAACGGGGAGGAGTGAGGGGTAGCCCGCAGGCGACCCTCGACACAGGGGACACAGGGAGGGCCAGGCCCCGGAGGAAGGGGAGGGAGGGACCGGGGAAGACCAGAGACAAGAAGGCGAGAGGCCATGCCCCGGAGACGAGGAAGGGAGGGGTGACCCATCCTGTGGTGCCACAGGAGGGTCTCGTGGGATAGGAGGCGACACGAGCAGGGAGCAGACTCAGGACCAGACCTGGACGCTGCAGCAAACACTTGACCCGACGCAGCTACCTGACCAGACGCAGGAGGAGGAGACGGAACAGTGAGGGTGTACAGGCTCGACCCCGGCCCACGTGTGAACGTGGTCAAGTGTCGACCCGTGTCCGCGTCCGTGCAGTGGGTGTCTCGTCGGCGTGCAGGGGTGAACTGGTCAACCCCTGCATCCTGGAGGTCAGCACCCGCCACCAAGTTCGTAGAGAACGAGGGGAGGTAGAGACCGGACAGGGAGCCAGACGGGACCGCAGGGCACGGAAGGACAGTGGAGTAGCGAGCCAGAACAGGACCCCCAGAGGGGTCCGCCAGGGAGACTGCCACAGGCCGACTAAGCGGCGTGAGTGTGGTGCGGTCCCGAAAGAAGGAGCGAGACGCTCCTGAGTCAAGAGTGAAGGTGAGAGAGGACGGAGCCGACGCTGTACCTGAGAGAGCAGACTCACCAGCACCTGGGGACACAGACTCACTGGCACCTAGAGCAGCAGCCGCAACAGCACCTGGAGCAGCAGCCGCAACAGCACCTAGAGCCGCAGTACCAATGCCCGGGTCGGGCGGGAAACACCGGTAACAGTCACCCTCCTCACTAATAGTCACAGCATACATGGCACGAAGAATAGCATCAAAGTCAAGATCAAAGATAGCTACTCCTGCCCTAGACAGCTGGTCCCAGCGAGGGATCTCAGAGGCATCAGGAAACTGGCGGCGCCAAGCGTCAGTCAGGCGGCCGAAGCAGCGCTGGGAGGAGTGTGGACCACCACACTGCTCACCCGCACGGTCACCAGTGCGCAGGACGTAGGTGCATGGACCAGGACCCCCACCCCTCTGACGTGCAGTGTACCACTCACGGAGCTGCTGCGGGGAGAGGGTCTCCTGACCACACTGCTGCTGCTGGCGCTGACCACCACCGGAGCCACTCCTCCGCGACAAGCCACGACCTCCGCCGCCTCCTCCGCCGCCGCCGCCACCACCTACGCTGCCAACGCCACCTCCAGCGTCGCCGCCGCTACCACCGCCCCCGCCTCCACCCCCACCACCACCGCCACTGCCACCCCCGCCTCCACTGCCGCCGCTGACACCACCACTCCCGCCACCACTCCCGCTACCACCCTCACCTCCTCCGCTGCCTCCACCGCCGCCTCCACCGCCCCCGCCGCCTCCCCCACCGCCCCTGCCCCCCTTGCCCTTGCCAGAGCGACGTCTCCCGCTGGGGGCAGACGCCGCACCGACCGACTCAAAACCAACTAGGTCGGCCGTGGCAGCAGAGGCGACAGAGGGCAGGAGGGGGGAGGGGGAACACCCCTCAAAGATGGGGGTGCGCGGGTCACCACGAGAGGCCCCTACAGCGAGAATGCTCTTCTCGGCTGCTAGGAGGGACTTCTCGAGGATCTCAACAGTGAGAGTGGTGGGGCAGACTGAGAGTAAGTCGTCCCTGACTCCGCGAAGGGAGTCAGGGAGGCGGGTGACAATGTAGTAGAGAGTGAAGTACTGGGGGGGGGTTTCTTGGCGCAGAACTCAGCAGGAAGTGCAGCGCGGAAGCGAGCGTCACTAGTGCGCAGGTGGGTAATGAGGTCGGCGACTGTGGCAAAAGCAGCAAGGTCGGGAAAGAGGTACGGTAGCATGAGGCAGCTCAGTGCAGCAGTGGCAGGGGTGGAGTAGCGTGCAATAACGGCGTCGTACAAGGTCTTAGCACTCTTGTACGACCCAAAGTGTGCACGCTCAGCGGGGGGGAGGTGGCGACGCACAGCAAGACGTGCAGCAGCATCGCGTGTGGCCCACTGTGAGCGAATAGTGGCATCCTCAGTAGCATCAGGGGCGGGAGAGGCACCAGAAGTGAGATCAAATAGAGAGAGGCCGTCAGCTCTGTCGCACTGTAGGAAAAGCAGTAGGTCGTCTACCCACACGTCAAAGTCGATGGCTCTGCCCTCAGCGTCAAAGGTGAGGACACTGGGGGTAGCCATGACAGCAGTAGGGTGAGGGCAGTGCGCAGAGTAAAGCTCAGTGCTCACCAGACAGGGCAGTGCAGGGGGCTCGGGCGGCTCGGGCGGCTCGGGCGGCTCGGCTGCTGGGCGGCTCGGGCGGCTCGGCGGCTCGGGCGGCTCGGGTGGCACGGCGGCTGGGGCGGCTCGGCTGCTGGGGCGGCTCGGCTGCAGGGGCGGCTCGGCTACTGGGGCGGCTTGGCTGCTACGGCGGCTCGGCTGCTGGGCCGGCTCGGCCTCTGGGACGGCTCGGCTGCTGGGGCGGCGGGGCCGGGAGATGCAGCAGCGGGGCCGGCAGGGGTAGCGGCGGGGCCGGTAGGTGCAGTGGCGGGGCCGTAAGGTGCAGCGGCGGGGCCGTCTGAAGCAGCGGCGGGGCCGGCAGAGGGGACGGCGGGACCGGCGGGTGCAGCGGCGGGGCCGTCAGAGGGGACGGCGGGACCGGCGGGCGCAGCGGCGGGGCCGTCTGAAGCAGCGGCGGGGCCGGCAGAGGGGACGGCGGGACCGTCGGGCGCAGCGGCGGGGCCGGCAGAGGGGACGGCGGGGCCGTCAGAGGGGACGGCGGGGCCGTCTGAAGCAGCGGCGGGGCCGTTAGAGGGGACGGCGGGGCCGTCGGGTGCAGCTGCAGGGCCGGCAGAGGGGACGGCGGGGCCGTCAGAGGGGACGGCGGGGCCGTCGAGTGCAGCTGCGGGGCCGGCAGAGGGGACGGCGGGGTCGCGACCGTCAGAGGGGGCGGCGCGCGACGCGGCGCGGCCGTCTAAGGGCGGCGCGACAAGGCCGCGGAAGTGGCGCGCCAAAAAAAAAAAAAAAAAAAGTCGGGCGGCTCGACGCGATCGGGCCGCCAAAGGAAAAAGAGGCCCAGCGCGACTCGGGCTAGGGTAGAGCGCGCTCCGGGCAGGACGAAATAGTGGGTGGGCCCTAGGAACAGTTTCCACTAGGGAACCTGCTCGATACCATGACGAGATAGAGGCGAGGAATGAGTGCACTATGAAATGAAACAAGTACAAGTACCAACCCTAATTGGGTTGTACCCCCTATGGGCTACCCCACTACAGCCTAAATATATGCATCAGCAATATAATCATCTGACAGGTTCCTTCGTCTATGCTGCCTTCGACAAAGCATGTCTCGAAACGTACCTTTAGTATGTATGTGTCGCGGATGTGGCCACTTTTGAATGAGGGTATTATTTTAGGATCGTTTACTGTTCACAATGAATGGTAATTTTCAACCATATCTTCATCTTATTGTCTAAGATTTTCATGCGCTACACAGTACTAGATTTTTATAAATATCCAATTCGCTATTGCGTGCTATATACAATCATTTCTTGTTTTTGCTAATATAACTTGATGCTCATGTCAAATTCCTCCTTTAAAAATAATATATAATGCCTTGTTTCATCCTCGACTTATTCAACCGAGCTATTCCATAGCATTTTAAAGCCTAACACCTTTGGTGTCGAGGCTACATTGCTCCATTAGCAGTAAGAAATGAGATTATGACGATCCACCCTGATTTCAAATTTCCAATTTCTTTGGGCAGCGGTTTAGGTCCGGATGAAACGATTTAGGATTTCCCCAAATTCGAAAACAACCTGTATTTTTAGGAAAATGGAGAAATCAATCTGCTCCAAGGAAATGGACGCTAGCACAAAGCAAGGTGCTGCCAAATTTGTTGCTAAAAGGAATTGAAATTTTGAAAACAGGGCGGTTTGTCATTCCCCTCGTCGAAAATTGATCCAACGCAGAATAGAAACAGAACTTCCTCGGAGCCGTGTCGTACGCAAGATGATTCCGTCCAGCACGGCATGGGTAACTACTTGGGTTTCTTGGTTTGTGGGTGGTTCTGCCGCTGCAGCTTGTTCGTCCGCATTTTCACATTCCGATCGAGATCGACGGTTCTCGCAGTGCCAAAACTTCAAAGACCAATGTTGAATCCTCCGTGGCACATACTCATTCAGCAAAGGTCATGCGCACTGTTCGGCGCTCCGGTTTCCTTTTCCAGATTCTCAAGTTTTCCATTCTGCCATCTTTCCCAAGAACCCTTCCCTC